>CM055195.1:3081316-3733816 GCA_029224185.1 Karalla daura
TGAGCTGCAAAAATATCCCAAGACAAAGTTTTAATACGGATCACCTGATTTCCAATGCAGAAGAACTTAAGTCGGCGTGTAAAGCCGTGCAGTTGAAGTAATAAAAACAAAGCACAGGAAAAACAAACATAATTGGAGTCACATGACCTCAACATAGTAGCCGCGAGATTATGCCTCGTTCTAAACCGCTGTGACTAAGTCTGAATGTGGCTCCATTCAGTCCTGGAGAGCACGATTCAATTACCGGCAGCTTACTGTAAGACAAATACAGAAATAGACTGGTGGCTGGTGTTGTGTTTCATTCAGTGTACCCAAGGTCAGGAGACTGTAAAATAATATCCCCGTGTAAAAGGAAGGATATATGTCTCTGCAAACAGGGCGTTGCTGAGTCGACTGAATGGGTAGCACTGCCTCTAATGCAGTTATTACTTTGAGACCTCGAAATGCTCCGTTTGATTGATCGATTCTACGTCTGCATCCAAAATTTCATTTATCGTGTTTCTGACTTGTGAACTTGGTCATTCATGTCTCGATCTATTGTGTGCATTGTTCTGAGCATGTGAAACGTATGTTGCGATCCATGGCTGTGATGCTGTGCTGACCTTTGACCCCTCCCCCAGATAACCCCCCCTCCCTCGCCCTTCATCCAGTCTCTCTGCCCCAGTGAAGGATGCAGTGCTGTGTGGCCTGTGGCGCTGACCTGTCACTCCGTATCCAGTTCCAGCATCCAGTCGCGTCCGCAAACGGCTGTGCCCCCCCCACCACACACACACGCACACACACACACACACACACGCCCTCCCTGGCCGTCGCCATGGAGACAGCCAGTCTGACCTGGAATGCCGCTGTTCAGCACTACTGAGGGTTTCACTCCTCTTTCGGAAGAGCTGAAAGTATCAATTAAGGGAGCACCCACCCACTCACACACACACACACACACACACACACACACACACACACACCTCGTCCCCCACCCGCAGTCACATAACTCATGCAATCAGAACTCAAGAGGACACCAATTTGACCAGATTCCACTTTCTCAAATTGCAGGAAAACACACTTAACTGATGGGCCCTCCCGACTTGAGAGGGGCCATTGTTGTTGCGGCTTGACCCCCTCCACCCCTCACTCCTCCCCTCACCTTCCTCCAGCCTGTCTCCTCTCTGTGTCACGTAACAAGCTGAGAGCACACCTTTCTCCAGCAGGCCAGCAGGCCCTCCAACAGGCAGTCCTTTGACAAGCCCGGGGCCTCTCTGGGCGTCAGAGGGGCCACTCTGCATGGTCAGGGACCGCAGGGGAAAGTGTGTAAATGATACCTGATGGCATGTAAAACGGTCCGGATAGACCGACGTACCTGTTAACGCTACAGGACGGCGCTGCAGGAGCTGAATGAACCCGGACAACTGTGGGACTCCCAACAGTGTCCCATTGCTTCTCTGTTAACACCAAAGGTGGAAAAATACTCTTTTCATCCAGGCAGAAAGGAGAGCTGTGGTTCCCTTGTGCAGATGGAGAAATCCATAATCTTCATGATGTAGTGATATGGATGTTTTTTCCTAACCAGATTCCTATCTGCTCTGCAGGGTAGGATGCGTGTCACTCTACATTTCAGACCATGCAGTGCATCACACCGGCAAACAGGCCTTAACAGGAAAACACATCAGATCGGATTTATTCGCTCATTCAACAGCTTTAAATGCTCCTTTTTTCTAGATTGCAACACAACTAACTTTTTGAAGCACTGTTTGTTGTTTAATCTGCGCTACCATGTCAACTTAGACACCAAAGCTTGGCTTTATCTATTTTCAGCAAACTGTGCAAACTTTGAAACAGCGATAGATAATAAGTGTGTAATCCCAACAACTGTACCCAACAATTATTGTGCGGGCCTGTGTGTGTTTACCTCAGGTGATTCACAGAGCTGTGCTGTGAAACTGTGCCAGTGCATCCAGAAACCTTTGAGGTGTCTTAACTGCATGTGCACTTACGGTTTGCTTTGGTTTTCAATCTCTCCATCATCACTGAGAGACATTCCTCAACACACCGAGGAGGAAGCGCACTATGTAATTTGCGCTGTCTGAAAGAATTATTCAACTCTGCTCAGCTGCTCGAAATCTGATGGGAAGTTCCTAAAAAAAGACCGGTGATTTAGGAAAAGAGGTCAGCGATCACCACATAAATCACCTCACCACGGCAAAGGAGATCGCCTCGGAGCAGATGTGTCTCTGGCACTTGGCACAGGTTCGCTCCACCGGATCAAAAAAAAAAAAACGGGCCCAACCCTCAGACCATAAACATGTCCTTCCTCAACCCCAAACGGAGGCTACAGCAGCTCAGCGTGCCTCCCTCCCTCCCTCCCTCCCTCCCTCCCTCCCTCCCTCCTTCCTTGCAGCCCTCCCTCATTCTCTCTGTTTCAACACATCCCTCTCTCAACTTCCTTCCTGCCCCACCCATTGAATTTTAATACCTGCCTGTCATGTTTTCTTCTCTTTTTTTTTCTTTCCTCCCTCCCTGCACCCCCTCAACCCCCCCAACCCCCCACCCCTTCACCAGACCCTTGCTGCGTATCTAGTAATTACCAGAGCACTGAGAAAACCCTTTCATTTAGAGGATTGGCAATTATCTCAGTGGAACACAATAAAATGGCTTCCCCTCAAGAGGAAGGGGAAGTTTGAGCTGCGGTACGCCGCTGCATGTCACACCGCCTCGCTCTTGAAGTGGGAGCAGAGGTGGAGGTCCTGTAGGAGGTGTGTGTGTGTGTGTGTGTGTGTGTGTGTGTGTGTGTGTGTGTGTGTGTGTGTGTGTGTGTGTGTGTGTGTGTTTTCACCCATTTTTTCCCCTCATCTGCTCCTGCTCAGATATATGATAATCAAAGAGCAGACTGGGAAACAATGCGGGTCAAGTGGTGGGTTTTTTATTGCCGCAGATTTGTTCCTTCTTGTTGTTAAGTCACCGCTCTTTAAAATATGAACGCAGCTTAAATTTTAAAAAGGATGAAATAGCTACCTTTAACCAGCCATGATTTAGCGCCATGGCCTCCTGTTCACCTCCAGGGGAATCTATAAAGTTGTTCAGGCCATTGTAAATAACACGTTTATGACGCTGCGGGGAGAGTTTGATCCCAGCACCGACCAGCGCTGCCGTCAGGTCCACCGGTTGGATTTGGCTCCTTTCTGTTGAAGTGGCAGCAAAAAATGATACTTTGAGTAAAAAAAAAAATGTAAATGAGCATTAAGTTGTAAAACCTGCTATTTGGGGAAGTATGGAAAAGGGAGAGTGTTGGAGTTGGCTGGGAGAGCAGGTTTTAGTGTTTCAGGCTGTGTAAATGTAGAAGGTGTTTGAGTTAGATGGTAGAGGACGTGCTGTAAATATGATCACTTAGACAGATGTGATAACGCGGCTAGTTAGCAACAGTGGCAGCGCGCATTGATCACTGCAGCAGCTACTGTAGTGATTCATTTGACAGGAAGCCAGCGTTTCTCTGTGGATTTGAGGGGCTAGACATTGCAGAGGTATTTACCGATACTTCTCTCCTCTCCACAGTTAAAATATGTTCACTTCCCCGCGCCTTTAATTGAAATCATTGAAGGTAGCAGCGGGCCAAGTGCTGCGGTGGCACTAAAGAGCGAGTTGGCAGCCTGCCGTGACTGAATAACTGTAAGTGATGGCAGAAAAGATAAATTTAACGAATGTCCGCACTGTATTTATGTGGATCAGTGTTGTTGTAGCCAGAACCAGATCCACTTAACGAGATCAGCATCGGCACCAACACTGAAACCCTCATGAAAGAGTCAGTTCAGCCAAATAAACCTAAAAACGAATGAATCAAGGCTGTAAATAACATCCCTGCACTGGACGGCAATATGGCCCGTATTGATCTTATTCAAAATAAAGTCATAATGTGATTATACCATTTACATTATTTCCTTATGGAATGTTCCATTCAAATGCCTGTTATGCTAGAGAGCATAGCAGGATTAATGCCTGATCAAATGTCCACATTTATTCCTTACTATACGCATATCAATTATTATCATATTGTTCTTTATATGGGAAAGTAGAGGAGTGTGCAGAATCTTTCAGCGGTTTCCAACTTGTTCAGACACGTGTACGTATTCTGCAGTCTTCATTTGTTCAGCCACCTGCTTAGAACCATCCCCGTTTCCATGTTTGTGCCCATCCAAGGCCTTCATTATGTTCATATCCCTCAAAAGTTCAAGCATTATCCAAGTTTCACCCTCATCCCAAACACTTTTTCTTGTCTCCATTTTATTGTGAACTTGATGACGGGCATGTGTTGTCAGACATCAATAACATGTCTCGTATTTTTATTATTTTTTCTTTTATTAGTAAGTCAGCATAATGAGAATAATATATAAATATTCCATGTCTTCAACCCTCACTCTAAATGTGACTTTTTTTGTATTATCGTGATGACTATCATCTTATTACATTTAAGACAGTCAGAGTGTTGCGGTCTTGACATTTTTTATAGGTGATAACTTGTGAATTGAAAGTCTTTTGATTGACACAAATCATAACCGTAGCACCAGTAGAGCATGTCCTCGCCCTCTGCCTCACCTGCTGGAGGCCACAGCAGTCTGTCGACTGCGTCGCCAAAACTTTGAGCTACTTTTTTGTCTTTCCAGAAGTGTCTCCGTGCTGCCTCCGCCCGCCTCACAGCCCCACCTGTCGTTTTCTTTTTCTTTTTTTTTTGTTGCCGCCAGCTCGGAGCGAGAGGCAAAGTTTGGCTGGAACAGCTGGTTGCCCTGGCAACACTTTGTGCCACCGCAGCGGATTGGAACAGGAACTGGCCTATCCATGTCAGTCTGCAGGCAGGATCTGGGCCATGCCTTGTGTTAACAGATTATCTGATTTCCATTCAGACGTCTCGGGTATCGGCCCCACTCCTCCGCTCTCTGGAAAAGCGACCCTGTCCAGCCTCTTTCTGAAAGCCCCCAGAGCCCTCCTCTCTTCTCCCATTTCCTGTCTTAATTACGCACTCCTTTGTGCCGTCGTTTTTTCTTCCTCTCCTCCTCCTCCTCCTCCTCCACCTCCACCTCCTCCTCCTCCCCTGCATCCCTTCTCCTCCTTATCCCCTCATCCCCTCCCTTCTCACTGTCTGTCTCTCACTCGGTCCTTTTTTTTCTGTGAAGAAGATGAAGACCCAAGATTTTGAAGTTTGAAGTCTGTAGCAGGGACCGTCCTTGGCTCCCCCCTCCTCCTCCTCCTCCTCCTCCTCCTCCTCCATCGCCACCCACCACCCACACCCCAGCTCCCCGTCTCTCTTCCATCGTCTCTCCACCTGAAAGGGAATACTGTGTTTTCGATGCATAAAAGGCTTGGCGCTGTCAACAGGATGAATCCACCAGGGCCCATGGAAAACATACTCAGAGCTGCAGCTACAGTTTCTCTGAAAGGGGAGAGAGGGGGAGGAGGAGGGAGAGGAAGAGGAGGGTGGATGGGTGAGTGAGGGAGGCAGCTGGAAGGGATTACTGTGCAGTTTCATAGGCAGCACAATTACAAACATACCAAGTGTTAACTTGGCTGTGCAGCATAACACCAATGATGATGCTTAGGGTCTGGAATTGGGACAAACGTGTGTGTGTGTGTGTGTGTGTGTGTGTGTGCTAGTGTGGATTGTTTGAAGAGGTGTTCACAGCTGTGCATAGTTACACAAAAATCCTCGAATCCCTTCACAGGTAAATGAAAGGCTCATGCCTATTCCAAACAAGAGGAATAAATAAAAATAGAGGTGTCGTCAACACAATGGGCCTGTAAACCTAGTGGGCACCTCGGCCGCCACAGAAACAGGTTTGTCGCCGTCCTGCTCCTGATCTGGTTACCGAGCCGGGGCATTGAGGCGAGACCAAGAGAGGGTGACCTTGTCTGTGGCGAAATCTGACACAGGTTTTCACATGCTGGGTGGGGGATTTTTCTTCCCTCCCGTCCTCCCCCTCTCCCTCACCCCCTCCCCCCCCCTCTGTCTTGTTATCTTCTGCAGTAGGTGACTAATTGCTCTGATGTTGTAGATTACATTTAGTGTGCAGCTCTTATTGTCTGTGTGCAGCACAGTAAAACAGCCACGGTTCAGCCCGAGGTTTCCAGAGCAGCTTTGTGTCACAGTTTGTGCGGAAAAAGTCGCAAGACTTCTGGAATTTGTACATTATGATGATGTCAGAACATACGAGGACGCATTTCTGCCTGTGTGAGGTGAATGATTAAAATGTCACAATTTGCAGCTCAGAAAAGATCCCGGAATATTATCATCAAGAGAATGGTACGACAATTATTATCACTATATATGTTACATTCTGTTTATATTTTATTCTACATTTTCCCTTAGAAAATATCCTTTTAATTGAATTTTCTGCTTCTACTCAAAGCTTTTATTTGACGTGAAAAAGTTTGTGAATTTCCCAAAATTCCCTCACGCATCAGGAGTCTCGCAGCACTGTTGGCTTCATGTGTGTAAACATGCAAGTGCAAGCGACGCCTCCTCATTGACCTCCTGCAGTGAAGATCAGGTCATAAAGCAGATTAACAACTCTCACACACATACCATGGACGATCACCTCGAATAATAGATATGTGTGAAATGTGTCGCTCTAACAAGGTTTAGTTAAATCCAGCAGAATGAAACAATGTCTTCAGGTATTTCTGCCAAAGTAAAGTTGTTTAGTGAACTCCTCCCGGAGCCCGATGGCTCATCGCCCAGCTCGCAGGGTTAAGCCCAGTTAACTTCCAGTCAACAACCTGGATTCCTCCTGTGTTTGTTTAACAGCCGGCGAGATAATTCACCCGAGCAACTCGTATTAATCTGAACTCGTGGCTGCAAGCGCACCCACATTCCCACAGCCTGATAGTGGTGGTGGATTAAAAAAGGGAAAAAAATCAAGTTTAATCAAGTTCATTGAACAGTCATAAGACAGCAGAGCCAGACAGCATCGTCCAGCCTGTCTGGATCCCATTTTCAACACTGTTTTTTTTTAAGTAAGCATGTACATGTATTTATTGTTTTTTTTTTTTATTCCAAGATATTAATGATTTTCCTTCGTCTGCCACTGCAACAATGCAGATCTTATTCTGTCTCATAATTCATTTAATGATACGAGCTGTGAGCTGGGATGCAGGACGCGTTCGGACTGAAGTCTTAACACTTGGCTAGATTTGTTTTAGCGTTTGGAAATGGAATGAAAACAACACGGCTCTCACTATTTAGATAACGTGTGCTGCTGTTCAGTATCCCACTGACCCGTCCTCACAGCGTCTGATCGCTTCACGGAGACACAGCCGAGCAGGAAGATGACGCTGGCTATTGAGTTTGTGTGTTGTCTCAGGTGAGATGAGGAAAAGAGGCGGAGCTTGTGACCTGTCAGATGGACTTCATTAAGATTGTCAGGTTTTATTGTCTAGGCAGCTGTGTCAATGTGTGTGTTTGTGTGTGTGTGTAACTTCCATTTAAAGCTTTAGTACTAAGACGGAGTTGTGGCTGGAGTCAGTGTTGTTGTAAGCTTGATTCCTGCTTCCACTGCAGTGTGTGTTTGGAAGGTGTCATGGCCGAGATCACCTTTGAAGGATTGGACAGATGAAAGAGAAACCTTCCCTGTTTTTTTAACATCTGTGTTCTACGCCGGTTTGGATATTGTTTCTGTTAAGATGCCCTCTGTTTTCTGTCTGTCTGGACACGCACACACACACACACACACACACACACACACACACACACACACACACACACACACACACACTCACCCCGGCCTGTCTCAGCTCCGGATGAAGGTAAACAAGCTGATGTTTAGATTTCACGGAAGTGGAAACTGATCCGGCAGCGTCAGCTCTGTCACTCAGCAACGAGCCTGTTTATGTTTGTCTCTTTGGGAAGAATCTGTGAGTGGCAGCACATATATATATATGTGTGTAAGTGTGTGTGTGTGTGTGTGTGTGTGTGTGTGTGTGTGTGTGTGAGAGAGAGAGAAAGAGAGATAGAGAGAAGCCATATTGTATAGGCTGTTGTTGGCCTTCACCTACAAAGCATAGGACTGATGTTCATGATGTTCATGAGGATGATGATGGAGGTGATGGTGGCTGCTGAACCCGTCCACAAACCCCTCTCATGTTGTCATGACAACGTGATGCACAAGAGCGTTGCCAATGATTTTGAAAGATAGATAGATAGATAGATAGATAGATAGATAGATAGATAGATAGATAGATAGATAGATAGATAGATAGATAGATAGATCTATAGATAGATAGATGGAAACAAAATAGCAAACCATAAGTAATGGCAGAGGTGGGCAAAATGTATTCCACCGCTGTGTGCTGCTCAGCTTTGCTACTGGTAAGAAACACCTGTAGAACAAATCAAACAGTGAAATTGTATTTTGCCGTAACTGATGAAAACCTGTGAACTTCCAGAAATCAGAGCTGATTGATGCATCGTTTACATTGTTTCTGGAAGAGTTGCATACTTTCAAGCTGTGGTGAGCACTTCTGCAGGTTTTTGTCTGTCGTCTACAAATCACATAACTTTACTACCGACCGCTTTCCAAGGCGTGTTATAGTGTTTCATATTTTTGGGGGGGATTTTCGAATCCTTTTTCCAGGCAGTTGTTGGATACCACTCATTTCGTCACAGTACACAAATGGATTTGCAGAGACCTGCTGGAGGTAATTTATCACTGGACCTGATTTGAAAACTCTGCATTAACGTCTGATCTTCGATTCATTTGTTTAATCTCGAGCATTTTTCAAGTCCAAATAGATTTTAAGACCTTATGGAAATGAATGAAAAGCCATACCTAACATAACAGACAAAAAAATGCTTGGTAAGCTCAGAGTAGTCTGCAATTTCTATCAAATGGGTCAAAATATGCCAAAAAAAAAAAAAAATGGAAAAGCACTTTTCAATTTGCCACCGGTGCAAGGTGAATATCAGCCTTGTGGCTCTGTCAGATTCTTCAAAACAATAATCCCTGAAGTCCTCCTCTGCTCTTTCCTTTTCTCCCTCCCCCTCCACCTCTGCCTGAAGAGGACGACAAGGGCTGTCAGAGAAACACAAAGCACTCAGGGTTGCGTGTTAGGAGCCGCCTGAATGGCACCAGGCCTAACGAGAGCCCGGCAGGGACCCCGAGGTGGGCTTGGCACCTGCAGTCTGTCTCTGGGGGGAGGGGGGGCTACGTGGGTGTGTGTGTGGAGGAAGGGGATCTGAAGTTTGTGTGTGTGTGTGTGTGTGTGTGTGTGTGTGTGTGTGTGTGCTGTCAGCAGAAGCTGCTGATAACAAGCAGCGTATGAATTGTGACGTGTATTTATCAAGATGGAGGAGCTGTGAGGATGTCTCAATGAAGCAGAAGATCCTAATAAGTGGATTGAGATATAATCAAACGACTTATAACAGTATGCAACAAAAACAATCTATATACATTTTTCTTTAAAGTTCAGAAAAGTGGTCTGATGAGCTCTGACATGAAAGAAAATCAGTGGTGGAAGTTTCTGTATTCTCTGCCAGACATCTTCAGCTCGTTTCCACTCAAGTGAAATCCTTCAGTGTCTTAGTTTTCTGTTTATCTGTATTTACACCTGAATCATCAGACAGTGATTATGTGTCTCTGAATATTCAGGCCATCGAAACCTTTTCCATCTTATCCTCAGATCAGATGTTCACATGAATCACCAGACAAACACAGTGCAGCAGAACTCTTGGTCATCAGCCTGCTTGCTGTCTGTTTTAGTCCTGCATCATTGTGAACTCTTTAAGATAGAGACTTTCTGATGTGTTATAGACAAAATGTCACAAGTTGAAATGAATAGTTAGTTGCAGAACTCACTGTCTCACGCACTCAAGTCCTCACACACACCTACACAACTCAGCTGTGATTTCACGTACTGTCCACACACTCACCAGAGGAACTCGATGGGTCTTTGGGCCTGAACACCATCTTTTCTCTGCTCGTATCTGCCGACTTGTGTGAGGCAGCACCTCGACCAGTCGGGAGGCTGCACGCAGACTCTGGGTCAGATTATAGAAACCAGACCTGGCGAGTTTACACCGAACGCAAGGCCCCGTAGAGTTAAACTGCAAACTGCGGACAGCTCGCAGGAAACGCCTCTTTGTAAAGCAAACATACATGTATTTTATGGCACCCACTTTACTGCTTTTTTTATTTTGGGCTCCAATGAGTCGACATTTCAACATGGCCTCGGTCTAATTTCCTCTGCTTTTCTTCACCTTCTATTTTTTTTTTTTTTTGAAACCCGGTGGTCGACTCTTCCCTCACGTGCGCGTATCCTGCCCACCTTTCCCTATCAAAGTAAGACGGCTATTTGGGCAGGGGCCATTTTTATTTCCGTGGACGTGTGAGTGCCAGGCGGTCGGGGTTGTTTTGACAGATTCAGGGACTTTATTGTGGCCCCCAGGGCAGCTGTGGGGGTGTGAGTGCCTCCACCTCATAACCAAAAGGAGAGCAACACAGCTGCTGTCACCCCCCACCTCCTCCTCCTGCTCCTCCTCCTCCTCCTCCTTCTCCTCCTCCTCCTCCCTCCACCTCAACCCCTTCACCTGGTCTCCATATGATCGTGACCCTCAAACACCCCCAAACACACACACACACACACACACACACACACACACACACACACACACACACACACACACACAGGCCATAAAAGGCGTAAGAGGTGGGACATCTAACTCTGTAATGATCCTGTTCTCAACAACACACAAACACTATATGAGTCCCTCAAAGATTGTGCTGGTTTTGTTTATGAAGCCGTAGATTGTCCGGTTTACTTTAAACGCATGGGAGTGAACACAGATTAAACTGTGCAAGGCCCCCAGCACAGTTTGTAGTTAGAAAGGGAAAAAAAGCGCTTACTCTGTGTGATTCAGTGCAGACTCAAAAATGTGACAGGTGCTTTTGGGAAATGGGAAAAATGTAAAGAGCCTTAATTATAGAGGCTACATGCCTAAAAAAGGCATATCCTGAAATGTGTTTTGAGCCGTTGGGTTGAAGCGAACAGCCTCAGTTTCAGGCTCTCAAAGGTTTCTGGGAGCTGTGATGTAAACTATTTCTCAAGAGTTTGACTTTTTAAAGATTTAGTCTTTGCTTTGATGTATTTTTGACATTTGGAGTCCCTGGATTGTGCTCATATAGTGAATTTAACTGTAGTTACCATCTCTGAAGCAGTTTTAGATGCAAATACAGTCATTTTGATTAGTTCATGAGAAATGTGTTTGAGCCTTGGCAGACTATCAAATAATCACCACTCCAATAAAATAGAACCGTGTGCGTTGATCCTCCTCTGCATTCTTACATGATTTAATAGAAATGCATCCATTCATGTTTCTGTAAAGTATAAAAAGTAATAGAAGTTGTTTTAGTTCAATTGTGCAACTCTTCTGTAGTGCACTTTGGAGGGAAACTCAAGGAATTTGCGATCTTTTCTTTTCTTTCGTTTTCTTTTTTTTTTCTCCACATGCTCGTACAAGGCCAAGACAGACATTTCCTCAAAACAAATATCACCTGTTCAAATGGCTTATATCTCAGTCTGGAACTACAAATCTTGACTTCCTCCTGGCTGCGAGCATGTGGGACAGTAGGGGGTTAACAGCGCCAGAGTTATTTGGTTCTTGGACACGGTGGCCTCGCCTGCCGGATGCAAGTTTGACTCAAGGGCAAAATCCAGAGTGAAAGCCTCTCATGTTTTTGACTTGTTGCCAGCTTTGCTTCTCCCTCTCTCTGTCTCTCTCTCTCTCTCTCTGTCTCTCTGTGTTGCTTGCTTGCTCTCTCTCTCTGTCATTCTCATCCCTCCTCCCTCCCCTCCCCTCCTCTCTCTCCTCTCTCTCACTCTCTGATTTACTCTCTCTTTCTCCCCACTCTGTTCCTCCTCTGATCCTCTCCCACATCAAAATCAGGCCTGACATAAAGCAGGTCCAGTGTCGCTCTGAACGCAGCGTGGCCTCAGCCAGAATTATGTCATCTTTTTAGAGAGATGTGCTGTGCAAAACTCCTTAAGTAAAATATCTGCTCCAGTTTCAAGTGGAGGCCCGGTACGGAGGATTTGTGGAAACGTAACTGGGCCGAAATCCTGTTTTGAACACTGACATACAGCAGGCGGTTGAACTGAAGCTCCAGAATGTTTTGCTGGACTTTTGAAACAAGTTTCTTATATCTTGTATCAATGCTTAACTGTCACTGAGCGTAAGTTTGGAGAAGTTGTGGACACCAGATCAATTTGCATACACACACACACACACCCTGCAGTGATGACTTCCAGAGCCAGAGGCGTCGTGCAAACACTTAACTAAACAAAGCTCGATGTGGCCACATTTCCTCCAGAGACAATGAAGTCAAATGCAAGCTGTCACACATTAAGAGGAGGCGCATGGCTGCTGTGTTACTGTCACCCTGGGGGAGGAAGAGTGATGGTTCCAGTGTGAGGCCGTCAGCGAGTGGGAACCAGTTCAGTTCACCTGCACCAAATAACCCTGAAAACGACAGGATCTGATCAAAGCTGGAAGATGGGTTTCACAGAATGTGATGTGACAGAATGTAAAAAAACCCAAAAAAACAGGCTAAACGTGAAATTAATTTCTTGAGATACCAGATTCATTTCACCAATGGTGCCTCGCTTGACATTTTCACTTAATTCACTTGATTGACATGATTTATTCACTTTTTGAGTATCACAGAATACAGGTACTTGTATTTTATATTCTCAGTGATTCATCTCTGTTACATGTACTCTCTAACGTCAAACACTGCTCATTAGTGATAGATCCTACTGAGTCACTGCATGAGGTGAGCGTCATATAACAACGTAGTTAAAGTGAAACGCTCCTGGTTTTCAGGTGCTGCAGCATCAACACTAACAGCCGCCACACACCCAGGTGCCACAAGACAAAAGTGAGGCCGACAGGCGTCAGTCGTCCTATGGAAGATGCGAACAGGGCATTTCACAGGAGTGACGTTGATGGATGCGTGTTGCACAATTGTTCTCCGAAAACAAACGCTCCCGAAGAGCAGAGGAAGCACAGCTGCATATGGAGCATACTCTCAGAGTCTGACAATGCTGTAGAGCCTTTCTTCTTTGAAACTGAGCTTCTTCCCGAAGAGAATGTGAAATCCATCAAGGTCCCAACCTCGACCACTGTGCTCTGGCTAATTGATCGGCAGAGGAGACCGTTTTTGCAGCTGCGGACGGGCGAGGAGCACAGACGACCTGCAGGACTGATTTAACCTGATGATAGGCGTTCAGCCGGCACCCCGGCTCCATTTCCCAACTGCGAGCTGTAGAGGAAAGACCTCTGTGACCTCGCTGTCAGCTCTCGGTTCCCATCGCGCTCTCTGCATTTTTTGGTTTGGTGTGTGCTCTGCATAAACCCAGGGTGGCCCTTCTCCGAGTCACTATGACTCACCAAGGCCTGCGAGGATTGCGGACTGACAGGTTAGGAAACCGCATACAGTAAATGCCTCCAGGCAGGGAACAAAGTCAACTGACGTCTCCCCAAGCGAGCCTGCTATCACCCTGCACGCTGCACCAGCAAAAACAGATTTGCTCTTAATAAGAAACGCACGATTTCACCACATGTGTGTGGGGGAGAACTTAGTCATTATGGTCTGTACCCGGCATCCAACGTGTGGATGAAAAGAGAGCGGAGCTGATCCTGATTTGGCAGAAGCGTGTCTAAGCCTCCATCTAAGAATAAGGCACGGGGATGGCGTGGGCGTCCGTTTGTAAACAGTTTGTAGACGTAGCTCAGAGCAGGTCCGATTCAGATCCAAGCTGGCCAAGAATGTGCTCGGCAGCAACGCTCCAAGGAGAAGATTCCCGGCATTCCCCACTGGTTAGGGAGAGGTACGGGCCTTCGCAGATAGGAAGTCGTCTGTCATTAGGGGGTAATCACTTCTTGAGGAGGATTGCAATGCCTGGAATGATTACTGTTGTTATCGGCAGTGAAACTTGGCGCAGAGAAGGAGCGGATGGGGGATTTTTTTCTCCCCCGTCTCTTTCTGTTTTCTTTCTTTGTGTGTTTTGATCAGCTTGACTGATCCGGCGAAGGCCTCACTTGTTTTCCGAGAGGTTCTCAGCATCGCTCCGTGCAGGGTTCTGCTCTGCAGGGATAGTGCGCAGATTTCCTGCTATATAAATGCTTCAATGTTGACTTAAAGCGAGTTGGTATTTCTTACCTAAGGGCATTTCTAATTACTAATGGCTCATGTGTAATGATGCCTATCATGTCAGTGGTGCAACAAGGTGTATGCTATCCGTCATGCTGCCCTGTGTTAGAGAAACAGGGAATTTGTTGGAGTGTGTTTGTCTGTGCTGACTTTCTGTCTCCCACGCTGCTTATCTGTGTTTGTTTGTGGGGTTTTTGGTCCCGGAGTCCTCTCAAGTGGCTCGTCTGCGCCGCCTGCTCAGCCTGTTTTTGTCCTCCCTCATCTCTCCTCTCTCCTTTTCCTCCCCCCTTTCTCACTCCCCTTCTGCCAGTCGGGCCAAGGCTTCAGGTGGAATGATGCCGTTACGAAAAGAGCCCGTCAACGCTTGCCCAACATGCCAAGCCAAGTATTTGTCTCTCGGGGTCCCCCCCCATCTCCCCTCCTTCCCTCCTAGCCCCCCCCCCCCCTCCTCCCTTCTCCTACTCCCACCCTCAGCCCCGGATCCTTGAGAACAGGAAGTGTATCTTGTTAAGTGATGGATGGGCCCCCTGCTCTTGCTGAGAGGAAAGGGGGGGAGAAAAAAAGCCTTTCTTTCCCTCCAGGGCAGTCAGATGAGTTTAGCAGTCTCAAAGCTGAGGGTCGGCTCTGCTTTTTGGGAGCGCCTTGGAACCCTTGGAGCCTGAGCGCCTGAGCGCCTGGAAGCCACGGGCACTTCTCCATTATGTGTGCAGAGAGAATTAGAGTCTGATAAAGTAGCAGGCGGCGTCTCGCCGATTGAAAAATGGATCCAAAATTAAAGAGACTGAAACCGGTGGGAGCTTTTACCGGAATGGTGCATCGGCGTGCACGCTGGCGTTTATTGCGTTTGTTTGCGGGCGTGCACGCCAGCGTCTGTGTGAGTGATTTAGCCGGGGTCAGCAGGTTTGTGTTGGCATCCAGCCGCCTGATACTTCCAGGGAGAGCAACTCAGGAAGTGTCCCTGGCACGTCCTCTGCAACAGTGCAGCGTGCACTGGCTGGACCTGCTGTGACAAACAACCACACACTGCAGTCCCCCAGGCACCCAGCACACACACACACACACACACACACACACACACACACACACACACACACACACACACACACACACACACAGAGCCTCCTCACCACCCCGGAGGCAGAGCTGTCACATCCAGCAAACTTTTTTGGATGTTTTTCCAGACGCATCTTATCAAATCTCCCAAGTCTCCAGCCCTCATGACTTTAATTTAATGATGCAGCGAACCTCGAACCTGCGATCCATCCATCTCCCAGCAGGTTTCCCCCAACAGACGTCCCTTTCCCCTGCTTTAACTCGCAGTGACGTGATTCCTCTCGGCCCGTTTTATGCCGGCGGTCCGTCACCCAGGGCCAGACCCTCTCCTCAAACGAGTGGAAGAATCCAGAGACCTGAAAAACAAGAACGTTTCCTCTCATGATCCATTGCTCCTTTGTCAGCCATGACTCTGTTGTGGTTACCTAAGGGTAACTACTAATGTTTGTCTCCAGTTTCCATCCTCTCATGTTCCATACACATACACAGGAACACAAAAAAGCAACAGATAAAAGGCAGGAAAACTGTCCATCGCCGCAGTAAATGGGAATTGGTAATTTTCCAGTGGGGGAAATAAAGAAAACCATAAAACAAAACTATTAAAAATGCATCCGGCACTTTTTTACAAGCAGATGGACTTCAAATGCAACACAGCAAAGAGCATTTGAGAGTTTCTGTCATAGTACCTTGAGTAGAGTGCTGCAGCTCGCAGTGTTTTTCATTATCGTTAAGGTTCAAAGCTAATTTTCAACCATGGAAACGGCAGATGACAAAACAATCTCATCTCAGGCTCCTTCAGATGATATGGAGCTCTTGATTATGTCATATGATCGTTGAGAGACTTAGTCCAGCTGTCATGGAAATGTGGATGTTCAAGTTTCCTTTTTTTCTCGGCACAAGTCCACAGCGTCTGAAATGCTGAGCTTCAGAGTTTAGTCCTGACCGTGGAAACAGCATTTGAGAGTAAAATGTTCATTTTCTGTCATTTGCATTGTTGTTTTCCACTGTTAGAGGCTTGTCAAACCAGTCGATAAAGCATTTCGTCTATTATGTCGGAGCTTCATCTTTCACTTTAAACAAACCAGAACTTGTCAGTCACAAAAATCAGCTAAATTATCGTTGCAGCATTTGCTGGATGGAAATGAATCGCATTCTTTAACTGTAGCGCAAACAAGTGTTGACAGGCTCTAGACATATAGAAATATCTGTTTCATAATCTGTTGGTATAAAACAAAGCTGGAGGCTGCTCGGTGCATGCGGAGCAGCAGGACCAGCCGTGTGATGACTATGCAAACACCAGTTCAAAGGCTGCCGGAGCCTCCCCGCAGCCCTGCCTGATCACTCCTGACGTGACCTCCTGCACGGCTTGCGTCTGTATGCGTCTCCAGCCTCGTCTCCGCTGCCGGGGTGTTGCCCCGCTGTGGCCTGTCTGGCCCCGAGCCAGAGGCTCCGCCGGCTTTACAGCCAGGCCTCTCTGAGCCGCAGCACAGCAACAACAATGAGGCTGTCAGCCCCGCTCCAGGCTGGGTGTGCTGTCGATTTGTTCAATCACGGCGAGGGAAATTCTGCTCTTCTGGGCGCTCTTAGACGGTCGCAAAGCAAAATGTGCTGTTTGTGAGGAGTTTTTTTCTGTGGCTTCACTATCAAACGAGGGTCTGACTGGGCCGTAAGGTCGACGTAAGACTCCAGCATGAGTCACAGAGTGTCAGAGGTAGACGTCTCAGCGCTGCTCTGATAATACTGTGGCATCTGGAGTCAGAAACGGAAGACAAAACCGTCAGAGATTGGAAATTGTTGAAATAAGGACAAAGTTGCTGGGGTCTAATCCAAATTACAGTGATTCTGCCATCAAACACGTACAAAATGAAAGTCCAAAGTGTTCCAATAATGAAAGTTTCCTGAGCGTGAACCTGTGATTTTTCCTTTTTATAAATTTACTTTATTTACTAATTTTGCTCTTTCTTTATTACATTTCATTGCACCGTAATGATATTTCATTATTAAAATTGTGTTTCAGTGTTGTTTCCAGTCCACATTGGGTTTCCACCTCAACTGTACAATCTCTATATTTTATTGTAATATTTCTCTATCTATTTCTCTCTTTTCACCTATGTGAATCCTGAGAGCATCACTAGCAGATGCTAGTTAACCACTAAAGCTTTTTAGCTGAGGACATGCTAGACCCCCCTCTACTCTCTCCCCTGTCCAGACCTAACTTGTGCCACACCGTCCCGTCCCACAGCTCCGAGCCGTCTGCCTGTCTGCGTTGTCGCGGCGCCTGCCACTTAATGACCACTGACAAGCGAGACAGCGGCAGCTTTGGGTACTCGAGGACTGTTTTGGGGTCACGGAGATGTGATCTGTAGGAAGTGGAGGCTCGATCAGATAACGTCAACGCTGTCTCCACACTGACTGCTGCTGCAAGTGCAGGACAGCTCCCACTTCCCAGTTTGTGTTTGCGGGGACTGGTTCACGGTCAGGGTTAAAGAAGCGTGTGATGAACACAGGAGCGGAGGAGGCTTCGGTTCCTGCCGCTCAAACAAAAGCAGTAAAGGGGTCAAAGTTGAAAAAGCGTTCTGCCGGACTGAAAGGAACGTTGAAAGAATGTGCTGAAAATGAAGAAATAAATCATATTTGGGTTGAGTTTAACATGTGTGAACCTCAGCAAGCCAGAGAGTGTTTCACAGATGCTGCGCTCTGATGTGTGAGCCTGAACTCCATCAACCTGTGTGTGACAGTTAGTGAAATATGAAGGTAAACCAGAGGCTGACGCTCTCTCCTTTCCTTTCCGTCCCACAGGCTCTGATGCGTCCAGGTCGCCTCGACCGGATCATCTTTGTGCCTCTTCCAGATGCTCCGACCCGACGTGAGATCCTCTCCCTCCAGCTCCGCAGCATGCCTGTGGCCCAGAATGTGTCTCTGGATGACTTGGTCACTCGGACCAACAGGTACTCGGGAGCAGAGGTGAGCTACGGTTTCTTGGATTTGTTTCTAATGAGTGCAACAGGAAAGGAGAAGTGGAATAACACGAGAACAGAAGTTATGGCCTCCAAAGCGAAAAAGAAATATGTGGAGCAAAAGCAACAAAGAAGGGAGGGTGGAAGGAGATTTGTGTGTGAGTGACTTCTGAGGATTTAGACTAGTTTTCTACAGTAAATTGACTTTTCTTCCATCTTGGTTTAATATTTGACAACCATGTGAGCAACCTGTCTCACTAGTTCTAAAGCGGATGGTTGAATGAGGTATTTGATCTTGTTCCCTAGAGTTACCATAGAAGCTATGGAACATCGGTTTCATCAGAAACGCTTCAGGTGGTATTTTATAAGTTCTTCTACAGTCCTATTTTTGGTGCTGTATCTTACAATCTGATCTGGCACCTTCTCATCTGGCAACCACATGTCCGCATGTTGCTCCGATTGGCTGTCTCTCCTGCCACTCACACGGATGATCACATGGCTTTACATCCCTTGCTAAACAACATATCTGAGCAGCTTTTCCCTGAGCTAAGTGGCCACTGCGGCTAGCCTGATATGAATCAGAGACTGAGGAAGAACCAGGAGTAAAAGCACTGACATTTCACCAGAAACTGGAAACTAAACTGCTTGGAAAAGCAACTGGACTTCTGCTAGGTTTCACCTCTCATCTTCAAATCTGAAGAACTCACTCTGTCAGATGAAAGGTGAAACATCTTCAGAGGCTGCGTTTTATGTTTCACCTCACACTCACATCTTACATCTGATTGCTCAGATTAACCTGCTTTTTTTATCAGAAGTTATATATAAATTAGGATGTGAAGATGTGGTAGTACATGCCGTATAGCCTTGGCTGAGAACACCAAACTAAAAGTGTTGGTGGTTTGATGCCATCTTCACCTTCAGCCGACCACCATGTAAGAAAGTGTGCGTGATGTTACCGTGCTGTTCCATGATGACCGTGTGGTGTGTGTCCTGTGTCAGCCCGCGTGATCTCATGATGTCTCTGTGGTGTCTGTGCTGTGCTCCCTCGTGATCTCACGGCAGACTTTGCACAAACACTCCTTTGTGTGACAGATTTGTCTCTCCTCATTCGTCCGCCGCGTGATTCACATCAGCTCCGGCAGAGAAAGTGCTACTTTCCTCCAGGACGCAAATAACCATGGAGCTGTCAGGGAAAATGCAATTTTAAAAAGGAATCCAGACAAAAGGTTTTCGAGTCAAATCTAAAGGTTTGGCGTTTTCTGTGAGCCTGGTTCTTTCTCTATCTCCGTCTTGTTCTTTGTCAGGGATACCGTGTTTGTCTTTGACCTTCAGTGTGACTCCGACTTCATAAACCATTCCACGGGAAGAGAAAACATTCCCATAAGATGCATAGTATATCATTTGCTGTGAGTGTAAATCCCCGCTGTATATTTAGACTTCAAGGGTCACGGACATGATAGAAATGTCACGCTGGTGTTCTGACAGGCTCGGAAAACAACCGTTCTTAAAAGATTCAGACCCGAGCGTGCCTTGGCGGCCTCTGAAAACACACATTTCATTGTCCAGCTCGTGCTTTCTGTGTGACATGTTTGTGAGGGAGGAATCTGCAAAGAGTCCTCGCTCTGATTGGACAGCCTGAGATGGTGCAAGACGGCACGTGTTTTGATCCAGAAACTGTTTTCCAATCAGCTCCTCATTCAAAAGTGATTGGGTTCACAGGAAACGCCATACTGGTTGGAGATTTCTTCATTTAATTCATGTCATGTTCTTTTTTTTCCCCCTGGTTTGAAATAGACGCTGCACCGATCCAAAACAGACCCCTGTGAACCTTCTCTGAACCCGACACACATAAATAAATTAGCAGAAAAAGGGGAGAACTGCTCCAAAAGCAACCCATGGGTAGTCAAACCTCATTCAGACAGACTATAGGTTGATTATAGTGGATCTGGCCTCAACTTAACCTGAACAAACCCAAACAGGGGGAGAACACAGTCCAGCTCAAGTCATTCTATAATATCAGACACTTTTAAGCGAGAAGGAACTGAAACCAGTGACATTACTTTGTTCCATGAGGGTGGAAAAAAAAGAAACAGAAATTTATGATGTTGAGAATCAATTGAGCGACAAAAACAAACACAAATTAGAAAAACTCTACGTATTTTATTAACCGATCCTGCAAAAGGATTGTTAGTTGCAGCTCTTCTCAGTCCAAACCTCATCCATGTAGTTCTCAAGTCGTGTCATTTGGCAGAGGTCCATCAAAAATAACATTTCACATTCTTGATGTAGATGTGATACCAGGATGGCAGCAGCTTTATCATCTGCCCAAGCTGTCTCTCAGAAGGAAACCTGAATCTGTTGTAACATCTCGTCTGATCGGTGTTTTTCTTTTGACATCGTGATCCTCTCCAGGGCAGTCTGAGGTTATCTATAGGGCCTCCTCATATCCTGAAAGTACACGCTCTGCCCCTGGTTCCTGACTCCACGGTCCCCACCCAGAAAGCAGCCCTAGAGCAGGCGTACACCTGGTGGAGGTATGCAGCAAGAAACCAATCCCCCGCTATCAGGTGTTGTGTTTGACATCGGGGTTTCTGGTGTAGAGTCTCATCTGTGGAATGGAGGTTTGCAGTCACTTGCCACTGACTTTTCCAAACCCCACAAAAATTCAAAGACATGCCTCAGTCGAGCTGATAAGAGCTCATAGGTGCAGAGGAAAACCATGTCTCACCTGTGCACGTATTATATTTAACATACTGACGCTATAGATCAAATTAGATTAGATGAAACTTTAAACTGCCGTGATCATCGAAGGGGAAGTTTGAGAGAAAACAGGATACAGATAACAGGGCAGCACAGCACTGCAGATAATGCCGTGTTTACAAGAGCAGAGCACTGAGGGACAAATGCAACCAATCAACAAGTAAATAAACAAGTTAATGTCCAAAACCACAGACTGTGACTGCTGATTAGTCACATTTTCACTGGGCTCAGATGGAGCAGACACGTGCTCCTGCACCGTGTCACTGGAACAGGTCGCATGTTAAAGCTTGACACGCTTCTCAGATAGGAGCTGCTCCATTTCTCTTTTTTCTCTTTATGGAAAAAAGCGAGCAGATTGTTTTTTCATCTGTATGTAACACACACAGAGACACACACACACAGACACACACATACACACACAAATCTGAACTTGTTGTGTTTCCTGCTGCAGGAAGACAACAATCACCGTAGTTTACAGTAAATGAGTCCCCCTTGCAGCGTCGACCACTCAGAAAATGTTACTGTGGTCGAGAGTGAAAAGAAATTAAACAAATCAGAAATCCAATCAGTCCAGCTGCAGAGTGCGGTCGCTGCACATGCATAGTTTCTCTCATCTGACACTAACAGTGCAATTTGAAAATAGAATTAAAGCCCAAAACAAACGGCGAGCTTGTGTGTTTGTGCACCAAGTCTGTTTATTTCGATATCCTGATATTACAGATTTGCCTCCAGGGACTTTGTGCAGCATCCAACACGCCGGGCCGTGAATGTGGCTGTTGAGATCAAATATACAGGCGAGGCGAACACACTCAACGATCACAAGACACTGTCGATGTATACGAAGATGAGTTTACAGGAAGACGGAAAGTTGTTATCATGTGTGTTAGATTTTCCCGTTGCAACCTCAAACATAATAAACAGTGTTACTGAGCATCTGTGGATGCTCTCTCACTGTCCCAAACTTCAACAAACACACAGATGAAGAAGCCTTTAGGCAGAGGATACAAGTCTGTTGTTTTCAAGTGTGCAGCTTTACACTAGTCTATTAGAAACACATTTTTATGTATGATGCTTTCAAAGGCGTCCAGGAAGTGTGGGACACATGGAAACTGCCACCACGGTAATACATTACATATACTAACCTTCACAATAGAAGTCAGTCAAAGCAATGCAAAGTGTCATAATACTGTCTGTTTTAGCTGTTCTGTTTTAGAATTCAATGAATGATGAAGAATGGAGCTAAAAATCCTGTTTGTTCATGTTATTCTCAGGTACAGATCAGGAGGTGCGCTTCACAGCACTAGAAACTTTTTTCTGCTCCTGTTTTATTAAATTTGGAAGAAAGTTACTGTCTGGCTATTTGCGTGTTCACATTGGGGGATGTCAGAGAGCTAATTTAGAAAATTAAATTCAACAACTAAATTCATTTCTCTCCGAACTTGCGCACACATGTCGCTGTGCACAGTTTGAAGGAGCTCCTCCTTTCTCATCAAAAACTTAACATATTAAGTTATTTTTGCTTTATGTGATCACTCCTCTGTACTTTTCAGCAAATGAATTAATAATAACTAAGATTTTTAGTGATGAGACACTGTTTTACAAAACAAACAAAATTAAAGAAATCTAGATTAAAATTTTGCAAATTAGAAAAAAATAGATGACTGTGAGTTATGAACTTCAGTTGCTATGGTACCTGGTGGTAACAGACAAAATACGGCCTGATTAAAGACAATAGACAAAGTTAGTTCTCAACCTAGAAACAAGATTTACCTGGTACTGAGACCTGGAGACACTTTATTGATCCACATTTGACTCTTCAGTCTTTCCAAATGTGATCAAACGTAATCTGTTTTGTGGGTGGTAGTCGACGAGGTGACGGACCTGAGGAGCTCTGCCATTTGGAGCACGTCTCAGTCCTCAGTCTTGGCAGTCCGGCTACCTGAAGCCTTGACTTTAATTACATTCCTGGGATTTCAGACTTGTCTGAGGGTCGGGGGAGGCAGGAGCAGGGGGGAGTGGGAGGTGGGAGGGACGTGAGGGAGGACGTGGTGCTTGTCAGCTCGGAGCTGGAGGCTTGTTAAAATCACCTGTCTTCCTACCTGCCCGGAGTGACATCTGGTTTCCCAACCCTCACCTTCCTGCTAAACCCTGCACAACACACACACACACACACACACACACACACACACACACACACACACACACACACACACCTTTGACTCACGCTCGTCCCAGAAAATTGCTGCCGGCTCTGCTTCCTCACCTCTGCCATCACTTTCCTAAACAGAAGCAGCATTTGATACTATAATCGTAGTGTTGTCTCCCAGCAGAAGAAGAAGAGCTTAACAGGCTCCTGGAGGAAGGTGTGATGCTACGCCACTTCACTCTCTTTTTTTTCTATTTATGATCAAGCCCTGACAGGAAAAGACCTTGAGGATTTATTGCACCCTGTCACATGCACTGAGTCAGTTCCAGGGCTTGTTTGTAGACTGAGAAGCCCTCTCAGGTTTCAATACAGCACCTTTCTTTTTAATTTCTATAGACAGAGATTTCAGGCCTTTTAATTCCTATGGGACCAAAGTGCTGTATTGTGTCCAGATGATTTATTATGAATCTTCCTTTGAGTCACTAAATGGGACTTTATGAACCCTATTTTCTTTGACCTTTGGAAACATGAAGAAATAGAAATGTAATGTTCCCACAGCCTTTAAGTTCCTCAACTTTTGGTCTCCTTCAGTTGACTTGATCATCACTTGTCATCATTGATTAAGGTTGTTTGGCTTCATGTACCAGGCCTGAATCATAATATGTAAATGAAGAATTAGATTAGAAGTCAAATCATTTAGTTCAGAGAACTTCAACCAAGATAACAGAATAATTATAAGTATGTTACACACTGAGAGCAAACCAAGATTAAAAAGAAAAGAACACCTAAAACTGGGTAGTCCAACCAGGCAGCTCATTCTTTCCTGTTGTTCCACTTTTACCACTTATTATCCTTATTACTGTGCACATTAGTACCATTTGTGTTGTTCCATCATAGTAAAGTTGTTTGAAGATTATCACATTTTCTCTGTGTGAATTGCAGTGAGACAGTCACACAGAGAAAGAAACAAATGATTTAAAGGCAGCTGTTCCACCAGCTACTCAGTACTTCATTGACAGAGATTCATCTAAATCTAAATCTTCGCCGGGTTCCATGTTTCTTAGCTGTAAACCGGAAGTAGCTTCATTAATAGAAATCATTAATCTACAGGGTCTCAGACCACCCTGAGCTGTGAGGTTGGCAGGAGACCTCCAGGAGGTGAAGCTCAAAATAAACAGAAAATAGAAAATTCACTGTGACGACTTTGCAGACGCTGACAAGTTGTTGACAAAAAATAATCAGGATTTTGTGTTCAAATAGACCGAGAGTGGTAGAGACGACAGTAGACGACAGTGCCAACGCCACACACACACACACACACACACACACACACACACACACACACACACACACACACACACACACACACACACACACACACACACACACACACATCTCCCAGTGCCGTGACTTCCCTCTGCTGTGGACCAGGCGCCGGTTGTTGAGGCATTTTAATAAAACCGCGAGCAGCAGCGTTGAGCCGTATCAGAATATCTTTGTGTTCAGTCACAGATGCCTTTGACCGACCGCGACCTCCATAGCGGTGGGTCCTCTCCCTCCAACAGGGGGAGGGCTGTTTGGTCCGAGCCCAGGTGTCTGAGACGCTTGGCTGACAGCCATTCAAACTCACTGGCGCAATTGTTTTCTTAACTCTTCGCCCCCCCTTCACACTGGCAGCAGCAAGTCTGTTCCGATGCAGGACGTACAAATCAGCACATCAACAGTCTGCCTTGACGTCAATGCGCCGCCTCTGATGTTTAATATCCCTGCTTTTCCTAGATTACTGAGCGACTCTGCAGCTCCCGGCCAACAAAGGCAACATGTAAACTCACAACCTGAAGAAGCTGCGCTGCAAAAAAGCAGTTTTGCAGCGATTGTTTTGTTGTTGTTGTTATAACCACAGTTCGGATACAGACAGTGGATATGTGTGAGCTCGTCTGCAAGAATCGAGACCATAAAAGGAGTTTGATGACAAATAAGGCCTTGTGTGACACACACACTCCACGGTGACACACACACACACAGACAGTGAGAAAAACCTCCCTCACAGGAAGACAAATGGTTTCCTCTTAACACCTGATGTGGTCGAGGCTGCTCTGCAGCTCTGTGTGTGTGTGTGTGTCGTTTGTCTGATTTATGAGCTGGTATTTGTTGTTGCAAAGATTTTTATCACCAAGGACACAGGCGCAAAAAAATGCATCAACAAAACGTGTTGCTGTTTGAATCACAGCGACATTACACAACGTGTGATGCCGATGTTCTCCATCAATCCTGGAGCCTCTGAGACCAAAGAAAAAGATCTGTAATCATCATTAGGTGGATGTCAGCTCGGCTGGAATGCATTTCTGATGAGGTCTGAGGTTGGCACACATTTTCCAAAATATAGTTTAACCTCTGCTCATGTGTATTGTCTGCATGAATGTGTGTGTGTGAGACCACAGACGCGGTCACGCTGGCACTCAGTCGACATGGAAAACAGTGTCTGCAGTTCAACAAAGGCTGCGAGGAAAACGCCTTTCACACCTCCGCAGGTTACCTCTGTGTGACTCCCAAGCACCTCGCCTCACTTCCTCTCCAACAAAACCTTTTGCCTCTTGTCGCTCTGAATATGTTGTTCTTAGTCGACGCTGCAGGTTAAATAAAGGTTGAAAAAGAAAACATGTCCCTCAACGCCTCAGCCAGCGGGCTGCTGCTGCGGCTTGCAAAATGCCAGCAATCGCTGCGAGGGAAACGCTCCAATCTGCCCCGATTTCACATTTTATATATAAAGGCTTCACTGTGGTTTATGTGCGAGTACATGGTGAGCGCAAATTGAATTTTTCCTGGGAAATATGAGCCCTGGAGCTCACTAGTTGTTCTGTTTCCATTGGCCAGGCAGGAAGACAGAACGTGGGCTGTGGGAGCCAAAAAAGAAAGAAATGGAGCAGGAAAGGAAGAGTAGAAAAGTAGGAAAGGCAGAGGAAGTGAGAGGAAAAGTAGGAGTTGGAGGCCAATATGTGGAGGGAGAGGGAGAGGAAGGTGGACCAACCTGAGAGTAGCTAATAAAACCTGAGAATGACGGCCAAGAGTGAAATGCACACACCATTAACTCACTTTTAATCATGTAAAAGAAATTTCTGCTGTAAATTGCAGTAAATCACTTTTTAAAGACTGAATAAAATCTGACAGTTACATTTTCTTCTTTCCTCTCCATATGAATCTAAAGGTTATGGAATGAAAAGTCATTTTAAACAAAGTTATGTAACTAATGACAACATTTAATCTGGACAAGCAGGACACATTTTAAAGAAATGGATTTCATCTGTCATGATTTGGATTTAGTTGAGGGACTGTTCTTCAGCATCTCACTGATGGCAGATGAACCTCTTGTAGTTACCCCCTGTGGCCACAGTGGTCGCTGTTGAGCAGATTCCATTGTTTTTAAAGGAAACTTCAATGATTTCACACCTTTAAATCTGTTTGTAGGTGGTGGGGGTAGTGCTGCAGCATGTGGGGGAAACATTTGAATAAACCATTTTGTAGTTGCAGAGGAAATAATGAGCAGTCTGATTAATTTTCCTCCAAAACATTCAGGCTGTCAGTGCTTGAGGTGCAGGCAATGGAAAGTAAAGACAGAGATGCCATCGACTGAAAAAGATGAAACTAAGTTGGAGGAAGACTTTTTAAAGTTTGTGAGATAGACATGTGGTGTGTGTTAAACACAGAGGGAAAAGTTTCAGCTCCATTGCTTGTACATGACGCTCCAGCACATGTGAACACTCTCTGTGTGTATCCACGTGTTTTATCTCTGTGATGATGAAAAATGGAGTCAAACTGAAAAAGAACATTTTCAATGGAACATATCACACAGGTGGAGTTTTACCTACCTTGACATTACCCTCATGCTCACACACACACACACACACACACACACACACTCACACACACACACACACACACACACACACACACACATACACACACACACACAGCTGAGTCTCCAGGTCACTTCAGTGTGGGTGTGTTTGGTAAATATGCCATCCCTGCCTTCCCCAGTCTAGGCAGAATGTGTAGCTTTCATTGGTCTTATTAAGGGGCGAGGACAAATATGCCCTTAAAGGCGAGGCCCCCCCAACACACACACACACACACACACACACACACACACACACACACACACACACACACACACACACACACACACACACACACACACACACACAGCATTAACACAGTGTAGCCCCAACACAGGTGCTGTCCCACATGGGTCTTTCCAAAACAGGAGGTGGGCAGAGGCTGGAGGTTCTTGAGCAGCTTTTGTCGAAGGTTTCCACCTGAAAATCACAAAATCGCTTTGCTCAGGTTAGAGGTGAGTCATGCACCAGCGCAGCAGCCTCCGCTGTCATGACAAACATTTCCTGTGTGGACTTCACTGTCTCAACAGAAACCAAGAGTGATTCACTTGTCACTGTGACTTAATGGCAAATAGAAAATTGGCACAAAAAAAGCATGTAAAGCTATCTGAAACCGAGGAAAACATTATTCATTACCTTAGTAGTTATTTGGGTGAAATACTTGTTTTTTTACCATTTGTTTGCCTTCGCAGATCAAGTTTTATTGGAGAATAAAGTGTCTCCCTTACACCTCTCAAAAAACAAAACTGTGTAAAGTAACTCCTGAGATACTCGATCCCCCTGTGTTGACTCAAAGTTTTGACTATATGCTACTTAACTAATACATTTACTAATACAAGAAATTCTGAAAGGTTTGTTCAGAATTAGGAGTGTAGTGTCTCAGGTTGTCTGTAACTTTTAAAGTATATAAGTATTGAGGTGAGAGGGAATATCTCCTGTGGTCCACAGTGTTTCCACAGGAGATCCTGGACACGCCAGGATCGCGCTCGTCCCTTTGTCTCTGCTGTCTCAGCTGTGATATATGGAGGCGAGCAGCCCGCACGAACACACTTTCATCATCAGAGTTTTCTATGGAATCTAAATTCCTCTGCTCAGAGCACAAGCATGTGCACGTTGGTCCACAGTCCCCCCCCCCCCTCACACACACACACACACACACACACACTCTGCTATTTATGATCATGTGCCATGTTTCCGTTCTCCCCACGTGACTCTCCTCCCTCCATGCTTAACCTCTCCTCCCTCTCTTTAACCCCCCCTCCCTTTCTCTCTCTCTCTCTCCCTCTCTCTCTCCTTGTAATCTTAAAATAGGTTTCACATGGAGCTGTGGTCAGGCCTTGTTTCTCATGCCACTGCAGATGCACTTCTCTTAGCTTTTTCAGAGGATGAAACTTTTTATTTCTGGTCAAGAGTTTGTCTTCTGCAGCCTCACTGTTTGATTTTTATATTATTGAGTGTCTTCACTGAAGATGTGATGCTTTTGGTGTTAAATGCTGGTGATGGCAGTGATAATGTGGTGTGGTTGGGGCAGTTTTAGGTCTGGGACATCATATTTTATTTGTGTAATAGCAGCACTCCTGGATTCACTTCAACAGTTTCATACTGTTTTGCACATTTAAAACATTATCTTATATTTTGCACTGTTTTATGAAAACAGTACATTTTAAGTCATGCCTTGTAATATGTAGAAGAAGCAGAAAGTGACATAATTAGTTTAACTTGTTTTAGCAGAATGATGAAATATCAGTGGATGTGTCATGCTTTTAAGCAGAAACACAATCAGCTCGTTTGCATTTTTTTTCTTCATCTTACTTTTTCTTTTTTCACTTTTTCTCCATCTTGTAATAAACTACTATATCGAATCATATTAAGATGTCACTGTATTAATAAAACATAATGTTTTGACATTGAGAATTAATACCCAGCATATAATTGATTCCAACCATTGGACAAATTTGTGTTAAATCATTCAGCTGTGACTTCTGAGGGTTTCACTGCTCAGGTTCAGCTGTATGTGATGCATATACATGCATTAACATGCAGGTGTGTGTGTGTGTGTGTGTGTTTGAGAGAGAGAGAGAGAGAGAGGAGAGAGAGAACATGCACCTTTACTTCTACCTCTACTTGTGCACGCTATGTGTGATGTTTATTTTGCAGTGCACCGGTCCATAAACCCCATGTCTGTGGTCCAAATGCACCTGGTTACATATGGACGTGTGCAGTGGGACACGTGTGCAGATGCATGTTCGGCGCAGTATGTACTGTATGTGAGCAAGTGCAAGCTGTGTGTGTGTGTGTGTGTGTGTGTGTGTGTGTGTGTGTGTGTGTGTGTAGTGCACTGCACTGCAGCTTGTGTGTGCAGGACCTGTGGGGCGATGGAGGAGAGGGTTTGTGGGAGGGAGAGGGGGGTGTGTAGCGGTGGTGGTAGGGGGGTGGGGTGAGGGGGGGTCACTCCTGTAAATGTGGCCGTTTGTGCGTGAGTAGAGGGGAGTGAGGCGGGGGTGGGGTGGGGGGGGAGGCTGGAGGGCTGGATGTAGCCTGCTGTAGACACAAGGGCGGATTGATAGTAAACACACACTCGGGCTGTAGTGGATGTGCTGCCGGTAGCCGGGCTAACAAGCCCTTCATTAAGGCCGTCTGATACACTCACTGAGCGCCTTTGTTGAAGTAGGAAGCGAAAAGTACACCAGACAGATTTGACCTGAGAACGCTGGTATGCGCTGCCAGCACTCGCAAGCCTCCCCCCGTCTCTCCCCCTTTCTCCCCCTCTCCCTCACCCACTCCACCTCTCCAGGAGGGGTTATTTTCGTCGCTCTGAACAGGTTGTCTCATGGCACGCGCCACTTCTCGCCTTCTCTGGGGAAACACTGTGGGAAAGCAGCATACGTAGATTTACATAGCTCTGTTTCTGTGAGCGTGTGGGACACACGTGGAAGTGTTTGTAGCATCACTTTTTCTTGTTTTCGCGTTTTCCTGTCGAGGTGTGAAAGGGGCTTCTGAGTCATGAATATGAGCACGGACATGTAGAGTTATACTGGAACTAATGCTGTTTAGTTTTGACTTCTTCTAAATGAAACAGGCATTTCTGCTGCGTTGCCAAGCAGATATTACATCAACAAGGAATTTGGTCTGAATTTAGCCCATCTGTGATGGAGAGAACACACACACGCAGCAGAGGGCTGTTACTGCTGGGGCGCCTTGGTATTTCGCTTTGGTGCTTTTCTCACATCACTATTAAGATTTACACAGCGGTTTGTGTATTTCTCAAAACAGTTAGTATAAACTGCAAAACCTAATCGATGACTAGCAAAAGCATGTCACTTGCTCAAAATGAATCGTGAAAGTGTCAGTGTCATCAGAATGAGAAGTCTTGGCAACATTGTTAATGAACAACGTGGTCAAATGGCTCAGTCATGTTTTCATCATGACAGTTTATTCTGTCTGTGTTTTACAATGCAAAAGAAGTCAGAATGTCGTGAGACTACCTGAAAATGCCCCAGGCAGCACTTCTACTTGTACTGGACTGCCATTGGAAAACTAAAGTTACACATTGCTATGTTCATGAGAGTAACTGTGTACAATACACCAAATACTGTACAATATACTGTAACAGTACATACAGTGAATCATTCCTGTACATCCAGATGTTCCTGTCTTTCTGGCCACATATTTTCATCTATATCACAATGAATATCATCCCTTCAATGCAGTGAGGACAGTATCTCCTGGAGTGGTGACTCCACCCTCTGCATGACTCTGCTGTGTGTGATAGCAGGACCATCTAGTCAAACAAACACAAACAAACCACAGTCTGAGCAGATCTGAGTGGTGAAAATGGACAAAATGGACATTATCCCACACAACAACATACTTGGTCTTCAGCCCTCTCACTCTCACAGACTATGTCCCTAAAGAGTGTATAGGAAAGTTAGCTGATGTGTATTTTATGGACCAGGAAAAATTTTGAAAGAAAAGTATAAAATTTGCCTGTAATAACTAGTTCAACAATTTAGTATGTACCTTTTTTTTAACTGTTTTGGTTTCTTTCTGCTTTTTTTTCTCGACCTCAGAAGGCCCAAAAATTTGCTGTCATTATTTTGTCCTGCCATCCAAATGTTGATACTCTGCACTTTTTATTCCACTCATATATTTCTGCTTGCCATGTTCCAGTGCTAAAAAGTGTCGGGTGTGTTTATGTAACCCCCGCTTCGCTATGTTCTTATTTATATTCTGTTATTCCTCGCTGTATCTTGTTACACTTTGCTGCTGCAGTGGCCTAATTTCCTCGACGGGGTCATTAAAGTTTCGTGTTGCCTTATCTTACAAGGACAACAGGACCTCACGTACAGCGCTGGATGTGCCGCAGTATATCACTCCACATGCATGCTATCGCTGGTGTGCAGTCAAGCAGCGTGATACAGGCTTGTAGTTGTGGCTACAGAGGGAAGTGCAGAGCAGTGACCAGTAGAGCATAAAGGCTGCTGTTGTGTCCCGGGCTTGACGCTGTGGAGCCTAATGGAGGCCGGCAAGAGCCTGCGGCCCCGAGCTAAGACCTGCCCTGCTCTGCTCCATCACACACACTCCTCTGACCGAAATCCATCTGTCACAATATGAGGATATCAAAAGGGATACGGATGTAAGTCCTGGCACTGGTTAATAGCAATAAATATCCTGTTAAGACGCCTTCGTTTGCTGTGGGTGTAGAGTGAGTAATGTCATATATAATGATTTAATTACAGGGTTTTATAAATGGTGTTTACTATATATAATGGAGCAATTTATTGATTATTTATAGTGACATTGATTGGTTTATGATTATGAAGAGTGAAACCATGAGGCCAGCAGTTAATAAACCACTGACACATAATCAGTCATAAAGGTTACAGCTACTAATATTTTGTTAATCATTAATAACCACTATTGCATCCCCCACCCTCAATACCTCTCCTTCGTCTGTGCTGGTCAGTGGTTTTGAGGTCGATCCTTCTCCTCCAACCTAACTGTGTCGGTCTCAGAGTCCAGGTCCGTAGCTGACAGACTCCCTGTCCCTGTGGTTGTTCTGTTGTCTGCTCCAGACCACGTCCCACAGTTTGCACACTACAATCAAACTTCTTGATGATTTCTAGATGAGTGTGTGTCATGTCTCGCTGGAGTCAAACCTTCAGTCCACCTGGAAATCACAGATTATTCAAAGAACATTTCTGTCGTAAACATCTTCTGATGCTTGTGTAACCAGCCTTCCTCTCACCACTGCTTCTTACTTTTGTTGACAATAAGCAGCAGTAACGTTTGAAAATGTCTCAGCTCGGCTTGTTTACATCCTATACAGATTTTGGTGAATAGGAATTTGTGTGTCTGTGTGTGTTTGCGTGTGTAAGAGTGTGTGTGTGTGCCCATTCATGCATGTGAGTCTTGGGTTTTCAGAGGTCTTTGAGAACCTCCAGGGGAAACTTGTCATTAGAGGCAAATGTGGAAACAAGGATGTGGTGGGCGCTCCAATTGAGTATCTATCACTTTTCCAGCGACCCATTTAAAAGCTCTGCGGTTCAGGAGGCTCCACTGACATTTCCTTAAGGTGGAATGACACACACAAGGATTCCGGTCAGGAGAAGAGAAGAGAGCATTGAGCTTAAAGTTTGAAGCTCCTGGTCAGGAAAAGAAGAGACTGACTGAATGTATTTGTGTGCCCACAGTATATTCTGCTTTATGTCTCCTTTTTTTCATACCTCTATATATTCACTTTCTAGAATTTAACTGGTTAGTCCTGGTTAGGTCAGTGATTGATCCATTTGGGAGATACCTTTTGAGAAATACAGGAACTGTAATTGACCTGTAAAATTCTCCAATATCAACTTCCTGAAATTGATCTTTTCTGCTTTATTTAGTTCTCTATGACAGCAGACTGAAAACCTTTGAGATGTGGAAAAGGTATTTGAGGGTAGATCAATGTTTTTCTTTCTGATTTTCCAACATTTTTAGACCAAACACGATTAATCACTTTATCCAGACAAAAAGATTAGGATGAATACAATCAGTAAATAACAATAATTCGTGAAGACATAAAGAGTCTGTCACGGCACTGTAGGACCTGAGGCAGCTGCAGGGGACGAGCTCGCTGGACAGACTCTTTAAACACTTTTCTGCCTTGTCATCGAAACCTCTCTCTTTGACTCGGGCCGACTTTCGGGTCATCTTGAGTCAGCAAGTTTTGCAGCCCGTCTTCACACTGAGAGGCTCTTGATGCCGGCCCCCCCAGCTCCTCCTCCTCCTCCCTCTCTCTTTGCTTTGCCTTTACGACTGGCTTCTCGCCACCTCCGGGAACTCTGAGCACGCCCACATCACCAGAGCGCGGCCGCTGCAATGCATCAGCTCAGCCCGGCCACATATATTTAAGTGATTGCTGACATAATTTATGAAAGGAATGAAAAATAAAGTCTGAATTGCAATGAAATTCAAAAAGGGGGCGAGAGAGAGCGAGTGACTGAGAGAGAAAGAGAGAGATCTATAATTTATTTGGCCTACCACAAGTCAGCACTCTGCCACCAAACCCCTCCCATACACACATCTCATTTCTGTGCATTTGCAGTTTTCTGCTTCTCTCTGTGGAGGAGTGTGGGGGGCCCATCTTAAGGGGGTAGTTTTGTGATGGGGGGTATCAAGGTGCTGGAGGGGAGGTTGGGGGGTCGGTGCTGGACTTGGCTCCAGACTGGAAATGCCTTCACGTTAACAAACAACCCGGCTCTTTGGCTCGCCCTGTTTGCCTTTGTGGCTTTATTTTTATTTTTTTTTCGAGGCCTGTACGAGCAAACACACAGCGGGAAACACTGGCTTGTTGATCGCCTTCACAGACCAGCTCATAAACCCAGCGCACATGAATGTGGAGGCCTGTGTGTGTGTGTGTGTGTGTGTGTGTGTGTGTGTGTGTGTGTGTGTGTGTGTGTGTGTGTGTGTCAGAGAGTGAGCGTGCGCGCGCGTGTGTGTCGTTTGTGTACTTCAGAGCAGCTCCGGACATTTTTCTCCCTCCCCTCCTCTTTTTTTAATAAACCCGAGGGGTGTTGTGGAAGTAAACAACCAAATAATTATTAACTGTTGAATCATGAGGCCGAGGCTCAGGGAGGCTAATGCGTCCTGTAAGGCCACTTTCAACGTAAATAAGAAATTACAGTGTGATTGTGCCGGAGAGTTTTGTCTGTTCCTGTTTATGGATGTTGCTGGGAAACAACACTAAATCACATTGTTCAACATGTGGCATCTCTCTCTCTCCATAACTCCTTCCCTTTGCTCGCTCGGCCCTCGCCCCGCCGGTAAACAGGGAAGCGGGATACATGGCCTCATTGTTTTGCATCATTATTACTGACAGCCCCAAATGACTTGAATGATGAGAAACCCTCATACAAAATTAACCCGGCGCTGTGTGTTTACCCGGCCTAAATCATGTTGCTCATTGGCCTGAAACAGAAGAAGGGGGAAAATAGGCCTCACATCCTGACATCTGTGAAGCACCTGTCCCGGGCTGTGCTCGCTCGCCGTGCAGCGCCCGAGCAGCCATCTCCGCTCATTTCGCTCGCCAGCCTTGAAAGGCGCCATGGCCGCCATGTGTTTTACCAGTTGACAGCCTCAGCAGTGTTTTTTTTTTTCTTTTCCGTCTCCTATGCGTCTGTACAGTGGTGCAGGACTCAGATCTGATCAGGTGTTTTCATTCAGATCTGAGGATTTTGAAGTGTTTGAACTGTAAAGCTGGAGCGTTTCGAGGCGTTTTAAGTGAGCGCTCCCAGTTCCCACCGATAACAGGCAAATCAAGCAGACTCACAATTAACCTCTTTGACATTTCATATAAAACCTGTCACTTTATCCACTTTCAGCTGATCTGCATGAGAAAACAACTTCTTTCCACTGTGTAGTTCCATATTTTAATGTCGTAGCTTGGAGCTACTATCTTGCTAATTTCATGTAAACATGGTGATTGATGTGTCACTTTTTTTAGCTTCTACTTAGCTTTGTACTTTAACATACAGAGTTCTGCCTCCACGCTGCCTCCACTGATTGTGCAGTATTAGCTACAGTGGTCAGCTGTTGTTGCAACCTCCCAAAGCAGCTATTTTCCTGCTGGCTGCACATGTGAACGCTCGCTATCATCCTGCATGTCACGCTGTGGAGGGGAGGGAAGTGACCGGCCCCGCTTCGGTCCAGTGAACAATTCGAGCGTGCCCTCACTGCTCTGCATGCAAAGCCTCACTGTTCAATATTCCACAGCTCTGCCACTGCCTGTCCCACTAACCCCCCAGCAGACGTTATCAGTGGTTGTACAGGCGAATAGCTTCCTGCGCGGCTGTTGTTGGAGAGGGGAGTTGTGTAAGCTCAGAACAAAGCTGAGCAGGAGGAGGGAGAGTGGCACCAGAGGGGTGGGGTGGCTGGAAGTTGGGGGGGGGGGAGAAGGTGGCCTGGTCTTCATCAGCCATCGCCACCAATTCGGAAGTGAGTCACCCCTCAGCCCTGCACAGAATCTCTCCCAAAGGTCACACTCCTCTGAGGCAGCCATTACATAACGCTGTCAGTGCTGGAGTGGAGATGCTGCAGGAGCAATGCTGCTGTATTTACACTTTAGACACAGTGGATCAGCACTGTCGGCCGGACGCTGAAATAATCCTGTTTGTGGAATGAAATCTTAAAAGGCAGGAGCAGCTTAATCAGAGGAGGAGGCCAAATTCTAATAGTCTTTAACTTTTCTCTTTAGACCTCATGACTGGTGAGACACACCATCAGAGGAAACATGTTCTTGTCTCCAGGTCCTAAACTTAAACCTGCATTTTTTCCAAAGTGGATGAAATTTTCTCAGCTCCTGTCAGCCTGTAATGTGATATTTAAGGGTTATATGACTCTGTGTGTTTCTGAGACTCTCAATGCAACAAGACGTGTTCACGTGTTGTCCTTCAGTCATTTCAATGACGTTCTTTTCCAGAATGTATGTCCTCTCTCTGTCATACTGAATTATTTCTTCAGCTTTTTTTCAGCTTTGTCCAGCTTTAATCAGCTGGACAAAACTTAAGGGACAAATAACATTTGTGACGTTCATTATGTTGCTCAAGGATTCATTGTACTGTTCCTGGATGATGAGATCTAAATGATTCTACTTTCCTCACCAATGCTTATTGTACCTATGCAGAGGTCATTTCATTTGCATGTGTGTGCCTGTTTGTCCATCAATGCTTTTGATGTTTACACCATAAATGCTTTCCCCTGTGAGTGTGTGTGTCTACGTGTATGTGTGTGTGTGAGAGAGAGAGAGAGAAAGAGGGGAGCAAATAGAGTGTGTTTCAATTACCATAACGCGTCTGAGCTCTGGCTGTGTGGCTGAGGTCGATGGGCCTGTGCTGCTGGCTGGATGCAGCGCTGCAGAGGCTGACAGCCTGATCTCTGTGTCTGTTTCCTGTCCCAGATAACGGCAGTATGCAGAGAGGCTGCCCTCCTGGCCCTGCAGGAGGACATCAAAGCTCTGCACGTCCACCACAGACACTTTGAAAGTGCCCTGAACGCTGTGAAGCCCCGGATCCCCGACTCGCTCCTCCAGTCGTATATCAGCTATCAGCAGCAGCACAGCGGCCTGTGCTTCTTCTGACCACACCACTGCAGTCAGTCCTCCGGGGCTGTTTCTCCTCCTCCTGCTAGTATTATTTCAATTGAGCTGTTGATTTCTCTTTGGTAGTTGTTGAATGTATTTCTGCAACTGTTGTTCAAGTTTGACACATTCACCATCGCCCTGAATGGTTTTGGAAACTTTATTTTCACTCACACACATTTAACACAGTTTGCATTTTGCTTTTGTAAAACAATTTGAAACTGAGTGATATCAAATATTAATACTGTATTAAATACATTATTCATGTATGCATTGCTTGTCTTCCTTTGACTTTATAACTGCAAAAGCCCAAAATGACAAATAAGCAACTGCTGTGGACTCTCCTGAAATTCCCTGGGGTCAAAAGGAACTCTTGAAATAAAGTGTCAATTGAATTATAAATCCAAGATCTGTTGAGCATGAAGTAAAACCCTGATTTAATCATAGCGACAAAGAAGATCTGGGTTTCTACCCTCACACAGTAGAGAAGGACCTTGCACTCAAACAGTCGCTTTTGAAAAGTCACATGATGTCAAAATCAAATGCTTCACTCCTGACATAATATTAGAGTCATTATTTGATAGTTTATTATTATTAGATAGCAGTTTGCATTAGTGGGAGCAGGTTAGGACTAGATGGTGAGATAGTTCTGCTCTCACTCAGCTAATAATCCAACTAGAATCTGTCTCTCCTACTTGTGAATTCTCTCAGTTTAAACAATTTCCCACTTTCCCCAAAAAACAAGCATTGATTGTGTGATTTGGAATCACCTCAGGGTCGAAAATTGCAGTTTGGAATGTGTTTTCACAAAGGCAGAACAAACCTGACAGAACTGCAGCTTTAAGGTTTTGTATCTGATTAAACTGAGCGTGATCCATCTAATCACAATATTACATGTGTCCCAGTACTCATATCTACAGGATTAGATAGTGGGATCAGACTTTTATCTGGGGGGGGGGGCTTCTGGACCCCCTTCAAGCACCACTGATGGCTCCCAAACCTCTAGTTTGGGGAACCGCTGCTGCAGATCCATGGGGAGAAAAACAGCCAGGGCTGGTATATTCATCACATCCATCCACGGAAAATCAGCTAATTGCTGTAATCGTGAGATTTCCGTCCGCACTTCCGACCACTAAGTGCAGGGATCCAGGCGGCCATCTGTCGGTCTACCAGGATTTGCTTTATCACCAAGAAGCCGAGTTTCACCATCAGGCTGCAGAACTTGTCAGAGAGCTGCTGCTGCCCACACAGCAGCTCCCCCCACAGCCCTTTAACTCTTCCATGGCTTCTCCCTCTGCTGTTTCGGGCAGTTGCTGACCCCAAATGGCGCAGGAGGTCACTCATCTATTGATTTTTCCATTTGAATAGGATAAATTGACTTTGTATTGAACTTCCTTTTCTCATGGATCCGGATGTAGCGCATCCGCGACACCAATCAAACCAGACAGTCAGGAACAGAGAGCGAGGGGAGGGGGAGAGAGAGGGGGGAGGGCGGCGGGAGAGAGGGAGGGGGGAGGGGGAGTCTTTCCCCTGGCTGCAGGGCCGCTCTTCTTAAGGTGGTCCAGCGCTAATACCCCAGCTCGTTCCAACAATTCATGAAGTTGGCGTTATGGGACAAGTCCAGATCAGAGGTGCGCACAGTTTTATCTCACGCGTAATGGGAACATTCCTGCGCGCAGAGGCGACATCCTGTTGATGTTTTGCCTCTGAACTGTCTCCAGAAATGTGTGTACGAGTGTGTGTGCGTGTGTGTATGTGTGTCTGTGACCGTCAACTCAGATGTGATGCTTTAATACAGATCATTAACTCTTCCTGGAAGTTCCTAAAGAGTTTCTCAAATAGTTTGAACTAAATCGTCGTACTAGTGATTTTAACCTTCTCATCGTAATAAATGAGCCGCAATAAGCCTCGTGTCATCACGTCTCAGTACTTACATTTAGACCATATCTAATAATGATATCGTGCAATTACAATCCACTACATTAACATACAGAAAGTTTAATTATTCAAATTGACTTGTTTTTAGTGAACAGACAAAACTATTGTTCTGTTTATTCACTAATGTGTCTCGCTGTGTATGCTGGGAGCACCTGAGCTAAAAACTACTCAATGCAGGATAAATGTGTAAAAAATGTACCGTGTCTTATCACTGTATTGTAGTGTGAAGGTTAATGTTAAAATGCCTCCATACATTACAAAATCCAAATGGCACAAGTAACAGACTGCAATATTACTCAACGTTGTCTAAAGTCAAACTGTCTTATAAATGAAATCATAGCTAGCTGCACTACTTGAGAACATAGATAGATAGATAGATAGATAGATAGATAGATAGATAGATAGATAGATAGATAGATAGATAGATAGATAGATAGATAGATAGATAGATAGATAGATAACAACACCATATTTTTTTTGGGGGGGGGGGGGCAAAACAAAAGGAGAGAACCCGCCTGAGTTTCTTTTATTCTATATTCTAAATACTCTTTTAAATGTGTTACTCCACACAGGGTGGGAGCCCACCAAAAATGACAAATCGGCATGAATATAAATAAACTGCGTGGTCGTGACATCACTGTTAGTCACATTAACCTTCTTCACACCATTATTCATCAGCCACAGGAGCGGAAACTCTCCCCCGGAGCCCCCTGCCTCCCGCCTGCAGCCTGTGCGCCTTAAAAAGCCGTTCCACCTTAAGCGGAGCGCACAGGCCGTCCCTCCACATCTGCCCAATGAATCAGGAGCGGATGCGATGTATCCTTTTTCAGTGCACTGAATGGCCAATGGGAGTTGGCTTGTGGAGCAAACACTGAGCCCAGCGCTCCCATTCATTCAGTGCTGGAGCAGAGTCCGCAGCAGAGCCGCACAGACGCACCACACGCTCAGACGCAAACTGCGCGTCCTGCGAGCGCAGCGACGACCTGAGCGCGCGCACATACACATACACACACACACACACACTCAGTCTCGGAGAGCCGTGGATTTAAGCTCGACTGCGTTTCCTCCGACGTCTTTTCTTGTTAAAAGCAGCTCCTGCGGGACTCGGCCTGAAGACCTCGGCCTCTCCAAGTGCGCAGCAGCGTCTCCAGGTCCTCCCCGGGTCCCCTCCTGTGCTGTGGATTTATACTTTTTTGTGTGTTTTTTAATTATTATTTTTCACCTCTTGGGACGAATACATGCGTAAAACCTGCGCTTCTTGAACTACATGTCCAAGTGATCGATGAACCAGGGAATAACGCACAGGGATACAGTCGCACTTGGATTAAAACTAAACAGGCTGTGAATGTTCTGCACCAGAGCTCATAGTCAGCGCCTGGACACTGTCCCTTCCTTTTTGGATGGAGTTTTCCTAAACTGTCTTCTGCTGGATGGATGCATATAGGTGAGTATCTTCGCTAACGCTAATTTTTTTCTGTTTTTGCGTGTTGTATTTGCGCGATAGTAGTGCGCAGAATTGTGCTGCACAAAGACCAGACACTTCCCGAGTCTCTTTCTGCGTGTGTTTGGCCCAGGATAGAGACGCAGCTGCCGGAGCTGCTGGAGCCTCCGAGGCTGGAACAAACACCCTCCCCCCGCAGCTTTTCATTCATAAGTTTCTGTTTGGATGCGTCTCTCCCTGCACACCGTCCCCCCCCGCTCCCCGCGTCTCCCTGTCTGTGCGTCCACGACGCGCAGACCATTATAAGTAAAGTTCGTTTTTTTGCAGAAGGTGTAGAAAAGGTTTGGGCCCGAACGGCAGCCGCTCTCTGAGCTGTGGGCTCAAATCTTGCAGGTCGACGTCCTTTAACTCCCTTTAACACACATACAATAATAATTTCTGCAGTATGTCGAGTTAAAAGTTTCTTCTTGATTCCGTTTTTCACTTTAACTCGGTAGTTTGCTTTGACCTTACGATGTTTTTTCCCCCCTTTCTGTACCTTTGTCCCCATGTCCCTGAGCTCCTGTTTGGTGTAGTAATAGAATACTAAGTGAGGCAGCTCATTTAGTTCCCTTGGATCAGGTCCTCATTTGGTCGCCGCGGTGCATTTAAATGTTAACTAGTCATACAAATGTAAATGAGCAGGGGAAGTATTTGTAGGGCCTACTGGAGTTTAGATGTGTGCGTACTGGGGATGAAGGTACAAAAAGTCTTGTTAATGGTCAACTTTTTTTTCCCCTTGGGTTGCCCCACTTGACGGAATCAAAAGTGACATATTGTCATGTTGACAGGATGCAAACACAGAGGCCCGGTGAACTTTCAACAGGCAGCAGTTAAAAAAATACAGGATATATTTAATTAACCTGAAGAGAATCTGTAGAGAACATCTTGTAGAGCAGTTGTGATGTTCTTACTGAGGTAAATCCTGTTATTGTGACCATGATGCAGCTGAGCCAGAACCTGAATCAGTGTTAGAACTACGTTTGCCCCTCTTTTGTTATCACACTGTCTGTTTGCCTGTTATGCCATGTTTTGGCTCTCTCTGATGATGTCCCCTCCCTCCATGCCTCTCCTTTGTCTCTCCCCTGGCCTCCCGTCCCCCCTCTGGCAGGTTTTCCAATGCATGCCAAGTCCACGGTGAATGTCGGAAGTGGTGATCCCCCCAGATGGAGCTCCAAAGTCAACATGGCCCCGGCGGTTCATTAGTGGTGATCCAGCAGCCTTCCCTAGAGAGCCGCCAGAGGTCGGATTACGAGCGGGAGCTCCAGCATGCCGCCATTCTCTCCCTGGACCAAATCAAGGCCATCCGCTCCAACAACGAGTACACCGAGGGCCCCTCGGTGGTACGGAGGCCCCCTGCACCCCGCATGGCCCCGAGACCCCAGGACAAGCAGGAGAGGACTCACGAGGTCATCCTCGTCAATGTGAACAACAACTATGAACACCGGCCGTCAGGCCACCACCATCACCATGGCGTGGTGGTGGTGCCCGGGGTGCAGCAGTACGGCGGAGGGTCCCGGGCCCCCGGGCTCAGCCGCTCCACCAGCACAGGGAGCGCCGCCAGCTCAGGCAGCAACAGCAGCGCCTCCTCGGAGCAGGGACTCCTGGCACGCTCGCCCCCCTCCAGGCCCGGGGTGGGCCTGCAGCACCACCACAGGGCGGAGCGGCCCGTTCGGACTCAGCCCAAGCCCAAGGCTCTGGTGCAGCCTCCCCCGGAGGCTCCGCTCAAGCCTCAGGGCAAAGGGAAATCAGACTTTTCGGGCCCGGGCAGCGGGGTCGTGGCCGCCGCCGGGCACCAGTTCATCTGCGAGCGCTGTGGGAAGTGTAAGTGCAGCGAGTGCACGGCTCCACGCAGCCTGCCCTCCTGCCTGGCCTGCAACGGGCAGTGCCTGTGCTCTGCGGAGAGCGCGCTGGAGCACGGCACCTGCATGTGCCTGGTGAAGGGCATCTTCTACCACTGCTCCAACGACGACGAGGGGGACTCGTGCGCTGACCACCCCTGCTCGCTGTCACGCTCTCACTGCTGCTCTCGCTTCCTGTGCATGGGATTAATGTCGGTACTCTTCCCCTGTCTGCTATGCTACCCACCCATCAAGGGCTGTCTGAAGGCGTGCCAGGGCTGCTACGACCGGGTGAACAGGCCCGGCTGTCGCTGCAAGAACTCCAACACTGTCTATTGCAAACTGGAGAGCTGGGCCCCACAGAGCCAGGAGAAACCCTCCTGATCACCCCTCTGTGTGTGTGTGTGTGCTTGTGAATTTGTGCGGGAGACTCTTGACGTGGATCTTATGATGACAATGATAATGATGATGATAGTCACAAATTAATGTTTAGCAAACATTCTAAGCACCTCCCACCCGCCTTCCCCCCTCCTCGCTGCGGAACCCCAAGGAGCAAAGCAAAGGAGTAATGAAAACCACTCGATTATTTTTTTTTGTTTTGTTTTCTCTGGATCAGGACCATGTTTTTACAGACCAGTGTTTGCCTTAACTGTTTCTATGTCTATCCTCAGCTCCTCATTAACACTATTTTTTTATATATATGAAAAAAGTTTTTCTTCCGTTTTAGGTAGGCAGTACCCTCTGGGTCTGTGTGCCCGGGGGGAGCTGCCTCTCACCAAATCTGTGAAGGACGATCTACTATAGGGCAATTATGTAGCTGTTACCTGGTATTCATAGCGAGCAGGTATGTTTGAATTTATTGGTTGCTGCCACACTAAAACCGTGGTTCCTATGCTCATGTTGCATTAACGAAAGCACATCCATCTCATAGTATTTTTAGTATTTTTTTTTCTCCACTCGGATATGTTTCTCTCCTCTTCCACCCATCTGAACTTTTCATACGCATTCTGTGGCATTCTCCCATTTTTTTTCTTTATTTTGTGTAAATTGTATGCTCAAAATCCATAAGAGGAATTCTGGCTATTTTTTAAAAGAAAAAATGTCTGTTAAAACATTTTTTTGTTGTAAAAAATATTTATTATGTGAAGCTCTATTATTTTATGATATTTATTGCAAGAGACAGTCTTAAATTTACTCATGTCTGAATATAACAAAATATCAAATACTTACTGAAAAATTAAAGGGTGGCACAAAAGAAAACTATGTTAACTTTAATGCAGAAAATATATTAATTAATGAAAAAATAGCACTGTCTGTTGTCTTGATTGAGCTGTTGAGAAACAGTAAGCGGCCTGAGGAGTGAAAGATGTGATTGATGAGCTTTATTTTGAAGGGAGTGTGGGTCACTTTCATGGGTTGGAGTTCATGGGTGAACAGCAAATCACTGTTTTCGGTGTGCGTGTTTGTGCGTGTGTGCGTTTGCGCCGGCTGTGGAATTCCTGGTGAAAATTTTCAGCAGTGAGTAGAAACAGCTTGTAGCTGGAAATGTGAGTGTTTACATTCTTGGAGGGCTTCTTTGCTGCGATTCTCCTCGCTAACCTTGAAAGCTAAACAATACAGGTCATTGACACGTTGAGCCCCGAAGCTGCTGGCATCCACAGAGCCTCCACGTTTCCATGAGTCCTGCTTGCAGGAAGTAAGTCTCCTTCTAAACCCCCCTGCTCTGCTCACCAGCCAACAAGTCACCACAAAACTATGCACTGTAGTTTACTCCCTGGGCTTTAACGCAGCCAGATCAGGATGTTCCCAAACTCCCAAATGGTCTCCATATTGTAGGGCCAACAGTGTGCGCCTTGAGAAATGAGAGCGAGCATTACGAGTAGCCTGGGCCACCTGTTCAAAGATAATAAACCGGGGATATCAATGCTGGGCTTTTATGGCCTGGTTCCTGCACTAAAGGCAACGACAGGGGCAAATCCAGCCCCCACCCAGACCCACACTCCCCCATTTGGCCGCTTCTTTTTTGTCAGTGAATTTATCACTTGAGAAGTCCGCTGACCACCCCCACCCCTCTCACCCCATCTGACACCCCCCTCCTCCTCCACCTCAGGGCCCCCAGGGGATGAGATCATCACTTTGAAACTTGGTTGGTCAGCGAGAAATGCCAACAGTTGGGGAAACACAAACTGTGACCAGGAATTTCTCTGGGACAAAGGGGGGGAAAATATACTGCGGCTTAGGTTTGGAAAAGTGCAGCGCTGGCAAGAAAACAACACAACGGTGTCGGTAATCAGCCACATGTGATGGCAGGGCCCTCAGGTGAAACAGGCCGGGGACGTTTTGGTTTAACACAAGCTCCGGCGTCACAGTAAAAGCTGCAGCAGCTTTGAGGAGTTATGGTTTTGGTTTAAATACTTCACAGATAAGAAGCGGGAGGTAAACACGGGCACAGAGGAAGTATCTTGTTGCGTGTCGTTAAGCTGAGCAGGCTTCCACCAGGACTGCAGTCCTGTTCCAGTTTGTCAGCATTAAATTGACCTGTCCCTTTATTCAAATGTGCTTTTCTTTCCCTTTTTGGGTGGAATGTACCTTTTGTTGCCCTGAATAGTTAAGAGTGGATTAGCGATTTGTCAATTTCCTGTTACCTTTCAGAGCTGCAATTCGAGCCCCATTTGCTCCTGGCTCCTGGATGATAGCAAACAATAGGAGGCCTTTTTTCAGGATTCACTATAGTTCCCCTGTACGGATGAGAGGGGGGTGGAAGAGATCTAAACTGTATTCAGGAGGCGGTGAACAGGAAGACATTGTTTACTTGATATTTTCCAGCCTGAGCCAAATAAGGAAACAGATCCTACTCCCACCATTTCCAGAACTTGGCTCTGTTAAGTCGGTAACATGTCTTTTAAATCTCTGATCTGATCTGCGGAGGTGTCTAAAATAACGTTTGAAGGCCCATGAATAGTCTCTTTCACTTTTCAGTCACCCTGCCACGTGAACTGCTCTGTGACTGCATCACATGTTACTCATCACTGGACTACAACTGTAATCGGAGTCGGTATTAAGTAATTCCCTGGTATAAATGGTCACAACCTGCCCCTTCCTCCTCCTCCCCCGCCTCCTCCTCCTCCTCCCTCTCCTCCGCCTCCTCTTTGCACTTGTTTCAGGGTAAATTTAGCTGCTCCACACACCCACGTAATGCTATTTGGAGTTGTCAGGCTTGGCGTGTCGCTAGCTGCAGCTTTTGGGGTTTTTTTTGGGGCCATACAAGTGCAAACACACATGACTACCAAGTGAGTCATGGTGGAACCTCCAGCCCACACATCCTACCGGGGTAGTCCTTTTCTTAGCCAGGGCACTGCTGCCGGCACAGCCGCGATGGAACAGGAGACTCTATAAACAGTCATCCTCCTCCACAGCGTTCATCACCAAAAGGCCTGCCTCAGCTTTCCTCCGCCTCCTCATCTGGTTTTCATTATTTCCCCTCATGGCATATAAATAGAAATTAGCAATCAGGGGAAACGTGGGGGTGGTGGATTTTGGAGAGGAAGGCAGGTTTTTTTGGACTTGAGCATGATGACCAAAGTTTATGGAAGTTATCTCCTAAGATATTCAGGTTTGGATGATCTCGGCACGCTGGAGCGACATGTGAGAGGTTGATGTGTTCAGAAACCACTCCAACATCCACACAAGATCCACACGGATCTAACGTAGCATTCGATAAAATATTAGATACCTTATAAAGTCAATGGTGCACTTCATCGTGTCCCGAAAAATACAGTGTTGTGATTGAGCCTTGTGTATCCAAACTGTAAACATAAGGAAAGCAGCTTGTGTTTGCCTGAACCGCGATTCAGAGTTTATGTAACAGGTTTTCAAAGGGTTTGGTCTGGAGAACTTCCTCAGCCCACAGTGGAACAAGTAATCCTTCGATTTAACCTAAAACATGGAAATACCCCGCAACAATTTCTACCTAACAGAGATGATTTTATGAAGATTTTGTTTGGCTTCTCAACAGAAAGAGACCGATTTTGTGGCTCTCTGAGTAGAAATGTCTGCTGCGGTGTGGCGCAGGAGACACATCTGAGGAATCTAGTACAGAAAGATAGGATAAATAGATGGAATTAACTGTGGAATTTCACCCTAACATAAAGATTCAGTCAGAGGAGCAAAGATTTTCTAAACTAGTATGTCTCAAACCTGTAGATATTTATTGATTTCATTTACCAAAACAGGTCCATTTGTGCTTTGACCTGTGAATAATGGGTGTGTGTGGTGCCGGTGGATGCGTCCTGTTAGTTAGCAGCAGCGTGTCAGTGGACAGGCCGTCGTTCAGCAGCTTCTTTCCTCCACAGGAGCCGTAAAGAGCCTGCAGGGACGACCCAGTGTTTTATCAGGTGTCGAGGGCTATTCAACATGGAGGTGTTTCTCTGGGGCCTGAGCCTCCTGAGCATTTGCTCCTGGGTACACACACACACACACACACACACACACACAGGAACTTAAGTGTAAAACTTTCACACCCCTGTCCTTACCTGTTATGTGCATGCAGAGTTACTGGCTATCTGATACCACATTCTTCCTCAAGCCTCCTTCCTGTCTCTCGCCTTTGTCTGCCATTTTATGGACAAAGGCCAGTTGGAGGGGATGATTATGAGGAGGAGGAGGAGGAGGAAGAAGAAGAAGAGGAGGAGGCCCACGGATCAATACAATACACGACCTTTGGCAATCATTCAGTCGGCTCCTTTTGTAATTAATGGCCGGGCGTTATTTCGACTTCAGAGGAGATTTGCTTTTGATCAATGGCTCCTGTTTCATCAGCACGATTGACTCATCAGTATTCAAAGTGTCTCGTCCTCACTGCAAAGTTAGCGCAAAAAGCCTCTGCCAGCTCTCACAGGCCCCAATACGCCAGCTTGTTATTTCGTATTCCACTTGCTAATTAAATCAGCGGGGTGTTTGTCTCAGTGTTGCTCGTGGTGGAGACTGTTGCTGGAAACAGCCAGTTGTCAAGAGTCATTAGATTTGATCCCTGAATGTGCTCGGAACAGTTTAAGAGACACTAAAAAGAACGGAGCGTATACATTGGAGGAGGGTAGTTGAAAATGACAACACCAAACAAAAGACAACTTGCTCTACTTAAAAACAAAAAAAAAACAGTGAACAGGATGGAGAAACCAGTTTGTCCTGCAGAGTTTTGAGCTGCTGTAAGTTTTTCTCACATAGCCTAACCCTGACAAGATCACGTCCTTGTTCCTCTTTTAACAGCCCCGGGGGACAGTTTTGTGTGTTTACTGCATTCCAGGCCCCCTACAACCACTTTTGTTCTGTTTTCCCCTTTGATATCTCAACCAAGGACAACAAGAGGCATCACATATGCACATTAGAGAGATAAGAGGGTTGATAGATCCATGGATTGATAGATAGATTTTACGTGTGTGTGTGTGCATGTGTGTTTGCTTGCGAGGACCAAGAGGAAGCCTGTTCTTTCTTTATCCACCCCTTCCTCCCCCCTTCATTCCCTCTTTTTTTGAGATTAGACTATGCATCCAGACAGATGGTTCCCGTCTGCTGGCTTTTTTCAATTCACTTCCTCTCCTCACAGACAGCCACCCTTCCCCCCTCTGTTCTCTCACTCCCTCCCGCCCTTCTTCCCCTCTCCCTCTCTTTCTCCCCCCTCCCCCCTCCAACGGCTCCGCTGTTATGTGGCTAGAAATAATCTTTTATTGCCCAGTTGTTCGGAAGTGACCTCCTGCCCTTGATTAGATAGGGCCAAGTCCTATCACACGATTGTGTTTGAGCTGGCGGGCTGGACCCCCCCACCTCCACCCCTTTGCCCCCTCCTCCTACACACACACACACACACACACACACACCATGCTCACCCCCTCCCACACCAGCCCAATCCTTTTTCCAACCCCCCGTCCCTCTCTCACTGCCGGGGCCTTGGTGATCCTGTGTGAGGGGACAACAATGGGGGGCTTTAGTCCCGTCCGGCTCTTCTCGGCTGGGGGGCAGCAGGGTGGGGGTCATGAGGGACTTTCTTTTTTTTTTTTCAGTCAGCCAGTCATCGGGTGGAAGTCCCCCCCCCACCCTCTCCCCCCTCCACAACCTCCCCTGAGCCTCTATCCCATCCCTACTACGATAGTTAACCTCCCAGTTGCCGGTTTGCTCACCCTTCGACCCTCCAAACTGCCCTCCTTCTTCCTTTCCTGATTACACCCCCCCATACCCTCCCCAACACCTCAACCCACCCACCCTTTAACCCCACCCCACCCTTCCCAGACAGAGATAGAGAAACTGCAGACTCCTGCACCTCGTGGACTTTTGAGTTTGCTTGAGGTCATGTGCTTGAGCTTTAATATCACATACCTGTTGTAATTATCAGGTCAACTTATACGCAAGCTGTACACAACACACCATGACCTGGGGAGCACACAGGATACTTAAACTCAATATGTATAACTCGATATGTTGATGTCACAACAGACCTGCTACCTGTGGAAACGACACTGAAGTTAATATAAGTGGTATTTTAAGGATGTGAGAGTAACATGACGGTGTAGGATAACAGTGAAAGAGCAGCACAGCAGGAGGCTGCGTGTGGGCTGTGCTCTGGTAAATAAACAGGTGGGGGAGGTCCTACGTCTGCTCTCATTCACAAACTAGGTAACTTTGCCAGTTCTCTGGAGGCAGAGGAATGTGTCTGTCCCTTTCTGTGCTTCAAATCATAGCGGAGACTTTTCACTGACTCTCTTTTTCAAATGGCACCGATCCTCCTGCACATTCACTCCACTCTCCCAGCCGGAGACATGACATCTAACCACAGCCTTGGCTCTTTTTCCACTGTGGTCGCGCTTGTCAATTGTATAACCTCACAAACTAGTTTAATTAGCTTTAACACAAGACTGAGTAATCAAACTGCTATCTCGATCACAGAGGCAACACTCGGGGAAAATCACCTCTCGCTCTCTATGTAAACTATTTTTCTAAGTTTAGTGTCAGTTTTACAGCGTCACTCAGACTCCAGGGTTGTTCTGCACTGTCTTGTTTGTCTCCTTGTCCTCTGGAGCTGTAAACCCATAACAAAACCCTCGGTGTCCAGTTTCACTCTGGGAATGAAGGCCAGGCTGTGTGAATACACAGAGAATAGTCAGGACAACTCTGATTACCTCCATAAAGGAGCTGACCTCATGTCACTCCCACCTCCACTCCTTCTTCTTCTCCTTTGCTACCTTTCACAAAACTTTTCTTTTTTCACTGACTCATTCAGCTCACATTGTGGATGAACAGAGGACACAGTGGTGACATATTTGTCAGAATGAAAGCTACAATGACATGAAAAAAAACATTTTATTTAGTTTGTACTACAAAAGTATCAGTTTTCAAGCTGGAAATGCTTATATGTTCATGTTTTGTCTGGATACACAAGACCTGTTCCAAATTTCCCAAGGATGCTGATATTAAAACAGAACACAAGTTCCTTCAAAGTGTTTTTAATAATGCTGTCGCAGGCTGTTTACAGTCAGCTCCGCACAGTGAATGAATCAGGCTCAGTGGAAAGTTTGAGGGCATCTGTGTAGCAGGGAGCCTGCACTCCTCCCTCTCCCCCCTCCAGGGTCTCCAGCTCCAAATCCAAAGCAGGGGGGTCCTGAACAGGAAGCTTAGAAGTACCACCCCCCCATGCTGGAAGGGATCAAAGAGAAAAGACACAGAAAAAGGCTTATCTGTTGTTGATTTTGGGCTTACACTCAAGCACAGGGTTCTAGAAATGTGTCAAGGAATTACAGGGTTAGAATGATTGAATCTCTCCCTTTTCATCTTTTTTTAAAAGCGTTTGTTCTTGCAGGTCTTTGAAACTCGGGGGTGTTCTTGTACAGTGTTGAGGGGTGCCTCTGAAAAAGGGAAAGCAACAAGTAAGATTAAAAAAAAATAACAGTTGGCGAACAAAGGTGGTAAAGAGGCGAAACATAGCAAAAGTGACAGAGAGGAAATAGAAAACTGCCTCTGAGCTGACAACTGGGACTGTCCCGTCCCTGGTGGCGTTTCACACGTTTCTATTCCGGCTCCTTTAAAAAAGAGTGGATTTCAATCATCCCTCTTCCCGCCCTGCTTGCTCTTTAACATTTCAATTTCGAACTCTGCGAGAGGTACGATTCTATCTCCGTCCCCCTCAATGGCAGCATTATGCCAGAGTGGAAATTGGACCTTAAGGGCAGGCACTTTCCCTGCTGTAGATCTTATTAAGTATGTCCCTCTATAATACAACCCAGCTTGACTCTGGGAGACCACACCCCTCGACAGAAACACAGCTGTCAATCACAGCACCCGGTGAGGCCGTGACGTGGTCAGCTGTGGTGTGATTGGCACCTCGTTGGACGTGTGCAGGCTCTAAGGGACTGTACAGAAACGCTGGTTTACCACCAGGAGAAATTCTTTTCCACATCAGCGCTCGGCCAGAGTGTTGTGTGTGCATGTGTTAAGTTGCTGAGGTCTGAAGGCTGCTATTTGCTGCATAGAGCAGTTTCAGTGTGGAGGAGCGAGGCCTGATGTTGACCATTATATATTCTGAGTCGGAGCATGCAGATACGCAATCCTGCACGCCATCCTGTGGAACAGATGCAACGCTCCACTGGTTTCCAAACTCTCTCAGTGGACCCAAATTTCCAAAGTAATTTTCCTTGCAACCCAAAATTGTTGTTGTACTGTAGACTACTGTGCAGGCCTGTCTAATCTTTCCAGGTTTTAAAGGAGTAAATCAGCAGCAGATATAAAAAAAAAACCTTCATTTGGCCTTTCTGACAGAGCATGACGTCTGGAAAGTTTGGCAGCTCAGAGGAAGCAGTCTAACCTTTTGATATTAAAGTTTAAATTCAGATTAGTGTCAGGACACCTGTTTATCATCCTGCAACAGTGCTTCAGGATATGACCTCAGGATTAAAAATTGAAAAACTGTCTTGATTTCACAAATGATTCTCTTGTGTGTAGAAAGGAAGACTTTAAATGATACAGAAAACAGTCTTGTATATGCACGGATGACGTCTGTGATTTATTTTGCACAGACACTCACATCCAGTGTTGAAATTCCTGCTTAATATAGTACAAATAATTTCAAATGATTGTGATTCTATACATTTTATGTATGACTTTTTATAGGTTGAAATGTATGTTAAAAAGCTATGTATATATATGTATATCCATATGATTTTATTGAAAAAAAAAACTTTAAACTTAAAAATTTTATTTGTAGGAACGACATTTCTCTTTGCACTTCTGAGCACAGGTTCAGGTCAATCCGGGTTGATTAGTCCACAGTGAAATTGAATTGTGGATGCTACTGCTCTTTGGTATTGTTTTAGGTCTTTTTGACACCCAGTTCAACACTCCTGAACATTTCAAGATGAGACCATGTTTCATGTTTTATTGTCTCTATAGGAACTTTCTGCCAGACATTCGTTCTAGGTGGCGACATCCAGCCGCCCGTGATACAGTGCGAAAAAGGATTGCAGTGATGATGCTTAAGCTGTCGTGAGTGTCTGACTTTGCAAAGATGTTGGTTCCTGTTCATGGTTTCAGCTCTTAACAGCACTGCAACGCAGATGGAAGAAAAAAAATGGCAGTCACGCAGAGGCCTATAGGCTGCATCTGTTCCAGGGTCCTGCTCTGGAGACGGCCAGCTGTGGAGGCCGTGTGAGAAGTTGAAAGGAAACTTCAGCCGCCCTGCGAATCTCACACCATTACTCAGGATGAATCAAAAGAGGAACACTTCGGTCGAACAAAAGGAAGGCGAGAGAGGAAGAGAGAGTGAACGGGAAAGTGAAACCAGCTGTCTGGAAGCGCCTCGTCTTTACACCGGCGCAGCTACGCATGCTCATAACCGCACTCCGGTTTGGTCACAATCAAACGCTCAATTTGCCTTTACAGAAATATCAGAGATGTTCCGCCAAGGTCAGATTTTTATTTTTTTAAGGGAAAGGGGGTCTGAGCTGGGCTGCCCTCTTGTATTTGCGCCTTTAAAATATATATGAGGTGTAGCTTGTGCAGACAACAAAGGCCCCCTCTAATTCTTTCCTTTCCTGAGGGGTGAGAGAACACACTGTGCCCACATCAATTCTCCAGACGTGCCCCCACCACGTTGTACAGGTGCAGCTTTAAAAGAGCTCTCAGTGAGGGCGGGCTGGACGCCTGCAGTAAAAAAAATCCCTTCTGTGTCTCTCCCCTTGTGTTTTTCCTTTGCATCTTTTCCCAGTATTCCCTGTTCTCATGTGATCAGTTTAAGGTTAGGCAAGATTTCTGCTGCATCTGATGCCAGAGCGCCATGGCTTTGACTTTTGCACTCTGTTCTATCAGTTGCATATCGTGATGATGACTGAAGGATTAAGCTCTGTGTGTGCAGCAGCTAGAACTTTGTCTGGGATTTTCCTTAAATCAGACAGAGCGGGAGGAGACTGAAACTGATTGATCAAAGTGTACAGTTAGGTTCTGTGCCAAGAGGAAATTAGGTCTGATAAGAAACAACAGATGTCAATCAATTCCTGGCTCTGGCATGCCAGTGCCGATTACACGCAACATGAGCCAGATAGCAAAATAATAATTCATAGACTAGGCATTTAGGAACCGATTCAAGGCTGCAAGGAGTTTTACATTGAAAATGTCAATAACCCTCACACACAAACAGACACACTGTTCTTAATGTTGCCTTCATGTGCTGTGTGAGATGGTTAGGAAGTTGTTGTTTTTGTTGTTTTCATGTCTGAGTTGTAATATGGAGTTGTCAGCAAAAATGAGGATTCACTGAGCAAAGTTACACATGAAAAAGTTTATTATCAGCGGCAAAACATTCACTACTTTATTCAGACTTTTGAAAGCGTAAGAACAGAAAAGAGGGTCACAAGCAAAGTGACTGGAAGACTGTAAGGTGGAAAAATGGATTCTGCTTCGCTGTGGTTGGTTTTTCATGGATGAACTGCAGCTAGAGATGAAGCTTCTGCAGAGCTCAGACACCTCACAGTGATTACCTCATTGCAAGTGCTCTCAGCTTTCCCTCACGTATAAGGTATTCTTTGGACTTTGCCACAATCTGTGCACTATCTACGACCCGCCAAGCAGATAACAAAGTTGTCAGGATGTTGTTAAAATGGCAATAAATGGCCCTGATTAGGAGGAATTGTAGCTCATCATGCTAAAGGTTGCTGCTCCTCTCTGACTCTGCAGCAGACGACTTGATCCGGTATTGACCTAAATGGCTCTGTAAACCAGATAAGACTATCTCACATCCTGAGGAAGAACACCCCATGAACACTGTAAGAGTTTACAGCCCCAGAAAATGAATAACAAACTGGCTGAGGTCACGAACTGAAGAACATAGTTTGGCTTTTAAACCTATGACACCATCACTTCCAGAGCAAGGTGAGAGTGCCAGTGCAGTTTTATGTATTTCCATAATTTTTGAGCTCATATTTATTAAACATTTTAATATAAACTACACACTTAAGGGACATGAGTGGGATTTTTATAGATCTGTGGCTGTGGAAACATATTTTTTCCTTAATAAAATGACTTATTTCCCCCTTCAGGACCATCGGTGGAGCTGGACGACACCAAAAAGCTCATTTAATCATTTTTCTTTTTGTCTCCATGTTTCAGGGGATATCTCTAAAAAGTGGCCAGAAAGTATAAATAAAGTCTGGATGGCAGTAAGAGCGAAAACATCTCTGTGTACATCTTTCAGCCTGGGGTTTTCGCTGCCTTTCTTCACCATCAACAAGTTTGTGACTGTGAACATTTCCTCATCGCGTTGATACAAAGTGTTGCCAATGCTGTCAAAACAGATTTGTTGCCACTAATTACTCATACGCAAACATAATTTCTCGGGAGCAGGAATGCGAAAGAAAAGCTTCCATTTCCGTGTGTAATTTTTTGCCTCGTGCAGAATTAGCCAATTTCGCCATCCATCATTTTTCCAGACTGGAAACAGAGTGAAAGGGGACAGTAAAGCAGCGTCGCATGTTAATGAGACGGGCTAATCAACGGTCAGCCATTATTCAGGCAGAGGTCGCGCTCCCTGCAGAGGAAGTGCAGCGCCATCATCAATCTGGTCAGAGGTTCCTGCATGAGAAAGGAGCTGGAGGTCGTGGGCGGGGTTAAAAGTTTAATGCACTGTAGGTGCCAAACGGTACATTCAATATCTTCACACCCTGCCACCGCCACCATCTACATGTCAATGGCCCCTGCTTGTTGACTTGGTATGTTCCACTTCCACAGGAGTCTATTGTGGCTTTGTTGTCATTTATCATTTCTTTGTCATCCCACTTTTTTGCTTCCCTTCCTCAGTTTTGACCAACTTGGCTGTCTGATGCAAGGGGGGTGTGGGGTGGGGGGGGTCTGCTGGGTGTTGGGGTGTGAGAGGGAGGGGGGGGGGGGGGACACATTGAGTTTGCCAAGTCAGGCAGAACGATCGACAGGAAGCCAGGCAGGAAGGAAGACGAGACTCTCCCCATGAAGTGCCATTGTTTATGTGACGTGACTAGAAGCAGCCAAAGTGACTGGTGGTGGGCTCCTCGGCCGGCCTGACCCACTTCTCCCAGTGACACAAGCCTCGGCAGCGGCTCCAGGCCTGCAGATGGAAAAAGTGAAAGAGGAGCACCACTTTTTTCATTCTTTTCTTTGCAAATAGTGGAATGTAAACTGGGCCCAATTGTGAGCTGGTAGAAGACATCACGCCGAGATTCCCCCAGCAGAACAACAAAGTTACTTCCAACTAAACACGTCCCCTAGACGTTGTACAGAGCAGTGATCTGCGCCAAATCAAACGAGAGATTCTCTGGCAAAAATGCAAAGTTCATTTTTCTTTTTTATTCCACTCGCTGCAACTTAAGATGACCCAGGGTCGGCTGTAAACTTTGACATGTTAAAAATAAATTCCATAACTATATTTTAGGAGCTGGAACTCTGGAAGCCATGTTTTGTGTTTCTTGCAGGTTGTACTTCATGGAGTGAGATTATCTATTTATTTATTTATTTGAACTGCTATTAATTCTCCCATTGTATTTGAAGTAAGACTTAAGTCAATTATCTTGGATTAATCATTTCATCTATGTGCTCTAGTGAATAGTCCAGATGCCCCATTATGGGACATATAAAGGAAAACTCTCTTTTATTTTAATCAGGAAATTGTTAAACTAGAAACTGAGATAAATCTGTCAAATGAATGCGCCAGAAACAACAACTGAAATGTTGTGATTTGTGTGGCTAAATATGTGAACAAAATCCCATGATTTAAGAGAGGAGCAAAAAGTAAGATGATACGATTCATAAATGTTTAAATAACAAACTGAGAAGGTGGCTTCTGGCACAGTCTCTTCTATAACCTATTTTTTTTTAGAATAATCTGCCTAATAATAGTAAAAACATTAATCCCTAAATTTGAAACACTAAAACACTAAAATTGAAGCATTTGTAGAGGATTAAAGCAGGTTTTACGTCATATTTGGCACATTTTCTCTCACAACATCAAATAAGAATAAAAACTTTGATTATGTTTCCAGAGCCTCAGCGTGTGTGACCCAGCTGAATAAACCAGTTAATGATACTTCGTTTGCTGTGCTGTTGTCCCTTTGCTTGCTCTCAAACTACACATCTTATCATCCCTTTGGTTTACAATGATCCCTCACCATATCACAACTAAATCAGAATCACATCAGGAAGTAAGGTTCTTATCAAGTGTCACCTGACAGGGAATTTAAACACCATCAGAGATGTTTTAATCCCAGGTTCATCACTGCGTTGCCTTCAGCTGGTGGCGGACCAGTGCTTTGTGTCTGTCAGCGGGCTGGAGGCCTGGTTTGAGGCCCTCGCTCTCCTCCCTGATGTTTAACCGCAACACACCTGTTGATGATTTCAAAATGGACAAAAAATTGATTCCAGACATTTCAAGCCTCCAAGTTCTTTGCAATTTCCAACATCTCAGAGTGGCAAGATTTCAACCATGCAATCATAAGTGATCTCACAAGTCATTTTAATAGTGCTGCTAGATAATGTGTGATGACTTTGGTTTATTTTCTGGTGATTGCTACTGCGCCTGTTCTCGTTCATCTCTTTCATCTGTATACTTATGCGTCGGCGTTTCTTCTGATTTGTCTTTGGAGCTTCTGTCTCTCCTCCACAGGTTCTGGAGGGTGAGACAGTTCACCTGGACGACGCTGAGAAAGATGAACTCCTCTGGTCTCCATCTGCGCACCAGTCCACCTCTGGAACGCTCTCCGAGTCCCGTCAGGCTCTTGGCCTCGTCGTCCACGACTGAAGATCAGCCAGATAACATTATCTCCTGACCAGTCAGAGGCCTGGATCCATACCTCATCCCACAGGTAGGCTTTCCAACACACAAGCTGGTACAGAATGCTGCTGCTTTTATGGGGCGCCAACCAATGGCTGCGTGGAGATGCAATCCAGTGCTAAAACAGTGCCAACCTGTGTTTTGTGGTGTTTGTTGAGGTAATGTTGAGTTGGGACCGAGTGCCAGCGCTCACTGTGCATGAAGCTGATGCTTTCAGCCAGGCCTGGTGCAGCTTTACAGTGGACAGATGTTGTTTTGCACCTTTATCAAGCTGGTTCTCTTGCACAAGCTTGTTTCACTTCAAGTACTGTTTAACTTTCCCGAGCTGTTTAAGAGTCAAGTCTCAAGAGTTAAGAAGAGGTTTAAATGATTGATTCGCTTAAATAAAAGTTCCAAAAAAAGTTTGAGTTTTCACTGCATACAGAGTCCCATTCACCTCCACTGCTCTGAGTCGGAAGTAGGTCTCTGAACAAGCAATATTAAAAGCCAGATCCTGCTGCGATTTACGCTTTCAAACATGCGGACTGTGCAGTTGACCTCTGCAGATACACAGATACGTTAATTTTAGCCTGTTGCTGTGTCCTCTGGGAGCAGTTTATCCTTCAGATAGTTTGTTTTATCTCGGCACTTCCAGAGCCACTCACTCTGTGAACTTTTCTTCACTCCTCGTATTGTCCAGCCCGGTGAACCCTCTCCATCTGGCACCTGAGCGGTATATAACACATCATAAAAAGTCTTTGCTAATATTATTTGACCTAGGTCACTCTTGCGAAACACTAACCCTTGCAGTTTGCTGTTAAATATTGGACTCTACTCTTTGGAACTGTAGTGCCCCCCACCCCACCCCCACCCCACCCCCAACACTCCTCTTTCGTGCCTTCACCACCTCCAGCACCTTTCCCTTCCTCTTCCTCCTCCTCCTTTCTCCCCCTGTGTCCAGTAGGGACCAAACAGACGGCCTGTGTTTGTTTCCCCTCTGGTCTTTCCTGATTGCAGGGACCAGGCAGATTCCGGTCGGCTCTAATCTTGCCGTTAGACAGCCACCAAATTAACGAGAAAACCCATTTGACACACATGCTTCCACTTTTCTGTTTGTTGCCTTCCCCCCCTGAAGCCAGCTTAATTCATACAATTTTGCCTTCATTAGGCTGCATTTCAAGCTGCGGGGCACAGGTAATGCAAAGCATTTCCCCCTTCAAATTGTAGGCCCGAGCACTGGTTGCTAGGAAGTGGAAGAGCCTCAATTGCAGCCATTTCCTCGCCAGTGCACCGAGAGGTCCTATTACAGCGTTTAGGTCAGGGCAATTGGTGTCATTACAGGCAGCCAACTTCCCTCCACCAAAGTAATGAATTAGCCCAAGCTATTTGGGCTGTATGATTGCAGTTGCCAGGGGAGATGAGTATGAAGTGGGGGGATAATTATGGTATGTATCCCCGAGCGGATGTGTGCCGTGTGGGCCAGCCACGGGGGCGGTTTCCACACTTGTGTAATGGCTTAATGTAGCTGCTGACAGGCAGCCGGGCAACATGGAAAGGTGCTACTGTGCTCTGCTTGTGGACTGTGACTGACGTGCCAAACTGTGCCAACCTGCTTTAACCCCGCGGCTCATTTACTTCAAATGACTCAGTCCAACGTCCAGGAGTCATTTCTGCCCAGAAATGCTCATGAGGGATGCATAAAGCTGATTGAATTTAATTGTTTACAGAGCCTTTTTAAGATAATTTGTATGGTAATAGAGTGTAACTTTATATTATCAGTTCACTATAAATTGTGCTCAAACTTCATTAAGAGCCCCACTTCTTTACAAGCTGCTGAGACGGGCAAGGAAACCATTAACTGCTGGAACACAGACAAATTACCCCTGTAATAAAACAATAGTGAACTTTGATTGCATGCTTCATTCATAAAAAAGCAGTGAAAACAATCACCGGGAGGTGCTACTTCATTTACACCCAGGACTATTGAAGAGGGCCATCCTTGTAGTGAAATTATCGATGACAAAATAGGCACTTTATGTGCAGTTGGGTTTTCAAAAATTAAGATTGAACAATTGCGACCTGAGTAAACGAGCTTGGAGTGGTTTGTTGAGGAAAACGTGGAGGCCAGAAACCTGGGGTTTGCAGCTCGGAGCTGCGCTGCGATGCCATGCTTGGTGGAGGGGGGGGGTGTAGGGGTTTGTTGTTTTCTCAATGGGAAGTCGAGCGCTGCAATAGGAACCCTGCCAAAAAAAAGCCTCCCCAAACAAAGAGGCCGGTAGGAAATAATGCTGGTCGAGGCTTGTTGGGCCATCTATGGGCTTCTCTCCAAGCTGCTCTAACCAGCTATAAGTCTTTTTATGGGGACACCCTGAACAGGGGGCCCCAACGAGGACAGGAACTTTTACATTTCTGCTTGAATGGGACCTCTGCCAGGGGCCGAGTTCAAAGTGCACTTTCCAGTCATTTGATTTAACTACTTTGTGTATTTGATAGTGAAGCCGAGGGCCCGAAGTCATATTCCCCTGATTTTCAGTCTTTGTTTAAGAGTCGAGTCTGTGGGGAAAACAGGACAAAACCTCGTAAACTGTGAGACTCACTTTGCACACACACACACACACACACACACACATGCATGAACATTTAATTTCTGGCTCTGGAGCCCTCCCTCTGCTTTTCCTCTCTGTCCTGCAGATCATATCTCATGTCAGTGAGAGCAGAAAAGAGCGCAGCCTGATTATTTCTCAATACAAACACCATGTGTCTGCTGCATCCATATGTCTGTCATTGTGTCTTAATGCAGCTGCTTTTTACTTCACTTTTTTTGTCACATACACATGATAGCAATTCCATATAGTGAATGTGTTTATCAAACACTAAGCTCCAGCCGTCAGTTCATGTTTTAAAAGCCATGCCATTTTGTTTTGATTATGAACTCTTTCTGCAGTATTTCTACAATTTCACTTCCTTGGTTGTAGAGAGTAGGTTTGCACAGATGTCCAACTCTGTCCACAAACCTCCTCAGAAACCAAACCAAAAGCTTTTTTCTGTTTTTTATTTTTTTATTGCACAGCCGTCTCGTATCGCAATCCCACAGCGGTTTTGATCAGCAGATGAAAGAAAGCCAGTTGACTAGAAGAAACGCCGCAGCTTCAGGCTGTGCCGCAGTTACTGCACTTTTCCTCTGCAGAACGGACCATTTGCTCAGCAGTGGCATATCTCGCCAGCAATCAGCACTAAGCCAAACTTTCATCCTATCTCTGCTGGTGAACCACTGCTGCTGGTTTTATGCCAAATGGCACCAAAAGCTGGGGAATCAGCACAACGCCACCTGGTGGTCCATGACTGATGTGAAGCTGCTCAGAAAAATGAAATAACCCTAATTCACTGCTTAAGGCAGGATCGACTGTGCTTCAGACGCACCGTTCATTTGTTTTGGAGTGCTATATTATGACATTTCCTGCCACAACTTTTCATAATCTTAAAATGTGAAATCTGAAAAAAAGTATGATTTTGTGCATCTGTTAACACTGACTCAAAACTTGGATGACCACTAATCGTATGTCTTGGATAAAAAGTAACTGCACCTGTTTTCCTCAGATGAGCTTTACATGTTAGATTATTATTGTACTATAAAATTGATGCAGTTAGATGAGACTAAAAAGTTGAAGTTAGAAGTGTGTTACTAGAAGTGTGTGATACTAGTGTGTTACAACATAGTTGAAAACTGTGTTTTCTTGTTCTGATAAACTGTTGATTTTGTGCTGTTTCTCTCCTTTCTGATATGAGATTTCTGTGATCGAGGTGCATTATTTTGTGTTTCCATGATTTACAGACACTGTCACAGCAGGGGATGCAGATACCATTACTTATTTATCTGATTACATGGATAAGGAAGGGAATCTGAGCCAGCGCTGGTTCGTATGACACATCCAAATTTTTCCTTTGTTTTGATCCGAGCACAGCACCAGATGGAGCGAGGATTTCCACTTTGGTGAACAAAGACTACCTGCAACTTAAGCCAGTCTGGACAAACTGTAGCGCTCTCCTGTGCTTGAAAGTCAGTTGAGAACAACTGAAGAGTGTCCATTCTGCACAGTGACCACAATAAAACAAACTCAGTGATTGAATTCAAGCCTAGCTTTGTGTCTTCTTGAACTGTGGCGCTCTAATGGATGTTGTGTTGTGTGGATGAAGTCATGCCTCTCACCCTGTGTGCGTGTGTGTGTGTGTGTGTGTGTGTGTGAGAGAGAGAGAAAGAGAGAGAAAGAGAGTTTCACTTTCTACCTTTGGAAGCAAGTGAGGTTAGGATGACAGCTTGATGGATGATCTTTTTTTGTGCACACTGCTTGCGGAATAAGATGATTTCATGTGGTTGTGAGGCCGCGGTGTTCTTGCTGCTTCGGAGCACTGCAGCAATTAGCGCAGTCACCCATTACAGCCGCTGTATGATAGGGCTGCAGTGCGTCTAAGTGGGTGTGTGTGCCTGTGAAATAGACAGTTACAGTGCGTGCGTGTCTGTAGATGTGAAAGTCAAACCTCACGGGACGTAATTTCGAAACCACACTTGTAGTTTCATAAGACTACTTTGGCAAATGTTTGCAATGACAAGTGAAATCTGTGTCACGGCTTTGCCAGCGAAACGGTTGAGAGCTCTGTCTGAAAACGAACATCACATAGATGGGTTATCTTGATAGAAACTTTATTGATTACTGGGGGAGGTTCCCATCAGGAAATTCAGGTACATGAACTTCATTTTGATACGTGACCTTAACAGAGCTACCCAAATCCCATAATCAGTCAAATTCAAGGATAATTTATTTCTATGGAGTCTAAGCTGTATGAGAAAGATGGCTATTCTGACATGTGACCATCATGAGGTGGGTCCGTGCAACCTTCCCATCTTCTATCATGGAACAGTTTTGATCACTTGCCTGTCTCACTTAATGGGGTAAATTCTGCCCTTTTTCCAGTGGCAACATCCACACTCGTTTCACACCCAGGACTTGAAGATTAGAACGACATATGGGCGCAAAGATTACATAAAGCATCCAAACGATGAAGTCAGCTCCAACTTCCTCTGATTAGTCTTTCTCCTCCTCTTCTTCCTGGGCCTTTGCACCATTCCACCTATCCTTTTAGTTATTTGACACTGCAGGAGACGCCAGGCATTCAGGGCATTCTTTGTCCCGGGAGAAAGGAGGAGGGAGACAGGGGGTGAGGCAGTGAGGGGGCGGGGTGCAGGAGGGGAGACAATGCCAGAGGTTCCACTCCGTTCGGCTTCAATAAGAGCCTCCCCCAACGCTTTACACACACACACACACACACACACACACACACACACACACACACACACACACACACTCCTCGACCACCTCCCAGCTCACGGAAGGGGCGGAGCTGAGCGCAGCGAGGCAGTGTGGAGTTAGAGGAAGGGGGTAGAAAAGAAACAAAACGCACCCCACCTCCTCCACCTCCTCCGCCACCGCCACCCGCCCCTTTTCAGAGTGTCGTGGGATGCCAGCATGTCCCGAGCCCCCTTTTTTCCCACAGGGAGAAGAAGAAGAAAAACCCTCCTGCACGTAGACCCCACCTCCCACCCTCCCTGTGCCTCAGTGGCTGGACTTGACTTTGGCATCAGACCCGCGATGACTTATTACGGCCCTCACCTGCTCCGCTCCACCGCCTCACGCTCTGGCACCAATCGATGCCAGGCCTCATTGAGTTGTGTCATTTCCTTCCTCGTATTAAAGGATGATTCCAGTTTATTACAGCTTAGCCTCTCCAGCTGTGGTTTTGGTTGTAACTCATATTGGATTAATAAGACTGAGCTCAGCGTCATGCTTAGTTTTTGTGTTTTACCTCCTGAAGAACCTGGCTTTAGAGGAGCTTTTTTTCTTGCTCTGTCAGATGCTGTAGCTGCGGCATAGACACATTGTCATATTTGGGCAATGATGGTTGTTTTTGTGGCTTATCATTCAGCCCCATCTTCAAGGCAAATTTCCAATTTGTCCATTTGTACAAGATTTAAGTTGAAGTTTGGTTTTCTTGTCTGCAACTCCAGACTCACCAACAGAGATCATATCATGGTGCTGAGGCTCAGCTCGGCTTTTTACTGATGTCGTGGTGCTATGGTGTCTGTCAATATCACTTGGTTATTTTATCTAATGCAGATGACTCTGATAGTTTCCCAAGTATCTTTCTTTGTAAAGCTCTATATCTCTGTTTCATGTCCACTTATTTTGCTATGTTTTGTGTCTGTTTGTTGCAAATAAGTCAGTCAGACAAACTGTGTCCTAAGGCTTCAAGGAGACACCAGTTGGTGTGTGGGACTTCCACATGATTCCAGTACGTATTCCTCTGGTCCCAGGAAGCGTGAAGGCTTTTGTCAAGTGATCATGAAATCAGTTTTGCATGGCAGCAGAAAGGGCATTTGTTTTTGATACGAGTCAGATTACTTCTTTAAATCTTTCTCCTTCCGCTCTGGAAATTTCTGGATACACCAGTCAAAGTTACAGCATCATGTGCAGTTTCGCAGCTTTTATGAAGTTTGTGAGGAAGGATGAAACCAGTTGCTTGTGTCGATGTGATTTCTCATTTCTTCTCATCGTTCTCAAACTAAATGTGTGGTACTGTGCTGCCATGCAGCAGCACTCCTCCACCTTTGCAAAGGAAAGTCCCAGTAATGACATGGTGGCCATCTTGGCTGTTTACACGGTTCTCAGCACTGAGGTAATGCAATTTGTCTCTATATATTAACGTGGGCAGACTTGGAGGCAGATGCCCACTCTTATTACAGTGAAAGCAGCACAGAACCCAAAATGTCTCTGTGAGGAAAAAAAGAGGAAAATGAGTGAGCCAGCTGCAGTTAGAACTCCAACATGACAAAAAGCCCAAGTAGAATGTAAAAATAATCCAGCATAAAATAATTCCATCCCAAATGGTCTTTTAAAGACACGTTACAGACGGTAATCATGAATGTAAGCGACGTCAGCCAACCTCAGCCTGGACTGGGACATGCAGCGTTACGTTGTGGCGTAAAAATTACAGCCGTGGCCGGAAACGGGGAGTTACTTTTTTATCTGACCTGAATATTAACATTCTTCCGGAGCTGTCGGGTGAAACCATAAGCCTGTGTTTTAGAAATATCACTGCTGTCACGGAAAACCCATATATCTGCAAAATGTGTGTTTTTGGGGGGAATGAAGAAAGAATGCTCACTATTGTGACTTTCTGTACCTTCTTCTTCGATGAAATGATGTATTTACATTTTATTGTGATATTTAATTCCTTCATTAGCCTTTCAAGGACAAATTTGATCACTGCATTTATATATAGTTGTGTGAAAGTACATAAAGCTATGTAGGTTGCTTCCTACCTACAGGCCTGAGGGGTTGATGTTTTCTTTCAAGTGCATTTCACCTGTATTTTTATTGTGCCAATATCAAATATCCAATACGTGACTCTCTGATTACAAATCTGATGCTCTGAAGTGTCATGACTGTCCTTAGTAAGAAAAGCAAAAAATATATCTGGTGATTTTGATGATTTGGATCTCTGACAGCCTGATTTATTCCTCTGTGACCACACTCTTCTTGTGGCAAGCTAGGCTGCTGTCAAGCTGGTGCAGAAGTCCTGTTTTTATGATCTGCATGTTTACAGAGCATATCATCATTTGACTTAAACCTTTACCATTGCTTTGACTCACATATCTATAAACCTGGAAACCAACTGTTCTCTAGCTTCTGTTTGGTGCAAAACAACCTTAAGAGGAAGCGACACATGCAAATAGGGTTTGACAGCATTCTGCAGCAAATCGCTAACCTGCTGCTAACACTTCACCAGCAGCTTCAAGGAGCATTATTTGTGCTCCTTGTTTGGTAGTTTCTGAGGACTTTTTGTCAATATTTTGCCAGAAATCTGCACTACTTCACTGTGCTTCTCTCACTTAGTTGCTTTGGATTGGTTTGCTCAGTCTGCCGCCAGAACCCGTTTTAGCATCATAACAAACTTGTGGCTCTGAAATATCTTAATCAAGAAGTGTGTTCTCTTGTGTAAATAGGTCAGACAAAATGTTTTTCTCACTTCTAAACAGCTTCAGTCAGAGCTGGACAGACTATCAAGCCTCAGTTACACACATTGTGTATTTGTCTGCATCATCTCTGTATTTTAAGTCATGAGTCTAAATGTATGTGTTTGTACGAAGCAGAGAGGGGAGAGAGAGATGGAGTTGGGCCCAGAGGCCTGAAGATAATAATAATGTTACAGGAGGAGGATTGTGGTCTGCCTTCTGGAACAGTTTATTAGGGGGAAGTCTGCAATTACATATTTTCTGGGTAAACATTAACTAGCTTTGCATCGCAGGCCTTCACAACAACAGCAGCCTGGACCGTGGGCCATGAGTGTATACTCGCATTGTTCACTTTTATTAGCACTGTTACCACGCGAGTGGCCGAGCACAACAGTCTGCTTGATTTTAACAAACCATTAATCTAATGCTGCTCGTTTCCAGTGGAGGATATTTTGACAGTATTGTGGTTTAACCCAGAAAACCTTACAACTGCTTAGATTAAAGGAGGGTATTAAAGCACTGCTAAAAATACAGCCCTGCAGCCGCTTCCAGAAGCTTTTTTTCCCCCCACGGCAAATTAGCATTTGAGGGATTTCTTTTAATGATGATTTCAGTGTTGTTCCACCGTACTCTCCTGGATAATTTAACGATACTATTAGTTACGTTATAGCCACCGGTTGTTAACAATCCAGGCTAAATTAATGATTTCTGTCAGGCTTGGGACGGTTTGTAAAACCACAAAACCCATCAGCCTCAGTGGCCGCCGCCACAGTGATCACACCAGCTAGAAGCAGAGCTGTGGTAAATTCAGAACTTTTGGTTGTTACAATCAGAGCAGGTCTACATTCCCAGGGTCCTGCTTTCCTTAGCTCCCTCTTCTGTTAACACGCATTAACCCTGCTATTGTTTGGGCCAAAACCTACTGGGAGGACACATGTGTGGGTCATAGGAATCTTTGCCACATTCCCATTCGGTGGCACATAAAACCGGGGAATGCAGGACCCTGGGAACACCGGAGTCATCCTGTGACAAAGACACTACAAAGATCTGAAAGTAGCTGCATATGCAAACGTGTACAAAACACCTTGAGTGTCACCATCGTGATCATCATGATTCAACAGAAGAAAAGGAGAAAAGAGAGGGGTAAAAAGTCAAGTCATAATGACTCTCTCTCTCTCTCTCTCTCTCTCTCTCTCTCTCTGTGCATGTGTGTGTGCCCATCTGAGGGCAATTTCCAGACTGGAGCAGTTGTGATGGATCTCTCCCTTTCAGGTGTAATTATTTTAAGAGAGATTGAGCTGTTAAGCACTTGAAAAACATCACAGAGGCTCAGTGAGTGTTTATGCTTTCCGTTCTGTCTCTGAGGTCCCTGCAGGGCGAGTGACTCCATCTGCAGACACCCGCCAGCACCCCCCCCAGCTCCAACCCCCATCCAAGGTGACGTAGCTTACTACGACCTGTGTGTTTTTTTCACACAACTGAGCATCTGCCTGACTGATCTGATGGGACATATTTATTAACATAGAATTTAGGAAGAAGGATGTGCTGCTCGGTAAAAACACTTCAGTCAGACTAAATTTAGGTTGGAAGTGGTGATGGGGGAACACTAAATGGTAATAAATAACTCTCACTCCTGTCAGTGTTTCACTGATATTATTGTATAAATCCATGATTTAGTGACTTCATTTCAACAACAGTCATCATGTCAGGGGTCAAGTTTTCCCGTGTGGACTGAAACAAATGGACAATTTAAAATATGAGATAATATTGTGGAGATAACATTTGGTTTCCATTTATCATCAACATCAACATTCATTTTAGCCAACGTTAGACTTGTTTTGTCTCGTGAGCCAGTTTATGTGCAGATTGATTTGAAGGATCTGCTCTTCATTATCTGAAAACAATACTGCAGCCTGGACTTCTATTAATTCAGACATGATGTTTGCTGTGAAGCATCAGAGGCTTTCAGCGGACCCTGGGTGCTGTGCTGACATGGCCCCATGTTAAGATCTCACCGGGGACCTGCATTGTGTGTTGTAATTTTCCATCAGCTCTCCGCTCTCTTAGGAAATAAATCCTTTGTGGAGTCTGATAACAGAGTTTCCAACCAAGAGACAGTGTGAGTGGTGGACAAATTTAAGGATTAAAAGCACAAAAGCACAAGTTACAAAACACATTTTTACCTTGACGTTGTTTGCTGAATATTTACAATAATTTTTTTGTGGTATAAAACATGTCCCCCATCTCCAGAATTATTTGAATCTGCACCACTCGGTTGAAGACCGTGATGTAGTAGTTTGGTGAAGTTTGCAGAGAAACTTAAAATAATTATTTGCTCCTGGTTCTTCCTCTGATTCTGACTCCAACACATAAGACCAGATGTGTCTGTATTACTCCAGAGATGCATAATAAAGTCACATGGTCACGTGATCTGTGGAAATTGCATCTGAGGCTATGTTCAATACCTTCTATATTAACACCCGTGAACAATGTGATTTCTTTCTTTGTACTATTACAGGTCCCCTTTGAGAGGAGACCACACAGTCTTCAATAGTTGTACTTGTTAAAATGTTAAAAGCAAAGTGTGAAGGCCTGAGTGTGCCTGAGACTAAAATATTATTAAAAAGATGCACATGTGCAAAGTTGCAATGCAAAACTTTTCTGGTTTTATGTAAAAGCTGACATACATTTAATCCATTCATCCATTCATTACCGAGTCGTCTCAGGCCTCAGTTACACCAACACCTCCGTCAGTTTCCATGGAGCTGCTCTGAGCTCCTTTCAGCAGTGGCTCAGCCTGGGCCTCAGGACAAGGTAAAGAAAAAACATGCTGCCGTTAGAGCCCGAGGTAGTGAGTCCAGGCAGCACATTAACCCCCTCCACCCCCAGAGAAGCTTTGCCTTGGCTGATCTTATCTTGCCAGAGAGGAAGTTGGCTTTGATGACTTCCATAAGTGAAAGAAAGTGAAGAATAAATTTCATGCTCCTGCTCCTTAACCCCCAAACCTCCAACCAACCTCCACTGTGCTTGCTGTCACCGTCCTCCTCTCCACATTCTCTTCATTTTTTTCCCCAAACCCCCAAATTTCCTCCTTATAGTTCTACTCTCAACTATAGGGGAAGTGATTGCACTATCATGTGGCACCAAGTCAAAATTTTAAACCTTACTAAACAAATGTGTGTAGATTTTCCTTGAACAAATCCAGTCAAATTGATGTGAGTAAATTAAGAATATTCTTTTATAGATATGATTGATTAATCATAAACTCATCCTAATAAACACCGTTTTACAAGTTTTCAGGTTTTCCCTCAGTAAGATGTTTCGCTTGCAGTAGAACAGAGAAGAGGTATGACTCTCACAGCATCAACCCTTTTCCGCCCTCTTTGGGTGGAGTTTATCCTCAAGGATCGTTCAGATCATTCAGGCTGAACTATCAATCACTCACTGGGTTTTAAATGCTTTCATTTTGTCATAAGAACCTACTGACAGAGGGTGCATTGTCGTGCTGTTTGTGGCAAACCTCACCCATTGGGGCGATGCTTAAAAAAATGCTTCTGCACAAGCTTTCTGGAACAGGTCTGTGCAGCACAGCACCGAGTGACAAGCGGTTGGAAGCGACATCGCATTTTGATCAAGTTATTCATTCATTTCATCAGCCATGCAGTGTCTGTGCTCCTCTCCTCTGAAAAACATTTTCATCATTAATCTCGTCCTTGCTGCCACAGATTGTCACGCTTTGTTTCCTCCTCACTCGCATACGTGTTACAAAATCATAAAACTCCTCCAGTGAATGCATCTGTGTTTCTGTCATCATTGTGGCATAATTTTGGATGACACTTTGGTGTCTGTGCTGTGCGACAGCTGCTCAGAGCTGTCACCCAGACCCATTCACAAAGCCACATTGGAGTAAAATATGAAACAACTACTTCAAGAGTAGCCATGATTACAGCCTCACCTTAGTGTGTGTTGTCTGTCAAGGTGTTACACTGGAAAAACAAGCTTTTGCTGAACTGGACAAGGATTATATCCAAGCTCACAGAACCAAAGTGATGCATTTTATGCATTGGTTGACAAAGGTGCACATCATTTTTAAACTTATATGCACTGGGTTTGATATCATTAAATAAGGCATCCTGCATGGATATGTTTGTCCTACCGAAGTGTCCTTTTCTGCAAGTTCACTGGAAACACCTTTTCCCGATCTTTCTTACCGGACAAAAACAGATAAGACACAAGAATTTCTGTTTGTCCACATCCTTTGTCACACCGCATTAGTGTTATTTCCAGCCACCTGAGCCCATCACACTCGATCAAGGACCATCTATACACACAAGTCAAAATCATTCCATTAATAAGTCACCTCCGTGGTATTTAGGCAAAGCTTGGGATTTAAGACTTCCTCTTTGCATGGTGGAATTTGCTGGGCCTTTCGGAGCTACCTTTGTGTGACTTATGTGCCTCCGGTGGATTAGGAGTACTCAAAAGCCATTTAAATCACAATCCTCTGCGTTCCAAAGCAACGCTGGAAGGACAATGTAGTGTAGAGAGAAAAAAAAGGCCCAACAAGTACTAGGCTGATAGTTATAAAGCAGCCATATTCCAAAGACGGGCCCATGAATAAAAGTGCAAACCCCTCTATTAGGGGGATGTGCCTGAACTTGAGCTGAAAGGAATGTTTTGGATTCACAAGGATCCTGTGTGTGAGACTGTGTAAGTGTGTGTGTGTATGCGGTTGTATGTGATTATGAGGATTCTGTGCATGTGTGTGTGTGAGAGAGAGAGTTCATAGATGAATAGATGAATTGACCCCAGTTTAGCGTCTTTTACGTATTTGCTGGATTTAAACACTTTGCAAAATCCTTTCAGTAAAAGAACTGGATTTGATGTCATGCACAGCTGCAGGCATCTTCAAGGACTTTAAACATATCTGATATAGTCATGAAAGATGGCGTCTGCTTTTAAAAAAACAAAAAACAAAAAAACAACACATCTGTGTTAAAAATCATGCATGCTTTGAGGCGGCAACAGCCGCTCCACATCTCTGGCCATATCTGTTTTTATCATGAGAGACTGTTAGTGCACCTCCTCGCAAGCTTGTGTTTGTGTGTCCCATGTGTGGTCAGAAAAAGCGAGGCCGTCTCCTTCTGAAAAATGCCGGGAAAAGGACATAAATCTCCCTGACTCCCGGTGGGACGTCACGGAAAACGGAGACCTTAAAGGCAGGCGGACCAGCGGCTCTGGGGAGGAACGCAAACATCAATCGTGGAATCCAAGGGGAACGTGTTCTGGGTCCTGTCGGATGCTTAAGACCAGGCCAGGAAGTGTGTGTGTATGTGTGTGCATGTGTGTGAGTGTGTGCCTGAGCATGCTTGGCTTTTCTGTATAAGTGGCTTTGTGTGTGGATGCACACTGAAGGCTTTGCTGTGTGTGTGTGTGTGTGTGTGTATGTGTGTGTGTGTAGACTTTGCTGAAAATGCCTTCCCAGACTCCCCTCTTCTGGGGTGGAAACGGGCAATAAATAGCAGGGTATCTCCTGGAGTCGGTCCAGCAACCAAGGCCCTGGCAAGGAAGTGACTCATTTCAGCGGAGAGAAAAGGAGAGGGGGGGGTAAGAGGATTTTTGTGTCTCTTATTATCAGTCAGCCAAGGCAAACCACACTGGCAGGCCAAAGAGGGAAGAAGAGGAGGTGGGGAGGAAGTGGGAGGAGGAGGGGGGTAAGGGAAGGTGGTTGAGGAGGTAGGGGGAGGTGCTGCCAGTGGGACTGAGCTTCTTCTGCTGGTATTTGGCTTTTCTTTAGGGACTGACTGGTGACCTTTGGTACGCTAGGAGCCAGAGAGCATGCTGGGACGGTGTGTTTCCTAACACCTGATCGATGACTGCTCATGCTGCACATTCATGTAAAGTCTTTAAGTAGGGAAGGGGTGGAAGCTCAGCCACTGAGCCATCCCTGTCTTCCAAAGTGTTCCAGGTAGGAAAGTGAAACACCTGAGCTATCTTATGTGCTTGTGGCCACATGTTGTATGTGTATATGTGGCGAGGGTGTGATGAAGGTCTCCAGTGACCTGGGCTGGAACTAATGTCAGCAAAACACTTGTACTGTAAATTTACTGCCGTGTCTGCAGGTATCGACTGACTTTGCACATCTTTTTCCGCTTTGACGGAAAAGGGAAACGCTTTCAGGTCATCATTCCCAGGTGGAAAATGCCCGACACACCACAGGCATAAAAAGCCACAAGCTGAAGTAGTAAGTACTTTTCTGACACAGATAATTGTGGTCATGTATTGGACCAAGTGAACAGGGGCAACTAAGTAATCTTGTCTGGTATGTGCCATATGTTTTTTTCAGTTTTCTCCCACTCAGTGATTGGTTTGGTTTGGTGCTTCCACCTCCAGATAACAGATAAGCCTTATTAAGAGTCCGATGAAATCAGTGACCAGATAATGAAAAATATCTAATTATTGATGCTTTGTACTTGGTCAGCTGTGCCAGCTCTTGGACTTGCAGCTAAACACAGTTTAGCTTTGTGCATCGAAGCTGGAGAAAACATGAAAAACCAGAGAATCTGTCTGAGTAGCACTTTCAGGCCCTGGTCTGTCTGGTTGCATCTGCAGCAGCAGCAGCGGTGGCGGCAGAACGAGCCTCCTGCTCCCATTATCAACATTACACATCCGGTCTGAAGGGGCCTTTCAACTGCATAATCATAAGTCACACAATGAAAAGCCACCACTGTTAAGCAATGAACACCTACCTCCACTCCATCCCAGGTGGGTGTACAATATGGCAGACCTTTGTTCCGTGTGTGTGTGGAAAAGCACACACTGTCAACACGGGAGAGAAAAGCTAATATTTACCACGTATGGCCTCGGCTTTAATATTAGCTTGAGGCGCTAGTCCAGGGAGAACAGAGGTCTCACTCTGGTCTCACTTCCTATTCCTACTCCACTTTTTAAGCCATAGCTCAGTTTTTCAAGACTGTACTAGATAAGATAAAGAAGAAAGTCTCACATAAGAAAAAAATGGTTTAAAGGTCAATTGCACATACTGAGGTTTCAAAGTTTATCATTTGTCCTAAATTATAACATAAATTTCACTCAGTCCTCAAAACAACAGTAAACAACAAACAGCAAAAAATAATATTATGAATTTCTTATGTTTGAAACAGAAGATGCAATCTGGGCAAATAATAATAATAGCATCATATGTGACATCTGAGCCATATGAGGCAGTTTAAATGGAAAAATGGTTATAATCCCTTCTCCCTCCTGTACAGTACATACAGTCTTACAATAGACTTGTATTAATCTCTACAGTGATCTTCTCCAATCCACACAGCAAATATTCTGTGCATACTTTCCCCTCTCGGCTCCTGAACCAAGTTCCAAACAGGAAATGATCTCGGGGCCGCTTCTATCCTCACGGCCCAGACCAGTGGAGAGCGTATTCAAGACATACTGGCCGTGTCCCCCGTCTCAGGAAAGAACTCCAGACGAGTTCTTGTCCAAGCATTTCAGTTAAATACCGCATGAAATCGCCAGAGGATTTGAAATGAGTCAAGCTGTGGGGCTCTGGCGCGGGACCCACATCAATATCCTACTTATGCCGGTGGCCAGGTGTTGAGGGGAAATTCTCAATTGAATATTGTATCCAGCTTTCTGGGAGCTCGGGGAGCTGTATCTTGTGTGGATATTCGTTTCTCCACCTCGCTATGCGCCCCGTCTCCTCTCCTTCCGTCTTGTTTTTGGCATTCTTCCGATCCGGGCCGAGTGCAGTCTGCTGCGGCTCCCTCTTGCACACCTGCCACGAGAAAACAGCTGTGGCCCGGCACAACATCATTAGTGCAGCTGAAAGAGAAGGAAAGGCCTGCGAGGCCATACCCCTCCCTCTGTTTACTCTCCCTAAGAGTTCAACTCCAGGGCATCTGTACAATGGACAAACATTTTTTACGATAAAGACGTGCAAAAGTTGTCGCCCCCTCCATGTGCGCTCATGGCAAAGATGTGTAACACAATCCCGCGGAAACCTGTGGGAGAGCAGGAGTGCTGAAAGAAAATTTTATACCCTAAGATAAATATGTCTTTTCGGGGTGTTTGCTCCCTGCAGCTGTACAGTGTATGGCTTTAAGGGTAACCCCTGTGCACTGATCCCTCTGCAGCTGAGACTGCTCCACCACCCTGACCGTGGGTTCGGGTAAAGCATGAAAAATGAACTCTCTTAAAATGAGGTTTAGACCCTCACAGGCACGACCGCTCCCCTTAGCACTGGACCAGAAATCTCTCATCGAGCTGCGTATTTACTAGCAGTGAAGAGACGCGAGAATGTATTGCGTATATTGGTGTAATCGATATGTCCTCGGCGCATGTGGAGGACAAGGGGAGAGGAAGTGCTACCATTGATTTGTAAAGATACTGGAGTGTAGGCCTCTCTTAACAGCCTCTGTTCTTCCAGAAACAGAGCAGGGAGATTTGACCCCTGTGGGTACCAAGGGCTGCTCCGGAGAGCAGACGCCAAGCCACAGACCCAAGACTCCACTGTAAAAAATGTCCAGTTCAACAAGTCACCTCAGTTTGCTTCAACTTAAAGTGCCATGGTTGAGATCCTGGCTGTAGATGACCTCTAGAAATCCTGGGTCAGTCCTGTGTGTTTAGTTTCCCATTTCTTTTTTTCTTCTTTCTTGTCAATAAGTGTTTGAAACAACATTTAGATTTCACAATTATGGCACTGTAAGTTCATTTTGTTGTGGATTTCAACTTTGCCGAGAAAGGTTCAATGAAAAAGGTTAATTGCTGAGCGGAGGTCAGCTCTGGGGGAGTTTTGCATGACAGGAAGCAGTTTATATGGTGTGTCATCCCAAATGGTCAAGTCATTTCTAGTTCCATTAAGTAGCTGATTTGGAGCTTATTTAATCAAGTTTTAAAACTGTAAATCACATTAACGTGCATGGAAGTAAGTGGAGATAACCAGCGGTGTCATTAATCAGATAAATGTGAAGCAGCAAATCTGATGAACAGTTCTTAAGAGTATGGAGAGCAAATCTGGCCTCTTTAAGGGCCTCACTACACTCCAGATGGTAATGATAACACATAATTAAGAAGCGCTGCAAATCGTCCAACTTTAAATTAGTTTTTCAATTTCACGTTTGCCATTTGAGGTCAATAAAAGAACAACCTAATTCCGCTTTTAAATTATTTCATTAAATAAAGAAGTGTGACATAACTTTGTATCTGTTTCCAGTGCAGCCGCACTTATTAAAGAAATACTTAATTATTGGAAAAAGTGATAACAAGGTCAACGTCCCCCCTCCTCCCTAGCCCTCAACCCTTCCACTTATTTCAAGGTGATGTCACTTGGCTGAGAGATTTTCTGGGAACAATCGTAGAAAAGTGAAATCATCTCGCCTTCCTGTTAGCTGTTTTTCTTCCTCTAAGTAGGAAAGAAAAAAATCCATTTTAAGACTCAGCACTGGATTAAATAACCTGTTTAGATGAATATTTCTTGCAGTGGATCCCTACCGGAGAAAATCAATCCGTCACCACACGCACAGGAAGGAAGCCTAGGCTGGGGAGAGATACTGCTCTTAATGACATGTCTCTGTGTGCCTGGACCAGAGGGGGAAGTAACCGGATATTTAAACAGAGATAAGAGTGTGTGCCAAAGGGGCCGGGATTGGATATGACTGAAACCCCATGGCAACCGGCCGGGGCTATCGGATATGGAAAGGTAAATAGTAATGCAGCCGTAGCATGTTTTAATGCTGTAAATTAAAAGCTTGTGTAACATTCATGCGAGGGCTGATATATAGGTGGTGAGTGTCTGCCAAGTTTTCATTAGTGATTTCCTCCAAGCTTTTAGCAGCACGCTTGTTTTGAATCAAGATTTGGAACATGCGTTTTGGCTCATCAGGATCCGTAAGCAGAAATCAGATCTGCTGTATTTCCCAGCAAGCACGTTTGTCGCCATTCTGCGATGAGGGAGCAGAATTTGCTTAACCCATTCAGACAGGACAGAGAAAAAGATGTGCATTTATCCTGGGACCCTGAGAAAACTGGCGTTTATCTAACCGGTATCTGTGGCAGTTGAAGCCCACCCCCTGCTCTTCCCTTTCTATACATACACAGTATATGCTGATATAATCTACTCCAACTTTTTCCAGAATGGCTTTGTCACAGACAGGCCTGGACTTGCTGTATCCAGCTGTGGGCTGTACAAGTTGCTCCCAGCTCAGCTGCAGCCTGTATTGTGGCCACACTGCACTTTGGTCTGTGGACGCGACTGGAGTTTCTGCCTCCAGTGTAAATGGATCAACAGCACAGTAGATGAGCGAGTCCTCTCTGGGGTTGATTATAGATAAACTTAACGATAAAACAGGTCATTTTGATCTGTCAAGGCCATGACGAACATGAGGGGGCTCCCTCACAATGATTGCATTCCACGCTTTTTAGTGTTTATTTATTTATTTTCATTCTTTTGGCAGTCGAAGGCTCAACCTGCAGGCTCGGCTGAAGTTGGCCTCAGTAAGTATCCAACTCCAAATGCCTCAACAGGCGCTCCAGCAGTGACGGCCCACTGCTGCAGGAGACTCATGGATGGATTTAATACAGAAAACAAATTTCTTGTTGATTCTTTATGTTAATATCTGCTTGGCAACGAATCCTGTCTCCTTTTTTTAAGTAGCAAATATAATAAATGTAATATGAACCTGGCTTCAGTCTCATAGCACCAAGCAGCATCTACAGATGGAGGATGTTGGAGGTCAAACAATCAGAGGTACCTCAGTTTGTTTCCCATCAGAAAACAAAAGTGAAACCAAAAATGACCAAACTCTTCCCCTAAATGTAAACCTAAGAATCTTTGATTTTCACAGCTCTAACCACATGGTGAAATGTGTTTGTGGGAGGTGTTGTAACTTTACTATCAGCAGCAGCTCTGGAGCATCATCTTTCATTTCAATAAGAACACTTTGCTTTGATAACTAACACAGGGTTGTCTGAAAGCAGAATGCAGCACCACCTGACTGCACTCCACTACCCAGTCAAGCACATGGACGTATACCTTCTGGGTAGATTGCTTCACAATGCAAACTGTATAAATCTATTGTTTGCCTCGTCATTATTGAGAGCAGAATCACGATTGTCTCCATAGAAACTTTCCAGGGTTGTAAAATTTTGTCTCATGGTTTTATATAACGCTGGACGGCGTTTCACCGTTTGATGAGTCCTGTCTTCCTGAAACTTCCTGTAATAAAACTCCTGTTGAAAACTTTTAAAATGTCAATTCTCATCAAAACAGTGTTCTCTGATGCTCAGGCACCACTGAGCAAGGCATTAACCCCCCTGAACTGTTCTAATGGCCAGAAGTAAAACCTGTCATTGCTGTGGGAAGTTCCCAAGGATGAAAGTGAAGCTGGAAAACAGGCAGATATAGTCCAAAAAAAAAAAGTGGGGGAAAAACAGCAGTGTCATCTTTGCCTTTTCTTTTCACTCTCCTGTATCAGTCAGCTCTGTTTAGCTCAGGTTCCCTCACTCAAAAAGACTCTTGTAATAGGAGCAGCTCAGCTTTGCAGATACAAAAACACACAAGTTCTTCTGCTCGCCTAGTGGGCAGGACTTAGAATCATATGGAACATATCTTTCCTTTGCGGTTTCATGATAATGCTCCCAGACAATGCAGACTTCACCAGAGGAAATGATTAAACAGCATTTTGTGGCGTGTTTGTTTTACTTTCAGCCATCGGGATCATTAGTCTTTCTGGAGACCAGCGAGCTCTGTTTCTCAAGTCTCAAGTGTGCGTCTGAGTTGTTGACATTTTGAGATTTAATATTTTATGAATCCAGTTAACACATGTATTCAGAGTGGTTAACTATGAGTGGAGTGTGCTTAGAGCATTTACAAATAGTCTGGCCGTACAGTGTGGGAGGCTCAGAGCTACTGCACCTCGCCAAGAGTAACTGAATATTCCTGTGATGTGTTGAAGATCACGTATGACAGAAATTCCAGGGAAGGTAATGGGAGCTTAAACAGGAAGCAGACGTGGATGTGAATCAAGGGGTTGAGGGTGCATTGAAATATTTGTTCAACAGATCTCTTCTCCCCGACATACACACACTCTTGTCCATGTTTCAAGCGCCTCCAACCATTGGCAAGGCCGCAGTCCCAACCTCCGCCGGCCTTGGGATCAGGTGATGCTCCGCAAAAGGATTAGCGGCAACTGGATCCGTTTGGCGTAGGCACAGGAATTTTCATTACAATGATCTTGGGTGTGGTGTGCCAGGAATGCATCCTCAATAGGAAGGGAAGGAGAGGAATACACCGAGGCGACCTGCAAGAGAGTCGGGAGCCCATCGGAGGCTGGAGGTGGTGGTGTCCACCAGCATGTCCCATCTCTCCTCTCCTGGGAAGTGCATCCTCATTTAAGCCCTGTTAGCAGCCGAGCACTTGAACCAAGTCACTTTCACCCATTCATATAGAACACCTTCTGCTGTTAAATTGTAGGTATTTTGTAATGTTTTTTTTTCAGATTTGTTGCCTTGCTATGTCTTGTTGTTGTACAAGACAAAAAAAAGGTTTTCCTTTGGTTTCTATTCTACAGTGTCAGTGTCAGTCTGCTATACCAGCAGCTTAAGCCATTCAAACAACATCAGGGACAGTTTTGGATTCAGAATCTTTCCCACTGATACAACATGTTGGCTGTAATTGGTTGGGATTGAACCACTGACCAAATTATAGTGATGGAACTTCAAAATCCATGAATGATGTCGCACAATCAGCTCTTTTCCATTGCAGTCAACTCTGCAATTCTGCAGGCAGATTCAGTCTCTGCCAGAGATGTGTGTGAACCGAACAAATGTCTCCCGAAGTCGGACGCGGCATTCCTCTTTATTGAAGCCACCTTGGGTTGTGCAGCTTTATATGGAACTCTACCTATCACCCGAGGCCATGTTGTTCCCATATCACAGGAAATAGCAAAGTGTTGATTATTTCATTTTTAAAGCACTGGAAACTTGACGCTTCAGCAGAGCCTCAACATGTTTGTGATCATTTGAGCAGGCTGCACATTGGATTTGTTGGATTTGTGTGCCAGTTTTTTTTTTCTATCTAATCTCCACTTGAGTAATCAAACAGGTGTCTGGTGTTTTATCTGGCAACTGAACCGGCATTTAACAAGTTTTTCCACCCTGGTCCCCCTGCGTTGAAACTTCATTCTCTTTGTTTAGCAGTGCGATGCTATCGTTGTGCAGTGCCCTCACTGGGAGCTGACGACCAGGCGACCATGGCTGAAAGGTCTTTCCAATTGCAGGTCACGATTTTGGCATGGGTGGGGGTGAAGGGGGGGGGCGGGGGTTGGGTGGAACTCATGGGGCACAGCTCTGGAATTACCTCCACAATTGCAAAGTGAAAGCCGTTCTTAGAGGGGGGCAACAAAGAGCTCTCTGTCTGGGCAGCGCCTTTTGGCCAAGGAGAAATACTATCTGCTGCCACGGCCCCCCCATCCTGCCTCTCGGGCTGATTACGACAGCGGGGCAGGGTGGGCAGAGTGGCGCGCCTGTGCCACGTCCCACAGCTCCATTGACAATTGTTGCGGTTGGCTTCCTCCATTTACATGAAGAGGACGAGGAGGAGCAAAAACGAGCTGTTGTGCTAAAGTTTCAGTGTCTGATCACAAATCTTTGATTGGCAGAGCTGGATTTTCTGCAGCTCTTCTTAATAGTAAAAATGAAATAAAACAAAAAACATTTTAAGATGCTGAACTTTGTATCTGACATGACTCACATGTAGAAATCAATTAAAAATATTTAGAATAATCTAAGATTAATATACAACATACAACTGTAAAATATAATGCCGTCTAGCAACCTGCTCAACAAAAACAAAAGCAACTCCAAATTAAACAAGTAAAAATAAATAAATAAATAAAAAGATCGAGTAGAAAAGAACATCACAGTGGGGTCCTCACTGACCAGGTAGGCGATCTCATTTTTTGGGACATCTTAGAGAAGAACAAGAAGAAGAGGAAGAAGAAGAAAAAGCTCCATAAATGGCCAGATTACACGCTCTGTACCGGTGAGAAGTGCAATATATGTCACTGGCTCCATTTAATCCAATTAGTAATCCTCCACATCGCTTTCAAAGGCATTACGTGAAGAGAAGAGAAGGTGCTCCTAATCACCGTGGAATCTGCGAAGATCCGGAGAAGCAACCCCCCTCCCACCCTGACCCCGCCTCCTTTTTCCTCTACAAGCTTTTCCCTATTCCAAATGTGCAGATGGCAACAGCTGTCTGTTGAGCAGCTTGAGAAATTGCAGCAACTGGAAAAGGCATTTTAATTTTTGCTATGTAAGGTGATGTCTGACAATACTTTGAGTCTATGAGTCCAACGTTTTGTTTAATGACACAAGTGGCCACAGTCATTGTTTGTACAGTCACTTTGGTATTTTATTTTAAACTTGAGCCTTTATAGACATTGGTATATTTTTACACACAATGTTGAAGCAAGTGCAGACAGCAGTAACTGCGACCACAGCAACATAAATAGATTTTACATGCCTTTTCTATACGGGGTAACATGCCTACATCTGCTGGTTGGCTGCACAGGTTTCATGGATGGATATGGAAGCATGGAGTACTGAATTCCTGTAGTACTCTCTAATTTCGACAAAGTACTCTCTGGGTGCGTATGTATGTCAGAAAAGACTCTGCAAGCTTCTTATTGTGTGTTTGACTTCCGGTCAGCCTATCATGCAATGAAACAAGAGCAAAAATATTTAATGACAATGCTTCTATAAACTTCTCTAAACATGTTCAAATCACCTCTTAGTCCAGGGCTGTTCCTTGGGGTTTGATAGGTTCACATGTGAGGAATTGGCTGAACACTGAGAACACATGTGTGGAGTCTTTGCTGCCTGTAGGTGAGTGGGTTTCTGAGAAGTCACTTTGTTTTCCAAGTGAAGTAAACAGTATCATACACGTTTATTCTGCCAGATGCACACATAGATTATTTCATTTCAGATGCTTTAGCAGTCACTTATTCTCCTAGTACCTTTGATTCAACTCACGTCCCTTCTTACTGGATGGAAAAGCTCTGCTTGGCCACTCCTCCTCCTCCTCCTCCTCTTCATCGGGGAGAAAAGAAAATGAAGGGGAGAAAACACTGCGCAGGGTAGCGCCAGAGCAGAGAGCAATTGAAAGAGAAGAGGAGCAGACCACTGACAGGAGAGGAGCAAGAGAGCGAACTTCACCACAACAACGTCCCTCTCCCCCACCACCTCCCACCCGCCCTCACTGCACCTCACCCCACAGTCCTGAATCGCATCCAAATCTTATACATTCACAGGCCGGGGCTGGCCAACTTTCACAGCTGTCACACATTTTCAACAGATTCCACCAGCCCTAGATGAGGCTGGGGAGAAGACATTCCTGCGCCATTACACATTGGCTAAAAGGAATTACCGTTAACATCTGATATTGTGGAAGTGGGAAATTTGCCACCCCGACCTTGCCCAAAGCACTCCGGAACTCAGGGTCATGGATTTATTATCTCAGATGGCCCTTAGAGGTCACCAGGGGCCATTTTTTTCCCCCTCACTGTTCCGGCAAAAGCCCCTGCAGCCCCAAGTGTGCTATTCATTAAGTACACTGTGCAGCTTTGTGTGTGGGGGGGGTAGTTGGGATGGATTGGTGGAGGGGTGGTGGTGTGCTTGTCTCGTAGGGGTGGGAGACACATGTTACTGTTGCTCTACGGGTATTTGTCATAGGAACGGCATGTCTTGTCAGACTGAGAGGCCATTCCCAGCTGTTGGGCTGCAGCACTGTGATGCGGCCTGAGCCAATCCCCCCCGGAGCAACCGTGGCCACATAAACAGGATGCCTTCATGTACGATTGCACAAGTCCGGGAGACAAATCCCAGTTCAACAATTAGGCTAGCTTTTAATTTTCTGAAATGACTGTTTAGGTTATGTGTCCATTAGAAATGGTCTAGATTCCCTGTGTTTTGGCAACAAATGCACCAAAAACCAAGGGCTAAATAATTCCCATAATTTAAAAGTTACATTTTTCCAAACATCAGATTTCCCTTAGTGCGTTTACTTCAGCCAAATTATAATCTATAGAGTTTATAGCCATGTCAGTGGCTAACTGTCCAAATAAATAAATAAATCAATAAGTTATAAAGATGAAAAGGTCAACATGTTAATGTGGCCATCAGTTGTCCATTACATTTGTCCTTTATATCTGCAAACAAAACCAAACAAACCAAATGATGATCTGGATGAACATGAATTTCCACAAACAATTGATAAATTGTGTAGATAGATGTTTTAAAACAAATAGACAGATAAAAGAATACTTAATACTAAAACAATGCAACACTGGTGCACAACATGCTCATATCCTATGGACACATTCCTGGTTTCATAACTAATTACTAGCGTTTGCAGCGAGGTCGGAAATATCTATAATTTCAATGGAAATGGCATTAGTGTCACGATTTGCCCACCTGTCATTTCACTCCTGACCAAAAATATGTCAAGCTAATTATGGCACAAAGTTATAATCAGTCTTCCAAACTTCTGTGAACCACATACAAACCACATCTGTGCAGGGCTCCATGACAGTCCATGCTGATATTTGGATGTGGACCCTGGTCTGCATTAAACATCTGACAGTGCTGTCCCTGCTGTGCAGCATAGCAGGAACAGATCACTGGTCCTCAGTTGCCTTTTCTCTGCTTGTCTGACAAACATGGTGACACAGTTTGGCACAGGGACCCGGGCAGACAAGATGCAAAGCAAGCTGTGTTTGATTATGTGCTAAGTGGAGGGGAAACGCTTTAACAAAACTCTCTCAAGCAATTTCACAGACAAGCACGGAGGGCGAGCTCGCATGAATGTGTTGTTGCCTCTGAAGTGATGAGGACAAGAAAATAAATCTGGTTCCGTTTCCAAAATATCTCTGCAAAACAATGTCATTGAAAAATTTTACTTTGTGTGAGTTAAAAAAAATACAATAATCTTATACAGCTGTTAGACTGGACCTAACTATGTTCTGTGATCTACTACAGTGCCTCTTTCAAAGCACCTGCAACGTTGGCACATTCAAAAAATCTCTTAAAACATCTTTTTTTGAATGCTCATAACAGCTAAATATTTATAGAAAGCCGTGGTGCCAAAGTAACCCACCACATTTTCTAAATAAGCCTCATTTGAAAATAAGGTCCAGATGTTTCACGTTTTTGGTGTGCGATGCAGACGGGCTGTGAGGAGTCAGTGTGTGTTTTCACCGTTTCCATGACTGGGAGTACGATGATGGTCCTCTTAGTAATTTCAAGGCAACCCCAACACTCCACTTCCTGGAAGTAAAGCAAAACTATGCCGGAGCCTGCGTCATCCAGTGAGTCAACTAAACAGTCTGGAGGGATATCTGTGACAGAGTCCAGACTCAGTCATTCCTCCTTCCTCTCGCTTTCATGACTGTTCAGTTTCCTCACTGGCAGTACACTGGGTCCAGGAGCATTTACAGCACATGTTGAAGTTCTTCTTCAGCTTGAACAGAACATCCTCTTGTCACTGAGTCTGTCATGTGAGCACATCATCCTTTTATAGCTCTAGGATCTGGAACCTGTTTTATAAATGGACTTTACTAACTATAAACCTATAGAAAACCGTGTGATTCCTCGGCTGGTTATACTGTAGTATTGCAGTTCAGGTTGGATATACAGTCATGTTGGAATTAGGACCAATGGCATTGTTTTATGCCACTGGTCAGTACCTTTGTAAGGCTACCTGAAGACCTTCTTTACAGATTTGAAGACCTCATTGCCACTTTAAGCTGTGATCAGCAACAGCATATTTAACTCACTAAGCAGTCATAGTCTGCAATGATTTATCAATTTAAGACACTTCCTAATAACTCTTGGGCACACTGAGGCTAGTGAATTACACTCTCTCTGGTGAATAACACTTATCACATTGGCTTTTTCATGTTTGTATGTGTGTGTGTGTGTGTGAGAGTGAGTGAATGTGGGCAGTGGAGGTGACTCATAGTTTCCCATCACTGAACTCTGTTGTTGGGGTTCGCTCCACTGCTGCCTCCACAACAAGTCACATTTTGGAAGTTCCAAAGTTATTGATCAGACATACACACCAGATCTGATGACTGATACAGGGTAAGGTGAAGAGACTAAGCTGCTCCTCTTCCCTGTGATATTAACGTATTGTTCCTCTTCAGTGATGCCACTCCCCTCTCTCACAGACCAGTTGAAAAAATATTGTTGGAGAGTTGGGGCCCATTCCCTAACAGTCTCATCCTGTCTGAATAATGCCACGCCAGAATGTATATATGTATTTGAAAGTGTTTTTTTTTTTCATAGAGAAATAATTCCAGGAATGTTTGAAAAGACTTGAGGAAGAGCTGGGGAAAACCACACTGGCAATCTGATATAGAAACTTTGTAAAACAGAAAAGTAAATTGTTTTTCTTTTTTATATTGTTGGGGAAATCCCATTTGCATGACAAAAGAATATAAATTCATGTCTAAATAATAAAAATAATCTTCTCCACCTGTGTAATCTTCCATACAGACTAAACATAGACATTCCTCAGTAGATATACACAAAGCCAAACTTGAGCTTTGAAGCCAGTCGTTGATATCGATATCCCATCATTGCAGTACCTGATATTAAAAGGATTGCTGCCAGATGACTGAAAGGGGAAAAAAAGAAAACTTGTCAAGTTGCTCACACTGTCTTGTGCCCTCCAGGCTGAGATCTTAGCTTTCCTTTTGTCTGAACGACGATACAGGCAAGTCTGTCATTTGACCGTCTCGCTGTGCTGTGTACACTTCAGATCTAGTCCTGACAGACTATGAATCACCTGTTGGGAAACTAGGTTAGAGCACAATAGGCTCTTCATAAACTGAGGCAAGGCGAGGTGGTAAAGCAGGAGAGAACATATGTGGAGCGGCCATCTTGGAGCTGAGGTCTGAGGAAACACCGGATAAGGGCTCAGTTTGTTTTGCTCATTGCGCTGTCATCTTTAAATTCCTTTTTAGAAGCAGATTCATTTCAGTTTGGAGCAATAAAATCCTGCGACATAAACTGGGAGCAACCACCGTTTTTCTGTATTAACATGCAGGATAGAAGAAAAAAAAATCAGGCTTTCCAGTTAGCCTTTTCATGCCATGCATTATTAAAAATACCACCAATATTGACACTGTAGGCTTATAGTCCAGAGAGGCTGGGAATTTTGCCTAAATATTTTAACAACCTCTCTTCAATTTATACCTCCTCTCCCTCATGAGTCCGAGCCTACAGTACGTGTTTCAGGCGCTCTATAATATAGAGTTGCTGGCTGCGCTCTGTGTCCGGTCTACCTTACAGCAAGGAAATTAAATGTTAAATATTTACCATTCCCCTGGTATGTGACCCCGCAGATTCCAGCTGTGATGGGTAGCAGCCACATTCCTCCCACAGGAAGTTTATCCTTACTCGTTTTCTTTTTTTCCCCCACCTCCTCCCTGTCCTGACAGTGCTTTTGAACATGGCCAGTGGCTTAGGCATCAGCCTAAATCTCTGTCTTGAAATACACTAACATGTCACATGTGTCGCTGCAGCCGGACGTGAAACTTTCCAGGGCCGACGCGGTATTTTCAATGGCTGTCATACACAAAGCTGAATCTTTCCAGCTCTGGTTCACCATCTGATCACCTAGCTTTTTGTTCTCTTTCTTAACAAAAATAACATTTCTATCATCTGCACAAGACAGTGTCCAACATATTTGACGCATGTATAGTGATTTACCTTTGCAAAGCATTTGACGTTTTTTTTTTCTTGCTAAAGCCACATGTTTTGCAGTTTGCAGGAAATTCTTAATAACTGAAGATCCCTTCCACACATAATTAAATGCATGTAAACATGGTACTATGGTGCCAGTGAGTAAATTACTGGAATTTTCAAGTTTCCACAGCACATATGAGACATGTATGGTTTTCAAATACATTGCTATGGAAGGAGCCCAAGCTCTACACTCTACTCTAACTGTGTTTCTGTCATTTCACATCGTAGATAGCGTCCAGATGGACAACAGCCATTCAGTTAAAGGCATCTCTTTTCCTAAATCTTGTAATCAAATGATCCATTAAAATTGCATTTTGGGACTAATCCTTCAATGGAAAACTGCACTTTTGTCACAGCAGAGAATGCTACCAAATTTCGGACATAGTTTGAGTGAAAAGAAATGGGAGTCGTCCGATTTCACAATATCCTCAGCACAAAGCATCTCTTTACCCCTAAGACCCCAGGCACCCCACCCCCTCAGATGTAGCCTTTTGTTGTGTGCATGTGACTGTAGAAATGGCTCGGTAGGAAATGCCAGACACCCACAAAAAAAGCAAGAGAAAAATAGTTGTGGGAGCCACCCTCTGCATCAATTCAGCTGCAACAAGAAGCATTTTACAGCTGGTTTATTGTTATTCCTCTGCTGTTTAAGCTGTCTTTCATGTCAAAAGTCTTTTCCTGCTTACAAATCACCGGGAAGCAATCCCTTTGGCCGCACTGCTGTGCCCTAAGCTCCTTCCTAGGGTTCAGTCCTTTGATCACCTGTAACGTTGGCCATCAAGTTAAAAAATAGAGAAACGGGCTGCTGGGATAAGCTTGTGTTCTTGTCTGGAACAGAGGAGCCCCCCCCCCCACCTCCCTCCTTTTCAGCAATTCCTTTTTTCTTGTCTCTGCTCTCTCGATGAGCCTGGGAACAAAATCTCAGCGAGGCGGGGGAGGTCGGTGGGGTGGAGGGGTGCAGTTGCGGTTGTTGAATTGTTTGGGAAATGATCATGCTTTGGCTGCATTAATGAGGACTCCTCACGGTAAACAAATTGATTAACTAATTAGCTTAGAAATGCAGCACTGTTTTTCCAAGAGAGACGCAAAAGCAGCTCTAACCTTCGACCCGAGGCTTTGGATTGGATGTTTAATGTGCTGCAGGATCGTCTGAGTGAACACCACTGTCACATTGCGGCCCCCAGCCAGAGGCCCAGACCCGTTGTCACCGCTTCTGAGTTTTAAGACGTGCTTAATTGGCTTCCCCGAGTGCCCGGGGAGGGGAAAGGAGAAAGCGAGCTTGTTACGAGCTCTTCTGTTCCAGAGGAAGGAGGAGGAGGAGGAGGAGGGGGGTCCCTTATCAGCCATCGTTGGACACCTCCGGTGGCTATTAATCAGAGCCAGAGCCCGACTGGAGCCAGAAGAGGATCTGTGCAGGGGCAGGAGGGAGAGGGAGGCTCAGCCTGGAGCCTTCGCTGGGCCTCACTGACACTCTCACATAAGGAACCTCAACAGACAGACACAAACACTACCTCCACCCCTCTCTCCTCAAGTCCGAGGGTATACACAAGTACAACCCCCATGAGCCCTCCTCCACTCCTCTAGCCTCCTCACTCAAATTGATTTAGGTCCCGTTTAGCCCCCTCTGGCCAGGGCCCATCCATTTTAGCTGGTGTGACAGGTTTATGTTGCCCCCTTACTGTGTTATTATATTGGTGCTGTGCTGCCAGTTACTATTGTGCTAATGAAAATTTAGCACCAGACATAATATTCTTTTTCACAGGATGTGCACTCAGCATGCAAAATATCTTGAGCGCATTTATAGGATTGAAAGCGCTCATTATTTTTAACCTTTGCAAAAGGCCGGCCTGAAAAAGGGTTTTATGGACAGGAAAACAGCTATTAGGTGTTGTCAGTATTGGGGTGTTTGGTAAATGAATTTAATCTTCTGTACATGTTGGCTTGGCCACAGCCCTTGACCTTGCCTCTTGTGTTCAAACATAACGAGGATTGTGCCAACGCACAGAACTACAGCCATGCTAGCGGCTTTGTGAGGCTCAAGCTAGCAGCAATGCTAACATGTTGATGACTAAAATGCAAAACACATTCACAACATAACATAACATAACTTTTTTTTTCTTTTTTGGGGCCTCAATTTGGCTTGCTTTCATTAAGGCCAAGAAGGGACATCACTTATAACCTAACGTTTTTAGTTTATTCTGCTTTTGTTTTCAATGGTATGTTGTCCATCCGTCCTCTGCTCATCTACAACCTAAACCATCATGTCCAGTGACAAAGTAACAGTTTGCAAGAATTTCTAGGTTCTCAACCAACCTTTCAGGTTCAGAGACATTCTGGATACACTGGTAGGTTCAACCAAGTTTGGAAATCAGAATCAAAATATGCCAGTGTGAAAGCACAAAGTCTCAAAGGGAGGAACTTTCTCCAAAGTTTATAGGGAGTCAGTAAAGTTTGTATGGTGATGGCACTGTATAAAAATGCAGAGGGAAGACTTAATTTGTTTACTGCATAAGAGTTCATCTGAGAGCTGTAAAAATAGTTTACTCAACATCACAAAGTTCTGCGTCATGGTGGCACTTGAGAAAAGTTCAGATGATCAGGCTTCCTTGGCAATCTATCCAATGGTTGTTGAGATATGTCTGTCAGCACCAAAGTGTTGGACCCACCAATAGACTCGCGCAGCCAAACAAGCCACATCTTGAGTTCATCTAATGAGTAATTGCACATTCCTGCTGACACTGGATGTCCAAATGCGCAGCAAATTGTCTGAATTCTGCATAATTTCCTTCCAAACATCAAACCAGAGTGAAAACATGTTTGTAGATTTAGCATGCAGACCTTAAAAAGTGTTAATGACCAAGAATGCTTCCATCCCAAAGTTTCAAAAAGAAACGACCAGTCGCCACAAAAGCTATTAACGATAGTGCTAGATTCATTATTAGAGTGGTTCCCACAAGATGAGAGACGTGGGGGAACGTTCTGATGAATTTCAAGTTTAAATGGAAAGCTTCTGTGGAGCGCACTACAAAGCGCCATGTGTAAATATTGAATAATGAGCCGCTTTCAAGTTCTCCACTCTGTATCTGCCACGAAAAAACGGCCCTAATGGTGGCTTTTGGTGTGGTTTACATCACAAGGACCAATGAAACGCAATCCCCAGAGATAAATTTGTTATTATTAGTCTCCAAAGGCACATGATTTACAAGCCACCATGCATTTGCATTCAAGATGTGCTGACACAATTTCTTCAGGGCACATGTGACACATATTAATGAGACAGTCATTTGCAGCTAAGCCATGATGCTCAAAATTAGTCATCACTTGGCACACAAACAAAAATTCCCATTGCCATGATCGCTTTATAGTAGCTACAGATGGTGCGCATATTCATATTCATTACATTGTGTTGCTCCCACAGACAGTGAACGTTTCTTCAGTGACTCAGCGTGAGACAAACTACTGCCACGTAATAAATACAGTACATTCCTCTATTCTGTGAAATGATGAGGAGTCATTTTGAGAAACTGGACTTTCAGCATATTTCCTTCCTGACTCACGTGCAAACCGTTTGCATTTGATGTAAGTTGAGGTCAGGATTTCTCATGAGGAAAAGAACAGAGTCATGTAAACAACCGAGGGCTTTTACACACGCTCAGTTTAGGACCTGCGCATGTTCCCGAGGAAGTTGACTCAGTGTTGCTTGGCACCAGCGTTACTCACCAGAACTCATGGAAATAACTGTTGAAAGTTTGTGTAATGTTTTTTTTTCTTTTTCTCTTTAGAGAGAGTCCTTAAAGTTATTATTTTTCTCATCCAATGGTCAAATGAATTCACATGAGTCATGAACTTGCTGCCGCAGAACACTTTGGATGTCTGAGTAACACAAACACTGACAGCTCCCTCTGTGTAAAGATCTCAGATATGAGAGAAACCTGCCAAAGTAAATACTGTGTGAACGCGGTTTTGTGTTACTGCTTCACAAAGTCATAACTTCCTGTTGCAGTTTGAAGTGACACACACTGCAAAAAGAATCTACTTAATTATTGTAATTATTATTGTGAAGTACTTCCTCACAGTAGTTAGTTGCTCTCTGTTTGCTTTGATTTAATGCCATGCCAAATAATTTTGTATGTAATTTTATTGATTTCTTGCTTGTTTACCTTCCAGTGGAAGTATTTAGACTTTGTTTCTGTAAATGTGATGTTAGCTTTAGTTTTTAGTTTTTTAGTTTAGTTTTTAGCTTAGCTTTCTCCTAATCCCCACATCCCCTTTCTTTTTTCAGCATTCACACAGATCAGGCAGTTTTAACCTGAGCCACCATTTCTATCCACGTACTTTGTTTGCCTTTGTATGCAACCTCAGCCTCAACTCATTTTTCTACAAAATTGAATTAAGGTTATCATATTAAACTATCTATAGCTCAACATTCCTCAACTCATTTTCTCATTTCTTTTCTTCTGTTTTACAAATTGAAATATCCAAAGTTGCAGGACCGAAATCCACCCCCGACACAAACACCTGTGAAACCCAAGAATGTGATGGATATTAATCACCCTTTGGCATATGAAACACTACAGCATACCCAGCATGGGTGATTTCACCTCGTCTGAATGCTTCGGCACTTAACCTGCAAACGCTGTGACGACCGGCCAGATTTGACACGCTAGCCCTTAATCTGTGCTATACAGGCAGAGGGAAGGGATCAGGGCCCTACACACACACACACACACACACACACACACACACACACACACACACACACACACACACACACACACACACATGCATGCACACAAATCACCAGAGCAGCAAGACAGCTGAACAGTTACTCGTGAGCGTGTTCCATGTATGATTAGCTAAATGATCTGCACAGAAGGTGTGGTTGTTTGCTTTGATACTCTGAGCAGCCATGTATGTTTAGCTTTACAATATACCTGTCTGCCGCGTGACAAAGGCCTCTGTCATGGAGACGTATAAAACACAGGTTGAACAAATAAGTCGGCTTAAGTAAATGTTGCACGCGGTAACTCAGTTATAGTAATAATCCATTATTTAAGCTGTTTTTCCTGCGGTTTTCAGCATTTCCTCCTCCAACAGTTTTGATTAGCTTTAGCTTGTAGCATGCTCAACTTACAATCATGTCCAAACAAGTCATTCAGAGTTACTCCCTTAGCCTTAGGTTTCTCAGAGGTATACCTGCTCTTTTGAATCAATATCTCTTTTCACAAACAGGCCGCTGGTTCCAATACTGCCTGACAAATGCCCCTCAGCTAGTGCTGATTCCAGGAAAAAAGGGAAGCGGCTATTAACTTTGGCCATGCTACAGCGATAACTGGAGGGCAGTGGTTACACAATCAGCTCCCTCACTAGATATGGTCATTGTGTGTTAGCTCAGGTTCGGAAGTAAACCTGAAAGCCCTGTACAACAAGCAAACAACAGGAAGGAAATAATCAATTTGGTGCTTTTAATGAACAACTCCCTATCTGGCCTCATTGTCGGTGCAAAATTGCCACACGCTGGTTAAACATTACCCCTGTGATAGTACAGTTTTGAGGTAGTCGTGAGCAGCCGTGCGAGTCAGCACACAGGAACTCGATCTGGGCAGGTTGTATTGTTTGTGCTGTGAACTCAGTTTAGGGACCGATGGTTCAGACAGGATGTAGTAAAAGCAAACATGAACTGAAGGCGTTGTGTTCAATAAACTCAAAGGCTGCAACAGTGTTTCGCTTCCTGCGTGAAGTGCTTTAAAAAATGTTCATTGTACTTCATGAAGAGTTGATCATATTCAGGGCTGAAACACATTTCACACACTGCCGTCAGAGTGAGGAGGCCCGTATAGGACAACAACTACAGTTAGCCTCAGAAGTATTTGGACAGACACACAATTTTCATGAGTTGGGCTCTACATGCCACCACACTGGATTTGAAATGAAACATCTTGAACAGAATTGAAGTGCAGACTGTAATGTTTAATTCAAGGGATTGAACAAAAGTATCTGATTGGAAATGTAGGAATTGTACACATTTTTCTACAAACACTCCACATTTTAGGGGCTCAAAAGTAATTGGACAAATAAGCATAACCTAAACAAAAAAGTTTTTTTTAATATTTTGTTGCGTATCCTTTGGAAGCAATCACTACCTGAAGTCTGGAACCCATGGACATGACCAAACGCTGGGTTTCCTCTGCCTTGATGCTTTGCTAGGCCTTTACAGCAGCAGCCTTCAATTCATGCTTGTTTTTGGGTCTTTCCGCCTTAAGTCTTGTCTTAAGCAAGTGAAATGCATGCTCAATTGGTTTGAGATCTGGAGACTGACTTGGCCATTGCAGAATATTCCACCTCTTTGCCTTCATGAACTCTTGGGTTGCTTTTGCTGTATGTTTTGGGTCATTGTCCATCTGCACTGTGAAGCGCCGTCCAGTCAACTTTTCAGCATTTGGCTGAATCTGGGCAGAAAGTATAGCCCTGTACACTTCAGAATTCATCCGGCTACTTTTGTCTGTTGTTACATCATCAATAAACACAAGAGTCCCAGTGCCCTTAAAAGCCATGCATGCCCATGCCATCATACTGCCTCCACCATGTTTTACAGAGGATGCGGTGTGGTTTGGATCATGTGCTGTTCCCTTTCTTCTCCAAACTTTCTTCTTCCCATCATTCTGGTACAGGTTTATCTTCGTCTCATCAGTCCAAAGAACACTTTTCCAGAACTGGGCTGGCTTGTTGAGGTGTTTTTTGGCGAAGTCAAGTCTGGCCTGTCTATTTTTGGCAGTGATCAATGGTTTGCACCTTGTGGTGAACCCTTTGTATTTACTCTCATGGAGTCTTCTCCTAATTGTAGACTTTGAGACACATACACCTACTTCCTGGAGAGTATTTTTCACTTCTGTAGATGTTGTGAATGGGTTTTTCTTCACCATGGACAGTATTTGGCGATCATCCACCACTGTTGTCTTCCGTGGACGTCCAGGCCTTTTTGAGTTTCCAAGCTCACCAGTGCACTCTTTCTTTCTTAGAATGTACCAAACTGTGGATTTGGCTATTCCAAGTATTTCTGCAACCTCTCTGATGGTTTTTTTCTTTTTTTTCTGCCTCAGGATGTTCTCCTTCACCTCCATTGAGAGCTCCTTTGACCGCATGTTGTGTGGTCACAGCAAGAGCTTCCAAATGCAAAACCATACACCTGGAATCAGCCCCAGCCCTTATCACTACTTAATTGATGATAGGTTAACAAGACACACGCCTTCTGAGTCAATTTCAGCCTTCTGAGTCAATTGTCCAATTACTTTTGGTCCCTTGAAAAAGAGGTATAAAGAGTGTAAAGAGCTATAATTCCTAAACCCTTTCTCCAATTTGGATGTGGAAACCCTCAAATTGAAGCTGAGAGTATGCACTTTAAGCCCATATTAATTATATAATTGTATTTTTGGAGTATGTCTTTGTAAACAGTTAAAATGACAAAGCTTGTGTGTCTGTCCAAATATTTCTGAGGCTAACTGTAAATCAGAGAATGTTTGAAAAGTTTATGAAAGCTTTGTGCACTTAAACTGTCAGGGTCTTTAATTAACTGAACTTTCTGCCACAGATTTTGGATTTACAAGGTCTCTTAAATACACAGATTTAGATGAGAACATTTCTTCTTTATCTCAGTGATAAAGGCCAAAAATTAGTTAGGTTTGTAGTTCTGGTTCAGCTGAAACTGTCCTCTCCATAAAGTATTTTCTGATACTCAAGAGTTTATGGTTAATGTGGAATTTCTGTCAATGTGTGGTTGGTTCGTATGGTGGAAACACTGGTGCTCATCTATTTAGTAGATATCCCCCTTCTCCCAGGGAGGGGGAGGGTCTTTTGACTTAGGCAGAGATGGTTTAAAGCTTCCTAGAGATAAAAGGGGGGATTGTCCGGGTATAACCCTGATTTAGCTGGGAATCATGCATGTCATGGCAGGGGAGAAGTGGTCATGCTGATGTTGAGAGGGCGCCATGAGGGGTCACAGATTCTCTGAGGTTCACACTGACGGGGGTGAGAGGACAGGATGAAGAGAGGTGTTTGATGTGGGGATGAAAATGACACATCTGCTTATGTTGTTCCCCTGCTCAGTGGTTTATGTTCTTGTTTCATCTCTGAGATTACCTCTTCAGTGGATCATTGACTGGGTAAAACAATATTAGTTGAATGTTAAAGTACTCCAGCATGCAATAATGTTAATTTATTGTTGGATACAAGGGTATATAAGCATGACTAAAATGCTATGCTCATAAGATCTCACCATGTTAAAAACCTTTGGAAAACTACAGAGTGAATTCTTTGAAATGTCCCCCCAGGTAAATACTGATTTTGTCTCACACCTCTACTTTTCTTGCAGTCACACAGTCTGCTTTATGATATAGAAATACCTCATAGATGTGCAGCAATAGCAAATTGTTTGCTCTACCTCTGCTCACACAGTTCAATTATCCTGATAGGAAGGAATTAGGTTACAACCAATCCCAGGTTACTGACTCAGAGATACTTCCAGCTTTGTACATACAGCTTAAAAACCAAAGAAACAGAGTGACATTTTCAGAAAATTGCTACCTGCAACTTTAGCAGCTGCACCAAAACACACGCACACCTTGCTTTGATTTAGAGCCACATGTCCATTCACGGTCGGCGCTGTTGACAGGACATCTCGGACACACCTGATTGATGCAGAAGTAGGTGGGGCGGCTCGTTGAAAAGTTGACACACCAGAAAAGTGAATTACCGCGCTGCATCCTGGAATGTGCAGAACGTCATAAATTCATGTCCAACAGTGTAAGAGAAGCTGAGGTGTGGAGGCTGCTTGTTAAAGATTAACCCACGCTGAATGCCTACTTTATAACTCCATTTTTCACATCATAGTGTTTGCCTCGTTGGTAGTTTTTGAGCTGCTTTTGGAGCAGATGTCAGGCAAAATGGTTGTTTTTTTAAGACAGTATTCTGTGGAAGTTAGCTTTTATTTGAGGGGTGCCAGTAAAGACAGACAAGACAGACAAGACATAGTGAGGGCAAACAAGGGGTTACATAACAAACATGACTGGAATTAACCTGGGGATGTATGGAGAACCTGATCTCCACATGCGCCCTTGTACTTCATATTTTCATATGTCCATAGGTGTGAATGAGAGAGTGAGGAGTGTGTACTCTGCACAGACCTGTCCTGGGTGTATCCCTGCCGTCACCCTATGTGAGCTGGAGATCCACTGAGACACCAGTGAGCATAAAGCGGGTGAGATAGCAAATGGATGGAGTGGTAAAAGCCACATGATGTTGCTTCAGTGCTGGGCAACATCCTGTCTGTACCCACTGGTGCCTTAGGGAATAGTAAGCGTGATGAGGAGAATTTGCAAACCATGGATTATTTCTGAAACCGATATTAACTGATTATATTTTTACAGAGGTGTTTGGTTGAGCTTTTTTTTCCTGAAAATGGGCTCAAGGTGGAATATTGTACTGAGTCATGGATTATTAGTATACATAGGAATACAGATAATATGGTCATGGATGGTATGGTGTCACGCCTGATTCAATCCACAACAAGGTCTCACCATCAGTTAAAAGAAGCAGTCAGGAAGTGTCTGAGAGGTTTTTTTTATTTTTTCCTCCAAAAAAGCACTCTGACACCCTGCATCATTTGAAGTCATGGAGTAGGAGCCTCATTACCGCCAAGGCCCACACGGGGGTCGGGTGTGTGTGTGTGTGTGTGTGTGTGTGTGTGTGTGTGTGTGTGTGTGTGTGCTCCCAGACACAGTTTAATGGCAGTAAAAAGGAAAAGGCTTCAAGGTTACGAGACGCTGAATGGCTTTGGAGGAGACGGCCTGCTCTCCCTTTGCCCTGTATCCCACGTCACTGGAGCCAGTGGAGTCATAAATTGCTGCTAACACTAACAGTAAACGGATATAAAAAGACTCCCAGTTTCCTTTATATGACCCATTCTCCACTGCTTGCGGGGGTTTGGTGATAGGAGCCAGGGGCGTTGTGAATGAAAGGGGATGGATGAAGAGCGTGGAAGGAGGAAGAGCAGTGGACATACAGAAAATAAGAAGAGAGTAACTGAGAAAAAAATGAGAAAAAAAAAGGGTGACATGAAGGCGACTTAGACTGTATCTGTGTACTTCAGCTCATGTGTTTCCAATATTACACCAGTGCTGATATTTGCAGTATTGTTATACTGATAAGAAGTTACATTGTTAACAGTGAATCAGGTTTTAGAAAGTGATGTTCAAATTATTCCTCTCAGTAGTTATGTGCCACTGCTTGCTCAGAGGAGTCACATATAAATCTCACTCCTACAGCTTATCAGGTTGGTACCCACACCCAGGTAAAACTACTGAAATATATTTAATTATTTAACCTGGTTTAGATTGCTTAGAAAGAAACTGTCACTGTCACTGTTAAAGTCTTACCACACACTATAGTTGTCTCCTTTACATTTGGCTACATCAAGTCCTGTGACGTCTTTGCGTCATTACTCTGAGTTAAGTGGAAAGAGCTGTCTCATCTTTAGCGCAAATGAAAGTAATTCATCCCAAATGCAGAGTTGTTTTAAGACTGTAATAAGATTAAGATGAAAAAAAGCTTTTTTAAGAGTGAATAAAAGATGAAAGGATGTGTGAAGATGTACATTGAGACTTCCTGACTCCCTGAGAACTTGTGTTAAAGTTTGGGACAGTCAGGACATGTCATAAACTTGTACAAATTATAGATTTGTAGGGATGGTTATAAAGCTTACAGTTTAACAGACCACCAAAGTAGATACAGAAATAGCAGCAAGATCGCAAAATGCTGACTACTTAAAGAAAAAAAAAAGACTCTTCATACAGACGTACAGTCACTGTACAGCATGCTCTAAACTCTGGTTACCAGCATTGACAATGTATAGTCATGTCCTCATTAGTTTTCAGAGGATGACTTGACTTGGTATATGTTCAAAACAAACACAATAAAGAGAAGAAACAAATTCCTGACTGGAACAGCCGTAGGTAACTTTGCATAAAGGTCATTCATTGTTAATACTGAGCTCTAGTCGCTGCAGTCTGCATGATGGAGGAAAGAAGCGAGGGCCGATGGTTCAAGCAGTGTAAATTGAACATTGATTTTAGTTCAGCTCATGTACATAACATATAGTGGCCTAAAGAAAATTATTCAACAGAACTTAACCAAACTTTGGTGTGAGTATGCACTGAACAGGACATGTGACCTTCAAACATCATCAATCACTGAAGAACATTGAACATATGCAAAACATTTCACCCCTCATAGACAACAAGTTATCACTGTCTATCACTGTCGGATTGTGTAATAGTTTGTACCTGTACTGAAACTGTTGGATCATTAGCACAATCAATTTACAATATCCAGAACTGGAGAAAAGAAGAAAAAGAAAGAAGAATAAAACAAAATAAAAAACTTCCATCTCCTATCACATATTCCCTTTATTCCTCCTATTCCGTATTTCATATATTATCAACTTCATATATTTTAAACTTTTGTCTGTTTCTGTCACATGATCATGACCAGAAAATGTCTTGGCTCAAAGTGGACACACCCAGAACCGTGAGCTTAGACTCACTCTCTAAATTCAGCCCTACAGATCGGCCTCAGGTGCTACTTAGAGTCACCCTGAAAATTGATATGCATCAGCTCTATAATTTAGAGGTAGTTTTCAAGGAGGGGGGCTGCTGCGCCCTCTGCACCAGTAATGACCATAATGCCTTGTTAACCCCTTCAGCAGAGGTTACATACCCCTATGACGTTGGTCTTAAGTCATCCAAATGGTCGTACCAGGAAGGCCCTGGTTTCTTATCTAGTTTCTACTTAATCACTCTGTTGTGATGACTAAAAACACTCAAATGGTTATAGTTTAGAAGTTTTAGCTGCTCTGAAGGTGCATGGACATGTCACATTAGGGATACAGAAGACAGTAGGACATTTAGGCCTGAAGTTGTCACTTTTAGACAAGGCTACAGAGACGTTCTTGGATATTTCCCTAGACTACAGTTGCCCCATTCAGAGATTTGATGAGTCAACTAACTATAATACTATGAGGTCACTATAAAATTAGGTAGATTAGATTAGTTAGATTACTACACTTAACTTTCTGTGTGACCTTTTCATGCACTTCATGTCGAGGCCTTGGGCTTCACCTCTCTGCAACCAGCTAATTTCGGAGGCCGGGGGCCTGCTGCATGAACTCTGACCCATGAACTGGAAAGGGAGAGGCTTACGCTCGCTGGCTAAGCTGATGGGAAACCCAACACCGGCATCCTTCGATACAAATTTAAAGCTTTGCATTCACGTGTGCTCCATAACCTTCTCCCCTTCCTTCAGTGCTCACTAATCCACCTCCCAAACACATCTAGACAAGTCAAGACCTTCAGATTCAGGTCAGTTATAGCAGTGCCCATATATTTTTAGGGAAACTAGAAATATAAGTTTGTTTAAACATCTACTGTACCAAACACAAAACATGCTATTTTTGCCCTCTCTGACAAATTCAGGTGATTCCAGCATTTATTTTCTCATAAAAGGATCTCATGTATCGGCAAAAAACAATGCAAAGCACTGTAAAGCACTTTCAAGTATCTGTGTTGATTCCTGTTGATTTTAAGCCAATTTGTTCCAGGTGACTTCCTTAAGATGACACCTAAGCCTAAGGGAAAATATTATATAAAACAATGTCAAGTGTCCTTGGGAGCCATCAGAAAAAGTACAGGGTTGCTGATGAAGACAAAGTTTTATTTTCATTGAATAAGTGTGAGTTTGAAACTGAGAAGGTTTGTGAAACAACATATTAGCACAATCCATCACGGTAAATTCATGTCTGTCCTGCAGGTGTGACCTCTGGTTACACCTGCAGGACAACTGCGTCTCATAGGGACACAATGGACAGGTCGTAGGGCACCACATCATGGTTGGCTTCACATTGCACTTTGCAGTGACTAAGGGAAAGAGAACACCTGCAATATTGCATGGGAATGGCGCTCCTATAGTGGAGGCATCAATGTTATTAAAAGGCTATGGAGCATGTCTCCGTTATTGAGGGTATCCACAAAATTACATTTTCCATGATGAAGAAAGTGAGGCTTATATTCTCAGTAGCAGCCACATTATGTTTGAAAGAGCTGAGCTTTGTTAGAAGTTCCAATGGGTTGTGGGTCATAAAACATCACAAAAAAAGATGAATAAAAGGCTAATTGATTAGAAGAAAAGATTGAGCAGCAAACTTGGCTCTGAGCCTGGTGGTGAATTGCTGCCACTGTAACTCTGATACCTGTTAAACCAGCTAATACCCCCCCCCCCCCCCCCCCCCCCCCCCCCTCCACCCGACACATGGCACACACACACACACACCTAGACGTCAAACAAATTTTCGGTTCTTTTATTCATTTTTTTCCCTTCTTTGTTTCCTTTTATTACACGTTTTCATGCTTTGCCACACATGCATTGAGGTTTGACAGACTTTATGGGCCATATATTTCTAGTGCAATTTGTCTTTGGAGCAAAAGTGACATTGCCGTAACAGTCAGAGACTGAAAGCCTCATAAAGCACTCTCCTTCCATTTCTAACCATAACCATAGCCTGACTCCCATTAACCTCTACCCCCGTGTCCAATTACCAAACCGCCCTTCAGTCTGAACTTCAATCATAATCATTTACATTTCATGATTTGATTTAGATAACACCTTTGTCCCCAAACACTTACAGTATGTGCAGCAACATCAACATAACATGAAAGGGCAAAAGTCACAGTGTCATCTAGTAAAGGTTAACAGGCACAGTGGTGCCACTTTTGGGCATTAACCCGAAGCATCGAGAGAAAAGTTTCTTACAAGGAAAAAAAAGATGAAAAGCTAACATTATATACAAGTAGGTGGTAGTATTTATGTGTTATTATTGGAGTCACAGTCATGCTTCACTATCCTGCCTCACCAACTGACTGAAAAGACAGAGTAAAAGCATAAATGACTTAAAAAAATGTTATCTGACTGTTAAGTGACTTGTTATATCAAAACTCAGATGGATTGTACTTTCTAATATATTCTCTACCTCATTCTTATCACATAGTGGTAATTGTGTTTGTAGTTTCTGTGGGTGAAACCAAAGTTTAAACCTACTCCGGAGTTGTAGTCTTTGGCAGGACCCCGATTCAGCAACTGCAACAACTACACCATAAATCAAAAATGTTCTCAACATGCTCTTTTTGGGGATTTGATTTTTATTTCACAGGAAATTCCACTTTTTTACCTTCATCTGACGCCAAACAATTAAACTATTATCCCTTCAAGTTGATGCTCAGACTGAGGGGGGAAGAGATTTACCCCAGGGCCTCATGGGGAATATCCCTGCAGCCCCGGCAGAGCACATCAGACTCCCTATTTGCATTCAAAATAAAACTGTCAAGATCCAGAAATGACAGGTATGCTGAGAGGAGAGAGACGGGACGGGAAGTGGTCGTGGTGAGTGGAGGCCTGACTCGGTGTGTCAGGAGAGGAACCTGCCTGTCAGCGTCAGGAAGTGGGAGGAAAGAGACGGAGGGGTCGGAGGGGAGTGAGAGCGGCTGGGGGGACTGCAGGAGGGATTTCAGGAGAGATGGCCCTAATTTAGGAACACTTCCTGTATCAGCTTTTTCCACCCAGTGCTTAGCACTGACAGCATCAGCTTTGAAGGGATTAGAGGCACCAAAACAATACTTCAACCTGATAATTTGCTGCAGAGATATAATTATCTCTGGATATTCAGTATACAATCATTGATGTATCTTGCGACTCCAGATTCTCTTTGTCAACATATAATGGGTAGCATTCAGTTCATTCATTCCACTGCATACAAGTTACAATATTATGTGTGCAGAATATGAAAATTTAACCTGATGGGACTTTAGGAGCTCATAACAGTTCATATCAAAGCAATTGAAGTGCGTTGTATTCCTCTTATTGTATTCCCTGTTCTGGGGTCACTGAAGCTGAATTCTGTACACTTTACAGTCTACAAACAGAACAAAACCCAAATGACAAACAGTCTGAAACTTCCATCCCACTTGGATGCTATTCCGAGTCAGGATTTGCAGAGTGAGCAACGCTGCATATCTCGCCATGAGATAAGTCGAGAGCAAGATGGAAGTAAGAGCAGAGAAGTAATGACTGACTGCTCTTGAGCAGAGGAGCGAGCCTTCCTGCTTTCTAATGCAAAACATCTGCTGGGTGCAGAGGGAGCTCTGATGTTTGTGTGTCTGCTAGCGTGCATGTGCATACATGGTGTGAGAGGATAATACAGACGAAGAGGGAGAGATAGTGCTTGTAAAACTGAGAGATAAAGAGTGTGTATGTGTGTGTGTGTGTGTGTGTGTGTGTGTTTGGCGTGTGTGCCTGTGTCTGTGTGTGTGCGTGAGGGCCCTTTCAGGATCTATGGATCAGGAAGTGAGAGCACTCCTGGAAGGCTTCCCTCTCACTCTGTCAAGAGAAAACATTCCACATGGTGGCTAATTTCTCTAATTATCTTCGTGTGAAATGGCTGCCAGATGACAACAACAGGAAATCAACACTTTCACGACAGTATTATCACTTCGGCGTGTACAGTTTCACAAGCACGCTAATAACAGACAGACTGCATTAGGAATGTCTCTGTGCTTTTTTGGATTTGCTTTTATGTTGCGTGTGATTTCAGTGCCACCGATTAATTCTTTTTTTTTCTTTTTTTTTTTTTGAAGCACCAATGTGACCTGGCACCATGTTGACATGTTGAAGGTGTTTAAACCCCACCCAAAAGAGAAGTGATGTTTTCCTGTGAAGGTCTGCTGCAAATGCAAATGAAAGCCTGTTTGCTGAAAATAACTCACTCTGAAAACACTCAGCGAGGTGACAGGTGCTTTTCTCCACCAAACATGCCAAAATACATTTACTGCAGGGGTTGCGACCCTCTGAAGGTCACAGCGATGTTTTTTTTTTTTTAATGTGCCTGCCCAGACTGGAGCGAGTGCTTGGATCGGGCATTCTCAGTTGCAGGCCCTGTCTGCTCAGCAGCTGTTTGGGATCAGATGCGAGCCCCGTGTGTCCATGCGAGGCTCGAGCAAACCCCACCGATTAGTCCCAGTAGAACCGAGACCGCTGGTGCATTCCAGCAACTTGATCTCATGCGATTTCATCACTAGCAGGGGCAGGCCAACGTCAGAGGGGTCTCATCTGGAAAAATATAATTGTTTATCCGCCTTAGCGTTTGCCTTAACATTTGAGCTTATATAATGTGCTGTTGAAAGTGACTTTCCCAACTGCAGATGTTAATGATCGGACCTGACCAGGCCCTAAAAGGGCTCACCGTACTGCACTAGGTAATATAATAAGTGAAGATGTATACAGAGTAAGACAATTCTTTTAGCATTAATTTAGAATAAATGAGATACGTTTTACGAGTGAAGGTAACTTAAGACCTTGTTTAATAAAATTATCTTTTATGGACAGATGTTTAGGATTTGGGGAAATTAAGAGACCAAAGTAGATGAGCTCAAAAACTTGATTGTTCAGATCTGAGTTCCCATTGATATTTTGTGAAAGCTCAGGTTTAATGAGGGCATCCAATAATGTATTACAGGTTAAATTATGTCACTGTAAAGTCCATAAACATCAGGTACTATTGTAGAGCCAGAGAGGTTTTGCCCTGGAGTGGAAACAAAAGATGATTATCAAGTTTGACAAAATGCAGTCCAACATAAATCAGCTTTTCATGGCCTCCGGGTGATGGACTTTGGTCTTAATGAAAACTGAGGTACAAATATTTCATCAAGCTCCCAAATCCAAGGTCTAGAATGAAATAATTGCACTTCATAATAATCTTAATGTTCAGTGTTTTGACCTGCAAACCTCAGTGAGGCTCCTTCTCAGCATTCATTGTGTCAAACAATTTCTATAATAGAAACATCTATTTGATTCAACTTTCAAGTATTTTATTCTTAATACTTTGGAAAACCTCAGACCAATGGTTAGTTTGGTGCAAATAACTATTATAGCACCTTTTGTTATGAAGCATGAACGTGAAAAAATAGGTAGGTTACGTTGGTGAAACCTGCCATAAACAACTTCATGCATTAGCATTTGGGAAGCAAGCTCACTTTGCACTTTTGACTTTGTGATTATCCATCTTTGTAGCAGTGTGCATGGTGCAAAGAGAGCTCAGAAGATTTATGGCTGCAAACATTTGGAGCAGGTGGTGCCTCGACCCCACTTCACTTCCCCTCTGCTCTTTTTTTCTGCATGTCTCCCTTTTTTTTTGTCCTCCCATCTAATAGTGTTTGCAAATTCCACTTGCTCAACTACAACCAGGCCGGATGTTGGAACCTCAAGTTCTGTAAAATAGGAACTCTCTACTGGAGCGTGGACAGAATCCATATGCTGATTTTTTTCATGCTAATCATGATATGATGATGTTATAGACAGAGGAAGGAGTATTAGAGAAGAAAGAGGAAAGAAAATTAAGGGAGAGGAATAGAGGAAGGCCGGCCCGGAGATGAGGAGAGACAGGAGAGGAAAGAGCGGAGAAATGAGAATCCGAAAGCACTTGAATGCCGAGCGCAGCTGCAGAATGGCATTTCGTTGGGATCTGTCAGCTCAACTCTGATTGGCCTGACATTGCTAATCCCTCCAGATGTTCAGCATTAACTGATGAGTGCGTGACTGTGTCGTGCGGGAGAAAGCGGGGAGGGGGTCTGAGGCTGCCGTGGCCAGCGGGCCCAGGGTAAACAGGGCCTCTCAGGGACCACTGTCCGTGGGATTTGGGGAGATTTGGAGGACAGGATGATCCGGCATCCGGGAATTAGGTGGCACAGAGCGCAGATTGTGTCAACAATTTGGTACCGCGGCTGCACACGTGACTTCCCGGCCCCCCTGACTATCTGCATTTTAGAGATGTTTGTTTGCTCATGTAAAAAAATGTTAAGCTGGTCGAGTTACTTTCACTGCAAGCCACAGAGAGCAGAAATTCAATGCTACTCACACATCGAGTTTCAGCACTTCGAGTTTGCAAGAAAGCTCTGAACATGTTTTTAATTTGTTTAGTTAATCTGGTTTGTGTTTTTTTCTGAGCATCCGTATACTTTGACGGGAGGAGTTAGTTGTGAGTTTTCTGTAGTTTGATAAAGAACAAACTCCTTTTGCAGTGGTAAGCAGTAAAGCAAACTTAAAATGATTTATTTTAACTTTATTTTTCTCTGGTGAGCCGTTGGGTGTAGTAACAGGGGTGCTCAGCGTATTTCAGTGTGCTGCCACTGTCAGACCTGCAGGCCATGTAACCCAGAAAGCATTTTCATCGTAACTGTATAATAAAAAAAGGGGTGTTTATTGTCTGTAGGTTATTTGAAACCCCATTAAAACCCTCCTTTCAGGAGTCCAGCAACTGGGCTGTGTGTGGCTGCACCTGCAGGAAATTCTGCTTTATTGACAAAATTCTTACACGCACTTACACCTGTTCTACATACATTGTAAATGTATGTATCACATTCATGGCTAAAACCTCCATTAAAACAGTATCTCCAGTATGTCCATTAAACGAACCTTAAATACAACATAAAAGTACATCAACTCTATATATTATCTTAATTGAGAGCATAGTGCAATTACAATGTTGCGTGTCTAGTAAAACAAACCATTGATCTAATGGATCTGATGCAATCTAGTTTGTTATTTAAGCAGTTATTTTCCATAGTACAGATGCAGAACACAGTGCAGGAAGCGTGACAGACTGAATAAACTGTGGGATTAAACCGTGTTGCCTCACTGTGGGATTCGGGCTGAAATGTGGAGGTCAACAGAGAGTGGTTATGGTCGTCGTTCTGGAGACGCACCCTTTAGACCCCTGCTTGTTTTCAAGCAACAGGCTTCATATGGCTGCCGTGACAGGCCCGCCTGCCTGCCTTTCTCTCTCCAAAATAGACGAGCAGAATGGAAGCAGCTGCACGCAGGCCCCTCTGGGATCCATGCCGAAATGAAACTATCAAATGCCTCCGGACCGAGGACAGATTTCTTAATGTGTGAAAGCTGCTCAGTGTTCACAGACGTGTTTTGTCTGCACTTTTGGACTTGTTAATACAAAAGCTTTTTTGCCCCCCTTTTTTTCTTCATATTGGTGCGGGGTTATTAAAAGAGCTGGAGGGGGTGTGTTGGTCACTCTGTTAGGAAATCAACTGGTTAAAATAACTCTGCAACTCCTTGGCAGCCTGTTTGGTGCAGGAGACGGTTGGATGGCAAAAGGGGGCGAGGAGGTGGGTACGTTGTGGAGTGGGGGTTGGGGGGGGGCTGCAAAGACTTTTATTCCAGAAAAGCTGGCGGGCTTCCGGCCCCCGTCTGAAATCCCGCCACAATTACTCTATTAGCATGCTCAGCTGTGCCTCTGTTTTTCTTCATTCAGGCAACTTATCACAACCGACAAGGCACATGAGGCCATCAGAAATGGAGCCTGTCAGAGCCCCATTGTGTCCTCAGCCCTCAACCTCACGGCCTTCACCCAGCCATTGACTCTCAGCTGTTGATGGGGGCCTAATAAAAGCCAAAGGCATCATGGGAGTTGCGAGTGCACTTGTGGCACTTGTTGTGAGTGACAAAACTCTAGCATAGAGCATAAATCCACAGCGGACAATTAAAAAATAGACTTGCAATAAAAGTTAGATGTGTCATGCTGGAAAAAAATATGGCATAAATATGGCATAATGAAGTCCTTTTAATTCAGATAATTCATATTAACATGTTATTAAGATGTGATTTGGTACATTACCTATGACTTCCTATGTATGTGACAGTCCTACCAAATGTTTGGTGATTAACACTCTGAAAAATTCACATTTTTTCTCTAACACTGTTGGGCAAGTGCTGTAACTTTGAAAGTTCCAGTTCTGTTGGGTCATTTATCGACACCCTGTTCCATATGCTGACTCTCTTGTTCTGAGGTCCACATCACCTGAAGTCCTCCTTTGGTCAAGTCATAATTGCTGGATCCACCAGAGGCTGCTGTCTCTCAACTGGCATTAATACAGGACCAAATATTTGCGTCTGTGGATGGCTCATGGGTTCAGCAATTCCCGTCTCGATGCCTTTGAACAAAAAACTCTGGTAAAACATCAACAGTGTTTGAAACAGGAAACATCTGAGTCACATTCATAATAAAGCACATTACATGTCCTAGCTGAAAGAAGTTTGAATGTGACCCTGGAGCTGTGGAGGTGATATGTCACAAAGTTCTATAGTGGCTTTGACTTTTTCATGCACGTCCTGCACTGGCATAGTCCTCTCTGGTATGTTCTACAACATAATCAAATTAGATGTCAGCTCCAAATTGGACTCTCTGAACCATCAAGTCACTGGGCAAGATCATGCATCAGAAAAAAACACTGCAAACACCAGAGAATTTTCCATTAGAGGAGAAAGAGCATATGATGTAAAGTACTGACAGTATTTTACATTTTTGGGGGCGTTTTGAACCTTAACTCATATTTCAGAAACAAGCTGAACGTGGTATACAGTACATAGCAACCATTGTTGGTGCTGTGCATTAGTTTTCACAGAAACATTTTTCCACGGGTTTCTTTTCATCCACCTCTTCCGCGCTGGCATCCAAACAATTCACTGTGATGGATTACACTGGTCCCCAGCCGAGCCACAAAGAGCCGGTCGGGCTCATCACTCTTTGAGTTTGTGTGTATTCTACCTCTGGCTCGGGCCCAGTCATCGCTGTAACATCACAACTGCTCATTCTGCTCCTGCAGTAATACCAGAACTAGCCAATGGCACCATGAGAACATCTTCAACAATGCTGAGGTCTGAGGCAGCTCAATGCATCTCATATGGCAAACACCATAAAAAAAGGTTTTAATCAGCAAAATATGGAAAAACACTTCACATTGTTTGTAAAGTACACATGCTATGGCCTGCCAGTTGGACTACTATGAATAATATAGTTAATAATAGCAATAACAATGAATAAGTATTAATGTTGTTGTGTGTCTTTGATCATTTTACCATAAAACCCATGTTTCAAAACATCATCACAACAGATCTGAAGTGAAAAGTGTTCTCTTAAAAATAACATTTGGAGCCCACATCTCATGTTTGCACTTTTTTTTACCTTCGATCTTTTTTCTTCACTGTCTTGTGGCCAGAACATTTTCAGAGCTGCTGCCTTTTGTCAATCGCAAACTTGGCATGAAACGAACATGAACAGATCTGCAGGAAAACGGGCTCATTTTCAAGAGTCAACGAACAATGGATCACAAATATCATTAGAATTTATGATTTTATGGCGAGGGCTGATAAAACTTAGTCAAAAGGAAAAATAACAAACGGCCCTGCTGTGTTAGCTAAGCAGTGTTAGCTGTAACTTCAACCTTTTGCGTGGGGATTCTTTGGAGCTTTTGACATTTCACTGCAGCTGTTGTTTATGTGTTCTTGGTATAAAAAGTGTGTGCTTTGTGTTTCTCTTGACAGTACTGAGACATGTCTTTGTTTGTGATTGCATGTATATGTGTGTGTGTGTGCGTGTGTGTGTGTGTGTGTGTGGGTACTGAGTGTAAAAGCTCTGTATGTATACGTGAGATACCATGTCACAAAGGTGTTTACAATGTTGCCGCACTATGCTCATGTGTTTGCCTGTGTTTTATTCTCATAGTACTGTGTGTGTGTGTGTGTGTGTGTGTGTGTGTGTGTGTGTGTGTGTGTGTGTATGTGCTTGAGGGTGTTTTGCACCTCCATGGCGGTGAGAGCAGATAAAAGCATCTGATGAGACATGTCAGGGAGAATCTTTTTGTTGTTGCTGTTGTTGTTATGGAGAGGAGTGAACTCCTCGTGTGTTTTCACTGGAAAACGACTTTGTCTGTGCACAGTAGGAAATGCTCCTGACAACTGCAGAGCCCGGAGCAAGAAACACAACACCGAGCAGCTCCACGGGAGCAATCCACCATAGGCTTCTTTATTTAGGAGCAATAATGGGATGAGCGGCATGACCCGACTTGTGAGTGTTCAGAGCTGGGAGAGAGAGGAGGCAGGCAGATAACTACAGGCTTTAGTTTGGATCAAACATCACAGGTCAGGGAAGAAAGAAGCAGATCGTGCACTCATGCACTTTGTAATTCTGTTATGAAAGGCACAAGTATGAAACTTATTATTATGGTTATCGGTGAGTTTGTTGTCTGTGCACTTCACAAGGGGAAAATAAACACACATGTAATATGTCTTCCTTCATCAGCTGAGTTTTGTGTATTCCGAATGATAAGAAGTTCAGTGAGAAGCAAACATTGCCACTATTGACGCCACTGGCCCTTTTCCAGCGTACAAACGTTTCTAGGAAGTCAGGGAGCGTTTTAGGAACTTTGAATGCCTTCCCACCAAAAAAGAACAGGATTGTATTTCACCCGCTTCTCAGCTCATTAAAACTGATAACTTTGGTGCACAGAGCTCATCAGAAAGTAATGTTGCTCTTGTGAGTTCTTTACAAATCCTATAAAAACAAACAGAAACACACAAAACTCACTGTAATTGATGTTTTGGTATGTAAGATGAATCTATATTGCTTGTCATTTACTGAGAACATATTATTTGATCAAAAAGGAGCAAACGTTTGTAGCAGCAGCCATGCACCTGAATCCTGGAACATGTTTTGAAACCTGACCTGACCCCACCCTGACAGTCAGTACTGTGACCCCTGTGGTGAACCCTGCACAATCAAACCAATAACCTTTGTTATGAATGCCACATGGAGCTACAGAGTGGGTTTAAATGACACCTCACATGACGTAAGCCTGACTTTCTAAGGTTAGGGTTTTCTCCAGTCTGACTCAACTATGACTTCATCACAGAACACGCAGTGCTTTGCAGCAGATAACAAGATTTTAAGGCAAATGTGCCATTAATCCACGTCTTCCAAGCAATAGCTGCTCTTAACCTTATATGTGCATGCATTCAAAGAAACTTCAAAACAGTATCTGAGTGTGTTTGTGGTTTCTGTTGCAGCCTCTCAATGACTTTAATGCTCAATTTAACTCTTACATCATTAGCTGGAGCCAGACAAAGTTTAAAAGTTGAAATGGAAATTGAGCAATCTCGACATGCACCGTATTTCATTAATGTGACAAGCTGATAAAATGCCAGCGGGCATGCACTTGGCTGACAAGCAACACTCGTTACATTCCAACTGCATTAATTAACCCTGCCCGCAACAGAGGCCGATCGCAGTGCACAACAGTGGAGCCAGTCCCTGCAGAAAAGCCACAATGTGGCATGTGAAGCACTATCAACACCTCCCTAAGTACAACCTCTAGCTAAGAAATAAATAACATGGCTGTCTTTCCTCATGGCAGGGCCAAACATGCTGGTTTTGGATGGAGTTCAATAAGGCTTTGATTCTGGAGGAGGAAAAAAAAATACATGGGGAAGTGAAACAAAATCACCATTTACAGCCTCTGACAGCCGGCAGCTCTCTTTTTTTTCTTTTTCATGTTTTCTCTCCCCACGCCAGTAAAAAGCTCTGGTTGGGAAACTGTCATCTCACTCCTCAAAGCGCTGTGAGTGTCAGGGCCCGTCAAACTGGCTCCCACCGATGACATGTGTTCCCTCGCAGCGATGCAGCCAGTTCAGCAGAGGAAGGGAAGTGCAGGCCTGGGAGGAGATGCCTGCAGAGATACCTGCAGAGATAGCTGCAGAGATACCTGCAGAGACCCTGGCACACATGTGCATCACATACTGAACATGCACACATACGTGCTGTGTGTGCACTAATGAAATTAAAACAGATTTGTTTTGAGATTGTCTGATGTCTCCATGCATGTGTTAAATTGCTTCCTCCTCTGCAGTAAACGTGGAAATGTCTTCTTCAAACCCTCCCACACACCTCTGTCAAACACTCCGGTGTGCCTCAGGTCTCAACCTACCTAACAGTTACATAATGCAGCTTCAGTGATATTGCAATCACATTGTTTGAAAACATGCTGGGTCTATTATTAATCAGAGTCACAGAAAAATGTGTTTTTATCTGCATGATTTACAAAGTTGTAGCTTTGTTGCACTGATTAAAGGCAAATGAAATGTGTCCATTAAAGTTACAGTACTTTTGCTAGACTAGATCAGATTTACTTTATTACTAATTATTATGTTTCATGTTGTGTCACAGCAATGCTTAACTACAGTAGCAGCAGCAGTGCAGCATTTCAAGTTACTCTTCCAATAAGCGACAGCTTGAGTAACTTTTATTAAGCCCTGTCAGTGTCTTGGACATGATAAGCTAATGACCACCTTTCTATGAGATTACCATCTGATGTAAACACACGTTTGCTCTGTTGTCTGATTTTGCTTATTTTAATAGTGAAAATAGTGCCATGATGAGTCCAAACATGGAACAGTGCACGTAAACATAAAAAAGAAAAGTAATGAAAATGGAAACTAACATAGGTCTGTGTTTATATGTATCTGTTTGATGGCAGTGCTGGTTTTGCACAGCACTGTTCACATGGGAAATACTGCACATGTATCAGCCCTGTCACTATCACCTTTGCTGTATCTGCTGTTGACGTTACATTATGTGTCCACTCTGAGTCAAGAGAAAACTCAAAACTCAGTCAGACTCTTTCTCAGTGTAAAACACGATGAACAGATGAAACTTTAACAGGCAGCGTCACATCCTTGATTTCAGAGTGAAACTGCTGTTTGTTGGTGTGTCCCCTCCTCTTCATTTATAGCGGGAAGGTGTGTTTTTATGGACTTAGATGTGCAGAGCATAATCCTCACATTTTAAAACTCGCTGCTCAACATTGTGATCAGGCTGGATATCCTCAGTTTTAGATAAGGGATTAAGGGACACAACAACCCTTCAACAAAGTGTCTCACAGTTTGTAATGAGCATGACAATCATCTAAACTACAATTAAAACTCGTTCACAGATGCAACTCTGCACTGCTGCATTCAGCAAAGAGTTGATGATGTTCAGCACAGAAAAGAAACAAACAAAGTGCGATTAAGCTGCAGCGTCCGCACTTATTGGTTAATGATGAAGAGTGAAAAGAGCGGGTCAGCAGCTCCGCTAACTAACAGCTGTTGACAGTCGGGCCAGACACAGAGGAGCAGCTTTCAGCAGCCACTCGTCACTGTCCCAGTGCTGTCACACTGCTGATGACCTCAGTGACACACACTCCCCGTGCAAACACACACTGATACAGCATACTGTACACACACACACACACACACACTCACACTCCGCCAAAGGTGCCAGTGGTTCAGGTTCAGTGGTGATTGCGCAGTAGTGATACTGGCACTGTGATCAAGGCCAAAATGCATTTCACCCACTGTTGTTAATGTGTTTGTGAAGTGTCCTAGCAACTCGCTGCATTTGGGAACAGCACTGTTGCCTCACAGCAAGAAGGACCTGGGTTCGAATTCCCGGTGTTCCAGTTTCCCTTCACAGTCCAAAAAAGCATGTTTGGAAAAAAGTGAAACTCTAACTTGCCTCTAAATGTGAATGTGAGACTGGATGGAGACCTGTCCAGGGTGTGTTCCCTGCTTTCACCCAGTGTGCACTGCAGAGCTAGCAGACCCCTGAACAACCCCCTGGACCACCTGGACAATGTCCAGTTCAGATGATCAATGAACAGATTTTTTCTTTATTATTGTTTTTGATGAATGTATTGCACAAGTGTTCACAACCTCAGTAGATCGGATTGCAACAGTCTACAGCTCCAGCAAAGCCTCCTGGTTAAACTTTAACCTTGAAAGCCTATCATACTGTATGCATATCATAAGTCTGTGAGTAATAGGGTGTGCACAGGGAGGTTAACAAGTAAGTTTCATAGCAGAGGGAACATTTCTAGGTTTATTTTACTTATTTGTTTAATTTGTAGGTCTGAACGGTATGAAAAGAGATTCAAGTGTGATGTATAAATGGATTGAAAATGTTGGCCTTGCAGCCAAAACAGGAGAATAATAGTTCGTATTGTACCTGCAAACCACAAAAATGTCAAAACTCTATTTCAATTGTCGTGTTGTGACAACACTGTGGTCAAGGTCCAGTTAGTTTCAGGCACAGAAACGACTTAGTTAGGACTGGGAAAACATCAAGTCTAGTTGCCAAAACGGAGCTGAGAAATGTCTCAAAGCCTGGTCGATGCCAATTGTTTGACCAATGTCCAAACGTTTCAGAAAATGTCCCACGTGGAATAGTGGCCTGCTTGTCTCACTGGTCTCTTCCAACTCCTGATTATAAAAGCTCGGCCCATAAACTGTGAGTGCTCTGACACTTAGAACGACTGATACCAGGCGTACAAAATGGTCAAACTGAACAACTGTAAAAACATACAATGCAGGGATTTCATTCTGATTATGCTCTGGGAGGCAGAAGCATCCGCTTTTCATTTGCGCACTTTAACGCCTCAACTCCAATTGAACAATATTCCAGAGGAGACGTAATTCCAAGGTAAACACCATTTGTCAGATTCTTGCCGTCGGTGAGGTCCTTCCTGATTCCCTCTGAGTGTAATATTTCCTATATTCACTTGCAGTTGCTCCATCTGGAAATCTCTCATTTATCTTCGGCGGCGGTGACACAATGAAAGCGGCTTCAAGCGGCGCAGCTCGCCACACACAGCAAGAGCGGTCGGCCGGTTTATTGGGAAAGGTGCTCTATTGAATTAAGCAGCCGCTTTTGTTCCTAAACCAATATTGCGAGACTATAAAGGGGTCAAGGGACGACAGGCACACACAAAGGCCTGCTGCGGAGGTAGAAGGGCCTGCAGGCAGCTCTCTGTGGAAGTGCAGAGTTTGGTTTAGGTCAAAAGAGAGCTCCTGATCTGGAAATAACAGAACATTCCAGAAGAACACAGCTGTCCCACCCAGCCTCCCAGCTGCTTTCTCCTCTCTCTGGCTGGAGATATTTATTTTACATCACACTGCTCCTGTCTGTCTGTCTGTCCGTACCCTTCAACCTGCTGAACCTACTCAGGGTGTGATTGACAGGGGTTAGGGAGGCCGATATTGATACTGTAACAGGAGTGGGATTTCTAAAGAAAGGCGCTGTTCAGTGACAGGCAGATGGCATTATGTGAGTTGGAGCTAATCCACATTAAAAAGTGAAACAGCCAACCTTCCCAATACAACAGCATTTTACTAGTTATGTATGAAGCTGTATCAAGGTGGAATTTTACCGATACTAAAGACTTTTTTTGTGACTCCCAACACCTTTAATTCCAGTCTCAGGTCTGCGTAATGACCTGTTCAACTCATACTAGGTTTACGATACTGCTAGGTCATGTTTGCAAATGATAATTCCAACATTTTACCTAAATAAATGAATGAATACATACATGCGTACATATACATGAATACATACTAACTTGGCAGTTTTTTCCAACCTACCCATGTAACATAATTTATATATGTCAGCATATCTTTTTGCATTTCCCTTAAACTCTGGTGAGTGTTGTAGTCTCCCTCACTGTTTTCATGCCAGATCTGTACATGTGTTTACGCCTTCATTTTATATAATTAAAAAAGATGAACAGTAATAAAACTGTGAATGTGAACAGCTCTGAGAGATGCAGCCCGTCATTTGAGGAAAAATGCCATCACCTTGACGTGTGATGCTTCATCACATCGGATTATTCCTCTTTCTTTGGGAGGAGCAGTGTTAAGTCCTGCCGATAATGCATATCCTGCGACACCCCAGCTTTGATGTTTTTCATCCTTTAATTAGAGGAAAGGATTACTTCATCTTTAAAACTAGGCCTTACAGCCAGCGCCTCTCTGAGTGCTTTCCTGTAGGTGGCATTTTGGACATGAACTGGAGAGCACTCCGGGTAACACCCCACAGGCCAGGGCATGCCGCAGCACGTATATGTGTCCCATGAACTTTCTATGTGCATTATGCAAGAGCCAAGTGATGAGATCCAAACAAAGTGAAGGATACTCGCTTCACTTCCAGCTTTTGATAAAACCTCAACGTGGCCCATGACATCACACGATCGGTATTTGTGTGTGTTAGTGTGTTTTCTTGTGTGTAATTGCCGAATGAATCGACACTGTGAGGCGTCTATCTCTCCAGCCGACCACAGTGTGTGAATTCTGCAGTTGTACACGCTGAACAAAAGGATGTTAATTAATGATTTGATCTCAGTGATGGCCCCACATCACACGGCTGGAGATAAGTCTGGAGACGGAAGGCTGCAGGGCACAACATGTGGGTTTCCCCTGTTGTTTAGCGCTGTCAGGACGGGAAAAGCATCAAAGCGTCAGAGTTGGGGCTGTTATCTTCACCTCACCGAGGAGCTGTCACAGATAAAGGAGGAAGTGGTTAAAGTGGTCCGAGGCGACTGCGTTCCTCCCTGAAATCCACCACACACAGTCTCAGCAGGGCACAGGTGCACGCGTACGGAAGAATGCGTGTTAGAACACACACACACACACACACACACACACACACACACACACACACACACACACACACACTTCCTCTGCTCTTTCTGATGGTCTATCTTTAGAACATGGGGATCAGCACAGTGATAGTGAACAATATGCTGATTTGCAGCCCAGTTTTTGTGCGTGCAGAGATCTGCAGCTTGATTCCCGGCGCTCGCAGCGGCCACCTGCTTCCGCCCTCATGATCTGAGAAAAGGTGAAGGTGGTGGATGCGTATCATCTCCCGGCACAACAATACCTGCCAGATTCTGAAAGTCAAAGTAATAGGAGCAAGTGGTTTGACAGAAAAACTCCCCTTGCAGGATCAGATGATTGTACAGTGAGGTCAGATCAAAAGTCTAGTTTTGGTGATACCAAATGCTTAGTCTTAGAAAATAATAATAATAAAAAAACCCTTTGCTAAATAATGGTACTAAGGCTTTTCAAATTAAAGTTTTGGATTTCCTAGAATCAGAAAAGTCATGAGAGCAAACTTGTGGAGGAAAGAGATATTGCCAAGTTGAATATATATTCCCAGTCTTGGAATTTTTCATTTATTTTATCTTGACTCTGCCTTCGACAATGATCTCATGTATCTGTCTGTTAAAATCCCTTTCTGTGAGCTCTTCCAAACTGTTACTAAAATCTCAAAATCCACTTTATTTTTGCCATTTGTCAATATTTTTTTTGCACTGTCAATATGACAGTGACGTATCACATCTTAAGATCCAGTTGAAGGAGCTGCACTTTCTTGTTGACTTCTGATAAACTTTTCTTGCAATATTATGTAAAAGAACAAGAGTGATCTGCTAAACGTTTGCAGCAGATCAAGCATTAAGTGTTAAAAGAGTGAATTATAGTCAGTGTGGCGGTAACATTACATCTTTTAACCTGCCCCAGTCCATAACTGAGATGATGATGGAACCATGTGAAATCATATCCACAAACTCAAAAATCAAAGTATAATTTTGAAAATACTCAGTTTTTATTATTTCTCAATATCACCCCAAGTTCAAATAATCAGATTAAGCATCCTGACAAATGATCAGCGACTGATAAAAGAGGAAAAGCTGTGGCCACGCACCATCAAACGTAACTGGGATTTACCATGAGGCGACTGGGCATTATGGTAAGCTGGCTGCCTGAGAAGCAGCATCCCTGAGGAGGGAGAATGAAATAAGGGGATTTATCCACAGACACTAATCATTCCCAACTTAGAGCATTGGCACAAAAAGGAAAGAATGTGTAAAGAGCCCAGGGACACAAAGGCTTCTGGGTGATCAAAAGGAGAATTAAGGGTGACTTCTTCCACTGAGCCATTGTCTGTGTGTTTCATGAAGTATCACTCTCGGCAGAGGGAGGGGACGGGGGATCAAGGATTTCTTGAATTAAAGAGCCTCTACGCTTTTCTCTCTCACCTTTTAATCCACCACCTCGCTCTCGCCGTCCCTCGCCACTTCTTTTTTTCCTCTCATTTCTGCTTCCACAAATAGATCCTAACCCCCCCCCCTCCACACACACTCACACACACACACACACACACACACCTCACACACAAGCACACCTCCATGCAACAAACTTGGCATGACACACATGTCTGTGTGTGTTGGGGAGATTTCCAAATTCGACTTCAAAAAGCGGCGTGCATGGGGAGGACTGGGTGGGCTCACTGCAGATGTGTGTATGCGTTTGAAGGGTCGCTCCATGTGTGTGTTTTTGGAGAGGAGGCGGGGGCTCAGAACTGCCAGGATAATGACCATGACAGCCGCCCAGCAGACTCGCCCCCCACTGTCCTTTTAAGTCCTTGTTTAAGGTTTGGCTTAGGCACTGGCTTTGAAACGCGACAATGATTCCCAATTGCAGTGGAACTCCCAGGATTCCTCGTCCTCCCGGCCTCGATGCGCGGGGCCGAGAGGCTTTTGGCCGCACAGTCTCGTCCTCCTGACCGGCGCACAATAAAGGCCGCTCCCTCTCAACTCGATGAACCAGCTGCTGCATTCAAAGACATGCAGGAGAAGTCACACCTGCACCCGGAGCTCGTACTGGTTCCTCCTCACCAAGTTTGAAATAAAAAATAAACACTTTTGCCTTTCAGTGAGTCTGTGGGTGTGAAGCATGCCATACTACACTCCATCTCCAGTTGATCAATAGATTGCATGAACCCAGTTCAAGTACATTTGAGTAAGTGAGGGCAGTTTGGAGAACCTTCCAGTGAAATGTCAAAGTCCTCCACTGATTCTGACTCAAGCATCAAGGACTGGGAGTGCTCCAGTTACCAATTAAGTCAAGAAAGAGTTCTTGAGTAAGGAACATATTCACATCATACATGTGTGTGGCAGACAAGACAGCCAATCAGTGTTGTACGTGGTTGCCAGATAAGCATGAAAAAGTCCCAAATTTGTGCAGAAAGACCCTGTCATTTTCCCACAGTTGAAAACAGGATTGCAAAACAGCAGTAAAACAGTATCTGAGGCAAGTTCTTAGCCAAGAACAAGGATAAATACTTAACTCAACCATTCTGGGTCCACTTTAAGGCAAAACGAGAGACTCAGGTACAAAGACTTTGTGTGGGTCTAGCAGATGTGTTTGCAGATGTGAGTTTGCTGGTGCTGGGTGAAGGTAAAGCCACCTGATGCCACTTTTAATTTCTATGTTTGAGCTTTTTTGAAACATCCTCTCCGACAGCTCCCAGATCCAGCAGTGTGTTACTCCCCAAATGAACGCAGTCCTGCTGCTCTCTGTGACAGTGCTGAGCTTATAAGGAAGTGTTAGTGGTCAATATTCCCGGTCAAACAGAGGTTAAGTAAAACAAACACAGTCAGCCTGTATTTTTGCACATGGGAATGTCTTCACAATTCAATTTTACTTTGGCAAAGCGTTCTTTAAATGTGCTTACGAAAGCCATATGTTGAATGCTGGACGTGTGACAGGGATATGCAGCTAGGGAACAGTGATCTCATGTGGTTTGTAATTTCCCAGATGCTCCTTCCTGACAGCCAAATACGTTAGAAGAGAGCAGCCAGAGCAATTTTTCTAAACATAACAGCTTCAGCATATTCTGTTGTCGCAACTGAGGATCGAAATCTGCGACGAGACAAAGAAATGCAATAGTTTCTCAACACGAGCAGACGCACTTAACAGATCTATCTGTCTAGGTAGATAGTGTCCAGAACCACATGAGCTCAATGCTATTAGCGAGCTGGCCACTAGGAGGCAGAAGAATGGGTTATGAATGCAGGTACAACATTGATTTAAAAAACTTGCTCTGTAGTTTCTGTAATGGCAAACCTCAAAGACTCAACAACAATGAAGCATTAAAACACATTTGATATATATGCATTTATATTTGGGCTTCACATCATCACATGACGCTTTGTCCTTAAACCCTTGACCCCATCATCAGCTCCATCTTACTTAAATGCTCTGTATTATAGTGAGTCATGGAGCAAATATTTGTGAGTAGAGTTGAAGGAAAAATCCCCCGCGTCGCTGCCTCAAGTCATGTAACAAATTGCCATAATTGCCATTGTGGTTGAATAGAAATTGTGGTTATGCACACAACTTCTTTCTTCTTCTTTTTTTCTCCCTCTGTGCCATGTTCGTATGCTGCTTTTAAAACAAACACTTGTGTCTGTGGTGAGTTTGCTTTTCCAAAAAACAAGAACTGAAACCTGCAGGGCAGAGCTGAGTGATGGTAGTTTAGCATTTTTCCAATATCAGAGCGATGACGCAGAATGATTTATGTGTAATAATTTCAGCACCTACTGCATATACAGGATATATATGTAGTATGTGAGTGTTAATTCATACAACCTGGAAAGTGCTAAATCGATGCTGCAGCAAGTGCGAGCATGCATGAGCAAAACCACCAAACTCAAAGATTGTTTTTGTTTCCTCTCAGCTCATTTTGAATCATTTTATTGTTTGAAAAACAAAGGAGATGCAGAGGAATTTGCTCCTGCAGCTCTCTGGATGCGAACACATCCCTCAACAAATCACTTCCAGCTCCAGACGGAGACATCTCCTGCCTGTTTTGAATGCAAACATGTACACAAGCAAAACTGGCTTCCAAGGGGCGGAGACAGCGATTCAGTACTGGAGACAAGATGGTGGAGAAAGAGAGAGAGGAGAGAGAGAGAGAGAGAGAGAGAGAGAGAGAGAGAGAGAGAGAGAGAGAGAGATGATGTGGGACACTGGTGAGGGGGTGGTGGAGTCAGCAGGGGAGGACTGGGATTGACACTGGATTGGAGCTGTCATTATCAATCTAGCAGCACTTCAGGTGGCACAAACAGCCTGTCCAGGAAGACACAGAGTCAATGAAACTTTGCGCAATTGGTAAATGTTGGCTGTGGATGTTTTTACCCATGGTGAGTTGGTAATAAATAGCTCGACACACTTGTTTGCTAAGTTCAGGAATGCTCTCCTTTCTGTGAAGCTAAAATGTGCCTGGTGCTTGCCACCCCATTTGGTTAGCTTAGCATCAAGCCTGGAAAATTTTTCTCAGCTTCTATAACTTGGAGTAAAATCCAGCCTCTTTCATCTTCACAGTACAGGAGATCATGGAACTAAGCAGCTTGTGGAACTCTGTTCCTGGAGATCTTTTTGTCTCCCAAGTGAGGGCAGATATTCTCTCAGCAGAATAAGAATAGTTATATAAGTGAATGGTCCAATTCATAAGTTGACTCATGCAGGATGAAATTAGTGTATGGTAAAGCTGCAAACCCTTGTACAGCATAAATACACTGCAACAAAACCTTAGAATTCAGTTGCTGGCAGAATATAAAGAATATAGGATATCAGTTTTAATTCACTGGCCTAAGAAAAGAAAAGATGAATTTGCAAGATAGCAAAAAAACAAAGAGCACATCAGTAGTGCATCAACAGTGATGTCCACCCACATCACCTGAGAGGCACGAATGCAAACCAAACAAGCCCTGCCGAGTTTTGTTGCACCCAAGGCTCTTTCTGGTGTGTATTCAGGTAAGTGTGCTCCTAGAACCAGTCCAAAAGAGCCTGAAGAACTCCATCAGCCTTAGACAAATATGCAAATATGTTCTTTATAAAGTGTAAGATGACGTGAAGATGCAGGTTTTGACCTGTTGCTGATGGTGTCTGTCCCGACACATCCAAGGGTTAACCTGCGCTTCCTCCTGATCAGATCTCTTCTGAAGAATTCACAACCTCCTGCTCTCTTCTGGATGTCTATTAGATTACATTAGCAGTAGCTTTTCCTCCCAGCCAGACATTTCCTGCCCTCAGGAGAACTGTAGATAAGAGCAAACTCACTCAAACACACTTCTGTAGATACAAAGTGAACAAATTTCCCTTCCGAACACTGTCTGAAAAACAAAGTCCTCTACTAACAAAAGATAGCGGTTCAGAAAACAAACAGTCCTGGCGGTCGGGGACGGCGGTAGCTCCAGGCACTGTGTGCTGGAGCACTGTGACCAAAAGTGCGGGAAGTGGAAATAAACAAAACAGACGATTTTCGGTTATCGGAGAGACGTCCGTGAAACAAAACAAGCTTCTCCACTGCCGCGTCCTTGAAAAGATCCGGAGAGATGTCCTGAGGAAATGCCATTTCCTGTTCACTGGGAACAGCCCCGGAGTGCTCCACGGCTGGAGCTGGAGTTTACAATACGAGGAAAGAGCAAATGATGCTGGAAACGCAGAGAGGTCCGCAGTGTGGCCGGGCATCCCGTAACACTGCATCACAGGTGTCCCTGAAATATGTACTGAGATCATGTCTAAAATTTCCATTTATCTTCAATGACGTGTCAGGGTAATATTAAACTTTTCACGCCATGACATTTATTCTATAGATACTGTTTGTATTTATCGAAAAACATAATGTGCTTATCTTGTTAAATATCATAACTTGTTATAGATGTAACAAATCATGATCTTCCTCAGCACAATAGGAATACAATATGTGTTCTGAATAAGTAATTAGTCGAGATTAATTACAAGATGAGCACCAGCAGCAATAGTGATGGTTGCATATTTCACAACAATTGAAACTTATAGTACCTATAGTATCTGAATACTAAGTTATTACTTTAAGAGTTATTGCAGTTTTACAACATAACATGAATCCATAAATTTCTATATATCAGAGTTATACTTGTTGCTCATATTATGAAATCAGTGTACAAAGGACTTTTAAAAGAACAGTTTTGAAGTAAAACAACACAAAGGAAAATAGAATTTATGGAGCAGAGTTCAAGCTGAAATACAGAACAGCTCATAACAGAATGTGTAACACAAAATGTATGTGTGTGTGTGTGTGTGTGTGTGTGTGTGTGTGTGTGTGTGTGTCTATGAAACACTCCTGTCCCTCTCCCAGCCTTTCTCATGCGTGTGGTTTCATATGTTTACCATTAGGTGGCGTTTGAAACATCTCTACTCTGTGCAGAGACTGTACCGTAATGATGGTTCTCACTGGGGTCCAGTGTGTGTGTGTGTGTGTGTGTGTGTGTGTGTATGTGTGTGTCTGTGTGCGTGTGTGTGTGCACATGTTTGTTTGACAGCATGAGAGAATGGACAGACAATTGCATTCGAGTGCGTGTGTTTGAGATTCTGTGAATCTCTGGGGGTAAAACATAAAACGTGCTGCTTGTTGCAGCATGTGGACACAAGTGACTCCATCTGTGTGTGTGTGTGTGTGTGTGTGTGTGTGTGTGTGTGCAGGTGGTTGTGTTTTGTGTCAGCCTGTGTGTGAGTGTGTGAATATGAATCTCTGTATGTGTGTATTGGGCATTAAGCCCTATCTATTTAGAGAACGGGTATGTTTGGCCAATACTTCCTGACTTCCTTGCTCTTGGCAAACAGACAGACAGTCCCAGTTTGTGTATTGTTTTAGAACGGTGGAGATTGTTGGTACTTGAAAGAGATTTGGGCCTGCTTGTGTTTGATTTATGCGCACTGTCTTTTTGATATCGATCATAAACGATAACACAGCTGAAGGAAGGAAAACGCATCTCCTGCCGCAGCTCTGCGCTTTGATGTCAAGGTTGAAAAGAACAATGCTCTAAGGTACACGGCCTTTTCTGCATTACGCTCCCAGATTTCTCTCATGTGTCAGACAGAACGGTGAAACTCTGCCAGCAGGAGCTCGCTGAAGATTTCACTGTGGAGCTGATGATGCACGTTTATTTCATCAGGCCAAATGAGACGTGGTGTAAATCTGTATGTTTCCAATTTCTCCAGGAGCACAAATCTTCCTCCAGGGTATGTTTATGTTCTAAAACTAATGTTTAACCAGTCTGAAACTGAAAACATCCATTTCCTGATGCGATTGCTGTGTACGGCACCGTACCCTCCCCAAACAAGCCGGGACCTGCGTAAGAAGCAGAGGAAGTGTCTCAGCTCCTCATTATTTCTGACAAATCTCACTTGTTGAATTGTTGACTCTCCCTGCACTAAACAGCGTGTGATACAAACTGTTGATCACGTGTATCTGAGAGCACATGTGGAGCGGTGCGTTCACTGTCACCATACTGGCCTCTGCTGGTGCTCACTGTATCTGCAGGGACTCAGATCTTAGACACACCGTGTTACTCTTTCACCTCGATATGTTCCAGTGCCATGCATTTTGTCAGATGCACACAGTAAAGCTGTGTTTAAATCCCAATAGAGAAATACTACCAATAAGTTTTCCTGTAGGTTTAGTAGTTTGTTAGCTTCATAAAGCCGTGACCATCAGTGACACATCTGAAGCTTTAGTCTTTCATTTTCTATTCAACCTATGTGATGTTTATTCCTAAATAAATGTAGTTAATCAGATTACTGCACCACAACATCATCAGTACTGGGAGTATCTGCAAAAATGCTGCTTCACCTCAAATAATGGTATTGCTGTTGCTATGCATATGGTTAAGATCTGGTGAAACATGATGTGATGTGGTGGATGTTTGTGTGCTTTCAGCTCTACTTTCAACATCAGAACTGGCCTGGTTGTTGTGTTTCAGCATGAGACAACTCCATGAAACTGTCCTGCCATGATTTATGATTAATAGGAGGGAACAAACACCCAAAGCGTACAATGCACAGAGGTCTGCAAAGACCCCTGAAACAAATAACGCCCTGTAGTCGTCCACGCAGAATCGTCCACACATGAAGAATTCCATGAAAAAATCCAGTCAAGTGAACTTTTATGAGATGTGACTGATCAACAATCAATCAACAACACGTGACTGACAGCTGCAGTAAAATCTGACATAATTTATCCCCTCTGCGAACCTGGGCTGAAAGATAACTTCAGTTTGTCCAGGCAGATTAGAGCAGATTTGGAACGTGTTTGCCTCGCTGCTCTCAGGCCGGAGCGTGAGGACAGGAAATGAAATGTTTTACATGCTGCAGTTAAAATTTATGATGTGGAATTTGTGCAAAGAGCGGACTGTTATGGCTTCGCTCCGGACGCTTGCATTATTTCACTGCTGAGATGGTGTAAATTTCCATTTAGGGATTTAATTTTCAAACCAAATCACTTGCAAGATGCTATCTGACAGTCAAGTCAAGCATACTGCAGAAGCGTATTAAAGCTAGGAGCCAACTTAAGATGCTTACAAAATAGCTGCGCCTCATGTTTGGGTTTGAAACGGTGACTGATGAATTTCATGGAAAACATTTTCCCAAAATGGCCATGGAGTGTCTCAGAACCAAGTGTTTCCCGCTGCTGTCCAGCTCCCAGTGTGTCAGGGTTTTTTCCTCAGCAGCATTGCAGACATAGCTGAGGCAACGTATGTTTTATATGGACTGTGAGACCCTGCCAAAAAAGGCTCAAATCTCAGGTGCTATAACTCTGTTAACAGTGAGTTTGGAGTTTAGCATTCTTCTCTGCACCACACTGTTCAACTATGCTCTCTAGTAGTAGTTATCACTCTCAAAAATCCCAGCAAAAATCTGAGGAATTTCTCCAGAGGCTCTGTATTTGTGTGTGTGTGTATGTGTGTGTGTGTGTGTGTGCTCCATCACCCCCTAACCCCACCACACACAGCCCCAACCTCCTCTTTCCTGTGGAGCTACAGCTTCAAGTCGATGTTGTTGTGCTCCAGAAATAAAACCCCAAAGTGGAAGATTTCCCTCCATAATGTTACACTTCACATTCTTCAAAAAGCTGAAAACACGATCACCATCATTCCAGCATCTCTACTAGTTTCATAAACTGGCGATAAAGGTCAGGTTTTTGTTTTTATTGCATCATTATGAAGTTGCATATTGCACATTGTACAGCCTAAAGAGATGACTAAGTCCTACTCTTGCACTGATGCAGTGTGTTTTTCTTTGATTTGAGTAAAAAGTGAAACTTTCCGACAATGACGTTTATGATAACAATGCTAGCATTTAAGCATGAAGTTCATAGTGTTGCATGAGGCTCCACTTCTTCTTCTTAAACTGATTGAGGACATAAAACCCTGCTGATCTCAAGAGCCAAACACAGCTGATTGATTAGAATCCACTTGTTTGGCTGCTGCTCACGCACAGGTGATGAATGACGCACCAGGATCAGTCCTGTACTTTGCACTTGAGTCCACCGGTCAACTCTGCCCCAAACTGGCTCAAACTGGCCCAAGTGCTGCTAACTGGATGCCAAGTCTGATATCCCGACAGCTTCCCAGGTCTGGCAGCCGCACAGGAACCAGAGCCAGCGCAGATTTGGTCCTCAGGTGCCAGAGTGTCAAACATGCAGCCAAAGCTTCGCCGAGGAGCCAGAGGATTGTCTTCTTGTTACAAACTTCTAGATAAGACAGATCTGGACTGCTAGAACCACTGCGTCAGTGCTTTTTAGTTTTGTTTAAAGTTAGAAGTAAAGGCTGCAGCAATTTGATGAAGTGGAACTCATGCATTGCAAGTCTGCAAGGCAGACACGTGTTGTTCTGACCGTTGACTTAGAACATGATTAAACGAGAGTGTGTAGTACATTATTTTATTCAATCTGATATTTTTGATGAGAATAAATTTAGAGAGGAATCAATTTAGCTTGATTGAAAGTGACAGTTTCACAGACATTTCATTCATTTACTATGTATTATACTGCAAACAGCCCATGATAACATTAAGCTACATTTTCATTAATGATCCACATATTATCATTATTTAGCAAGGACACAACACACACACACACACATACACACACACACACACACACACACACTCACACACAGTACCAGCTCAGTTGGGCCTGGTTCCTGACTTTTCCATGTTAACACAACTTGGAGTTTTTAATCCCAGTTCATTTGAAAAGAACCCACCTACTGTCTGCTGGGTGAAGAATGTGAAGTCAAAGAGAGGTCCTGATGATGTTTTGGCTGCAGACTATCCAACTTACTGCACATCAATCCTGCGCGCGGCTCTGCTGAGTTGTGACTGGACAGCAGACCCCAGACTCACCCCGGTGGGAATGCTGAGGGTCCTGCCGGCCCTGACATCCAGGTTACCCCATGCCGCTCCCAGGCCTGAAAGCTGTAATTATGGAGAGGCAGAGAGAGGGAGCCTCTCTCCAAACACACACACACACACACACACACACACACACACACACACACACACACACGCATAGACATATACAGACACATACACACAAACTGGGATGAACTGACACTAACAAACATGAAGAGAGATACTCCCACTTATGTTTGTGTGTGTATGTGTGTGTTTAGAGGCGGGAATGCACACAATCTATCTCGTATGACTGCAAACACGCACACACATGCTTGGCCAAACACACACAACTTTGTAACAGAATGCACATTTCCACAGAGACAGACCTGTCGTGCAAAGGTACATGCACACGCAACCGTGCAGGAATACACACACACAAACACACACACACACACACACACACACACACAGGCAGATGTACCCAGAGGAGCAGACACACTTTTAGGTACAAACACACACACACACACACTGAGTAGCTGCCAGCCCCGTCATAAATCTGCCAGCTCAATTAATCAAGCGGTTCCCCTGGGGGGCTGCTGGAGCCAGCCTCAAACCCCGCTGACGTGCCCCCAGCGCCGCAGAGCACTCCCACAGGGCTTTAGAGTCCGCTGCTCCCTGGAGAATGACAGGAGGAAATAACTGTCTCAGCTGCAGAATGCGACCAGACTCCCATGTGTGACCTCTCTGGTGTGTGTGTGTGTGTGTGTGTGTGTGTGTGTGTGTGTGTGTGTGTGTGTGTGTGTGTGAAGGGAGACTGTGAGAGAGGGAGACACACTAAGTGCTGAACTCATTTTAGCTGCTTTGCGAGACGTGATGGCTTGTAAAATCCGTAGTCACAGTGGTGATTTTCATACAGGGCACATTCGGCCCAGGCTGAAGTGATTTATCTGACGCGAGGACGACCATGAAGGAGCGTTTGTCGTGTTATTTTCCAGCACTGTTAACAGCCTCTGATTCAGGGAGTTGTTAGTTCAATGTTGAGACTTGGTTTGTGTCTGGAATTCACTGCTTCATGAGGCTTGTTTTCACCTCTTCATGAAAACGTGTTTGTGTTAACACTATCGAAACAGAGTTTAGGTTTGTCTCTTATATTATCTACACAAACTCTTATGTGATATGTTATCTAAACCCAAATATAAACTCAAATCAGTTTCACAGTTGACGTAATGTAATTTCTGGGGGTTCCACAAACAACTCGAACACTTGTTGAAGTACGATCAGTCTCAGAGAAACAATTTCAGTTTCCAAGTGTGTGTATGTAACACTGACACTCAACACAGCAAACACTGTGGAAATGTACTGCGATCAATCAAACTTTCACTTCTTTCATCCCCAGGAACGGACCTGTTGAAGCTGTTTGCCCCGAGGGAACAGCGCCCTCTGCTGACCCAGCAGCTGTACTGTGTGGACGTTTAACACATGAATCATTTTCTTTCTTATTTATTATTTTTTTTTCTCAGATACCAAGAGACTTTTTGTATTTTATTTGCAGACTGCACTTGATAGGGAATAAATTAGTTGTGTAATGGAATAGTTTATAGATAGATTATCTGCACTTTGACTTCAGCTCAGTTATTTCAAGACTTTCATTTTAAAAGAGGTAAAACGGTAAAAACTGACTCAGTTTCAGTGGAATAAGGAGGCAGACAGGGACTCCTGCTGACGGATGCATTTTTCTTAACTTCTCACTTTTTTTCACATTCCTCGTCCTCCTCCTCATGTTTGATCTGAACTCTGTTGACTGATAGATCTCGCTCTTTGCTGCTCAGCAGTTTTCTGCCGTCCTCGCCCTTTTCAGTACTTAACTTTATTAGCTACTAACACATTTAACCAGCAGCAGTCTGCCGTAGTAATAACAGCTTTGTCTCCTTCATTATTGACTTCATATGGACAATCTGATAATTTGGGACTCGCCAATGCAGTTGCCCCAAATGAAAGTAAGTACGAACCAGAGGGAGGGACGGAACAGAGGGAACTTGTACTGAGTCTTAAACTGTGGCACAAAGAAAATAGAAAAGGTTGAGTTTACTTAGTTAATTCTGTTTCAGCATCAAAATGACAAAGGTAAAGCATCTAAGCAGCTCTGAAAGGTTCATTATTGCGGGAGCTTCAGTAACAAAGATGTTCTGCTGGCGTTTCGCCTGGAACACTGACTAAAGCTCTAAGTGCATCTGCATTTAGAGCTATTGGAAAGATGTCAGTGTATGGGGCTGGAAACGCGGTGGGCAGCCCAGCTTTACTGGCCATGCTGCTTGTGCATCTGTGCAGGGCGTCAGGAGAGAGGAGAGGTGACACGCTGCAGGACGTGACCAGACTCTCCCTCCTTTCCAAAACCTGTCCTAAACCTATAATATGTGATTATTAGGCTGGTTATATTAGAATGGTTATGTTAGAATAAAGTGGTTTAGCCAGAGAGTGGCTGTGAGCTGACCAGGAGATCAGTACTGGTCTGATTCATCCCTGAAATTTTCCACTACAAGTCATGTGATGTAAAAAATATATAGATATTTTCATGTTTTCTTCCATACTGCTCCATTTTATATCACAGCATTTAAGACATAGTTCTATTTAAAAAGAATAGAAAAGAAACACTGATCATGTTCAAAGGCTGTAACTTGCAGTTGCACATAAACAGTGTGAGGTATAAAACAAAGTTGTGCAAACACCTCAGTGCGGGAGAGGGATTCAGGACATACTGAGAGCTATGTATTCATATATATGTTTTATGTCTGAGCTGCTGAATTGTTGTCATGGGACCATTCATCCTTGTTTGAGCCTATACCCCACAGTTTTTGTTTAAGATTTGGTAAGTTTTAAGATTAGTAAGATTAGTTGATCAATTGATGTGAGCTGTTGGATGAGTTGGGTTGAAAACAAATGAGTTCAGCATATATTGTTTGTTGTGAGCGGACTGTAACACACTGAATCCGCAAATATCACAGATTGCTGCATGATGATAGAGAACAAAAAGAGCAAAGAAGGTAAGAGGCTGAAGTATATGAAGAAAGCACACTGCAATTCAACTTCAGGTATGAGATGCTTACTTTTAACCATGTTCTCTAATTGATATAAAGGAGGAACATTCATTTATATTGCCTAGGTCAAATGTGCTGCTGTATGAGCAGATGAGAGTCACAGTCTACTGAGGTGGATTACACGCTGATAATGATGAAGTGAAAATCTATAAAAGGTATTTCCTCCTGTCAGTCACAGAGCTCTGGGGAAGTGAGGGCTCGAGGCTCAGCGCTCACCTTGACCATCTTTGTGAGATCACAGTTATCTGCATTTACCTAATAATAAAAGCTTAAATTCATGAATAACATTCATTCATTCTTGCTTCTATCTATCACATACCATTGATGTGCCTACGTCCACATACACACCATTCACTCTCACACATTCAGGGGCAGTTAAGAGCCTCCAGTCAGTGCATGTTTTCTGGACCATGTGAGGAACCCAGGGCATCTGGAGAGAACCCACAGACATGGGGACAAAATGCTAGCTTCACACAAGGGCCCTTAGTCAGCGGGGATGTGACATCTATGCACTAGTTCACGTTGTTGAAATGTTATTTCTCTTGTCAAATCATAATCAAATTCCACATCCTCAAGGCTGTCAAAGCATCAATCTCATCACTTGTCTGATCACTTTATTTATTCCTTCTTTATTTTCCAGTTTCGCTCAAGTGCTAAGCAAATACTACACACTTTTTTATTTATTTATCTATTTATTTTTTAAATAGAGAGTACATGCTACTCAAGCCATTAGGCTGAAAAGTTAAAATAAACAACCTAAGTGTCGCAACCCGGGACTGTATCGCCACATAATCCCAAACATGCTGTATTTCTGTAGCTGTACCAGCGGGCTGTCAGAGGCTGAATAGTGAATTTACTGTTCATATTCCCAGAACCGCTGCAGAATCAGTCACAGCAAACTGGAGATCCGGCCAACGTGCTGTCGGCTCAGGCACTTAACCTCTGGCAGCGCGGGGCCGTGGCTGAACACTGCAGGTGTCTGTGTAAGCGTGTGTTTGTGTGAGAGAAAACCTCCGGGGAGAAACTACAGCAAATCTGCCCGCTGAGCCGAGAGGATGTCCTGACCTTCTCTGACATTTCCCAACAGCCCAGCCACCAGCAGCCGCAGCATCACAGACCGCCAGCAGGTGGCAGGAGCGCACCGTCATCCCTGCAGCCCACTTCCTGTGCTGGAGGATGTGGGCGCAGTGCCTGACTGCCAACTCAGGCATTATCTCAGCCCAGTTTGATTCCATTACACAGGCGGAGGAGGGAAATAAGGCTGACTCACAGAGCTCCTCCAGAACGAAGCTCTGCCCGAGACCCAACCAGACGGAGCTCCACTAAATCTTCACTTAGTGGCTCATTACAATCAGCGGCGCCTCTTTAAGATGATAATAACAGGCCAGCGGAAATTCATTAATACAAGGTCATGGCTGCTTTGTACAGGAACCTGTTGGCAGTAATCGTATTGCAAAAAGGCTCCTGCCACTGGGTTCTGTTAATCAGCCTCGCCGGCTTCACTCCACTTTGTCTGCCGGGAATTGAGCGACCTGGTATTTTATCATCTCTCCATGAGGTTCAGTTGATGTAATCTAGAACTACTGGTGTCACAGCTTTTAAAATGAGCTTTCCAGTCACAGCAGGGTGTGTGTGTGCAGAGAAAAGGCCAAGAAATTAGGAGAAATGGCACAAAAAAGCACAAATGTTGTTTCCTACCCAGTCTCGAGGCTGAGGAGAGACAGCAAAAAACAAGACAATAAAGGGAGGTCGATACCTGGGAGCAGGAGTTGATCCCACTCTCAGTACTGTAGGACAGGCGACACTGAGTGCCATTATTTTCTCTCTTCATTTGCTATCAAAGATGCAGGTGCTCATAAGAGCCGTGGTCATCTCATCCACCCGGTTCAGAGGAAATAAAAGCTCTCCACATCTGTGCTCGAGTGCAGCCACTGAGCCAGAGCTGCTGCAGAGACAGCACAGTGGCAGTGCAGATGGATGCAACTGACTTCTAATCAGACTTCAGCTCCAACCAATACTGGAATCTGATCACGTTCAGATTACGTAATTAAGACCTACCAGTAGATCTGCTTTGCATCAAGTAGAAAGCATCCAATCTGGCACCTGATCACAAAACAACTGGAACATCTATTGATTATCGCTAGAGGTTTGCTGGAGTCTAATCCAGTGCACACAGAGTGAAGACAGGGAACTGATCCTGGACAGGTCACTGGTCTATAACAGGACACACACACTATTCATTCACACCTTGGGGTGATTCAGGGTGTCCAGTCGGCTTAATACATCTTTTAGTACTCTGAAAGGAAACTGTAGTACCTGGAGGAAAGCAGAGGAGAACAACTAAACTCAGAGCCCTTCTTGCTGTAAGGCTGCAACCGCTGAACCACCGTGTAGCCCCAACTGTAATATAAATAACACAGTGATCTAGAAAACTAATTACAACCTATTGAAATCCAAAGAAATTATTAAAACATAAGTAAGAGATACAAATATGAGATATAAAAATGTGTGTGAACACACACTTTAACATAATCTACAGTCTTTATTGGAGCCATTTTAACTTTTTAACCAGACTGACACTGAAGCAAAAAGCTGCCTCACACCTTCAACCACAAAACTAAAAACTTTTAACTGCAGCAAAGGTTTGGACCTTAAAGTCTTTTGATGCCATCATGAACATATGGAGACAACGGTAAAACAGAGACTGGTGGAAAAAAAAATAAAGCTCAGCCCACGGCTCAGTGAGCAGTCGTAAAGCACAGAAACACACTCCACACACACTCGAACGCTCCGGTCATTGCACACATTGGTAGTAGTTGTTGTTATGGTCGGTTCACTGGCTGTTTGGAATGAATAAACGGGCAATTTCTGTCTGAATACACCTTAATGTGGCAAATAATAAAGAAAACCCAGAGCACATGCTTTGAACAGCTTGTGGGTCTTTAAAGTCTTCTTTCAGAAACAAACGGTGAACTAAGTATTATGTGTTGTATTTTATTCATATCCCCTGCTTGCCAGCATTTGTGGCTTCCTGTCATTTTTTCCTGTTATAAAATATGTTGCATATATGCATTATGCATGGTCCTGTCTGAAATCATCCAGCCCATTCTTTTTTCCTCTAATCACCATTTCTTCCACTGCAATTTCAGTCCAGAATGGCTCACTGCAATCCTTCCATTACAATGCATCATTATCAACCACCACACATGAGCAGCGCTTCACGAAGCACACCACATCGCCCTCACAAGCTGGCAGCCAAAACGTGGTCTCTGGTGAAGAAAACTGCTGCTTAGAGCCAGTTTACTTCTCCTGACAACCAGAGAAAAGGAGCTGCTTCAGAGGGGATGTGGCATTCACTGACCAGCCGGGTGACCAATCAATCACACGATGGACCCGCCTCCCTACAACACAGAAAGGGCAACTCGAATTATAACCACTTTTTCCTTGGCCATGTTTGATAATGTGGCTCATTCTGGTGAAATGTCAGTGTCTCTGCTGTTGGTTCTTCCTCAGTCCTCAGTTCTCCCTCAGACTCTGGTTCCTCCTCAGGCTCTTCCTCAGCCTCTGGTTCCTCCTCTGGTTCATCCTCAGGTTCCTCCTCAGTCTCTGGTTCCTCCCCAGGTTCTTCCCCAGTCTCTGGTTCCTCCTCTGATTCTGGCTCCAGCATATCAGACTGGATGTCAACACATCGCTCCATAGCTGCAACAAAGCTCTAGTTACCACTTACTTTGAGAACCAGCTAAGAAGCTACACTGTTTAGCAATGAATCTATAGTCATGTGATGCTTCCAGTGAGTTGCAATCAAGACCAATCAGAGTAAAGCCAAGGTGTGGTTAGGTGGAAGAAAATCATAAAAGGGACAAAAATCTGTGCAGATTGTAATTTTCCCTACAATAGAATTAGAAAATAGCATCTGAGCCACTTCTGAAGAAACCAGTGCTCCGTAGCTTCCAGAGAACAGGAACTCCATTCAACCATTCAAGGTTCCTCTTCCTAATCCAGTGAAAGTGTGTGTGTGTGTGTGTGTGTTAAAAAAGTTTAATTAAAACTAAAGCCATCCATAAAATGAAGAACCAAAGAGGAGTAAATGATCAACACAAGAAGAGCAGGAAAAATAAAAACAAAGCTCAATATTGCATTCTTCTCCTGCCTTCCAGGGTGAGATCACCAAATACTTTCCACCCCTAAAACAGCACAGGCAAGAGTAGAGTGTATGATTGGAAACAGATTCCCAGATCCTCTCTCTCTCTGTCTCTTGCTGCCATTGATTAATATCAACGTGTCAAAGCGAACATTAATCTGCAGCTGCACACAGACAGACGCTGCTGTCAGAGGCACGATCGCTGCAGTGACGCTGTCATTATCGACACCCTGTCACTTCCCAGTCTGTGTTTAACATCACGCAAAAATGGTTGTGTGTGTGTGTGTGTGTGAGAGAGAGAGAGAGAGAGAGAGAGGATGTCAAGCCTCCACTACCACGCTCCTTCACTAAGCCTCGGAGTGAAATATCACCCGTGACTCATTGCCTCCTCTGCCATTTTCCCTCTGACTAATATCGGAGTGACATTCGGAAGTTGGTGGCAGGATTGGCTTCCTGGAATCAAACTGTTGCCATCAGAGTGCAGTGAAATATTTTTTTCCCCGTCTTGACCTGTTTACTCAGCGAGCGTATTGCATGTGGTAATTTGAAGAACATCTCATAACACTGTGTAAATATTGTGCTGGAAATTCAGATTTACGAGTCTGGTCTCATTCCCGGGGCGTCAAACTCAGTGTCACACACAGATGTATCTGCAGATCTGTTGGAGATGCACCAGGTTGTGTAACTCCTGAAAATCCATCCATGGAGGTTTCAAAATCTCAGACTTAAGTAACAGTGTGGAACATAACAATATGCAGGCATGATGCAAGTGTTTGGAAAAGAAGGTAAAAGCAAAACAAGAGTTTTGTTTCTTTGAATCTCAGCTGAGGATGTCTTGTTTAGTAACTTTTGGATTGTCTATCTATCTATCTATCTATCTATCTATCTATCTATCTATCTATCTATCTATCTATCTATCTATCTATCTATCTATCTATCTATCTATCTGTCTGTCTGTCTGTCTGTCTGTCTGTCTGTCTGTCTGTCTGTCTGTCTGTCTGTCTGTCTGTCTGTCTGTCTGTCTGTCTGTCTGTCTGTCTATCTATCTATCTATCTATCTATCTATCTATCTATCTATCTATCTATCTATCCTATTCTATGTTACTCCAGTTTGTGGCATCGATGCATCATAAAGTCATCTACAGTATGTACCAAAGGTGTGTATGTGTGTGTGTGTGTGTGTGTGTGTGTGTGTGCGTGTGTGTGTGTGTGTGTGTGTGTAGGTACACTCTGACATCTGTCAAACCACACCCAGGCAGAAAGGTGGAGCACCCTTGGAACTTTCCAGGAGAAGTAAAACACAGCACTCCACCCTGGGATCACATTACTTAATTGATCCTCTGACCAGTTGTGAGTCTAACTAACTGAGAGCCACTGAAACAACAACGGGAACGTTATTTCAAAAGCTCAACATAAACAGGTGCTACAGAAATGAAATGGAACACAGATGGATTCACCAGTGACATGCAGCTGATCGGGCCGTTGAAATGCATTGTGGGTACTTCCAGTGATGGCCACAACATGCTCAGTAATTACCTTTAAGTGGTTTTACCAAATAAAAGCAGCTCAGATCAGACACTGACCCTGTAAATTTAACAGCAGTCATTTCAGCCACGGTGCTCCAATAAAGCCCAGCCTTAAAGGAGCAACTTGCAGCAGATGCAGCACGTGCAATTAGAAGCTATATTTTTATAGTGTCCACGCTGGACGAAACAAGCCGTCTCATATCCCCCAGAAAATGCTTTGCCATGGAGCCGGGTGTCTCCAGGCGGCCCTGCCACCTCCATCATTTGTCAAAGCCTATTGATTGTGTGTCTGTGCACTCGCAGCATCTGACGGCGCCCGCAGAGACGAGGAGTGTCACCACCTTCCTGGTGACCTCTCAACGGGCCGGCGAGGTGTCGACCTGTCACTTTGCACCATGCGCCTGTCATTACGTCTGAGTGGGAAACCGCCACGCGCCTGCTGGTCTGACCAGCTCTGCAGAGGTTCAAAGGCTTCGGGGAATAAGTCATTTCAGCACAGCAAATGGATTTCTATAATAGAATTTTCAAGGGCAGTGGAATAGTGAATAAAGCCCGCTGCCATATGAGTGTTTGATGTGAGCTGATCACAACTCAGCAAAATGAAGAGTTGGAGCCTGCCCGGCCTAATGAAAGCTACTGGACTGAGCACAGTGTCTTAAAATACAAATCATACAATATACGCTCCGTGCATGGCAAGGACTACAGGTACTTTTTTCCGACCTGCAAAGATAATACAACAAAGTAGAAGGGTTTATCTGAGGTTTAAGTAAGTCCAGAGGTAAAGGAGTGAAGTTTCTTTCTGAGCGTTACTGAAGGTGACTTTTGGAGAAAGTATCTGGGTCATAGCTGCATCTCAACCTCCAATCACGGAGCTTAGTCTGTGTCGAGGCCTGGACGCGGATCCAGAAATTCAAATGGATTCACTCTAAGATTCAAGATGAATGAATTCAGTGGATTGTGCTGCAGTGCTGCAGCTCTTCAGAGTTATAGTGTTTTCACACCTGTAGTCTGTTTGCTCTGCTCTGAATCAGATGATGAGTCAGAGTTCAGTGTGATTTCCTTTTGGTTTTTGATTGTAGAGCTAGGCCAGCCTCCATCTCTGTTCAGCTGCTGTGAAACAGCAACTGTGAAATTGAGAATCTGCATGATGCAGAGTACAACCGCCTGGAAGTGTTCTGGTCAGACCTGTGTGGTCAGTCGCTGGAGTTTGGAGACAGGATCAAGGTGCCTAGGTCCTGAAGGTGAACAGAAGTCCTCCCTTCCCTCCCAAACTTCAGTCCAGCTGTGTGGTCGGCACCACGGCTCCACTCACAGCAGCCCAGAGGAACCGTGACATTCAAGAGAAGGCTCCAGGATTAGCTCTCACTAAAACCAAAAAAACAACAACTAAAGAAGGCTTTGAAACAAAAACAAAAAGTGTAAATAAAACTGAAGAAATCTGAGAAACCTGTGCAAATGATTTAGTAATAAAAATAGGCTGGAAAAAAAAGTATTTCTATTATTTCTAGTATTTCTACTCTGAAGTCTGATAGATAGATAGATGATAGATAGATAGATAGATAGATTGTGTTCTCATTGTTCTTGAATAAACTGTGGCACTTCTTTTTTACTGCCAGCTGAGTGTGTTTAAAATGATTGTCTGAATATACTCATCACAGCTTTTTAATCTCTTTATAGCTCTTGTGTGCAAGTTTTGCCATTTACTGCAACTTTAAGCAAACTCAGTGAATAATTTATGAGATCCTAATAGTTGCTTCCACATCACCACTGAGATCCAGGGGAGCTGGGAGGAGATGAATCTCCCTCTAACTGCTGAATTACAGATATCACCCATGAAACAAGGTTTATTTACGATTATTAATTAGACAAGAAATAGGTTTCTTTCAATATCCCGGAGAATCCCATTGTGGAGATTGAAGGCCGCTCTCTGACTCAGGAAATAATCTGTCTGTCGAGCTGAGGCCTTGAGTTTTTTTAATTACCCTAATGCACATCCAGGCAGAAGACAGAGGCTTGACGGTGCAGTCTGGGTGTATTTCTGAGCAGGATGTTATAAATACAGCCTGAGCCAGCGGTCACGGCTGCAGCGCCGCTCAGCACTTTATCAGAGCAGGAGCCGTAGCAGCGCACGCTCCTTCAGCCGCCCTTAAATACATCCAGCCTGCGATTACGCCACTCACAATCTGTTCACTTTTAAAGGTTTAGGACACAAATTGGAAAATAAAAAACTTGAGCGTCATGACAGACTGTTCATTTCAACCGGCAGCTTAATCCCTGACCAGGCGGAGTGACGTGAGCCACTCTGACACCAGTCTTTATATCACTAGCACAGACAGAGACACTTTGCCAGACGCATCATCGCATGTCGGCATGAATCACTTCCCTCTCCTGCGTTACCATCAACTCCACATACTCACACTTTGCTATTTATGGCTGTTCTCTGGCTCCTTCCAGCCCCTGAAGTTTAGGCCCTAAGGCTGCAGTGGTGTTCGTGTCGCCCCCTGTTGGTGGTGGTCGTAGTGCACTGTGGGCAGAGCAGAGGGATTATTAGAGATTATGCTACATGTCTCACAGGCTCAACCCACTGCTGCCCGGTTGTTGTGCATGTCAGTCACGGTTTCTCTGCTGCTGAGTGTTTATTCATGTGGGATTTGTTGGAAACTCTTTGTCAATCTCTGTTTATTAATGAGTTTGGTGCAGACCAGCTCCAAATGTTAAGTATTATGAGATAACATTTGTTATGAATTGGCCATTGAAGCAAAGTTAAATTGAAATGAATTGAACTGAGTGATGCTGCTTTGGCGTTTCTATAATGAGCTGTTGCTACAAGCTGCTAGGGCACGAATCAAAAATGGCTTTCACAAAGAGACAAAATCTGTGCACCACATTAGGACATTTTAAGGACCATTATTATATTATATTGTGCCATTCTGATCAAATTATGTCCCTATTCTGGGAGAAGAATATCTGACACAATCTACCCAGAAACAGATGTGAAGATACAATCACACAGGCTCAGGATGTTTCAACATGAGATACAATGTTTTTCACATGTTGAAATTTTATGAGTTAAGTTCATAAACTGCACAAAGACAAGAGGACAAGACTGCAGGAAACTGTTAAAAAAGAAAGTGGAGCTAAAAAAAACGGTCAGGATGTTGTGAACAGCTGCAGCACACATTAGGACTTAGCCACCGCTAACGTCTGTCACTGGAAATGTGCTTTACATTCAGCCTGAATACACTATTATTTACAGAAAGCACAGTCTGGATGGATACCTGTACTTTAACATTACAGGCTGATTTAGTGGTGGTGGCTAAGCTGCATGTGAAGTTATCTGATAGTAAACGACACCTGTCAGCCAAGCAGAAACACATTAAGCAATGATTTCTCCACTAAAGCACAGCAAAAGTCATATTTCTTAGCAGAGCTCTGACTGCTGATAAACTCAAGCACTGAAGCACTTCACTTGTAATATATGTAGCTACTGGTCCAAAAAGCTAAATGTATACCTTTCTTATTTTATGCCTGACCAGCTCCCTGCTGGTGACTGCACCGTCCCCTGCAGCCACGTTTTGCAATGTGCTGCTAAATCAGCTCCAGACTGCCGAGCACTGTACCAGCACTGAGGCTGTCTGCAACACGCTCCAGCTCCAGCTCCAGCTCCAGCTCCAGCTCCAGCTCCAGCTCCAGCTCCAGCTCCAGCTCCAGCTCCAGCTCCAGCTCCAGCTCCAGCCATATCATCTCTGTTAAACCAAATTTTCAGATTCTAAATGATAGTAAATCTTGAAAATATCCCAAATTATTATTTGCATGAGCTCCTCTCAGGTCTAAATTAATGAGCCAGCCGTAAAGTAAGAAGAGGGTATTATTGAATTTAAAGGGCCCTTACATCAATTTCATACACAAATTCATATAGATTTTCTACTGAACTTTTCTTTTCCTCCAAGTGTCAAATTAGAATAATCAGATATTTCGTCAAGAGTAATAATGGTGTAATGTTTGTTGCAATGTAAATCCTACTTTATCTTCTGTATTATCTTCTGTAGCTCTTCACAGACTGTCTTCAACTCAGCCAGCTTTACTGTTGAAAAACTTCAGCTTACTTTTAAGAGTGACATTTTCAGTACAAATTTGTGTCAAGAAGTTGTTCAAATATGCATGGTTTTAATCACAGAGGCTGTGTGTTGTGAACACTGAATGATTTGGACATTGTCCCATAAGAAAAACTAAACATGAAGATTTCTTGGGCTTTGCCCAATGAAACAACAAAGCGCTCCCTTATTAGAAAACTACTGACTGGACATCAATAACAAGATAATTAGCCACTGTGTTTAGATGTCATAAATAGTTCGATGTGCATGCTTGCATGTATTGCTATGCGTCACCTCCTTCCTACCATATACGTTGATGTTCCTGGAGTGCTGGATCTTGCTCTTTCGCGACTTGTGTTTCATTGGTTTCATTTCCTCAACTCCCTCCAGTTTTAATTCTTTAGAATCAGGTCACAGCAGAGGAGGGGAGAAAAGTGGAAAAGTGTCCAAGGGGTCGTTCTGATAAGTGATGGTGCGAGGAGTTAATGCTCTCCTGAAGACCATTTGATCCAGTCTCACCTGCAGTCAGACGGAGCCCAAAACTAACAGCCGTCCATTTTTTAAGTGCACGCTAAAAGTTGCTCTTAGTTTGGAGCGGTTCTAAATCTCAGCACTATGACTCCAGGAGCACTAATGGCTCACTCTGTCTTGCTGTGTTTTATGTGCTCCCTGTAACCAAATATGTTAATCAGGTGTATTAGTATGCTCAGTTAGATTTGCAAGAGGAGTTCAAAGACAAAAGAACCTCAATCCATCAGTATGCATTATGAAGGACTGCTCCGCAGCCTTCCCTGGTGAAGACGCAGGGTTCAGCCGGGGATTGTTTATGAATGTTTTATATCACTTTGTAATACAATGAATATTCTCTGAACCGGACCCGTGTGGCAGGGATAAAGGCTGGTTCGCACAGCCAATTAGGAGAGAGGGAGGACGAAGCAGGGCAGACTGCCCCAATTAAAACACTGAAAAGTGGTAAAGAAGTATTTTAAAATTTCAACACTCTTTCATCCCATTAGGAGTGCGGTGATGAGGAGTTTGGGAACTTCAGTCAGACAGTTTGCAGCTCTGCACCCAGCCCTGGCCACCCTGTCTGTCTGTGGGACTATTTTACTGTTTTTGTCTTCTGTCAATATTTATAATCCATCAGGTCATGCCAACGCCGCCAGGCCGTGGTGACAACTCACAAATGTACCACATCTAATGCAGCGTATTACCCATAATCCACTTCAATGCTGCGGTGTCAGGCTCTGCGGGCTCTTATTTCTCCTCTTTGTTGTGTGGAAGGTCCAGCTCCGCGTACGATGGCGTCAAGTAGAGCAACACGATACACCCCCGCACTCCTGACAAAGCATCAACATGTAATCACACCGAGTTATCCGTCATCACTGCTTCCCACAACTACTGCACACACATCCTCCTGGGCTGCATCTCCCTGCGTCGTAAACACAGAGCGCTGCCTCGGTGGACGTCTGTGGGACTGGACCGCTGCCATGCGGTAATGGAACAGCCGAGTCAAAGACCACTCTGGCCGTCTGCAAGGTCTTTGTTCCTGCTATTGTCAGCAAATGCCTGCCGATGATGCGGGGGGGCACGCACTCCTGTCTCTCAAGGGCATGACATTGTGGCAGTTCCTTTGAATGGGGAAGAAGGTTGTTTTTTACGCACTGAGCGGGACATCTTCTAGCTGTGGTCAGTAAAATGCAAATGGAGGAAGAAGAAAGAAGAGTTATGCAAGAAAATCTGGAGGTTACTCGGTTCAAATAAAATCTATGTGTGATAAGGGCTAAAGTGGAGGGGTAACAAAAGAGGGAAAGATTGAGAACGCTCAAATCTGGGGTTCCTTAAGTGGCCCCTTGAGGCAGAGTCCAGGCTCCCTGTTAGACTCAGGGTGAATTTTAATGTGTGTGGTCAGGTTTTTACCAAGGCTAACTGTTGTGCATAATTACAGGAGAGGCTATTTGAGCCTCCAGACTCCAGATTTCCAACTCCGCTCATCCTCCACCTGTCTGGGCCTTCATCAGATGAAGGCTTGGTGGAGCAAGGCAGTGCTGCCAGAACAGGACAATAACTGTTTAGACTGCATCAATATTGTGCAGTATTACATCTGAGCATCTACCACGCTGACACTTTATTCACAGTGTTTCCGATCTGATCATCCCAGTACAACAACAAGTCATACTGCCTAAACAAATGTAATTTATGAGGCAAAACACATCCCTATACTATCGCATTCCCTTTGTTAATTATACATGATATGTTGAGTGTTTCTCTTTCACTCGATTTGTCCCTCCATCCATATATCCATACCATCCATACCATCCATACCATCCATACCATCCATCCATCCATACATCCATCATTCATCCTTGGACATTTTCAAAACATCTCTATTTCTACTTGACTCACGCTCACCATCAACATTCACATGGAGTAAAAATAGCAACGAATCTGACCATTTGTCTTTGCGGTGACAAATGTAATTAACATGTCAGTCAGTGCAGGCAGCCACGTGACGGCCTGCCGGCCCCTGTGGAGTTCAATTATTCATTTATTCTGACTGTCTTACATCCACTTCCTGCCAATTACACGGCAGCCGTCTTTAAAGTGCTCCCGTACATGAAACAGAAGCTGCAGGACGATGCTTTGACACCTTAGGCTTGAGGGAACGAGCTGCACAGCATCTCCGTCCTCACACACACACACACACACACAAACACACACACACAGACCTGATAGAGGAGTAAACACCAGAGCTGTTAACGGTGCTGCAACCTTATTCCTTATCCTCATCTGCCCAGTGTTTTTCACTCTGGGTTCTTTCCCAGCACTCCACAGAGTTGGCGATGGAATGTTTTTCATCCAGACTGGTGCGTGCCAGACTTTCCTTGGACGGGAGGTGTTCGGGTGGCGGACGTCTTTGTGTTCACTAATTAGACGCAGCTTGGTCCAGCATGCCTGTGTGCACAGCAGATCCTCGCAGCGTAACCTCTTCCCTATCTCCATTCGGGGCACGGCACACTGTAAAAAAATTAAAAGATCTGGCAACGGACCGTTTGTTCCGAGCCAGATTTGCAGAGCATGCTTTTTTCAGGATATTCATACTGCAATTATCGCACTGGGCATGCAGGTAATGCTGCCTTTGTCTGAAATAATAGGCCTGTAACCGTTTTTATATTTACCTACAGTGACTGTCTCAGCTGTTTTAGGAGGCATTCACATTGTGTAAACAAGGATGGAGTTAATTGTTGATCCGTTTAGCCCAGACCAGAGGAACACACACACACACACACACACACACACACACACACACACACACACACACACACACACGCAGTCTGCCAGTCTGAGCTACAACACAATGCTGCATTTGAGCCACGATGGTCTGACGGCAGAATTGGAAAACCACTTGCTATTCAGACTTGGGAGTGTTTGTGCATCATTGTGAGATTGTTAGTCCCACAGCTATTAAGTCCAGATAAATTGCTTTTAAACCCAAATAAGCTATTTTTAATAAGTTGTGTGTTGTGTTTCATAGTAAATTAAGTGAAACTAACCAAAACTTTAAACAAACAACTCTTTTCTTTATTATGTTTTCATAGATGAAGCTATTTCACTTATTTGTTGACATTTATTCAGGTCTTTTTTACCCAGTGGGAGAAAACTGCACTGTCCAGAGATTCCTAATATCTGATTTGGCATTACAAGTCAGGGGCTCATCTCAGCGCTCTTTTTCTTCCCAGTTGGCTGCATGTAATCAAGCTCTGTGCGATATGATTTGAATATGATCCTAGCCAGGAGAAAAAGCTGATCAGCTCTCCTGCCAACCACGCTGCGGCTGCATGTGTGTCGTAAAGAAAAGCATGGAAACTTTAGAGTCTGAACGGCTGCCGCCGACCCGTGAAGCACAGGGGATTACAGAGGATGTTGCTGTGTGAGAGGGAGACGGGTCCTCACTGAGCATTTGTTACAGACAAATGTTTAAGCGGGGTGTGTGATGTGTGCACTGCAGTGCTGCAAAGCATCACAGTGAACGCTGTGCATATGGTGAAATGTGAGCGAATACTCTAACAGGAGGTTCTGATGCATTCAAATATTAAACCTTAATCATCACATTAAAACTTCATCTGCTGTGCACTCACTCAGTTCCCAAAGCGCCTAGGAACATATTGTCATCAAAGAGCTGAGAGAAAAGCAATTACACATGCATCCTTACGTTGTAAATTTGGGTTTGCACAAGGAAAAAGCAAGGCCTGAGAAAGAGATTGAAAAGATTTAGTTGTAGGTTTTTTAGGTCAAGATTTGCAGGTTTATGTGCCAGAATTCTGAGACTTTGCTAACTCGCAACAGTGCCTCGGAAAACATCTTGAGTGCAGAGAGGCTTTTCGATGCACGAGGTTGTGAGCTGCGACGGAATTTGCCTGGATCCCTCTTGTCCACGCATTGCTGACCAACTTGAGCCAACAGGAGGGAGGGGGTGGCGAGCAAGAACGAGAGAAGGACGCAGAGAGAGAGAGAGAGAGGGGAGGGGAGAGAGAATGTGCTGCAAAACAGCGTCGCCCTTGCTTTAATTGGGAGAGCTTTGGCATTTTTCCGAAATGAAACAACAGGGAAACGGGAAATGCAATTACACCCACAGAGAAATGTGTCAAACAGGTTGCGAGCTCTCTCGCCACGCAGTCTCACTCCTCTGTAATGAACAGCTCCCGTAGCCAAAGGCACCGAGGGTGGCTTGTTTCACAAAAGGTGTGAAGTGAAGCCTCAATGCTGCGAGTTTTTCAGAGACAACCTCGCGCTCCCGGCCGGGCTCGGCGAGGGCCAGATGAATAGTGAGAAGCTGGGCTATCTTTAACAGACTCACCATCTGGGCCCGTCGCACACTACAGGAGGACGAGGCTGAAGTTGACGAAGGATCTACCACCTCACATGCTCCCGTTGGTACCTGCTGGTAATGGCTTTAATTATTGTAAACATATGATCTGGCAGGTGATGAGATATTAATAGCAGTTCAAAGGAGCCTGATTACACAAAAAACATGAGTCAATCGGGGTTGTAATGAGATCCCCAAAAGCCTGTTGTGTGCACTGTATAATTGTCTCTTATCTTTAAATGACATGTTGCATGCTGGGATAATGAGCAAATGCCACTCAGATGAGTTTGACACAAATGTCACTGTGATGAATGAGACGACAGTGGTGTTAATGGGACCTTCTCAGCACTCTCATCGCTCACCGTGCCTTTTATATGGACACAGACATTTCTACAGATTTAAACAAAATATTTGTCTTCCTTAACTTCTTCCCACAAAACAGTTAAATTAAAGCTTTTATGTCCTCCATTTGGTGGGAAAGGCAAGAGGAAGAAACCTGTTTCAGTTCAGTTTTACTCATCTTCAAAAAGGCTGCGCAAATATTTCAGGACAGATCCAGAAAAGGGTCAGATCTCCTCGTTGTGCTGGCAGATATCTCCTGTTATGAGCAACAAGTAAAATCCAGATGAGGAGAGCAGGATTCCATCGTGGAGACTTGGCATGTACCTAGTGGCCTGTGATCATAATAACAGATCCAAACTTTACACAAAGAGGAACAGTGTCCAAAGGACAATGTCACAGAGCAAAAGTCCACATGTTTTTTTCTGACAATTTAATACTGGCTTCTGCTATGATAGAGAATTAGAGGCAAAAATACACTAAATGAAGTGAACCAGAGCCTGGATTCTGCAGCCCGAGCACTTCCTGACACGTACGTACTTCCAGTTTCATGATGGCAAAGGACACACAACTTTCTCCCTTTGCTGCAGTTTGAACTTAATTTCAATTTCCTCTCACAGCTGGAGTGTGAGGCAACATGCAGAAAGTTACAAATTCTAGCTTTTATGTTCGGTATAAGATTAACTGAATGTTTTCGATCAAATTTTGCACCGTGCCTCAGATGAAAAGCTTTAAATATTCTTTCATCGTTGTCTCAGCATGCCATCGATTTCACTTTTATTCAGACGCATTCTCATTATCTCACATTGCCTTCATCACCTCCACGTTAAACTGAGGCACTGCACAGTCGCACTTTCCATTCCACCACAATTGTATTGAACTGAATTATTGTTTGGTCCCACAATCCTGCTCGGATGAATAAGTTAAATTATTTCATGTTCACACTCTGTCATCATCTTAGCATGCTATCACACTCAATTTTGCTCTGATTTACAATCATTGCTGTGTCCTTGCTCTGCTGCACAGCTTGAAAAGCCCAGGAAAGCCCTGTGAGTGTTCCTGTGTCAGCTCACACAGCGAGGGACTGCTGCTGGTCACACGTGATGCTGTGATCTCTCTATGCGATCCGCTTCTACAGTCCGTCAGCACATGCAACAACCCCGACATCCATGGCCCCATTGCCACACTGAAGGAGCCGTTTTGATATTTTCCAAACGAGTGGAGCTCAGTGTCAGGAGGGCAGCAGCTTACAAGCAAGATTCACGATCTGTGATACGTACTCACAGTTGGTCTGGATTTACAGGTTCCCTGCGGGTCACATTCCCATTCCTAAACCCCTCTCTCGCCCGTTCACTCTCTCTCTGTGGGACGCCCAGGAAACATCTGGGTTTGCCATCGGCCACCAGCTCAACAATCGTCCCAACAAGGAATCATCAGCTATTTTATGAGTGTATCAGGCATTTGAGCCAAGGTCTGATCAAAGCCGAGCTCACTCGACTTTGGCGGCCCCCCCCCATGGGCTTTTCATCACATCACATCACAAGGACAGGGAGAAGCCTTGAAACGGTAAGAACCCAAGTCAGTGTGATTAAAAGCAGCAAGGCAAACATGCCACCGCTGCCAGGCGAAGAGAAGAAGGAGCAGAATGAGAAGCATTGCCCTGATGTTCGACTTTAAAAGCATTTTTTAAAAATAACTTTCCCACGCACGCCGAACACGCAACTGTCCATGTAAATGTTTGACTTGGGTTTGGAAAAAGAGAAAACAACCTGCCCCTTTATGTTCTCCTCGATGGGAACAACCTACCCTTGGGTAAAAATCCATCTTCAAAATGTCAGTTTCTCTGGAAGTACACAAAAGCCAACCTTGTTTTAAGCTCCAGCACCATGTATTCTAAACTTCATCCAGCTGGACATGAAAGGATCAAAGGTTGCATTGAATTTTCTCAGACCGGAGAGGAGAAACTTCGTAATCGCTCAGTTCAGTTGAAAACTGAAACTCACCAAGACTGAAGGAGGAACTTTTTTTAAACGTTAGCAGCGAAATGTTAATGTGGATCATTATATAAATGTGTGCCCGGGGTTTCTGTTCGACTGTCTCGCCCCGACTCCAGATCAAAAGGATGAATGTGAAGTAAAGTGATGAAAGTTCAAGGCAAGGATTCTCATATAACACTAATCTATTCTCCATATGCACAGCTCTCCTTCGCCAAGTGTCAGGAGCTTTTCTCACATCCCATCATGCAATTATCCGGTGTTTGTGCTCCCCATTAGGACACATCACCTACCACACACTTACGCCTCATTTCTCTCATCATCCCACACACCCACCTCCACCCTCTCCCCTCTGCAGTGACATCAGCACATCCTGTTGTCCTCGGAAGAAATATGAGACACAGTCCAGCTGTGGTGTTTCAGCCTAACCTTGAACTTGGGATCATGACTTCATTTCTGCGCTGCATTAAAGCCAAATGTGTTGCACAAGCATTCCACTGCACTAGACCTAATGTGTTTGTGTCTCTCGCCGCAGTGGAAATATGAGCGTCTCCAACTGCTCGGCAGCAGCGTAAATGGGGATAAAGTGTAAAAATTGACCTTTCCAAGTTTTCTGACGCTGGTATTTTTCTCTCCCCTCATCATTTTTTTTATCTTTACTGTTCTCTCCATGTATTAAACACTATACTGTGCTAAGGCTTCGGCCCCTTTCTAAAGACCACCCGTCAGTCAGACGAGACACCACTGCTCATCTTTTCTTTATTCCAAGGTGCATTTTTTTGTGGTGGCATAAACTGCATCCCCTCCTGTGTGTCACCAGGTCAGGAATTTGCTCCAGGTTAAACTGACGTCTCTAGCTGGAATGCAAGCAAACTGTCCTGCTTGCACATGTGGAATTTCACATTTACGTAAATAAGTCATTAGAGACCCGAGATCAGCTGATTATTTTAAAGGTAAACTACAAAAAAAAATCATGATGATCCAGCCAAGTAGTGGATGTAATAATAAGGACATAAAACCCTGCCTGTTATTGCCTGGATGTGTGCAGGAATGAGTAACACAGTCCGGGTTTTAGGTTTTTATTTTCAAATTATTTGTCTGTGGTCAATGGTCACGAGCCAATCACAGCTCACAGGAGATGGCAGAGTGGTGACACTATGCACCATATTACATAAGACTCTTTAGACCATCTCCTACAGGTTTCATAGAAATGCAACCAAATCCGTGGTTGTTTATTCCAGTCTGGATGTTTTAGGCTGAGCTAGTTTCATTTAGTAATCTTCATAAACCAGATGAATAAATGCTCCGTGTTTGCAGATTCAAAAAGTGGTGTATAAAGGGGGGGGTCACCATGGTTTTTGAACTCCTCAGAAACTGTGCTTTTACACTGTCAGTGGCTCGATTATAGCAGCAGATCTGTCTCTGGATTCAGCGGTGTTGACCTCTGAACCTCTGAGAGCAGCTCTGCTAGAGTGCTAGAGTTGATCTTTGTTGAGCTGCAGGATTTAAGTCCTTTGTTCTGTGTTAAAAGTAAAATTAACCATCAAGGAAACTTAAAATTCAAACACATTTTTGCAGCTGAGGCTCAAGAGGTGAAGCTGGTGGAGCTCAGAGCAGCGGGCTGATGATTGCATCCTTCAGTATGGAAGAGTCATAAGATCATGAGCCACAAGTTGCTTCTGATGCTGTGAATGGATGAAGGTACACGTGTTATTCTAAACTATTCTAAACTAGAAAAGTTCTGAACAAAGTGAAAGAATCCACTGCAACATGTCAATGCTACAGCCAAGGAGGGCAAACGTCTTAAGCTTATATTGCTGAACAATCAGCTATTGCTCTCTAATGGAATAACTTGAAAGCTGTGCACATTCACCACTTTAAAATCTAAACTTTATTCTTCACTTCCCCTTGCCCTAAACTGATGAGAGAGAGAAAAGTGGATGTATTTATTTTATAAATCAATGACTGACTTTCACCTGAATTCACCTGCACAGATCATTTCTGTTTGGCCACTTGTAATTTGTCAGCACTTGCTCTCGGTACAGTAATTACCAGCAGGAACAAACTGCCAAGAGTTCTTAATTATCTGCCAACGGTGGCAGCATAACTCAGCCGGAAAGGACAGAGCACAGGAAACTTTATCTTTACAGCCCCAGCAGCACGGGTCGATCAGCTCCATCTGTTTTATTCTTTTCTTTTTGTGTTGCTTTGTCGATGTCGTATCTTCACAAAGACATTTGCTCCAATTGCATGTCATTAGGAAATATCAGTTTCATAACTCAAAAGATGTTGGTTTTAAGGTCATGATCCTTTAGGTTCCTTGAAGCTGGCTGTTGTCAGTCTGGCGACCCCTGTACACCAGAAGTATAAATATATAAAAGGGCTAAATTGTGATGGTCACAGCAGCAATACTCCAGACCACAGGTCTGGATCCCAAATTTGCATGGTTGGGGTTTGAGTGTGAGACATGAACTCAGTTTATTTTAACTTGGACTGAGGGCTTGGACTGCTGATTTATGACAGCTAGGCTAAGCAGAACAGTTCCGTTTAATAATAATAATGATAGTTATTCAATAATTCAAAACTTAAGTCAACAAGTAAACTGTGATCATAAGCATCAACAACTAATTCAAAAGCATGTGTATAATACACACATTTTGCAAAGAAGTACCAAATGAATTCTTGAAAACAGACTTTGTTAAATGATCAAAGTTGTGCAGCTTAATAGATCATTTGTCCCACAACTTTCCCCTAGAAACTGAGCTTTATCACATTTGTCATCATGTGATTTTGCAGATACACAAACAAAGCGTGGGCCCAGCACAACAACACATTTTTATATGTTTATGAATCTGGATCAGTTCACTGGTTGGATAAAGTGTGGATAGAAAGGGTAAATAATTATTACTGTCCTGGAACTAAAGACCCTTGGATTGTGCTTCAGAAAAGCACTTACGCACCACCTGCTCCCCTGCAGCTGCTCTGGGGCCAACAGAAGACAACTAATTGTACTATAAAGCTCCTGAGTGCCAGCGTATGCAACTCACTGAGCGAGAAAGAGAGCGCTTTAAACCAGCGTGTGGACAGAGCAAAACTTTGATGGAAGAGTAAACGTTTGAAAGACACAGGACCATATGGATGGATATCTGAATGACTCAAAGCCAGAACAAAAGAAAACCACATCCTCCTGCTGCCATCCTCACCTTTTGCATTGCTTTATGACAGATGTGGCACTTTGGCAATCAATTCCGGGACAGCGTCACCCTGTTTATCTGGAGGCAGAGCACTCTGGTCCCCTTCCACAGTATTGATGGTGGGACCAGAGAGGACTCGAATCTCCGTCTTTGACATGCCTGTGACAGCAGACTATGAATCATCTTCTTCAAGGAGAAAAAGAAAATACAGCACATCCACATACATGTCTTATAAACATGGACAATGCAGATTTATGGCTCAGTGTTTTCAGATTTTATTGCAGATATTTAAATGTTGCACCTCCCTTACACCTAATCCCCCCCCCCCCCCCCCCCCCCACACACACACACACACACACACACACACACAAATTATACAGGCACTGAGTGTTGAAAATGTAGATCCAATGTATGCAATTATTGAAAGCTGCTCTTGAGGCATTTGTAGTGGATGAACAGTATTCTGCATTTCCTTCAAGGAGTATTGTCTTGAGTGAGGGAATTGGATGGCAGGTACAAGAAAGAGTGCAAATTTAATTTGTCGTTTAATTCAACGACAAATTCCCATGTGGACCGTATGGCTGTAAATGGTCAGATTCTTTGCAAATCTGCAGCGACTAGAGAGAATCATTGACTATAGCCTAAATTTCTATAATAGCCCCAAAAAGGCACAACAGGTGTACCTTCTGTACAGTATCCCTGTAAGCTGCCAAATTCACAATCAACAGGTTTTTATATGCTTTTTTATGTGCTTTTTATGCTGTTAATTGCACAGTTTTAGCAGAGAGGGTGTTCCTTTCGATGTGAGAGAGAAAAAAATATGGCCTTGAGCTGAATATTTTGTTGGATAAAACAGAAATGATTACCTCTATGTTTTTTCTCTCTTTGTGAGTCCCCCATATGGGATACTGGAAGACATGCAGAACAATAACAGAGCCACCACAGCCCTAATTATGATATATACAGTATACAGTATACAGCATAGTCATATTATACGTCAAATTAAACAGCAGAAGTTGGACCACACCTGTAAAAACCATGTTTTTATGACCCAAACATATAATAAATAAATAAATAATAAACAACTAAACAACAAGCTTAATAAAGCATCTCTATGTGGACCCAGTCGTGACTTTTCTGGCTCATACCTACTGTACATGATGCAAAAAACATCAGCAACCATTCATTTGAAAGAGCCATCTACAAAGACTGGAACACAAGAGGTTTGGAGCTTTAGTAGCACCATTTCCAAGGGATATTCAACCTAAAAGTGTTTTTTTTGGCAAGACAAAACATTATTGAATTTTTACTGTGCAAAATGTACAATTCACCAGTAACACATATACTGATAGTTGCGCATCTCATCAAATCCTCAAAGTGTTCCCTTTCCAATGACACCAAAAGTATTCAAATAGACCTTCTAGTTGCATAGATATGCTCATTGTATCATGGGTATATGGGCCTAGAAGCTACATCTGTGAGAAGAAAACAAAACGGGCATCTTTGTTATAACTTGGGCAATTATAGTAAAGTAACCATTTTCTGTTTATTTGTGCAGTATTGATTTAACTTGGAAATTCCGAGACCACAATAAAACATTAACGTTAGCCCAGAGTTCACTCATCTGAAACTTCGAAAATCCTTTCTGTTGCTAGGTGGTTACTAACAGTCGGGTTATTTGCTGTAGTGGTAAACAAGATTCCATTACACATAGGAGCTTATTGACGTGACTGATTGTGTTTCAGTTATTAGTCCGTTTCCATGGAAACGGAAAACACATTCCCAAAAACCTTTCAATTGTCATAACAAATTTTTCATCAAAATGGATATATTTTGTAGATACATTTTATTTTGTGAGTAATAGTTGAATATCTACTGCTTGACTCCATCACTGTTGTGCTTAAATGACGTTAGAGGACTCTCAGGTAATACTGCTCAGTGGGAACACACTGGGGTGGAGTGTGTTCACTTCTGCCTGGACTTCTCTACTTTGCAGAGAGATGCCAACAGATGACTACATCTGGGCCTCGGCTACTGAAAACAAAGAACAGCATATGTATGTAAACCCACTGAAGTAGTTACATGGGAAACATAGTGGAAAAGGCCTGCCAGCTAATTTGATGAGATCAAACAAGCTTGCCTCATTTTTCTTTTGTTTGATCTTCCTGTTGCTGCTTGAAGCACAAAAAGGTACAGCACAAGAACTAAGTAGAGATAGATAGATAGATAGATAGATAGATAGATAGATAGATAGATAGATAGATAGATAGATAGATAGATAGATAGATAGATAGATAGATAGATAGATAGATAGATAGATAGATAGATAGATAGATAGATAGATAGATAGATAGATAGATAGATAGATAGATAGATAGATAGATAGATAGATAGAGCAGTGAGTGATCTGGGAGTCTTTGATGGCTGCAGCACACAGAGATCAGGCTTCATCTAAATGAATACTGAGATTAATCTAATGTTCCTAAAATTTCCACCACAATAGTATAGTAACAATGTAGCTGCAAGAGCAAGAGCGTCTTTTTTTTTACCAAGAGAGCACCCTGGTTTCTTCTGTCTCTCTCAGTCTGTTTCCCTCTTGTCACTTTTACTGTTTCCAAATCTCTGTCTCTTGGTTTTTCCTCTCCTGCCAGCTCCATTTCTTCCTCTTGCTCATGTTAATGTACCTCCAGTCTTACCCTGCAGCCCCACTAGAGCGCCATAAGAGGACTTGAATGCAACCTCATAATACAATCAAGCTTAAGCTCCGACTGGAGGGCCGCTGAGGGGACACCATCCCGCCTCACAAGTAAATAAGCCACTTGGGAGATCGTGGAGTGCCTCCCAGGAGAGATGGAGGCTGAGGAGACAATGACTGGAGGCCAAGAGAGCAAGTTTAATGGAAACTCTATACTCTACCACCCAGGAGACCCCGTATCCTCCTGGACCCCCCCCCCCCCCCTCACACACACACACACACACTAATCATCAACTCATTAAGCATCAACCTGAAGGGTTTTATAAATCATCAAATCATATGACGCTGCTTGTTCACTGGGGTTTTCCTCTCCTCCGCTTATTGTTTCAAGTGAATTGAAATCCAAGTCCTCCATTTGTCATTTTAAAAAGTCAATTCTCCATGACAGTTCAAGCAAAGACAGAGCAAACGCTCCTCATTTTGCCAGGTTATGTGTCATCCTGGCTAAATTAGGTTTCTGGGTTTCCTGACTATGGCCTTGTGGCCACTGAGCCACAGATTAGATTTAGTGAAATTGATTATTGGGACTTCTTGTGGAAAACTCGACTGTGTTCAAGTTAAATGCCGTATTATTATGTTTTCTTTGAGTCATCGCACTTCAGCACAAAAAGAAAAATAAAATAAATTACTTGTTGACAGTAACCCACAGTTTCAATAAGGGATTAATGTGTTTTTAATGTATCTGACAGTGCTATAGTAACTTTCTCTTTTCCTTCAGGTTGAAATGTTTTTCATTTGGACATTGAAAAAAAGAAACATCAATCTATCTATCACATTAAATTTTCTGGTAAATTTTCATGCCATACGTATCTTTGTTAAGCACATTGAGTATTTGCCCGTCAGTTCTCTGAGCCTGAGCTTCTGCACGGTGTGAGGAAACACTGGTTTGGGTGCCAGCACTTTCCTTTTGCTTCCTGTTTGAAGTGATGGATGAAAATGCCAGCAGCTCTGGGCCTGGTGTCAAGCTATAGAAGCATCACTGAAGGGTATTTTCACAGACGTTTCCGAAAGTTCTTTGGGCCGGCGTTTAGTTGTCATTTGAGGGACTGCAGCTTGAGGCACCTCTGGCACTGGCATCACTTCTCAGTCCAAGCAGCGGCCATTTCATCGAGAGACTTTTAAGATCCAGTAAAGTGAACGATTCCTCAGTAGATGTATCGATCTGTCCTTTCAAATATATATATATCTATATATCTTTCTGTCCGTTCAAATATATATATATCTATATCTATATATATATATATAGATCTACAAACATGTTGAAAGAGGACATTTCTCCAACATCAATCTTCTCATGGCAAGGTCATTGAATCATCTTTTATCTTTGTAATGGGGTCAATTTCCAGCAGAGCATGCACAATCATATGTTGGAAGAGACACAGGGAGGATGTGCTGAGAGGAGGAGAGAAGTAGGTGGAAGATCTGTACTAATTTCATCCTTGTGATATTGTTTAATTTAATGATTAGATGGTGTGTATGACCTGCACAGCATACGTGTGATAATGACAGATTAACATGTCATATCTGTATAAATGTATTGCAATGAATTTGTAATCACTGCACCACCCTCATATGCAGTATAGGACAGTATAACACAGGTGTTAAAGCTTCCATTGGGTCCATCTATAGAGAGGAAATAGAGAAAATGATCAACTTCATGTTCAGCTCTTCCTCCCAGTACTGAGATCCTGATGTAAAACGCCATCATCTCAGTACCGGAGCAGACGATTCTTCAGCCTCTGAAGTTAACAGAATCAGATTCACTCTCCAGATACGCATGGTGAGCTCACACAGGGCCGAGGTAGATTCTGATAGATGTGAGGCTGATGCAGATGGGGTGAAGACACAGAGATTTGAACTGTTGTGCTGTGAGTTTTCAGCACACGAATCAATGCTAACAGGCTTTGCTCTGAGCAGTCGAAATTGCTTTGTGTTCCCAGCGACTTAACAGGTCTCCTCTTCGCTGTCAGTGGATGTTTCTTCATTCACCTGCTGTATAATTTGATTATCAAATGCAATTTAGTGGATTTATTATGGGCTCTGTTGAAGCCTAACTGCAAATGGCTGCGACAGGAGCTGGTTTTGGAACATATGCGCGCACACACACACACACACACATACACACACACGCTATTATAAACTACATCTGTGCTAGCCAGTCCGTGGAGAATGCCCACTGTGACAGCTGTTGGCACATTTATTTTCTATCTGAATCAGTGTAAACACAGTCTTTTCCCATGAAGCTTCTCTGGGTCTTGCCAGCATACAACTAAAGCCCAACACACACACTTACACACACACACATGCCCTTCGCTCTCCCACACACACACACACACACACACAAATGCAGACACAAGTGGTATGTCAGCAGCTGTACATACGTCGGCACATGTTCCCGCTTAGCTGTTAACTTCAGATTGGATATGTCGTTAGATTTAATTCCCCGTAGGAAACTAATGTCCAGAGAGAACCGCCGCCACTCAGACTAAAAAGCATTGAGTGTTAAATGTCACATGGGCCACTGTGCAGCCTTTCATCTCAGGGCAAAACACAATTAGACTCTTGTTTGTTCATTTGTTAGCCTTGTTTTTTGCCTGGCTCTGGAGTAAAGAACGGAATTCTCTTCTTGCTTTCATGGGAACGAAACTTAATGCAAAGTACCTCATCGGTTTGAATGCTTCCTCAACTTAATCAGATGATAGATAGGACAAAAAGATCCACCAGTAGCAGCTTGAAAGAAAAAAAATCTTTGCATGAAACCTTTCACATCAAACCAGTAATGTCTGTGAAGTTCCATTGTGAAGTGGTTTGTGACTGTCAGAATGAATGCCTGACCTCTGTGAGCTTTGGTCTGAATACAAATGGACTGGTTTGATGGGAACATCCCAGACAGGGCACTGTTGAATGCTTTCAGTTAATTATTGGATTAAAAACTATATCTCATCTATCCCTTGGGGCATGTTAGTGCTCTGGATGAAGTTGTTGTTGTCAGTCACAAAGAAATGGCAAGAAATTAGTTGTTCCAAATTAATTCTTGCTTTTCACACCGTGTAATCATCCAACTGGAGCCGAGCCAACAGCAAGGACATTTGAGTCTATAACACCAGCGTTTATTTGGAAAGTTTCACCGAATGTGTGTTCTGCAATGGCCTGAGACCTGTTAAGGGTCAAAGCAGTTCATGAATTTCAATGGATGGATGGATGGATGTTTAAAATGCAGTTTCATGAAACAGTTGCAGAACAGTATCTAATGCTGTTATGCTCCAACGTGGGTAAAAACCGTAGTAGATGCAGCTTCATATTTCCCAATGTTTGCATGAACAGAGCACTGTCATATTCATCTCTTCAAATTCACATTAGTTAATCAGAGGAAAGATATTTGAAGAATTTTTTGCGCTTTTCAGTGTGAAATGCTGTGGTCGGTATTTGGTGGTGACTCATGCCATAGCAATGAGCTGTTTTGCAGCACGATACGAGCACAAAGCATCAGACACAGCCAAACACTTGGACCAGAAGGGCCAAGTCCATCCCACAGCAAGCGCCATCGCACTCAGTGACCGGGGAGCAGCTCACCAAGGTTCACAGGGAAGTCCACCCCATGCTGCTTTGTTATGGGAGGAGTCGATAATGTTGTAAATGACAGCAGGGAGAAGTCAGTTGTTATTGCTCCAACATGGTGGCCTCTCCCTCGTAATCACCACTAAACACAGGCCACAGTGGATCCCCAGCTCTGCTGTTACAGCAGAGGCCACCTGTAAGACTGCACCAATTGAATGTCTTCGTCTTAAATGTGCATCAGATACTGAATAACAAGGTGTCTATTAAAGCAGAGCTGTGCACAATCCACAATTCCTCCATTCAGTTCATGGATTGCACCGGCTCCTCCCCACACTGTGATGAATAGAGGCAAGAACTGAATTGTCAGAGAGAGGAATTAAATTCATTACTATTTCCACTCAGTCTGACAACACAGAGGACAAATAAAGTCAAACAGATTTTGTTTTGCTTTAAACTAAGCATTCCTTTAAGCTCGACATATGAAAGATGAAATGAATCAAACTTTACAATTTGCTGTTAAAGCATAATGGTTACAAGCAGCTTGCACACAGATCGTACAGGAGGACTTTCACTTTGACTCCAATTCAAGTTTTGCATCATGTTTCTTCCTCAATTCAATATTTCAGTATTCTGGGTTTGTACGGCCTTAATATATAGAGATTTCTAAATAAGACTGCTGCCAGATTTCAACAAATTTCAACAAATCAGGCCTGAATGCAGTAATGGAGAGGAAATGCTTGTGCTCCTTGTTTGCGTGCAGCAGCAGCCATTATGCAGCTGCTGTTTTCAGCACCGCCCGTCCAGCAGCAAACAGCAGACTCAGGCAGGGAGTTCAGAGCCAGACTCCACCAAGATTTCCCTGAACATTTGGTGGAGGTCGAATCTGAGCCAGCCACGAGAACATTGTATTCTAACTCTTTTTCCATCTATCTGTGTACATTATCTATCTCTTTATCTAATGCCCCTGCAATTATTTTACAGATTATTTCATAGCCCCGGGTGATCAATTAATCGTCAGGTAACTAAATCTACTTTGAGTAGAAAGACTTCAAAGGGCAGACTGCTGAAAACAAACAGTATGTTATCAAAATTGCATAATACTTCCAAATATAGCAGATTTGAGTAGAATTTTGACAATGCCAAATCTGGCTGAAGGCTTCTCGAGATAATAATAATGATAAAAGAAAAATCACCATGGCAACCCCTTCAGCTGTTTCATATCAAGAAAAATCATCTGGCCATCTTCTGCATTAAAAGAAGACATTTCAAGTTCAAGAATTAATGAATTCTTGCATCAAACTTCCTTATCAAGACCAGAAAGAGGATTTAAGGAGGCTTTGAGGAGCCTCCTCACAGGTTGAGAGGAGACTTTGATGTGTTTGATCAGGACACACACTGAGCTTAACATTTTAAGGCGAGAGATTCTTTTGTGAGTGCGCCAATTTAAAGTCTGCTACAAGATAAAGAGCTGTGCCGCCAGTGTGTGCACCCAGTCTCTTCAAAAAGCATCAGAACTTTTTCTTAGAATAATGACACCTCCAGTGTGTCCTTGTGTCTGGCTCGGCAATATGGGCTTTTAAGTCATTCTTCTGTGTGAAAGTGCAGAATAAGAAACACATTTGGCCATTAGATTTAATGCTGTACCTGAAGGAAACACAGAAAGTGAATTGATAAAAATGTATGTGTCATGAATAGTGCAGATTATGGTCATTGTACCAAGGATGGTAAGACCCTTCATGGAGGAATAAAAGCTGCGTTCAATTCAGGTTAGAAATGCATGCCTGCATTGCAGAAGCTGCAGAAGTGGTTTAACTCAGATTGAATATGTTGTGCAGCGTCTGTCTTTGACTTCAGTCGTCAGTCTCAGGAGCAGCGAGCAGTTGGGTGGGAGCAGACTACAAAGCATTACCAACCGGCTCCTGGCCAACAGCCTCCGGCCTCCACCTCTCTCCCAACCCCCCACCTCCATAATTGCAGGGCCCTCACACCCTTCAACTAAAATGGCTCCCATTCGCCATGGTGCTGTTTGATTACATGAGAGGCTTCAGTTGTATAATCATGGATGTAATAAGGGAACACGAGAAAGAGAAAGGGGCTGAGCAACCATAATATGTTAAGCTGTGAAAGACTGGAAAAGTTGGAAAGAAGGAAAGATGTATATATGATGATGGGATAGAAAACTGGATGGAAGAGACAAATGGAAAAGACAAAATGGATGGATTGAAATGCGGGGAGATAAATGCGTAGATGGGTGAAAAATGGGTGCAGGAAGCATAGACAACCAGACTGCTGATGCTGATAACGTGGACACATGCATGGCTGGATTGACAGATTGTTGGACAGATGGAAAAATAGATCTGTGCATGTGCAGTTATTTGACAGAAATCTTCCTGTGAGCAAAACTAAATTTATCCAAAGTAAGATTTAATTGCTCAGATTCATAATCATTCATTCAAATCAAGTCATTCAAGTGCGTCCACTATACAGATGAACAAAATATAGTACACAGATCCATTAGCTAGGCTAAACAGCAACACTAGACCAAAGCACTGAACAATCAACAACATAAAAAAACAAAATAGCAATACAAACTGAGACTGAGACTGAAAAGTCTGTTTTAGACAGGATTCATATGACTGGTATGAGCAGACAGGGCGTGAGCTGGCAGACAAAGACAAACAAGAGGCAGGAGCTGTGCACAGCTCGGGGTGAAGCCGTCCAGACTCCCCCGCTGTGACGCCCCACCTTCCTGTCCGGAGCCCAGGGTGCAGGGCGCTAACAAGTGGAGCCTCCCTTTCATCTAGGCCTTGGGGGTGGGAAGGTGTGGGGGTATGGGGTGGGGGGGCTGAGTGCTGGTGGATTTGGGTGGAGGTTGAGAGGTTTAGGCAGCCGGAGCTCGTATCTACTGATAGTCATGAAATATGCATGGACGCTGCGCCTCAGCCGGGCCATAATTGATCAGAGGACGCCATTAACAGTGGTGCAGCCCCGTTTGGCTGCACCTGTGAACCCCACCCCCACCATCCTGGTGCCCCTCCCCAGCCCCGTCTTTAACGAGCACCACTGATCAGACAGACTGAGAGAGAAGGAGGGAGATTAATGAAGCAGACACGCCCAGGAGGTCGGCCTGAGCTAGGGCAATCATTTCCTGTCAGCGTCACAGCCCTGGCATTAACATATTGTTGGTTTGCCTTCATTCAGGATGTTTGCAGCAGAATAAATACTCTGTGTTTATGACAACACAATCAGTACTGTAAAAATATCAGCCTGTCACTCCGGCCAGGCAGACATGCTTTTCTCTCTGGTGGATTCAGCCACAGTGTGAGGAGAGAGCCACATGGAGCAGCCTTTCTGTGTGGGGTTTACATGTTCTCCCCCATGCATACTCACAACCTGGCAACCCCATCCTTTGTTTGCCAGTAATAAAGTTACAGTGAATATAAATCATGAACTCCTTCAGGGCTGACTTGGTAAGACTGTGGTGAAGCTGTAGACTCAGGTCTTTCTGACTTGCTTACATTGCCATTTGCAGACTAGAGGCGGGCAACGCAGTAGAGGAGTGGTGAGCTCTGAGCGAGGTCCCTGTGGGACCGAGGGCCTTACTGTATGCAGTCTGCATGTTCCAAGAAAATGGATAAAATCCAGAGTACACACTAATGTGCATTCAGTAGGATAACCAGAGATTTAACTGTTGTTTGTAATATATGATGATAGCAACACTGTTATGAGATCCATCTGTAATAAGACAGATGGGCATGTTTTCCTTGGTTTGAAAACATGCTTAATGTCTTCAAATCAGTCTTATTCAATGCCATCATTTAAGTGCAGATAATAAAATCTACAAAAATAAATCTGAAGCTCTAACTAAAGCTCCAGGATTGATTAACCTGTTTTAATACAGCGACACACAGTATTGATATTAAATGATAGATTATTTCACTGTGGCTGTTTCTCTGCACAGATCAGAGCATATGCAGACTTGCTTTTCTCAGGAAAGGTTCAGCAAAATAGAAATCAATGATCAGTGGAGCGCATAGATCCATTCCTCCTCTCAGCCGGCCCGCAGCCTCATCTGATACGAGATGCAACAGCACTTATTGTCCTGAGGGAAACTCAATTTGCAAGGAGAAGGACAGGTGAGAAAATGGTGTGCAGACAACAAAAACACTTGATGATAGCAGAGAACATCGGCACAACCCATTCAAAGTTTGCAAGGTTGAAGTTTTAATGCAGTACTGGTGATGTGCTCACTACAGGAGTGTGCTTCTGTGAGTATCTGTTGAAAATGTGAAGGTTGTACCATCACATGATTTTCTGATAAAGATGAGAGCTCGATCGTACTAGATCAGGTAGCTGTTGCCTGTCATCAAACATGTTTGTCTCCCATGTTAATTGACACCAACCCATAAAGACAAGCATTAGATGAAACTCCTGTCATGAATCCAGCTGGTGATCCTTTTTGCCCCACAAAACTCGTGGGAACACTAAAACAATAAAGTGCTAATCAATACTTCAATATTCCTTAGTTCCTGTCTGCTGCACTTAGCTTTGGGCCCATTTATTACGACAGGGATAGTAAATCTTTAATAAAACATGTCACGGATACACAGTTTAATTCAAATAAAATATCTGAATAATTTAGAAAGGTGAGCAGTGTAGTTTTTAGAAAACGGTTTGTGGCAGGATGAAATATAATAGTTGCTCTGGCTGCACATTAATACATGTTGAGGACTGAGTCAAAGTAACCAGAGAGGCTGAGTTCATGTTAAGACAGGGATAATAGTGCTTCTGTGATGATTTACTGGCATTCTGTCTCACAATGTATCAGGAGCCATAGCTATTGCTATGAAATCAGCCCCTAAAAAGAATTTAGCTTTTAAACAGAACAGATCACACTGATTGAACCCTGCACAAGCCCAAAATTGGTTTGTTATATAAATTCATGTAACCCTCTGGAAAACCTGAGGTCACATGCTTCTTGTTTGATGCCTTTTTTATCAACTGTGCAATCAGATTTGAGCATGTTTTCAGTATTGACCTTCAGTTTTGGAGAGGGATCAGATCTAAATTGGGTGGCTGCATAGGCCGTCGATAAAATCATTTTCCTTCTCTTCATGAAGACAGATTGATGGTTTTTACTGGACGCAGGACATAAAGGCTGCATTGTCCTCCCCTCACTGCACTGTAGTGCCCGTCCAGAATGTGTCATCTGTCTATAACCTGTCAAGGCAGCTCTCACCTTGTGTGTGTGCGTGCGTGTGTGTGTGTGTGTGTGTGTGTGTGTGTGTGTGTGTGTGCGTGCGTGCGTGTGTGTGTGTGTGTGCTGGGCCGGTGGGGGATGGTAACTCGGGAAACGTGCAACATGTTTGGGCTGCGGCTGAGAGTATATTGATTGGTTCAGAAATTATTAAACCCCCAGGAGGGGAAAGAGGCTGTTGCTGGGCTGCAAGACTGGATTTTTAAAGCTCTTTCCATTAATAACCAATGTAAAGCGCAGTCATAACAAATACCACTGTGTCACAGCTATTAAAAATGATATGGATGAGGAAATACAGCAGCCACAGAGCACAGAGCTCATTTATTATGGTGATTTTGTGAGTATTTACCATGCGTACAAAGACATGGCACGACAGCACGTTTTGTACTGATCAAATCAATTTTAGAGATGGTGTTTCTACACATTTAGAACAGCTTAATAGTAATCCATCACTTGGTTTGGTTATTTTTCTGTCTTTTACTTTTCTTATCTTTTTGCTGTGTCAAAATGGAGGAGCAAATGATTGGATTTGCTCACTCAGTCCCTCTATACTTTCCGATGCAGTGTACTGCATTTTTTTTAATCTCTGGTGCAGTTTCAGCAGCACTTTATTTACTCTGCGTTGCCCTCCAATTTCCTACCCAATGAATCAGTTATTACAGCATCAATCAATGTGTTAGCCCCTGTTTTGACTCCATCTCACAGGAAGTCGTGTGGCGGGGAAAGTGGCGCTCAGATTTCCAGAGTGAGGCTTTCAGATGTCGCTCCACACTTCATCGTCTTGCCTGATTGCAAACTGATTACTGGCTTTAGATTGCTACCCTTTTTGTTTATTAGTATTCTGGAGATTAAAGGCCATCTCCAAGTGCATCCGTCCCTCTCAATTCAATTCCTCAGCCGTGAAATAAAAAGTATTGGAGGTATGATGCCTGCATGCAAAAAGTGGATGATGTCAAGTTAGCAGAGCTCTGTCATGTCAAGAAACTTTCATCCACACATACGTGAATTGCAGGAGAACACTGAGCAAGTCCTACATGTCGTAATTTATCCATTAAATCTCTTTCTTGAGCATTTTAAGGACTTTTTTTTACTGATCCGCAATAGCAAAGAGGCTATTTGAAACTAATGCTTCCCCTTTTGTCTTGAAGTTTCTTCATCACTGATGGATAGAAACCCACCTGAGGAGAGCAGAGCCTCACACAAGGGACAGTCATGTCCTTGAATGAATTTCTGTGCTTCAAGGCCGGTGATGTGTCCTTCAGTATAACCTGCTTGTCTAGTTGCACTGTGTGACCCATATTCTCATGCACCTGCTGCTGCCAAGTCGGCTCATGCTGGGAAGCACAATGGTGGAGGAGCAATGAATCAAACAAGGACACGCTGAGCGCCGGACATGGAGCTCCAGCGCAGGTCATTGACTTGGATGAATGAGGTGAGTGAGTGATCGTGCGCCACTGGGTCTTCCTAGCATAGCAGACACTATGGGCATGAATAACATGTGAATGAATGAATATTTGAGATAGCTTTCGGCCCTGTCCACCGGAGATGCTGCTTCTTCAAATATGCAGCAAAAAATGAAAATAAAATTTCATGGTTCAGTGGAAATACACCTAATATCCAAAATGAATGAAAAAAATGTGTTCTATGTCGAGGGAACCCAGAATTCCCAGTCAAAGTTGTACAGTAGCTCCTGTAATATCATCCATGTTTTTATTTTTTTTGCTTTTTTGTTTTAAAATGCAAAACAGGTGAATCTGAACAGAGTCAGGATGTAAAGGAAGATGTGGGTGACTCAGCTCTGTAGATTAAAAAAGGATGTAAAAGCAGGCACGTATTCCCACATCAAAAACAGGATGGTAAAACTGCTTCTAAAGTAGCATCAGAGGTATTTGTGATAAAAACCAATGTCCCAAAGCTTCTACACCAAAGAACAAGGATAAATACCACACTGAACCATTTCCAGTCCACTTTAAACAAGCCAGGGGCTGAAATGAGTTTGCCTAAGTTGAGGTGTCATATGCAGATGTGCAGATGTGGAGACTGGAATTGTACTCCTGGACATTGTTTTCTCTTCATTGTCCAGTTTGACATTTGGTTGACCCACGTCTCATTAAGAATTCAGTCACTCACCCTTCACTGGGCTCTGTGCAAGCTGAGCAGTCAAGTCCTGCAGGGGTGTTGATGTGCATGAATAGCCGAGGCTCTAAATTGGGGACGTGAGTGGGTGGTCCTCTCTCTGAGGACCTCCTCAGACCCTCACCTTGCTGTAATCACCCGCTCAGCTCGGCTTTCTCGCCCGGCTCTTAGCTCCAATTTTTGTGGCACTGAAGCATCCTTCAAGATGTAGAAAAAAAACAAAAAGGGGCTTTTAGTTTCTTTCCTGTGCCTTTTATCAGGAGCAAGAACACATTCATAACCATCAGCCAGAAAGACGGCCACAACACACTGGAGCTGTTTTTCTTCTTTTTTGGTAAATTGCATCCTATGTTTGGAAGGGTATGGAGTTTTTATTCTGGTCACTGGCTTTCAGTCTATGAGCCGGAGCAGCAGGAGTCATCTTTACTCCCTTTGTCTTGCCCTGAGTTTGCAGCTCTTTCCTTTTCTCATTGCCAGTTGAGACCAGGTGCTGTTTGGTTTAGTCCCCCACAGCCAAAGTGACCTTGGTATGATGTGCAGCATTCAGTTGTCAAACAATACGTCAAAACAGAGGTCTTATTAAGTATTTCTTGTGGTCAGCAGAGTGTACAAAAATATCAAAATGAATGAGACACTTGTGCAGTTCTCAAAACAGTTTAAATTATCCTCATTTTTGTTTCAATTTCCATTGCAAAGTGACCAAAAATAGCTGGGCCTGGTAGCTGGTATTGTAGGACTTTGCTCAAACTAGTGCATTTATTTTCAGTTGAGGATTAATATGCAGTAAATGTTTGTGAGAATGTGTGTGTATCTGGGATTGGCTTCAGACACGGCGCCCACATTCATTATAACAAGGAAACATGTCATCCAATGCAGCGGTGCGACTGATTTATGTGTTTCTAATAGTTTTTGGACAACAGAGGAGTTCAGTGGCACAGAGGACTAAGATGTATCACGCTTTGGACACACAAAGCGTGGCTATTCAGAGGATCAGTTCCTTGTTGGGTTTGGAAATTTCCACAGATCTGAGGTGAAGATGTGCAGAGGTCACAAGATCAGGTAAACCTTGGTGTTTAGTAAGAAATCAAAGATTTGTTGGAGGCTGGATGTGAAGCAAAGAAGCCTTTTTTGCATCAGTGCAAAGTGTGTAGCGCTCCTCCTGCCTCAGCTGCTGGACGCCTGTCCTCATTTGCAGAAGCAGGATCCTTGTCAGGAGACATAAACACAGGTCATTTCACCGGGACAAACAAAATGCTGCTTCAGGGCCTACGTGTGAATCAGCTGACATTTCAGAGCTTACACGGCCCAGACCTCAGCTGACATAGCAGTTGACTGTGAACCGTCGCTGCTACTGCCTTCAGCACTTACAGACAGTTCTGCTGTCTTGAGCTTAAAAGCAACATTTCAGATAATGTCATATCGTTCTTCCTCTCATGCATTAGGTGTGAGAGAATTCTAAGAATTGTGGTTCTCAATTTCCATCAAACCTCATAACAGATAAAAACTTCTCAGTGAGAGAATATCACCCAGGATCTGTGACCTGGGTTGGGATTGAGGACCAATCTGTATGGTGTGTTTGGATTTTCTACCAATGTCCGTGTGGGCTTTATCCAGGCATACAGTTAAAAAACATTACATTATAGACTCTAAATTACCTTGAGGTGCAAGTTTAGGAGTAAATGGTGTGTCTTAGAATATGAGCAGTCTAGTCTAGGCTATATTTCCTGCATCTCACCCTATGAGTAATGTTATAGGCTCTTTCAGACCCCTTCAGACACCATTTGCATATAAAGTGTGTTCAGAAAACGTATGGGTGAAGTTGGCAAAGACCACTAAGCAGAATAGATAATGGTACCAATTCTGTAACACCTCATCCATTTCTATCTTGTGCACACATGCTATTTGTGGCAGAGGAGATTGCACCTGAATGAGTGACTGTTGTCAGTGTCTTTCTAGCCTGTTGACTTTCTGCATCACGTCCTGGTCCACAGCTGCAGCAGGGCAACCTGCTCACGCCCACATATGGCACACTTACAACAGCTGCCAAATAAGCTGTTCTTGATTTGGAATTAAATCACAATCAGTCAAACACCCCCTATTTTACTTAACACACAGCGTGACACTGTTGTTTTAGTAAACACTGTTTACTTGCACGAGAGCACTGATGAAAATAGCAGCAGCTCTCTGAGAGCAACATGCAATTATGCAGCCATTTTGTTGGATATGCTGCTTGTTTACTGCGCCGTGTTTGAAGGCTACAACAAACATGGGGCTCAGCAGCAGCTTTGCAGAGGAGTCATCTTCGGTTGAGGAATAAAGTTTTGGCCGTTGAAGCATCCTAATTATAGGCTGATTTGCATTGTAAAGAGTGTCCAGCTCCATCGATTTCAAAGTCTATGGAGTCACAGTCTGTTTTAAAAAATAAATGTTATATTAATTATCTGTTACAATAGCATCTAAGCGTAAGGTAAAGTCATTTCTCTTTGCCCAGAGAAAATCCATTTGAAGAGTAAACTTCTACTCATAAAGAAGAGATATTTTAATATTTAACGAGTGATTCAATTACTTTGTACGTGGGAGACATTTTTGGAGACAGTACATTCATCTCTCTCCTGCATAATATCATGAATGCCAAAACGTAGTGTAATATAATGAACACTCCCAACAACCTCGGCCTGCAAAGTTTATTGAGGAATTAATCCCCGAGCTGTTTGATAAAAGTGCAGTGCATTAATTATAGGTTTGTTTTCCATCTCAGGAAAAGCTCAGAGGTGTTTCAGCAACTCAGAAGAACTCAATATACACCTCACCCTTCACTTAAACAAGAAACAAAAAGTAACAGAACAAATGTATTTCTATAATTTATTTATGTTACAGATTACAACACTACATGGGCAGACACTCTCAGAGTTTTCATTTGGAACAATAAATGTAGGGAACTCGCTCCCACTATCAGTGATATAGAGGCTTGCTGTCCGTCTGATGAGATCTCATCATCTCCTCCCCCAAAACTCTGACCACATGTCGTTGGAACAAACAGATTGGAAATGAAGGGTGAGATCTTGCCAGTAGTTTCATTTATATGTTAATCTGTCCATGGACCTTGGTTAGGATTTGAGTGATTCCAGCATAAGCTTTGGTAATGTATTCAGCCGGACATATTCTGATGCCAGTGGAAAGCCTATACATCCTTGTAGACCAGAGGCAATCTATCATTTGCAAGGTTTGGCAGCGTGTCGGCTCTCCAGACTCCATAACTGTTCCATTTATTTAGAAGACTACCTGTAAAATATCTGTTGAATATAGAGCAGCCACACAGCTGGGGTTGTGAACTTTTGCCATTAATCCAGAAGACAAAGCAGGAATTTGCTTGTGTCTGATTGACAATATTCTCTCCATCCAGTAACTTGCAAACTGTAAATGGCAAATGTGGCAAAGAAAGGAGGGAACGGGGGATTTTTTACAGCATGCTAATGCAAATGCATGGCTGTTGAAAGCCATGGAAAGAGTAAGGTGATGGATGGAAGCTATTCTCTGACAGAAATGGAGAAATTGCTTTGGATTGTGCTTTTTGCTGCTTTGAAAGTGCAGCAGCATATTTTGAAACGCTCTGAGGGTTCAAACAACAGCATGTGTATGTGTCCATCTATCAATGAACGGTGATAATTCAGCATTAAACATTGAAATGTCATTGCTGTGTTTATCATTATGTCAGAACAAGAGCCTGATTTCAGCAACAGTTGCATTTATTTTATTGCTCTTTAGAGCTTTTGGCTGTTTTTTATTGCTGCTTTCTGTATTTTTCGTTGCCGCAGCAAAGATTTATAGTTTTTATGTTTTGATCATTCGCTCCATATTCTTCCATTTAGTGAAATCTGTGTGACAGCTGGATCTGCATTCTCAAAACAGATTTAAACACACAGAAAAAATAAGACAATGATGCAAGCAGCTGTGAGGCTGCACAGCAGGGTTTTGAGCATCACAATAACAAACGATGGAAAGTCGCATAGAATTTCATATTCATATGTATATTTGTATGTGTATGTGTGTGTGTGTGTGGTGTGTGTGTGTGTGTGTGTGTCAGATCACATCCAGGCACTCTGCAGATCAGTCCATCCTGCTCCCTAACCTCTTCTTCTTGGTCATTTGTCGGCAGACCCTCCTCTGGCTGCCTGCCATGTTTCCTAATGAGGTCAGACTCCTGCCTGCTCTGCAGTCCTGACCACCATTATGTGTGTCACTTTGTGTGTGTGTGTGTGTGTGTGTGTGTGTGAGTGGGAGAGAGAGAGAGGTGGATAAAGCAAGCAAGACAAAAGAGAGGCTCACAGGAAGACAGAGTGCGTATGTGACTTTCAGGGGGATAAAGAGAGTGTGTGTGTGTGTGTGTGTGTGTGGTGACTGCTTGCACTGTGCCATACGTACTGACCTGGAATAGGTTTAGTGCTAATGAGGAGAGGGAGAGGTGTGGGGTTGCCAGGTCAGGCCTAATTCGCATTTAGGGGAATTCTGGTTGGAAAAGTCATGCACCGGTTGGGCTGAATAGCAGCTACTGTCAGGCGCTGGTGTAACACACAAAAGCTTGGCCAGGGCTCTGAATGGTGGTGAGTGAGGGACTACAGTATGAATAGATCCACCAGCCAGCAACTGCTTCTATCACTGTGGCAACTGTACCACAGTGTCTGTTATGCAAATTTAGCTGAAAATGTATAACCAGGCGAAGAACGCTGTAATACCAGAAAGTACAGTGAGGTAGACACAGAGAAAACCATGCACAACACAAAAACTGCTTAGAAAAATGATTTCTCAGTGTGACATTAATAAAGAATATGTACAGTATCTATCTATCTGTCTAGGGGCCATCTAGTTCCCTCTGCTCCCCATCATCAACACTTATCCTATCTGGCCATTATTTCCTACATATCAGGCAATTAACAGCTTCTCTATGAGTACTTACAGTGGCTGTGGAGGGATTCAGCACCCACTCAGCTGGTAGAAACATGAACTATACATTTCTATGCAGGAGAAATGTATATTTTTGCACTAGTGTAGGAGTGTACTGATGTGTAGGAGGTTACATTGTTTTTTGGTTTGCACTGAAACCATCTCAGGTTATGAAACATTTTTTTATTTATTGAATTTCGTTTATGAGAACACACTGACCAGTTCAGAATAAAGTTCAGGAGCCAGGTATGACAATGGCAGCGTAGCCTCGTGGTTACATGGATAACACATCTGAGTTTGATGGGACAGTTTAGTAGTTAGCATCATATGCTAAAAGTGGATGTGATTTATTTTGTTCTGTGTGAATTTGGTGAAAAACGAAAACGGTGACATAAAAACTCTACAGGCATGCATATGATACATTTAGTGCATTAACCTAGCAACATTAGCATGCTGGAGTTTAAAGGAATCAATGCAGTTGTTCAAATGTCAAATTCATTTTGACCTGTTGATCCTCTTCGATAAAATGTCAGGGAACACAGAACCATCTTCCAGGGACTATGAATACCTGGAGCATTTTTCATGTAAATATATTCAATAGCTGTCGAGCTATTTGACATTTAAGTGTTGGAAAATTGATGGTCTGGCAGGCCTCCTGAGAGAAACGCAGCTAGCATGGATAATCCCGGCGGCAGAGTTCAGTTTCAACATTCAGAGCCAAGGAACGAAAGCCTTGCTGGCAAAGAACCGCCGGGGGATTTTCCCTCCATGCGATTTCCTTTAATCTCATTGCATCATTGTCATGTTGGACAAACAAAACTGATATATGTTTGTCCCAAATCCGCCGCCTTGAATATTACCCCTCAATTTCCAGTTCTTCGTGCCGCATGCATTGTGAAAACCGACACCCAGCGTCGCTCTTGAAACTGTTGATTAACATCTGCCGCAAAAGTCAAATCAGGTCAAATCTGTTAAGCGCTCCTGACAAAACAAATTTAAATGCTGGCAGAAGCAAGACGGAGCAAACCGATCGCTAAATTGAAGCCAAAAACAGCAGACTGTGTGCCAGCTTTTTTTTCTTTTTTTTATGTGCTCGTGAGCAAAACACAAGTGGAACAGCTTCCACTTGTGATATCATGTGGCATCCTCAGAGCCTCGCAGTTTAGCGTCTCTGCCTCTGCTGCATGCATCACTTCAACTCCAAGATCTTCTTTGTCTCGTCTTCACTGTTCTCCATCTGTCCCCGGGCCCCGTTACACCCAAGACTTTGATTCGGTCGACAAACGGTGTGTGTGTGTGTGTGTGGGTGTGTGTGTGTGTGTGTGTGTGTGTGTGTGTGTGTGTGTGTGTGTGTGTGTGCAGCAGAAAGAGCAGCAGAGCAGGGCTTTGTCCTGGGTTGAACTCGCAGCAGCCGCGGTGAGGGCTGCTCACTGCTGACGGAGCGAAGAAACAGAGGGAGAGAGAGCGAGAGGCAGGGGAGGGCAAACATCAGACAAAGAGAAAGGAGTGACAGAGAAGGCGGACATGACAAAAAGAATGAATAAGGAGAAAAGTCTGAAAGAGATGGAGGAAAATGAAGAGACAAAAGGAACTGAAAGGGGATAAACAGCAGTGGAATTAAGTGATTGAAGAAGCCACCAAAAGAGCAGGAACCCGAAAAACAGGAAAACAGCAAACAGACAAAGAGAAAGGCAGGAAAATGGTTAAAATATGGAAAAGAGGGGTCAAAGGGAGGACGACAAAGCCAAGAAAACATGTTAAACGGATGGGGCATGGAAAAGGAAATGGCAGAGATCGGGAGGGAGAGATAAATCAAAATATAGAGATAGAGGGTGGAAAACAAAGAGAGCGACAGGAAGAAACACAGAAGAAGAAACGCAAAAAAGAGAAGAAAAATAGAGGGAACAGCCAAGATGAGCCGAGAGATATGAAAGGAGGGAGGCAGAGTGGAGGGGAGGGAGAGAACAAACCTTTGCCAACTCTGTGAAATTTCCTCAACTCGCGGCGATAATAGCTCTGCATAATAAGCCGATTTAGCAGCTCAGTGGCAATAAAACACCCAGGTGGTGCGCACTTCTCTCCGTCTGATGGGCAAACTTATCTGCTCCTCATTGCTCTGGATGTGCTGTGCTCATGCAGCTCACCCACAGCGGAGCACAGAGGCTTCACAGGGAGCCGCTGATATAAAATTACAATGTCGTGCTCTGTTTATTGATCTTGCCTTTGATTCCACAGGACACAATGAGGCTGTGGAGAGTGGACTTTAAATGCTACCTGCAGGTGGCTCAAAAATAACCTGGGAGTTCAAGAAGTTATGGATGTTGGGTTTAGCAGCATCACTGATGAAGGATTTTAAATGTGACCGAGGTTGTTATGATGTTATTATGGATTTCCTATAGACTCTATGCAGATGACACCTCGCTATCCAGATGCTCATCATTTTGAATTCTTACAATAACGATGATCTGACACTTAAGATTTTCACCTTTCTGTCAAGGAATTACATTCGTATATCCTTTTATGTCAGTCATTTGATTTTGATTTTGACACCTTAGATAGTTATTGCCATTAGAGATGATAAAGTTTTGTGAGTCTGCATCTGAGTCTGCCTACACAAATAGTGCGTCCATTAGCTGAGCTGTTTCTCAGCAAGCTTATTGTTAAGTATTGTTAACTTGGCTCCAGAGAGAGAGGATGTTTAAGGCAATGCTAAGCCTGGCAGTGTCAGTTCACTCTGCAGTTGCGATTGAGACAAATCATGGAAAATCAGCGTTCACCAACTTTCTACTGAGGCATTCCAGTCACATTCAGAGCACCACAGACTTTGGAGCATTTGGTTTAGTAGTATTCATGGTGGCCTGGATGTGTTCTCTGATTCACCTGTGAACTTTTACCCTTTAATCTGTGACTCTATTCTCAGTACAATGCTATCTGAGGTATGTCTTTTTTGTGCTGCCACTACATCTTGTTCTCCTGATTGATATTTTGTTCAGCCTCGTAAACAGGACATGGAGTTTCCCCTGTAGATATTTAAGGCTTTCACTTCCCAGCTGCTTCTGACTAGATTTGCCGTTGGGTACAGACCTCATAACTCCAACAGGGATGACTTTGAGGATTAAATGGTCCATGGGCTTGGAAAATTCTCTCACCTCTTAGGTTTATATAACCTTTACAGAGTCTGGACTATGTTCATCCTGTCAACACAGTTAAGAGTCTACCTTCCCCATTGACATTTCTGGAGATACAGGGGTTTGCATGTGAACACGGCTGCGATGGAAAGAGGGCATGAAGCTGTGAGATGCAGAGCTCTCTGCTGTACAAGCAGCTGCTTTTGTCTCTCAGCAGAATATTTTGGTCTGCGGAGCTACAGGCCGTTCATTGTTCAGAGCTCCAGTCCATTTATTGTCCTTGGCTTCTGCTGTTGTGATTAATGATGCGTAGTATGACGGTGCTCTATAGCCAACCGCTCCTGCTTCCACCTCCCCGGGGACGGACATTTTGACTGTAGATTTTCCTGTCAGGTGTTTCACTTGTCGTGTTCAGTGAAAGTGGAACACCTGTGTCGAGCTTCAAAGAGCAGTACAGGTTTTCCATGGAGGGTTAATGGAAGCTTTTCATCCACGCTCCTTGATGAGAGACTGTAGGGATTATGTAAACAGCCAACAAAGAGCAACACAGTGTGTTTAATCTCTCATTCGCCAGCTTTTGTTAGCCATGAGTTACTTCATTGTTGTTGGTCGGAGGCTGCTTTCATAGCTGCCTGTTTTTTTGAGAATCAGTTTCTCTAACCGTGTTTTTTTTACAACCTGAAATTTGAATTCAACTCTGCAACAGATAGGAGGGACTCAGGGTACAGTCTGAAAGAAAAAAAATCTTTCCTTTGTGGAATCTGTATTCATAAAAGCACATTCAGTGCTTTTGATAGATCCAAGAGCTGTTTATGAAAGCAGATGAGCACCAGCAGGTCTCTCAGGCCGTCCTTTCAATGCTCGGTTCCTGATGGGCTGATGAACAACCCCCCCATCTCTACCTGCTGTTCTCCACAGACACAAAACCAGACTAGAGCGGCCTTGTCTGACTCAAAACGTTCTGTTACTGCTGCCAGCAAAGAGGATAAAATGCAGCAGGCTGGCTGTCACAGCAGCATCTGAAAGCAACTTTGTGATTATGGCTTGTTGGCATTGTGGGAGTCCAACAGTTTATAGGGGCTATAACTAAGATTTATACGACCCCACAGCACAATGTGATCATAATGTATCTGCAGGGGGATGATGGGATTTTTGATCAATACCAATGACTAAATGACTACTTTGGGAGGGTCTGAGATTTCTAGCTGTCCAACTTTGGAGGTTGTTTGGAACTGAAGCGAAAGTTAGAGATGGAATCGTGGTGCCGTGAGTTAAGGGTGTCAAGCTTATTGATTGTTTGTTGAGACACAATAGAGACACTGCTTCCCAGCTCCAGCGGCACAAGGTCTCCAGAAACCAGCCTCACAGGGTATCTTTGATATTTTCACCTCTTGATATAATGCGCACATTTACACATATCACTTGTCCAACAATGACCCAAAAAAACATAAATAAAAGCAAAACCTATGGAGCATGAAACACTGATTCCAGCTATAATGAAATGAATTAAATCCCCAAAAACTTTGTTTTAAAATCATTAAAGACATGGAAATGAAAAGTATTATGATGACTTGATGCCCTGTAGTTGTAAAATGTTAAAACACTTTTTTTAGAGATAGAATAGTTAGTTTGTTATAGAGAATAGTTTAAAGTTCAACCTGGGGCTGCTTGATACATTCCTCAGAACAGGTGTGGTTAAAGTCTGTCTTAAAGTCTGTCTTAAAGCTTAAAATTAGAAGCAACTTGTCATTAAAGACCGTAAAATAACGCCTAAAATGTGATTAACTCTGACTTCCAAATGATGTAAAAACAACACAACATTTCTTAATTGTTGAGGCAAATTATTTCAAGCCTATCCCAAGGTCAGTGAGAATGAAATTGCAGTTGTTTCCTCCTCTGAATTCTTATGTTATTTCTGAGAGTTGGGGGTCAAAGAAAAAAGAAAAGAAAATTACCTTTTCAGCCTCCAGTTTCAGCAATGCTCACACACTGGCAACAGCAGTCAATCTAATTTGAAACCCAGTATAATGAAGGGCTCTGCATGGCTGCACTTGTGTCATTATAAAATGGATGGACAGATTTAAAATCCCCCCTTTGTAAAACTCCCCCATGAGTCTGACACTTGGCTGCCTTCTCACCAAATCACTGCTGGCATTGATCCACAGAAGTTGACTATTTATGCTTGTATGGATGCCAGTTTCCCAGAACAGTAATCAACATTTGGAGAATAAAAAAAACGGTCTGACATCATGTAGTTTTTAAGTCTCACTAATTGTGAAAGAGTTGCACGAATGTCACTTTTACAAATGTAAATATTCAAGCATTACCCAGAGTAAAAATAAAACTTTCAAAAACTAAAAAGAAACTACAAGATGTGTTTATATAAATCAACTGATCATGGCATTGTAAGAAGTGTGGTGTCTGATGCAGTTGCATGAAATAAAGCATCTAATATCTAATGCTATAATAGAATATCTCCAGGTCTCAAGGCTAAACTGTAGCAAAAGCTCTGTCTCACTGTCTGCTGATGACATCTGTAGACAACATGAGTGGTCACAGGAAGAGAGTTGGAAACAAGATGCCAGACACACAGCCCCGTCAGTCAGATGTCAGATGTCAGAGTTTGTGTTCCTGTGAAGTAGGAGAAAACATGGCAGACGAGCACAGGAGAACCAGCAGATTTCATAATTACCAGGAGGCGGTTCAGAGCTGCAGGTCTGCACGTTTTCAGCACAGAGAAGATTTCATGTCAACACGTCATAATCAGAAAAAAAAGTGAGAGTGTTTTCCTGGAATTGGAGACCTGGCCACTCGATGGCTCCTGGCGGTGCATAAATGAAGGCCACTGGGTTTAAAGTTGCGTCTGGAACAAGTCGACCACAACTGTCGCTATGCTGCTTGTATTGCGTGGGAGCTTGTCAGCACTGTATCCAAAACACGGGCATGGGTGGAGACGGACCAGATGTGGCCATTGGCAGATGGTTAACGAGGAGATCCTCCGAGCCTGGACAGTACATCCTACATTACATCAGTACCAGATGGTTTACTCATTAACACCATCCCTCTCAAAATATACAGAAGGGGCTTTGCTGTAAATCCAAAGAATTTTTGTACCACTTCAGCTGCTTGGGCATTTTTTTTCCAGGAAATATTGGTCGATGGCAGTTTAGTGCAATTAGTCAGTGTAACAACTGTGTCATATCCTTTGTGTTTCTGCCAGAAGCTGAAACGCTGCTAATTCAGGGAAATGTATTCAAGACACATCTGAAGTTAACTTCTGCAGTGGCAGACATCTATTTTGGATTGAGGTGATATAAAATGAAATTTGCAATGACAGCCGAGGAACCCAGTTACAACAACTGATATATTAAGTCTTTTATTGTCTGAAGGTTTTAGAAATGTGCACTGAAACTAAAGAATTCCTCAAACTATTGAACCATGTATGAATTTGCTCTGCCTTGCAGCTCCTGTTTGTGTGAGATGAACTGAGTGAACTGGGGGGGGGGGGGGGGGGGGGGGGGGCGTAGTGATAGTACTTGGCACACTTGTCTGTTCCACTTCAGCTTGATCCATGTGTTGTGTTGCCTGCAGTGTCCTGGTTTAGCCCTTCACCATTAAATGACCAACAGTGAGGTAGGTATTAACGGCGTAGCCTGTGGTTTCACAGCCCCAGCACAGGGAGGGAAACACTTCAGTGAATAAAAAGGCCTCTGCATTCAAAGGAAACAACACTTTACCGAGGCTGGAAAGGATTTTGGGGTAAAAAAAAGAACAGTGCTAGCTGATTTGCCCATTTCTAGTCATTGCCTTTTCACTGTCACATATCTTTTTTTGCTTTTTGTTTTATTACCAATCATCAAAGTCAAGTCAGTGAAATGTCAGTGCTAACACAAGCAGCAAACGTATCAGTCTGTCGGTGTTGACTGGGAAGAGGTGAAAACGTGCTTTCAGTGGAGCTGCAGGTGCCAGACATGACTGCCAACCTGCCCCTGCCTCTACACGGAGGCGGCTTTGCATTTCAGTGTTTTCATGTTCTTTACCAGAGAAGAAACTGGCGAAAGATTTCTTTTTCAGCAGTAAAGCAAATATGTTTATTAAGCACTTTAATATACATCAGAAAATTCCACTTCATATAATACAGGAATTCTTTGTAAAAGAAAGTTGAATGTACATGGTAAGCTATTTACAAACCAATCACTGACAGTCAAACTCAAAGATGACAGACAAAACACAGTCGAGACAAACAAGATAACTGCTTAATAAGACTATACAGTATGTTTCCCAACACTGTTTTTAGACCCGATGCTGCCTTGATTCCTTCTGATGACCCTTCATGGCAAAAGTCTGAGCTACTGTAGTACTGAGAGCTTTCACTAGGACTTTTTACGTGTTTGTGCATGCGATAGGTTTCTACTTCCCTCGATCCCAGTTCTTGGCAAAAATAGCTCACTGTTGACAATATGAAAAGCTTGCAAAAATATGACACAAGTCTGTAAACGCTAACGCAGCTCCAAACAGTTCATGAGAAACAGATGTTTCGGTTCCCTCAGCGTCACAGTCAGGCACCTCCTCCCCAGGGTTAAACTGACCGCTCCTCACAGCAAGAGCCCGGGGCAGAGTTGTGTTGTTTCTACTTTGGCTTTGCAACTCTGCATTTCAAACAAGATAATTCACAGCTATGAGTTGTCCTGATGGCTGAACCTTTTCCAAGCCATTTTGTGTCATGCCCCTGAAAAATCCAGCAGGAACTACTGGAGATTGACCACATGACAAGAAGGAAACAAAGCTTGAATTTTTTGTTTCTTGCATTGCAGTGGGTTATACATGTAACTCTGCAGACAAATGCGTTTCTTTAAATCATTGCTTTGCTTTAACTGGAAATCGCTGCAATTAGCACCAAACTTTTGCTGACGGTACACAATGGGTTATTTAAATAGTTTTTATGCACACACAAAGTAACAACACACAAGCAACTGAAAGAAAAAGATCCCATAGGGACAAAATGAACTTTTTTTTGCGTTTTCAATGAACCTCCCTCTTTCTCAGATATTTATAATAATACAAAACGCACAAAGCCAACAAAACTGGGAGTCCAAAATAACTGCAGGCAACTTCTGAACACAGCACCATGGTAGAGCGTAATGCAACACAAAATGCAGCAAAAGTGGCTTTTTTCCAAAAATAAATATGCTTGTACATACTTGAAGTAAATTGCCATAGCTATCAACATATTACACACAACATAGGTTTAGCACACTGATCAAGGTTAACACAGATTATTTGGGGTCTCTAGGAAGGCAGACTATCAATGCGCTTAGATTCATACCATGGCATCAATTACTGTTATGTCCTGCGGTTGGTGACAATGTACTCAGTGGTGCATTGCTGTCAGTGTGGAAAAAGGAGACAGAACAAACATAATATAAAATAATAAAAAAAGCATTGGTATGTTTTCCTCAAACAATTACTTTGATAAAACATGGATGGGATACAAAGTGAATAGAACAAAAGCATGTCTGTCATTTTTCTCTTTTAAAAGTGCATACACTGTTTATTAAATAGCATTACATTAAATTAAAATGATAGTTTGCATGGATACATGGAGAAGGCTGTAACAGATGTAGGCACATCGATGTATCAGTTCACGTAAGCCTTGGGCAGCAAACAACAATCATCCCTAGGTATTATTTTGAGGTCTCCCACTGATGACATAAATCAATGATTTGTGTTTATGCAGATGAAAACAGTTGCTTTGGCACATTCCCTCCAATGTCAGCGTGACGAATGGCATTCAAGACATCTGAAACAATACAGGAGTGACTTGGGTTAATGTTTTGTTTTGGGAGGAAAAAGTCTGCTTGTCCAGACTGAAGCGTTCTCATGCAGGTCTGATTAAATCCAACTAATGTTGGTCGAGTTGAATGCAGTCCAGTATCAACTAAAAGTCTGCCATTAGCCTCCATATTAGACACTGTAGATGAACAGAGAAGCCAAAGTCCTGCCTATGTGCTGATAGCCTGACCTTTATTTCAACTTTGAGACAAATGCTTGATGTGTTTCAACAGGAGCACATGGTGGAGGATTGTTTTGAATAGTTTCTCTTACCAGCTATAATGGAGTCTCCTTTTTGTAGTTAAACCCAGGGTCGGATCCTTCAATCTGCAGTTTCAGGGCTTGTTTAAGGCTTAGCTCTGTTTCCCCAATGGGATAGTTCTCAAGAACATCCTGGTGGCCTCTGTTCTGTACTGTCCGAGGAACTGATACCCTACTCAGGAAAACCTGATTACCCTGTAGATGATAATTGGGGTTGGTCATGATGCCATTCCGCTTCTTCTCAGAACAGCTCTGCTGCTGGATATAGAACTGATCTTGGCTCTGCCCCCTTTCTTGACGTATGGAGCCACCGATCATGATCTTGCAATGGGGATCCTTCACTGCGATGTTTGCTACTGATTTGTTGAGGGCAATCCTCTTGTCAAACTGCGTCATCTCGTACTCTAGGACCTGTCCTTGGGTTACAGCACTGTTTTTCACCTTTTTCTTGTCCCCAGGAGCTCCTTTGCCATTCGATGTGCCGTTGCCGGTCTTACTTCCCTTTGTCGACTTAAGACTTGGTTTTAACTGAGACCAGTCAAAGTCATTGGATGGAGACGATGGCTGCTGACCGATAGACTTAGTTGTAGAGGAAGGGGACACAATGGACTGTCTACTGCGGCTGCGAGGCAGTGAGTGCTGCTGGATTTGTTCTGTGAATGTCAGACCGTGAAAACTGTCGATGGGCACGGTCTGCGCTGTGGCTGTAGAGGACGTGGTTCTCAGTGAGGAGTTCTTTGAACTTTTAAGGGAATTATTAGAGAGGGAGGATTTCTGCCTGTCTACTGTGGAATCGGGAGATTCTGACGGCGAGCTGAAAGCATGCACAGGCCCATTAGGCAGCCCACGGCCAGAAGACTGACCATCTCCTGCCCCGGTGCTCCCAGAGCTACTTGATTTAATAGTGAGGGACTGCATTTTACCAGTCACAGCCAATGGGTTTTTGTCATCCATGGTGTGTACTGGGGAGGGGTTGCAGCCATTTAGCGCTGAGGCTCCATACTTTTCCAGGAGTTTGATGATCATTGAATGGCCGCCTTTCGCAGCCACTCTCATTGCTGTGCGGCCGAACTGATCGGCGTGATTAGGGTCGGCACCATTTTCAAGGAGGATCTGCACAACGTCGATGTGACCCTCCTGTGCAGCTATGCCGAGTGCGGTGGCCCCCTGGTTGCATGTGTGGTCCACGTGTGTGCCATTCTCTATCAAAAACTGCACAACTTTAGTGTGTCCTTGCCATGCAGCAGACTGGAGGGCAGATCGCTTCTCATTGTCACAGGCATTTACATCAGCATGATAGTTAATCAGCAGCCTAACCATTTCAACATGTCCTTGCCAGCAGGACACGTGCAGGGCCGTCCTGCCCTCAGTGTCACAGGCTTCCACGTTTGCTCCATTTTCGAGGAAATATTCGGTCATAGCCAGCTGATTTTCAAGTGCCAATATGTAGAGTGTTGGCCTCCCATCTGCGTCTTTATGATCTATGTCAGCGCCGTGGCTCAGCAGCAGTTCAACAATGTCCCTGTGGCCTTCCAGTGCAGCCACCCTGAGAGCATTCCTCCCATCATATCCCCTCTCGTCAATGCATGACTTGTTTTCCAGAAGAATGTGCACACAGTCATAATGTCCCTCTTGTGCAGCTAATATCAGCGGTATTCTACCATCATTATCGACCTCTGTGCAGCGAGCGCCTTGCTCAATTAGGGCATCACATACTTGCCGGTGGCCCTCAAACGAAGCCATGTGTAGCGGGGTCCAGCCTGCATCGTCTCTGTGGTTCTCATCCAGGCCTCTGTCCAGCAGAGTTCTGACCACCTCCACGTTACCCTGAGCAGAAGCGATGCTCAGCACAGTCCTTCCCTCGCTGTCAATGCTGTCGACAGCAGCGCCCCAGAAAAGCAACGTGTTGACGACTGAGGCGTGGCCCATTGATGCTGCAGCGAGGAGAGGCGTGCGTCCGTTGTTGTCTGTGTGATCCACATCAGCGCCGCCTTCTAAAAGCAGATCGACCACATCGACATGTCCTTCATAGCCAGCCACAAGCAGCGGGGTCATGCAGTCTTTGTCACAGTGGTCCACCTCTGCCCCACGGTCGATCAGAAGGCTCACAACAGAAGCATGGCCTTTACTGGCTGGAACGCAGAGAGCAGCGACTGAGAGGGCCGTCCTCCCGTCCACATCTTCATGGTTAACTTCAGCGCCGTGGTCCAGGAGGTGCTCCACTATCTCCCTGTGGCCCATGTATGCTGCAGCAATGAGGGCAGTTCTTCCTTCATTGTCTGCCTTGTTGACCTCGGCTCCGTGCTGCAGAAGGTTCAGCACGATGTCTTCGTGGCCTCCCCATGCAGCCGCTCTCAGGGCGGTTCTCCCATCGGCGTCAGCGCAGTCCACTTTGGCACCAGCGTAAAGCAGCGCAGACACCACCTCTGAGTGTCCGCCCCAGGCCGCAGAGCGCAGGGCAGTCCACCCGTCATGATCTGTGTGGTTGATGTTGGCCTCGCAGCCTATCAGGCAGTTGACCACTTTGGTGTGGCCCTGTCGCGCAGCGAGGGTAAGTGCCGTCTGTCCGTGGTTGTCCTCCAGCTCCATGTTTGCTCCTCTGGATATCAGCAGGTTGACCACATCCAGGTTTCCACTGTACGCAGCGTTGGCCAACAGAGTTCTCCCACTGGAGTCATACTGGTTCACTGATGCCCCGTTGTCAAGTAATGTCCGTATTGACTCCTCTCTTTCCAAGGCCTGCTGTACGATACACGACGCGTGGTCGTCCTCATTGTTCACATGAGCTCCAGCTTTGACCAGAAGTTGCAGGACTTCCTGTTCTCTTGGTATGGAGGTGGTCAGAGAGTCTTTAGCAGGAGTTCCGTTCCAAACCATCCACAGAGCCAGATTAAATGGTTCAATCTGCAGATTGGAATTGACAAGGTGGAGTGCAAATTCCTGCACTTCGAGTGGTTTGAGCTGCTTTGCCCTGCAAGTGTAACTCATCGCCAACATCCTATGTCCCTCTGCTGCATTGCACAGGTATTTTTGGGTGCAATGCTTCACATCCAATAGCCACTCTGCAAAACTGTAGTGAAAAAGGATTTTAGCACTCCCAAGTCCATCGACCAATAGTTTGGAAAGGATGTCCATCTTTTTCTGAAATTCCTCCATAGTCAGTGTCATGTTTTTTGTCCAGACGGCATGGTACAGTTCCTTGACGGTGAGTGGCCTGCAGGTGGCAAGGATTACGTTGAGGATGGGCTGGACTTTGGCAAACTGTTTCCTGACAAAAAGTCTCTGGCAGAGCCACAGGTAGAGGCCGTTGAGAGTGCCAGGGATGTCACGGATTTCACGAAGCATGATGAAGTTCTCCACCACGCCATCCAGCACACGCTCCAGGTAGAGGAAGCAGCCGCTGCTTTTGATGTGGAGCTGGTTGAGCATCTCGGCTGTCTCCTTGGTCAGGTGCTGCCTCAGGGCCTCCTCCTGGTCCAGCCTGTGGAGGATGTACTGCTGCACATCCTTGACGATGTAGGCCTTGCGCAGATCATCCAGGCTGATTTTGCGGAATCCTACAAGCAAAGAAATGGACATGAGGTGAGTTTGGTGATTAAGGATGTGTGCAATCTAGAGGGTTGAAAAGTTAATATTTAACATATGCAAAAGAGAGACATCGTTAATGTTGCTGATGATATCGGGTTGAAGGACATACACATAGTACCCCTGGAGTCATTATCCTAGCTCTGACTTTGAGTTCATAGCCAGTATTTACCCATTGATCTTTTACCTTCGGGTAATTAGGTTAAGCCAACCTTTAATTTCCTCAGACAAAGGATAATTAACACTAAAGCCTTGTTGTTAAAAGAAAGCCTTTCAGAGGGATTGGGAGCATAACCCCCGGCTGCTAGACACAGATATGAACAGCAGGAGTTCACTATCAGTCCAGGCCATAAAGAAAGAAGGAAAACAAAATCATGGCAATAAATGTGTCTGCTGCAGAGGCAATTTCATTTAAAGTGTGGCTTCCCAAGGATACAAAAAATACCAAATTATCTGCTTAATAAAACAAATACATTTCTTTAAAATGTTGTTTTGTGGTTTATCTGTATACTGTAATATCCAAATATATAAATCCTCAACTACAGAAAGAGAGTCCCAGTCATTACGAAGCAACAAAACACAATATGATCTGATAGCTTGAGAGAGAGAGAAATAAAAAGTGAATTCTATTAAAAGTAAAGTTGGGTTGATCGGTCATTCAACATTTCTATCGACAGTTATAAGCACTAAATAAGCAAAGGCACATGAGTAGCAGGGGCTGGAGATATGCAAGAATCAAAATGGAGGAGAACAAGAGGAGGACTTGATCTCTGTGCCAGCAGTGGTCTGTAAAATATCTCTCCAGTGGCTCACTCATTACCGTGCTCTATGCTCCCAGCACAGACCTTTAGAAATCCTTATGAAAAGACAAAATTATCACAGTGGGTCTTAATGAATGACCTTTAATGGGAATTCCTTCCCAAGACGTGGAAAAATGGCTCCATAATGGCTTCAGCTAATAGGCATTAAGAGAACTTTCCCCCATGTTAAAACAATCTGTTCATGGTCTGTGTGGCCGGCAGCCCGGGGGCAAGGAGAACATTTCTGCATACTTATATTTACACTTCCCACGGCCTCTCGAGGTTACTGGGACAGGGAAAAAATGTCACTAGAGGCTTGCTCAGTGTTATTGACATACTGTATTTTTACAATGACTTACAGTCCTCCAGCTGTGTGAAAAGCTGTTGCATTCCTATCTCTAAAAAGGTGCATTTTACTCGTTAACAGTAACCTTTTCAAAGTAAGGCAATGAAATTTTACATTTAGGCGTCTCATTATTAAATTGACTGAGCGCTTAATGTACTGAAAGGAAAGTGCTTTTGAAGATTGTCGAAAAGAATCAACAACAAAATTTGGCACCAGTACCTCCATCTTTAACAGCAAGCCTTTGATTATATAACACAAGTGTTCCCTGTGCATAATGTGAATCAGACTGTCACCAGGCCCCAGGCAGCTCTCTGTTCATCTCACTGTTATTGTGTGGGCAGAGAAGGCTGTGAAATCTTACTCCCCACACAAGGCCAGAGCTCGGCACACCTGGAAGCCAGATAGCAGACCTGATGAGTTTGACCAAGAGTTCCAAACAGGCACTGACAGTTTGGACAGCAGATCTCTGCAAACAGAAGGAGTGATGGCTTTTCTTTATCATCTGCTCCTGAGTTTGTTTAAGATAAGTGCACCAAACTCCACCAACTGGGTCTCACAATGATCTGCTTTGTCCTTGACGCACCAGTTACGTTTCACATTGCGATAACACTGATGCAATTAAGGCATGCACACCTCAGGTAATGACTTTGTTTAATTATGATCTTTGATGCATGGTAGAAAATTAGATTCTGGAAAGTAATGATTTTGATTCTAATAAATCACACTTTTAGCTTGGACTTTGTTATAGGCACAAACTACCTGCTATAAAACAGTTTATGAGTTTCTAAACTCAGACCCTCAGAGGGTGAGATCTTGGGATCTATGATTTTCCTCTAAGGACAGCTGTGTTCAGCTCCACAGTATAAACTGGAACAAAACATGAAATCCATGTGGATGCAGATGAACTTTAATCTATGCAACGGCTGTGCAGAATGTTTAGAGTGAAAACGATGAAAAGTCTCACTCTGCAGGATTATTACCACAGAATAACTCGGTCATTACAAAAACTCGATGACCCTAACCCACTTTCAGTCTGTCATTGTTCTCAGTGACTGCATGCTTTTTCCACCCTCCCTTTACCCTCTTTCCCACCCCTCCACCATCTCCCACTCCAGTCCTGTATAAGTTGCTGACATTACAAGACACAGACACACATTAACTGCAGAGCAGCTCCGAACAAGGGCACTGTGCTCAGAACCTCTGCTCCATAACGACTGTAATGTAATCACAGATTCCCACATTTGTATCAAAAGATTCAGAACAACTTCAAGGTACTGAATGACCCTAATGTGCATTCCTGTTCTCTGTGCACTCACTAGTCCTCTGGCTCAAACTTCAAGCAGTAAGATCAAGTTTCAGCCCATCATGCAATCAGAGGATTTCTCACTCCTCCTCTTTTCTCCCCCCTATTTTCCCCAGCCTTTTGTTTCATGTTTGATTCTCACTGATCCTGCATTCAGCTCAAACTGGTGCACATGCTTCCTCCTGCTTTTGTTGGTATTTTCCTGCTTTTCAGGCTACGTGCACGGTCACAAGGGTCTCAGTTGACACATGCGAACATGTTTTTATTCACAGGTTATGTTGAAAGACTGACATCTGATGCCTGCTGTGATCCTGCTCCCTGATCTCTCTGTGTATATGAGACTCTGACGTCATGGACTGGTCCTCCTACTTCTACTGGACCCCATCCTTCTTTGGAAATTCTGGGTTTGCTCCAGTTGGGACAGGAAACCCACTGGCTGGGAAAGGGGGAAGAGGCCGCTGAAGGGGGAAAAACAAGGACAAAAAAAGGGGGCCGAAGGGAAACAAACCATTTCTCACCGAGCCAGTGACTTCAGCAAAGTGTGACATTTAATATTTTGTCTTGATGCAGATCTGTTCTATTCGCAGAGGCACTAAGACAAACATCAAGTGTGCATTACAGCCCAATTGTGGAGATGTTACTCTATCATGGATATTTTCTCTGGGGAACAAAAGAAAAATGCTTCTGCGCCGTAGTTTATGATAAACAGTTTCTCCTACATTCCACGGTCGCTGACACGCCAATTATGAAGATACAACAACATAGAGAGCTGGAGGAGGGAGGAGGAGACGGAAATTTGGTTGCAGCCACCATAAAATGAAGCACTTGTCTGAGTTTAGAATGAAAAGAAAATCTTTTTCTATATGCAAGAAACGAAATGACAGAGCTCTGATCTCAGCTGGAGGGAGATGATCTGCAGTTTCCACTTTAGTCATGGGCAGACATCACTTCATGAGGCTTGGATGTCAACTGTGTAGTCATGGCATTATTACTGCCCTACTCCTGCAGATAAAGCACTAAAACCGACCACAGAGGGAAAGTCGTCCAACCTGTATTTGATGACTGTGGTGTAACAGGAACTACTATTAAGCACTACACAAGAATGCAAGAACTTTTACTGGCTACAAATGCTCAAACATCTTCCAAGAACCCCTTCCTTTTTTTCCAAAACGCTTCATGAAGGCCTCAGTTTTGCAGCATTAATAAGTGGACCGCACAAACTGTATCTGACTATTCAGGATTTTTATGTGTGTGTGTGCATGTTTGCGAGAGAGGGAGAGAGGACGGTTCAGGGTCTGAACAAAAGCGAGTGCTAAACAAGCAACAAATGACACATTCATCAGGGTGAGGGATGCAGCTCCCGGGTACAGGCCTCTGAGCCAGCTGCTGCTCGTTACAGAACTGGATACCAGCCACTGAGGAGAGAGCCCCGTGTACAAAAGAGGGACTGTTTGCCTTCTAGATTAATTTTTCAGATGACAAACGAGGCGGCGTGTGTGCATACGTGTTCAGAAGCAAGCGGTGCGTGCTCATCCACCAGGATCTTGAGAACGACAGCGTCTCTGATCCGCCATGGTCTTTGTGAGACACCATCTTGGGTCATCTGATCCATAAAGAAAACAGAAACCCAAGCCTCGCTGCCCTCTCCTCGTCTCTCCAGTAAACCCGCGCTCGACAAACGTCTGCTCGACAGCTGCGACGTTCCCGGCTCCAAAAAAACACGAGAGCGCCAACCTCCTAAACACAAGTATGTGGATGAGAGTCAGCTCCAACGGTCTGCAAACAACAGTCCTTTGAACAGAGCGCTGCCGTTTAATCTCTGAGAAATACTGCTGCGTTCCTCACTTGATTATATACACTCTCTAATTCTGACTTGAGCAGAAGAACAGCGATAACACTTTCTACTTTATCTCGGATTAATTTGCCTTATTCACGAGTGAGAAAAGACAAAGTCGAGCAGCGAGAAGCTTCCACTCATGCTGCTTTCATTCAAATGTGCAGAGATAACTGCGGCGAGGCGAAATCATTTTCCATTAACTGCTATAGCTCACATGCACTGTATGCTTCCTGCCGTGGGAAGGGACCACCAGGCGAGACGCTGAATTTATTACACTTAAACAATTAATTCATGCGACGCTACAGGCGAAGAACATGAACGGGCTCCTGCCCCAACACGCCTCTGACTCCCAGACAGCATGGGAACAGCTTTCCAGTCCGACCTGTTGTGGCGCGGCTGAGCGAGGTGAGGGGAGGGGCAGACAGGAACACACTGACACACTGAGGCCCTGCTCATGTTGAGTCCTCCAAACTGTTGGCTTCAGCTTTGGCATCGATCAGTACTAATGATGTGCAGATCAATACTGATATGTAAGCAAAATCCAAGGATTTCAGGTTCCAGGTTCAATTCTCAGATGAAAATATTGATACCTGGAGTAAGTTGGGTTAAAGCAGATTTAATCATCCAGAGGGATGGGCAGACATCGCATATGTGCATACATATACTGACAGACTCACAAATTTGTTTATAAAGTATATGGCTGAAACTTTTGAGTTCTTATTTATCTGATACGAAATAGAATAGGGAAGTGTCTGATGTCATATATATAACTGGTTCAGCCTATTCATTTCCCCTTCATGGTCACATTTAGCTGTAATATCAGCGATGTATCGGTATGAGATCTGAGAGGAAACTGGCAGAACGGCACATTGCTACCAGTTGGTCAGTCAGATATGGGTGATTTTTCACAGCTTTGTTCAGCCGTGCCAGGACAGAGAGGAAGCAGCTGTGCGTTATAAAACATTAGGATAGCTGCGTGGCAGATCGATTGTGAAAGATATTTGCCCGCTGCGACTTTAATTAAAGACCCCAGTGAGCGAGAGGGTGCTCGCATTTGCTTCTACTGATGCGTTTTCACTTTAAACACAAAATATCCCTGTGTGAGTTCTGCCTGCACAAATGCTGAGAATGAAGACACAGTTTTGGTCCAATTATCATTCTAAGAGGGTTGCTCAACCTCTTTTGCCCTGGTTGCACCGCAAGGGGAAAAAAGGCTTTTTACAGACTGATCTGAGGCAAGAAGATTGATCTATTCAGCACCTTAAATTACTTCTTTCACTTTAACTCCTCACTTATGACTGTGCAAACGAGACAATGATTGAAATGACACATCTATTAGAATAATCTCGGGGGAGGACTGAAGACGAACATTTAATTTGTCTCTCCCTCCACGCTTCCCCTTGTGTCGCTGCAACGTTTTTACATTAATCTGATAGAATTCAATTCAGACTAAAACTGATACGGGGATGTTATAGTCTGACCTTGTGAGATTGTGCTTGCACTTGTGGGGTTAATGTGGCTGAGGTGTTTAATCAGACATGAGCCTGATGTGTTAAACTGCTTCAGGATTAAGGTGAGGGCGTGCAGGTCTGAAGGGAGGCTCTGATGAAGCCATCAAACCACCTGCACAAAGAATAAAACAGCTGTGTGAGCTTCTACGCACAGCACACCCACAGCCTTTTATTCCTCTCCTTTCTGACGAGCTCGAGGAAAGAAGCTGCTGTGCACGTGGGTTTTGAATGACAGGAGCTCATTAAGATGGCGAACAGACACGGACTGAGGCACACGGCTGTGCACTCGGACACATGTGTGTGCCTGCGCTCACTGCAGGCCATGATGGATATCTGCACTAAGCGTGGTGTCGCTATATATCACAGAGCTTCTTGCAGCTGCAGAGGACGGGAAATATCATCCAGCTGATGAAATTCCAACTGAAATAACAAAGTGTTAAAGCAAGAAACACACAGATCAAACAGGACCAAAATCAAAGGAGAAATAGTGTGAATTTCATCCAAACTGACTGTTTACTGATTTCTGTTATCAGTGCAAGGGAAACAGGGCTTCCACAGCCAATAATCCCTCTTTTCATATCACAATGTCTTTTTCATTTTCTCCGCTTTCATTTAAAAGATTATACATCAAAATGTTTGCATGATCCTATTATCCATAAAACCCAACACAGTCCCACTTGTCGGCCCCAGCATGGTGGCAGCACTGCTGGGAGTTCTCTGCTCTGCATGGGGATCAGATTTCCCTCGATGGCCGCTCGTGTTTTTGTTCATCAATACACCGACTGACCTGCTGACGACCTCATTTAGCCCTACCCGCACATGGTTCCATTCACCTGCATGAGGAACGGCTCAGTCTAGCACGTCGGCTGTGTTTTATTGGCCATCGAGTCAAACAAGCCATTATCTGCTATCAACATGCGGTGCCAAGAAGGTCTGGAAGCATTTTAGAAAGATCTCACACAACCGTTACCAGCACGAGGAAAGCTGTGGCAGATTGCAGGATCGGGTACTTGCAGGAGTCCTCTTTGGCATGCAGGTCAGGAGGCGGCGTGGTATAAAAATCCCCAGCTTTTTTTGGAGGCCTTTACGCCTGCAGCAAGAGCAGCCAAAAAACACGCCAGGAATTCCACTGCATTTATACCAGCTAAAGTTAAATTAAGACTTAATTTTAATACCCTTCAATTAAAGCGAAAACTGCCGAGTCGTGCTCTGTACTAGACTCTTGAAAAGAAAAATCTCCAGTCTATAAAGCTTTGGCAGGGGCATGCCACATACCGAGGGGCATCACTTCGGGAGGAGAGAGGGCAGTCAGTTCGTCCGCCATGTTCAGAGTCATGTTACTGCAGTGCAGCACCCAAGGTGTTATAGATGCAGACACGGTAGACCTGTAATTTGCCCGGCTGTCAGACTGCACGGTGGTAAATTACAGTATTCAGCGAGGATTATGGTCTGCAGCTCATCCAAAGTGAGGCTCAACATACAGCCCTGCAGACGACAACTCATACATGAATACGGACATAAATCAGCTTGTCTGTGTAAGCCAGTTCCAAGAAAAAGGGAGGTAAGCTAATTAAATACCCCGTCCTTGCAAATGTAGCCCAGGCATCTAGGCAGAGGCATAATCGATACTGAAAGCTCTGGGAGGAGAAGACAGAGAGGGCTTTTATATTATTTTGGTAGCATCAGACATTTGTTGAGTGTGCTCTTTGGTTTAGTGTTGCGCAATCAGCTCTCAGGCCAAAGTGTGCTGGACTCGCTCTTAAAGTTCTTTTAAGCACTAAATAAAAAAAAGCATCTTCATTTTCAGCTCTTGCCTTGGAGCTCCATCTGCTTTTAGTGCCGAAAATTGTTCTTGGCATTTAATCGCTCGTAAAACGTACAATTTTATTTCATAGTTAAGTTTCGGATTCAGCTGTTGTGTTTGCATGAAACGCACACCCGATGGTATAAATGATGCCGCAGAATGTCATTTAGCGAGGAGCCGAGTAAGCAGAGCCATCTTTTGTCTGTCTTCGGAGAGCATTCCACAGCGCAGAAGAAATAAACCGACCTCACTGCTTTACGACTGTGTTTGTGTTGTCAGTGGGCCAGAAGATCTCGCGGCCCCTTCAGTGAGGTCTCACATTTGACCAAATACAAAGTATACCAGCGAAAAAAAAAACATCCAGGGAGATGTTAGGAGTTTTGCTGAGCTTGTTTTTAGCACTGTGTCTGATTGGCGTGGACAAAGGCCCCGCTCAGCCAGCTGGAGGAGGGCGCATACTTTAAACAGGGCTGCTCTTTTCATTTGTGATCATCGGCGGTAAATCAGCGCTGTCTCTCGCCGCGTCCGGCAAAGAAAGCTCCATTCACTGCGCCATAGAGAGGAGGTTGGAGAGGTGGTCTAGGGCCTTGCCAGGGTGGGCTCCACCATCTCCAGAGAGATGCAGGAAAACAAAAAGACCAGACCCACCTCAGAGTCAGAATTTCCTGGAGGTAGCTGTGGGATTTGTAATGACTTATCTGTGTATATACTCTGGGCTAAGGAGGGGGAAAAGAAGGAGAGAAAGATGACCTGCTGGTAAAAAAAAAAAAAGAAAACTTGGGAGCATGAGTGAATGTGTCACTTCAGGAAGGAAATGAGTAAAGCCTCCATCGAGATGCCTCACAGGATGAGAGCAGTCTTCTAGTGGCCACACACTCTACACACCACACAACGTTCAGACTGAGCCATGAATATAACCATCTTAATTACAGCTGTGATTCATAACTAACAGGGACTTTTATGTGTGTGTGTGTGTGTGTGTGTGTGTGTGTGTGTGTGTGTGTGCATATGAAGCTTCTTGCTGGCAGAGCCCACAGTGCCTTGCAAGTTGCCCCCTGTGACCAACTGGGAGAACAAAGAGTAAAATTGGGAGCAGAATGAAAATAATAATGTATCTTAGAGTAATGGAAATCAATCTAACACAGCAGGAATGTGGTTGTTTAAAGGGAGCTATTATCTGCCGTGGCTCCAGTAGCACAATGATACTATATTATTATAACTACTAGCAGCGCAGTTGACAAATCCATGCCCTCTCCATATTCTCTCATCCCTTGCTCATGTTGGCTTTTTTCCCTCAAAAAGATCCTAAGTACAGCTTGCACCAGGCTTTGTTTGGTGCTTCCTTTAAAGCGGGATGTATCATTGTCATCTGTCTCCTCCTGTATCCGCAGATTAGTTGAGACATGCTTGCACACGGGAGGAGAGAGCTGAGTGGCAGCATCTCAGATCTCTCTGCACAGGAGGTTTTACCTCTATGGAGCTACAGCGTGGAACACACAACTATGTTATAACAGATAAAGACTCCCACAGCCCCTGTTCCTGAGTAGTTATATAACTAGGTTTGTTGTGGCAAATCTTGAGTTTCATTAGCACTGAATGCCAGTCTTTGACATTTTGTTCCCTTACGTCGAGTTATTTCTAACCTTTGCTAATGATTTCAAAGCTGAATCAATTCAGCGAGAGCAGGTGAAAAAAGTTGTGATTAGTCGAGCGGATACAAACTGAGCCACACATTTCCTTCCTTTCTGTCACAGTGATGTAGGTCTGTGCAGCTGTGACCTGACGTGGCTCGACAGCTGGATGTGGCAGCAGGTTCTTTCTGTATCTGCGCTTGTTGAAAGCTCCTCTGAAAATCAGCATTAGTTCAAGGGCTGAAATACAAAAGGAAACAATAAAGTGCAGGGTAGAAAGAGGTATATTTCTGATCCGAGCTTCTCTGCAATGACGTGATTGTTTTCCAGTCTTGTCGCACACCTTTATCGTGTTCTCTGTGCAGTCCTCCCAGGACACGGTCGGACAGTGCCTCCACATATTTACTGCTTGAGGAACAGTGACTTTGACAAGCATGCACCGTGGACAATATTGGGCAGATGGTAGCCATTACAGTTCAGTGATGCCCCCACACGACAGACAGATCACACACAGGGCTGGATCAAACGCTGCGAGGGGGATCAGAATTCAATTTAGTCTGTAATTATTTTAATTAGGTCATAAGCAAAGTGATTTTTACAAAAAAGAAAAGAAAAAAAGCATGAATCATAGAGAGCGCCTTCCTTTAAATCTCCCCAAATAAATACAATGTCTGCTGTGACTCCGCACAGAGCCGATTCCCCATCTGAGGCATTTCTGAGTCAGCACAAAAACTTCTGTGCAATTCTGAGACATCATTACCTTTATCAGTTCTGTGCAAGAGAGCGGAGTGATGAGAGTCTGAGGTATGAGCTGCAGAAAAAATGCACATCTGAGAGGCTGTTTCTATTTAAGAGCCCATCTCTGTCTCCCACCTCCACCCTGCCCCCCATCTCCCATCTCCTCTCCCTCGCTCGCTCTCCCACTCCCGCTCCCTTCTGCCGGAGGCCCTGTTAAATTGGCACAGTTTCTGCCTGACTCCCAACCAAAATCGCTGCCTAAGTGTTTCCACTCCGCTTCCCCTATCATGGCCTTACAGTAGTGCAGTCCTGGGGGGTAGGGGGTGGGGGGCTGTGGAGGCTTCCTCCATACGTCTGCTGTCACTCTGGACATGAAGACTCAGGCATAAAGCGACCCGGCGCTTACTCAACCTCTCCACGCTCATCTCTTCGGTCTGTTTCAGTGTGTGAAGATGGAGGGGAGTAATCATGTGATGCCAGGGGGGCCACCGGGACACTCAGCAAAATTTCTCGTTCTCCTCCCCACACAAACAGACGGGTCTTTGTTTGCGAGGCTGTAGCGGAGCGGATGCGAGCGAGTCGCTCTGCTGCAGGAGTCAGAATGCCTCCTTCTTCCTGCTCGGTCTCAGAGGTGTTGAAAACTTCCCAAAGCACATTCCTCTCTCAGACAGAAACAAGGAATAACAGTTGAGCAAGGGAGGAGGAATTCTACAGTCAGCTCCTGGGGAGCAAGTCACTGAGAAATGAAATGAAATAAAAACAAAACATCGGGGCTGACTCAGGCTGAGCGTGTCAGGTTGACCAGTTAAAACGAATCACATTTTGTCTTTAAAACGACCTCCACCGGGAACATTAGAACCATCAGCGCACACTTCTGATCCGGCGACTTTTCTAACCAAATGACCTTCTGGTTAAAGGTCATTCCGCAAACTTTATCGACACTATATTCACACAACCACAGAGTTCCCATCACCGCAGACCAGAGTATACTGGGAAACCCACACAACCTCCACCCCAGACGAAATGGGCTGCTCGTATAAAAACGGAGTTGGCTTTGCACAGAGCGTAAAAGTGGAGTCTTTTGGCAGGTCACTGCCATCTGACTTGTAAACAATATGGAGGGTATTTTTAGGGGACACTTGGCCTCAATTTGATACTCTCCACGTCCTTTGGTCTATTTTAAGTCCATTGCTGCATGAATAAGAAGTATTCACGTAGCAGGATTCATAATAAGGAGCACAGGCTAATGGAGGACACAGTAAGTGGGTGAATGTGTTTGTCTACATCTGTGTGTGTCTGTGTGTGTGTAGCCAGCCTTGCAGAAGAATTTCCAGTGTTGAACTAATAGCGGAAGACTGATTCTAGACAAAACAAAGACGCCGCTAAAAGCAAAGGAGAGAGGCCGAGGTTCATTGTGCTGCAGGTCTGTGAGAATCCCAGTGCACAAACTCAATGGGTTCCAGTGAGACACTGAAATAATGAAAGCATTAAATCTGGAACAGCATGTTCACATAGCAACGCAGACTAGTCTGAAAAAGAAATAAATATATATAAATAAAAAAATAACAGAATGACATATGTCCTTCACACCCCTGAGACAGGGGCAGCACATCTGAGGTGTGAGTCTGGCTCTGTTCCTCCGTTCAAAAGAAGTATCGTTTCTTAAAAAAAAAAAAAAGATTGCTGGGCAATTGGAGTAAAAGCTTCACAAAAGCTTGGCCTTCATCACTGAGGCAGTAAAAAGGGAAAGAGATGAGAGGCAATCCAAAAAAAAGACAAAAAGAAAGAAAGACAGCGAGCGAGAGAGAGAGAGCGGAAAGAAAGAAGATAACTGCTGTTTATCAGATTGTCCCAGGATGAAACTCCCTTCAACCCATATCAAAACAAAAAGAACAGACAGCTCATCAGGGGACGACGCGAGAGGAGAAAAGCTAAATGAGCAATCACAGCATGGCCAGTGTCGCTCTGAGGCCAGACGCAGATAAAACTTCTGCATTTACAGAGGTGGCACATACGTCAACCCCCCCCTCACTGTCTGCTCTATACATGTTCAACTGCCAATAAAATGAGATCACTCATCTCAGTAGATACACATACACACACACACACACACACACACACACACACACACACACACACACACACACACACACACACACACACACACACACTTGCCAGATAAGTTAGAAAATAAGATTTAATGCAAATTGCTGCTGGGAGGAAATTGAATAGAGAACTTACTGTGTGTGTGTGTGTGTGTGTGCTGTCTGTGGGCTCAAAGTTTAGGAAAATGCTGTGAGGATGCTTTACACTAGGCTGTGGCATAGATCCAGAATCAAATCTAGAGCGGGCACCTACGTACAGGCTTTCGTGTTGGGGGGGGCGCGTGGGGGGCGCCATGTCTTTGTGATTATGAAGTGGGCAGCTTGCATCACAGTTGGTTTGGTGAATGAGATGCATGACGCACAGAGAACACTCAGTGAGTTCTGGTGTCCTCAAGACTCCCCCGACTCACATACACACACACGCGCACACACACACACACACACACACACACAGAGTCAGAGTACACTCATGTAAACTGTACTGCATCTACATGTAAGGTTTCACTTGATCCCCCAACCCAGCACCCCATCATTTACCACCTACTTCCACACGCCATCGCAGAGCTCAGGCATAAACAACACGTGACTGTCACTCCATAATGGCAGACAGGTGCTCCGATAATGTGTCGTGCAATTATACCCAATCAATACACAGATGAAACCAGTTTGGAAAAGAACTTGAGTCTGAGAAGGCTGGCTAATGACCTCTTAAATCCACCCAGCTCCTTTTCTGACTGGACCCAAGTAGTTTGAGCTGATTGCCTCCCTCACGGCTGTGTTTGCTCCATTTAAACTATAAATATGATGCTGAGCGACTATTGAACACAGAAGCCCTGACACAGGAAGCTGGAATAAAAACAGCATAAAACACAAAATTAGACTAAGCAAAGCCACATTTGGGAAAAATGTATCCCCCCTTTTCAGCCACATTTGGCCCCAATTTAGGGAAATTCTGTTAAAATGGTTGTTTGAGGATGAATAATTGGTTTCAAGATAGAGTTTGAATTGAAACCACAAATTATGGCATTGCAAGCCTTGGTGATGAGGTCACAGAGGACCTACGAGTTCATGTATTCATCATTCAACACTCGACTGTGAATCAACTAACAATCTATAAGCAATACTGTGACTGTTTTCTGAAACGATTTTGTCAGTCAAATAGTAAACAAAGAAATACAGGTAACAAAAAAGGACAAAAAGTTCTCATCGCACAAGGACACAAAAGAGTGAATCCTAAAACAGCTTCAAACTTTGACCAAGAATGGCTGAAATCCAACTGATAATCAGAACAGTTGTCTCAGGTTCACACAGACAGACACCAAAGTGTGTTTTCCCTTGAGATGTCTGGCTCGAGACCCCTGTGACACCATTACGGTAAAAAAGTGGGTACACATGCTCTATGTGGGTGTTTATACTTACATCAGCACTTATTGAAAGCCAGCTGCTCTACAACAAGTCTAGACTGGGCCATCAAAGCATCATACCCCCTGAACATTCACCACAGCCTGAATTCACCACCAACTGAAACCTGCTCTGCCTGCTGGATACCTTAAGGTTCGGCTTGTGATTTCACCTTCAATTCATAACTAAGAAACTGTAGCAGAGACAAAGGCAGCAAGGTCACAGGTCTGTGCTGCAGGTTCCTGACTGGCTGCTCATTGTGACTGCACAGGAAGGCTCTGGACCTCAGTCAGGGACTCCAAGTCAGTGAGACCCACTGATCTGTCCACAACATCCAGTTATAGTCCAGGATTTTTATGTAATGTTGCAATGACATGATATGTGTGCAAATCGCTGATGCGGTGAAGGCAGTAAGGTAAAGAACAGCCCATACTCGTCACAGATGTGAACGCTAAGACTGTTGGGATATTATGCAACGGTAGGAGAGGTGAGCCGGGGGCTCCACAGACTCCCACGCTCAGCCGTTTTGGATAAAGGTAGAGAGGGTGCACAGAGCGGTGTGAGTCTGCGGGGGAGCCTGCCTCCCACACAGTCAGGCTCCTGATTAATGCTTCTGCAGCTCATCAGTGCGGAGTCGAGGCTGGACTGACAGGGAGATAATAGCAGCTGCTCCGACGCAGCGTCGCAGGACGGGAAGGAAGCGCTGCGGCTCCGCAGAGGTCTGTGGTGCTGACCCTAATCTCTCTGAGCGTGGCGTGATGTTGGAAAGCCCTTTTCCTCGGTTCCATTCAAACCGCCGTGGCAGAGAAGTGAGCGCCACGGGCTCTGTTTGTTACCACATTCTGGGCTGAACTGTATCGCCTGCTCACAGACAAAACGTCTGACAATGAGCGGAAAGGAGCGTGGAGCAGCACTGACAGGTGCACGCAATGTCTCATCTAACATCCTGTCTTTCTACATCTGCACAAATCAGGTATCGCAATTATTTTGACAGCGGTGTCACATCTGAGGCCTCGAGGGGAGCATAGGATGCTTGAATGGACGATTTATCCTTGTTCTGTTAGCATAACATATCATTAGCATATCATTTAACCAAGCCATGGTTAAAGTGGTTTTCAAATGAGTGTGAACATGATACCGTTACAGAGCGTAACAGGCCAACAGGCGGGCGTTTACCTGTGAACAGTTTGGTGATGGCCTTGTTCTGTCGGCGGGCGGAGCAGATGAGCAGCAGCCAGGGCGGCAGGAACTCGTGGTGGCTGGCCAGGAGCTCTGCGATGGTCCTGGGGGAGCCGGGGGACGACCTCTGCTCGCCCTCACCCAGCTGACAGCCCTCGTCTATGGAGTCGACCAACAGGAAGACAGACTGCTGAGGAGGCTTGACGCTCAGCAGAGGCAGGAGGACGCACCTGAGGGACAGACAGACAGACAGACAGACAGACAGACAGCAGGGTGAGCAGCCTTTCATCTGCCAACAAAATAAGAAATACACATCTTTTTGGCTGTTGTTCTTTGTCTGGATGTTTACCAGTGAGCCACTCTTAAAAATACGAGAAATGAGAAATAAGTGACAAGGTCTTCTTGTCGGAACAGTATCCTATTGTAAAACTGCATTAATGCCATTTAAAACCACTTGTTTCTTGTTGTCAAGGATTTGTGAAATACATCACTATCTGCTAAACATTCATGAATCTGATGATGAACTCTGATGAATCAGTCGTGTCAGTGCAGCTCATGGCTGAATAGAGATTCAACACTTGTGCCCTGCGTCACTTCATTGTCAGGTTTTTGTTTGTTATGAGACGAGCACACACACACAGACACACACAGTGAGCAGCAGAGATTTTCTTGAGGCTCCTTGTTGTCAGTTCATCGGTCTCAATCCGGTGACAGTGTAGGCGTTTTAATACGTCTTCATCCAACTCAAATTGCATCCATTAACAGGCCCAGTGCGGATGATTTGAGCTCACAGAAACATCCAGAGCAGATACCATCATTTATAATTCAGTGGGCGTTTTTGTACAACAAAAAAAAGAAAAACTTAGCCTGAGAGCTAAATGTTCAGATGAGAGATTAAATCAAAGATGTGGAGAGAGACGACGTGTTCATGAAAAACCAAACATTTTCGTCTCAAACACTTTGAAATTCTCCCTCCATACAATGCTTAAACAGGAGCAGCCATTAATAACCGCCTTGTGGCATCCAGTGACACAGCAAACACAGTCCACATTTCATCATGATGTGTTTCGCCAAACCTGAAAGCCAGACACAGGATCTGCCCGCTCCAGCTCACACACAACTGCTCGGTGGACCAAGGCAGGCAAACTGGACTTTTTTGTTCTGTGAAGCTGTTTGTGCTTGCGAGGCCACTGCTCTGCGGCGTCTGCTGCAGACAGTTTGTAAGTCGTCCGTTTGTGCAAAATGTCATTTCATTCCCCGGTCTCATAAAATTACTTCCAGCTCAGCTAGCCGCGATAAAGGATCTGGGGAATTCATATTAGTGCCGTTTTAATCTGGGTCTAGGTTAATTAAACATTTAAAAAAGGGGCTGAACAAATCAATTAATCGACACAAAAACTTGATTGAAGAGCTGAGACGGCTCCGGGGCACCCGAGGCTTGTTCGTGTGTGGCTGTCGCACAGATAAAAATCGGTCACCTTGCACATGATGGGACACTTCAACCACCACTCTTCCTTAATGGAACTGACATTGGATGTAAGCTTCGTCATAAAACAGTAAAATACTGTTGTAATGAGACTTCCTCTGGATGCTCAACGGCCTGTCACTAAGCCTGTGGCTCCGGAGCCATTCCCTTTTGAGCATCTACCATTCTGGCTCCAGTTCATTATCCTGCAGCACATGGGGCCAGGAGGCTGAGGTGAAGGTCTGGGAGCTGTTTCACGGGTTGTCCCTCTCAGGCGACCACGCTGCTAAGTTTTCCTCTTCCCCTAAGTGACTTCAGGTAACATCACACCAGTCTTATTACATTAAACGGAATTTAATTTACTAGCTATAAAACATTTAACCTCTTTGCAATGCTATCTTCTGGAAGGAAATTGTACCTTTAAGAAGTGCTTTGTGCATATCACACCAATAGGCAGCCTGCAAATGAAAAACTAATACTCAGATATGTGGACACGTGTTTCCCAAAGGCCACTGCCATTGTGGGATGAAATGAGATTATTTTCATGCATTAAGCAGTCAGTCATATTCTTTTTGAATCATTATTTTTGTCTACTGCTGAAAATACTTATCACAAGATCCCACAGCCTGAGGCAATGCCTTCAGTTCAACTGTTTGTTCCCCAAACCCTGACAAAAATATTAACTATGATCTGAGAAAAGCAACAACTTCACTCTCTGTAGAAGCTGTTGTTGACTGTAGAGCTGCAAAAGCTTATGTATAAATCAACAAATAATCCACTATTAAAAGAAATGGAAAAATGTTTTAATATCAGTCAATATGAGACAAAATTCAATACAATGTTTTTCTTTAGTCCAGCAAACATCCCTAAGATATATATTCCATTCTATATTTGACTTCTTTCTGGCTAAGGATCAATATATATATTTTTTTCTATTTCAACTCATATGTAATGAACCAAACAACTAATTGAATAATAAGCAACAGATAATCCAACCAATCCAGTAAAGGTAACTGCTTTCAGCCGCAGCTGATTGTTGCAGTCAATGATGAAATCCTTGAAAGTGCAGGTCTGAGCTGAACTGAAGCTGGTATTAAAACTTTTCCCCCCACCAGTCTGAATCCTCCACAGGACACGAGTCGGTGCAAATGCTCTCCAGCCTTCATGCTTCGTTGTGAGCGTGTTCAGCTGTTCAGAAACACAGCCCATCGCTGCTCCTGAGGCCTGCGGCCCGCAGAGAACCTGCAGCGCCTTCTGGGAACCCTGCCAAAGAGACTGTCCATCCACAAGGGTGAGAGTGTGAGTGTATGAGTGTGTGTGTGTGGGTGTGTGTGTGTGTGAGTAAACGGCCACATCTGAGGCCACGCTGCCGACTGAGACAATCAAACCCACAGTGACAGCAAGTGGGGAACACAAAGAGTCATTCTGCTCTCGCAATTCAACTACTTTGGGCCTGTCAAAGAGTCAAAAGACGCAGGCTGCAGACAAAGGAAACAGCATGGGACACTGCAGGGAAAATACGTTCAGGAAAAGCTGATTCAGTTTGTCTGACTACCTGGGCCAGACAATTAAAAAGTGATTCAGGCTGCGAATCGCGATCTCGGACATTTGTCCCAACTATTTTGGTTTTCAATCAGCATATGTCCGAGTTGATGCCAATTTCTATTTAAGACTGAGGGGGGAAAAATGGAAGAATGGAGGGTGTGAAATGCCATCTAATGCACTGGCCATCTGTCGCGCTGTGCATCGCCGTCGCCACCGATACAATCTGCAAAGTGAAGCTTTCAGTGTGACGTTTAGTGAAGATGTCTGCACCGACAGGGCAGCGCCGGGCACCGGGCCAAATGCTTACAAATTTACACAGCTCATTTTATAGAGCGGGTGGAGAGGCTGCAAATCGCTGCCACCGTCCCCACCTAACTCACAAACACATAAACGCAGCCAAAGCTCCGGAGAGCAGGAGGTGAAATACACCGTCAGGAGCCGATAAAAGTGAGTCGAGTTCCCAAATGCAGACAGACAGATCACTAGAGCTGCAACAAATGACTGATTCTGTAGTGCATTCATCAGTCATTATCGCTCAGTTGTTTTGGTCTGTGAAATGTCTGAAACGGGCCCGTAAGAACTGAAGAAACCTCTTGGATGAAACGTGCAATGCCTTCAGATCTTTTAGCCCAGTTCCCACAACTTGGACTACGATGAGCTGGATGACTGAGATGTGAAATATTTTTTGCCCAAATCCCAAAGATATCCAGTTTACTGTGAAGGATGACTAAAAAAAACATTTATTTATGAACATTTATGAAGCATAGATCATAGAGGCTAGACTTTATTTCTTCAAAATGTGCTCAAAAAAGCTTTTTTTTCTTTAAAGGGGAGAGCACATTGAGTGTTTGAATGATTTATCTTTGTTCTATGGTGTCATGTAGAAGCTATGGAATGCTGGTTTCATGAGAAATGCCTCAGGTCCTGTTTTACGAGCTCATTACAGTCATATTTGTTGGTGTGGGAAAATATTTGTAGTAAGACTCAGATACTGAGGAGGAAGCTGGTATGACCCTGACATTTACATTCCACCTGCTCTTGAAATGCATCAATGACTGAGGATGTCTTCATGCTTCAGGGCTCAGAGTCCATCTTTGACTAGGTATTAATCCTAATTAACGCTTTTTTTCATTCAATGTCATCTTTAAACATTCAGATCAACTGATCAATCACTACACACAGTAGCTTATTTTAATAGTATTGGACTGAAACTCCACAGGCTAGGAGTGTGCTAACAAAGCTCAGTGCAGGCCAGAGAGGCCTCTCCATTAGGAGAAGCCTCGTCTCCTTATTTAGCTCCAGTCGATCTGCAGGAAGTCTGCTCAGCATCTTTGCTGGCTGCAGCTGACTCATGCTCCAGCTCGTCCAAACCTAGCTATCTCCCAGATTCTTTGCTCGCACTTTCTCCTGCGATTGTTGCATTATGCATGTCGTGACTGCAATCATCCTGTTCAGAGTAATCACGCTGATGAGAACAATAAGAGTGACTGATGGTGGGAGCAAATGTGCTGAACAGCCAGGCGCACACTCTCAAACCCTCGTCGTCCTGTTCCGTCAGCCATATGTTCCTGTTTCCTCCTCAATCTGTTATCCTCACTCCACTTTTATGTGATTGGGCATAAACTCAAAATCTGAAACTGAATAACAGCTCTTTTTGTTTTTTTTATTTTTTGCTTAAGTGTGTGTGTGTGTGTGCGTGTGCGTGTGTGTGTGTTGAATGAGGCTTGTTTTAAAAAGCTTTTAACAAATCAAGGGTTTGATGTAGTGGTGAGTCTGGAGCATAGCTGCAGTTATGCTGCCGCAGACAAACGTATTTACATTCATTTGTGCTGAGAGCCTTTCATAAGACAGATAACCCTCTGAGGATGTAAGCCTCGCAGCAGTGAATTAGTTCTTCTTCAGAAATACAGAAATGGCCATTATAATCATTTGTTCGATATGGCTGAGTGCAGATTTGGGCAGCTTAAAAGGAAAAAAAGTCATCTTTCGGCTCAAACAGCGGCACTAAATCAAGACATAAATGATCTCTATAACCATGCTGACACATCGCCTCAACAACATAGTTAAATATCTCAACAACCACCGGCTCCACTGCTCTGTGCAGATACCATCCCATATTTTTGAGCTGATAAACTTGACCAACTACATCACTTTTAAACGAGCATGTTGCCTACTGGACACAGTTATTTATAATTGTTGATTTAATGCTGCCATAAACACGTCACTTGACAAAGCTTTTGTCTTCTGATGAAACATTACAAACAACCCCAATTCTAATTAAGCTTTTAAATGTCAGCACTCTTACCGCTAAGCAAACAAAGTGCCAAAGCCCTAAATGGAACACTTTGTCACGTCTTTGAAAATAGATTTCCTGACTTTTATCCATTGATTAAATGAGTTTTCCAAAAGCTAAATATGACAGAGAAACATCAGTGGCGTTGAGACTAAAAGAAGCCCAGTCACATTCTCACATCACAGCTGAAACTCTAAAGCACGCTCCACATCAGACCACACCTCACAGTCACACCAAGTGTTTTCCAACAGATGACCTCACATGACACTGCAGCACATCAGCAACAGGCTGCAGGCACTTCTGAACGCTCCTCTACAGGTACTGAGAAAGTGCTGGTTTCTGCCTTTGTCACAGCACGAGAATGTGATCTCAGCTCGATAGGTTTTCACAATCAATTCTGAACTGGATCCTAAAGACAAATGCCTTCCAGAGACAATGTCCCAGAGACGCCAGGGTCTGGGGGAAGAGAGGAACATGTGATACACACACACACATACACACACACACACACACACACACAGGCAACTTTCTTGTCAAGACAGGTCTCAAACAGCTCTCCAATTCAACCCTCAAGTTTCTCCTAAATCCTCACAATGACAAACCTGTGCTGATAATCTTTATGACACTTCTGCCACAGCATGAGAGCATTTGCCTCCAAAATCTAAGCCCGCCCCCCACCCGCCAGAGACAGCAAACTGTGACTTCCAAAAATAGACCAAACTCTAATTAAACACAATTCCGATTCAGCCTCTTCAGTCATCACACAAACTTATTTATCCTTATTATACAGCCTGTTAACGATTTCAAGAGTGTAAACAAGCTGCACACCTCATTGCTGGCCAGCACACATACCTCAGACAACTATTCCAAATCCCCCAAGCTCTTCCCAGCCCAGACGAGGTGAGCATTCCTGGCCAGCCATCCAATACTGTCGGAGGAATCTGAAATTTCATCCTCTCCAACCCCCTCCCTCCTCTCCCCCGCCGACACTCGTTCCTCAGTTTGCCTCCAAATCGCTCTGCTCTGCTCACACATGGAGACACGGCTGTCTGTCCACATGTGCACAAGCCTGTGTGTCCAGACGTGAACACGCACGCGCATACACACACACACACAGTCCCAGTGACTCAGAGACAGGTAGATGGCTCTGCCTTTGCTTGACAGATTTGTGGTCACAGAGAGCAGCAGTGTGATCTGTCTGGCACAGAGAAGATGAACATGATCATCAGACAAAAATCTCTGAAATTTGACTGAAAGCCCAGAAAACATATTTTCTCACTCAGCTTCTTACTATGAGCAAAGGGGTTCCAAAGAAAATGGGGGAAAAAAGGGGGTCAAAGTGTGAATCATTTTGACATTGTTTTTCTGCCGCTCGTCTTCATTGGCCTCGGGCTGATGTCACATGTTTAGGTCCACCAATAGGAGCTAAGCCCCATTTGAATCAAAACATGATAGATCTGTGGTTGTTGATTTTGTTAAAACATCTGTCAATAAAATGAGATCAAACCACACCCTCAAAGACATTATGAAGCAGATTAGCTAGATCTTAAGGTATTAAACTATTTGCATTAGCTTTAGCTCCAATTGTTTCCATGAGTAACGAAGCTTTAATGATACATCAATATAACTGGAGTCATACCGGTTTTGTTCATAACTCTGAATGTAATCTTTCTGTCTCTTTGGCATTGATGTTTATGTTAAAAATGTGCAGCTTTGAAGTGGTCAAACTACACAAGGCTTGAATTTGGGTGCCAGTAACATATAAAAGAGTTGGGTGAAACGTACTCAGAAACAGTGAAGTGTTATTTTGTAACCTGCTGCTGGTTGCCTGTGACATGCGGGTTAGTTGAACTGGTTATGTGGTTATGCCTCAGGCCTCTGTTGTGACATGTAGAGAAAGAGAAAGCAGTACAGCAGCTGCCAGCACAGTTACACTGCCTTGGTTCGAACTACAGAAGAACTGCTCAGGCTTCATTAACACTTATTCCACAGAGTTAGATGTGGAATTATAAAGAATATGAAAACATAAACAAATCACCTCTGTGTCTCTCTGCCCCTGCTGGCCTCGATGTGCTACTGCACCCAGTTCCTGTGCAAAGCGCATTGAATCAGCAAAATAAAGGAAAAACAGGCAAATATAGGAAAAAAAAAACAGCCATGGATAGATTCATCCCTAAGTAAGTTCATCAGAATAACTTTAGACTCTGCTGACTAAATAAATATTTAGAAAGTTTCAGAGAGAATTTAAACTTTTTATTTCAGGCTTGAGCACAATAATGTGAGATTTACTTCTTGAGTGGGATGACAAGAACGTGAATGAGTTATATGTGTGTGCCCACGCGAGCATGGAAGCATATCCACAGACACACACACACACACACACACACACACAAATAAAGCCACAAGCAGACACACACACACCATCCGTCGGTGGTGTGGAGACAGAGGCTGCCCTCAGATTGCTGAGTCATCACTGCAGCCACAGTGCTGCTGCTTCTCCTCATCTGCTCGGCTGGAGCTGATGTGTCACACACTGAGAGCCGTCTTTCTTTTTTCTTTCTTTCTTTTGGGTTCCTAAAACATGGCCCTAATCTGCAGAGAGTTTTCCACAGCCGCGCACCACATGAAAGGCACGGGGCCGCTTTCATTTAGCGTCCTTTAACCCCAGTGAGCAGGGCCGCCCAATGTGCCACCGTCAAAAAGTCAACACAAAGAAGAAAAAAAAGAGAAACCCACAAAGCTCCAGCGCAGACTTCGTAAAACAATTAAAAAAATGTCTTCGTTGGTTTTACTCGAGCCTGAGAATGTGACGAGCCCAACTGTTCAGACAAAGAGGCAACGTCGGATCACAAGCTGTCGCAAGATCCCCACAAACATCTTCATCTTTATTTGTACTTCTGGCTTCACACCTCACAATTTCCTACATTTCCAAGAGCCAATAACTGGAATTCTCTTGTCACAATGGAGCAGGGGGAGGTTAGCAGTGAGCTGGTAATGCCACGCTGTCTTGTGAAATGACAACTTAAAAAGACCCAACAATGTGCACGTTAGCAGGAGGCCACCAGGGTAGATCTAATCACGCTTCTGTTTTGATTAATGCCTCTACTTATCTCAACGGTTATTTGGAAAAAAGCAACAGGCAACGGTTTACAGAGAAATGTTTGAAGTGGCTGCCAGAAAGTCAACATTTTTAACCGTCCTGCAGGAAAAGATCTGAGCTGCAGCATCAATTTCTTCCACGGACGCGCACGGGGAATAAAACGCTGCCAAGAAACTTCAAGTCCTGTTCACAAATTTAAGCTGTGACCATTCATCATCTCTGAAGTGTGTGCCCTTTACAAAGAAATAGGAACTCGTCCGGCTACAATTCAAGCCCAACTCGTGCTCGGTGGAGAGCAGCCCGGCAACAGATCCACAGAAGGTCACACCTAAACTGAAAGGCAGCTTTGTCCCATCAGCAGAAAAAAAAAAAAAAAAAACCTGTTGCCTTTAGTTTGACCCACATGGCTGGGTTAACTCCACCTATTTGAAGCCTGCTCTTTTGTCCTGGAGGGAGAAAGTGAGGCATGCTGGACGGCAGCAGAATGACTGGTTGTTTAAAACTCACAGATTCATTCAGACCCGAGGAGTCCAGTCAAAACACGGCCGTGGCCTTTGATAAAGCTAAGACAGAGACTGATGAGACGAGGAATGCAAACAAAACCCTGGATGATACGCTCTGACCCGAGTGTCAGACCCTTCAGATAGTACTAATGGAAATGAATTTGACCCGTCCTGGCAGCCCTGTGCGCCACGCGGCTCAGGTTTATTGTCTGAACAAGACACGGCCTTGTAATGGTTGTCGTGAGGCAGAGGAAAGGTGAAATGGAAGCTGAGGCTGCCTTTTATCTTGAGGACTAGACTCCCGACCTTTGCTGGGAGGCATCTGCCCTCCTAATGCATCACACTGCTTTTCATAAAACACTGAGGAAAGTACAGTCTGGCAAGGGTGGGGGATGTGGCTGAAACCAGCACAATGCACCGTAAACAAGTAAAGTCTGGGTTGAGTAAAACATCTCAAATCGAATAAATCTAGGCTTTAATACTCTGTAGGGATAGGGCAGATCAGTGTTCCATTAAACAAAACATAGACCATCAAAACTACACGAAAAGTGGATGTTTTAAGTATGCGAGTAAATCATGGAAGAGAGAATAATTGGAAGGTTAAGACGGTACTGCCACACAGTACTTCAGCTAATTGGTGGGAGATAATATTTACTAAGGTAAAATTCCCAGAGATATTTAGTTCGAACAATTATTGATTTTGTTTTTGCCGTTTCTGCTTTTACTTAAGAAATCAATCTTGATACTTCTTCCTCTTGAATACTAAATGGTAGAGTGGTGCGTGGACTAGGTCTTATACTGAACTTTTCTAGTCTTCATGACCACTCAAACAGACACGTCCCATTCACCCATTCACTCCCATAGTCCAAATGCTTAACCAGCAGCTTTAACCTTTCAGACATGTTCACTCACTGATGACACAGCATCCAGTACAGTTCAGGGTTCAGTGTCTTGCTAAAGGGTAGTTTGACATCTAGGATGCAGCGGGCGAGGATTGAACTACGGACCTTTAAGTGCCAAACTGCAACAAATGTTGTCTGACGACACTTTTACTGCAGGTCTGACACAAATGATTTTCAATGAGCAGCAATACACAGCGGATCACAACAAATCAAGCAAACCTGTTAACTTACATTTGTCTGTTTTGATTCACAATATACACAGATAAAAGTCACAAGTGAGGGAATAGGGCTGCTTAAGTAGAAAAGGCTGTGTCTGTTCATGGGGAAGGAGACGGGGCCGGCTGGGGGTGCAGGTGTCTCTAGACTCTGTGGCTGCTCGTGTGCAGATGGAGAAGCAGCTCAGAGTAGACGTTAACCCATGTCTGAACCAGTTTCACTGTATTAACACAAGACTGGTGATTACTATCAACAAACAGGCCTGTTTGTCTTTGACTGGCCTGAAGAATTTGACAGGGCCTCTTGCATTCACTCACATTTTAAAGCACAGCTGGAGGGGGTTGGGCTACGGCGGTGTAAAATACCCCAAAAAATCTATGTTAAACATGAGTTTTAACTGGAGAAAACTTTAACTTTTATGGAGTTGAGTGCTGGTCTAAACCAGTTTAATCTAAAGGAGACGCGCACCCCTCTGTGACTTTTTATTCCTGGTGTAAATTAGTGGTCGTAATGTTGGACTAACTATAAAGTTTTACGCCCTTCCATTTCCAGCTGCATTTATTTATTTTATTTTTTTATGTTGCTGCCAGATACAGCCACCAATCTCGGCTCCCTGTGAACAGATAGCATCGAGAACAGCAGGGGAGCTGCTCAGATTATTTGTGTACAATGGTGCCTGGGACACTTTTACACCGGAGATGGCGATAAGGCATTCACAGAAGTGCTTATTTGGCTCACAAACAAAACAGCCGGCGATGATAAGCCTTGCATCTTTGTTGTCCGCAAATTTCAGGGCCCTGCGGTTTTGTGCGCCTGCATGATATTTGCTTCGTGAGGCGAGGCAGAGCAAATGTGACGGTGGGGACATCGGGCATGACACAGAGCAGAGTAGGAGCAACAAGTCCACCCCTGTTGGGTCCAGGACTCTGTTTACACCGCTGCCTTTTATCTACAGGAGGCAAATCGAAGTCAGAGTCATCTGCAGAGGCCGCCATGATTAGGAGCAGATGACAGGAGCGCACGCTCACTTCCTTGGGAACATGTACATTTAGGAAAAAAAAAGTGCGTTTGAGCCATTGACTCTGGTGAGCATTTAAAAAATGATTTACCTTGCTGAATGTTTGACCTACTTTTCCCCCCTAGTATTTGTGTGAGTGTGTGATGTTGAGATGGTGCAGTAAGCATCACCAGATGGCCAGACAAGAAACGTGAGTGTGTGTGTGTGTTCGGTGCTGCATTCCAGCCCCAGTCACAGACTGCCTGACCTATACTGTGCAGACAAGTCGTGCAAGTAGCCCACATACACACGCTCGCGCGCAGCTCCTTTTAAAGCCTCTGCCTACAACAACAGTCCATCTTGATCGTGTTACATGCCCGGGCAGGGCTCTGGAAGTCCTACTGTACTGCACTCACATGTGCACCTCATCCTGCTGGAGCAACGCAGTCGCTCAGGTCAGACAAACAGTGTCTCCGGCCACCTGAGCTCAGCTGCAACTTAAAAATATCTGACCTTTCTTGAATCACAGGCTGAGTGCGGACAGTCCCACCCAGCATGCCACACCAGGGGGGAAAACCAACAAAACCGTGACATCAAATGGAGAGGAGAGGCTGCTGAGGGTGGAGCCAGGCCATGAGTGTGAGCAGTCAAAAAAAAAGGAGGGGGGGAGGGGTGCATCAGGGTCAGGAGGTGGAGGGGGAGGGGCAGAGGGAGGGGGAAGCTTTGCATTTTCACATTTCTAAGCTAACTGAATTCCTAGATTTCAAACCTTACCCAGAGGCACCGGAGAGGAGCCGCAGTGGTGTCTGCTCTCAAAATAGAATATGCAGAATATTCAAGTTTTATTCGGCAGGTGATTTCATGAAGTAATCTGGTATTTGATTACAGCATGTGGATAATGACAGTTTAGTCCTACCAGGAGAAAAGCCCAATCTTAATTAGCTTAATTATAATATCAAACTAACATTAGCAGCAAATTGTCAAATTTGGGTCACTGTCTCTAGCAGTTTTGATTGATAACAATGAATTTCCTCCATTAATTAAACAGTGATAAATTGATGGATTAGTTCCTCCTTTGAGTGACAGCGTGAGTTGATGAAATCATTTTCAATGATAAAGTGGGAAGAGATGAAGAGTGGTGTGTTTGCATGTGAGGGTGTGTGTTGACATAATGCTATTCCAGTTATATCTAAGTGAAGGTGATCTACTACTTTTACCTCTTCCACTTAAATACAATTAGTGCCTGATCATGTCTAATTCTTTCTATTCAATATCACTGAAAGTGCTGGCTCACAAGAAGCACCATCTCATGAGGTCTCTATTTGTACAGTAGGTCTGAAGTCGAGTGTTTTACGCTAGCTGATGGACTAGTTCATCTGACAGAGTGAATAAATAATGAAGAGGGGCGGGTGCTGTGTGTGTGCAATTCCAGCTTTATTCAAGAGGAGGATGTTCTTCTACTTAGAAATAATCAGTGCTCACTACCTCCTGATGCTTCACATAAAGTCTGAACTGGCCTTTTCAGTCCGACTGTGAAAGTGAATTTATCAGTCATAAAATGATGCATTACTCAATCCTCTAAGTGACAGAGTGAAAAATGAAACGTGTGTGTGTTTACCTCTTGAAAGCCTCTGTGGGGTTCCTCTCGCACTCTCCGGGCTGCAAAGTGCTCTGCACGGCCGGGTCACGCACCTTCTCCTCGTACCCCGGCAGCAGCCCGCTGCGGCAGATCTGCGCCACCAGACCCCGGATGAACCCACCGACGCACAGCGTGTCCGAGTCGTCCGCCCGGCAGAAGTGGAAGGCCAGGCTCTGCTGGTGCAGCCCCCGGTGCGAGCCCTGGGTCGATGTGGGCCACAGTAGCTCAGTGCACACCGCCGTCTTCCCGCTGCCCGGCCCCCCCACCAGCAGCACCCCCCAGGAGGTGCTCGACTTTGTGGAGCTGGAGGTCAAGGTGCCAGGATTGGAGGCGCCCCCGCCGGGCGCCAGCGGCTGCTGCTTACTGGGAGTGCTGGTCACCCCATTGAGGTTGTTGGTTTTCTCCTGGAGGCAATGCTGGATCTTGTGAAAGACCCACTCCCGGCAATAAAAGCGCTTCCCCTGCAGCAAACTGGTTTGGGCCATTTTGATCTAGTGCTGCTGTTCCACCTATTCCTCCTCTTCATAGGGGTCCCTTCATTCTGCCCCTCACATTTTCAACTCCAAGAAAGCCCTGCAGCGAATTTGAACATCCATCTCGTCGGCTGAAGAAGAAGAAGAAATGTGCCTCTCAGAGAGCGGGCTGCAGTCCAGCCGGTCCTCGGTGTGAGGGAGAAGTCAGAGAAAACTTGAGCGAGGCAGAAGTAGAGCCGCTGCAGATGGCAGGAAAAGCAGCCCAAGCTATGGTGCGTTTCTGAATATCTAGGTCAAAATAAAAAAAAGAGACGGAAATCAAAATTGAGGCTCAAACCATAGATTTTCCACCAACTTTTTTCCACAGCTGTCCCTCTGGTTGAACTGAGTGCTCCTTGTTATTATGAGTGTGTTGCTTTAGCATGGCGCTGGGCACGGCAGGACACCCGCCTCTTGAGTGCATCCACTGGCGAGCTCGAGCCACCACCGCTTGATACAATTAGCCATGGGAGTTGCTGATATATTTCCGCTGATGCATTTCAGATGCTACCGGGGGTGACCAAAGAGCGTTTCCATTACATTAACACGGAGCAGCCTGCCAGTGCAGAGTCAGTTTCTCCAATAACATACCAAGCCTGGCTCTCTCCCTGGAAAACACACAGAAAGAAAAGCCAAATTAAGACACCTTTCAAATGCAGCGACACATTTAAGCACAGTTCACTGTCTCAGATGAGAGCTTTGTCAGGACTGAACAGAACTAGCAGTATAAATCTGCCACTACTTGTTATGACACATTATTCTGCAGCCTACAAAGCAGAGCGAGCTCGACTCCCTCGGCTCCAGAAGGTGGGCACGTCGGTTTTCTGTGCTTTCATCCTCCACAGCCCACATCACTGCCTGCCCTGCAACTAAATTCTTGGCAGGGGTTCGTCCAGTTTCTCTAGTCTATCCGCTGATCCCCCCTTCCTTCCTATGTGGCTTTAAATCCCAAACAGTCCACATCCGTCCTGAACTCTCTCTCTCTCTCTCTCTCTGTGAGTGTGTGTGTGTGTATAAGTGTGTGTGAGTAAATGTAGGGAGGGGGTCAAAATGAGAAATGATCCTGCACGAACAGGGGTCGTTAACATGGGTGGAAATGGAAGGTAACCCACCTTAAAAAAGAAATGATCTCTTTAAATGATCATTAGTCGCCTCAAAATGATTGTTTTAAAAGCTGCAGATGTTATAAACACACACTTTTAAACATATAGTCTGCAATTAGGGAAACTAGGGCTTTAAATGCCACGTGAAGGATTCATAAAATTGGGGAAAACTGCAGTTTGACCACCTCCTCAGAGAGCTCTACATCACTGCCTACTACTGCCTCTCCACACTGAGGCTAATGCAAATATTACATTGCCTCTACAGCCAGGGAGGCGCGCGCACACACGCCTCACAGAGAAACACATATACCCAATCTTGCTGGTTACTTTATAACGTTGCCAAATAAGCTTTAACATAAACAGCGATACATTTCCACCTTTCTGCTGCCTCCAACATGAAGCTCAGCCGACAAAACGTGAAATATGTATACGGTGTGTGTGTGTGTGTGTGTGTGTGTGTGTGTGTGTGTGTGTGTATGTATGTATGTATGTGTCCGTCTGTGTGTCTCTGACTGTGTGTGTGTGTTTGTAGGAAGGCGACAATGTCTCCACCAGAGCCGCGACATGAAGCCACAGAGTGAAGTAGAAAAGCAGCAGCAGCGAGCAGCAAGTCTTTTGTAAGCCGGACCAACCTCACCCATTTCACAGGGGAGACGGTTTACACCTACAGGAGGGGGGTTAGATTTAAAAACACCCCGGTCCAGCGACCAGCTGCTCTGCACAGTTTTGCACAAATGAAAGAAATGCACATTAAACGAAGCCCGTCGCCTTCTCGCTTTGACTGTTCCTACAACTTCAAATGCGGCCAATTGTTACAGTTTCAAACGTCTCTCTCTCTCTTTCTCTCTCTCTCTCTCTCTCTGCCATCCCCGGTGGTTCCCCTCACCTCTCTGCCGATCCCAGTCGCCGGTTTTCGGGGGGGATGAGGAGGCAGTCTGCAGCCCTCCGCCGCCGCCGGATGAAAACCATCCGAGCGCGTCCTCCGACAGATCTTGAGGCCGGGTTCAGAGCATCCAAACGCCGTCCCCGTCTGTGTCTTTGAGTCGCTCTATTCCAGGCGGTGTGGGCTCCTCCTGCTGCCCGACACACTGGGATTCTGACTCTCCGCCTCCAGCTCCACAGTCCCCTGCACACACACACACACACACACACGCACACACGCTCACACACGTACACACACACACGCTCACACACAGCAGTCACGCAAAGCCTTGTGGGACTATGAGTTTTGCCCTGTGTCGCCATTAGTCAATAACACACGAGTGAAATGCACAGTAAAGGCGGAATAAATGCTTGAATTCCGTATTTATTGTTGTTTTATGGGGTTAGCATAGAAGCTACGGAACAGTGGTTTCATCAGAAATGCCCCAGACACTGTTTTGCAGCTTTTATAATCTTACTCATTGCGTGGGGGTTGTCACACTCCGTTTCTGCACATACCTGATGAATATTGCTGCTATTACTGCTCAGTTGGCCTCAATTACTTTCAGAATTACTTTCACTTTAATTCAACAATTACTACCATGCAAATCTGGCAACCACATACATATGCACTGACTTTCTTGAGTCACTTGTCTACTTAGACACAACTTTATATTCCTTTTTAAACAACAACACTTCTTGAAATAAATGTTAATAGGTGTGAATTATTAATTTCTGAAATGCTGTATGTATGCTAAAATGCACTTCCAGTTTTATTGTATGGCTCATATGAATTTTTCAATGACGATTCTGATGAAGATTAATTTATTAACCCTACTATATAATGTCCCATTGAATATTCTATAATAATGCAGCTATACAGCATGTACTCAGCCAACCTTTTACGTTCAGACATCCTGTCTTATTTTAATAAGACAAGGCCAGAGGAGCCATTAGATGCTGAGGAAGAACCAGGAATGCTGGTATGGTTTGTGTTGCTCTCTTTATTTTATGCCATATCCCATCTATGTTTAGATTCACACCTTTTAAAATGCTATTTTAATCTCTGTGAAATGAAGGCAAAACGTAAGAAAGTAAAAAAGTAAGATTGTTCTTAAACAATTGTCAGAATAATCACAAACATGCTTAAAAAAGATATAACATTTACATTTACATCATTCAATGTCTACAGTTCAATAGATTGTAAAAGGAGTATAATCAAAAGGAAATGCAATGCCTCTGTTTCTATATGATCATGTTCTTTTGATTTGACAGGATCCTGCATTTCTGGCAGCAAAGATGATGACGATGACTTTGCCAGACACTGATAATGCAACACTGGACACACAGAGCAAGGCTGCACTTTAAGTCAATGACATGGTGTGCTCAACAGAATTTCTTTCAGAAAGTTAAACTACATCATAGTCTTGACCTCTGTGCTGTACTGCCAACGTCAAAGCTTTACAATTAGATTATTTACACTGAGTCACAAGTGTTGGAAAACCATGAAGAAAGCGTCACTTGGAAATTTAAAAAAAAGAGTACCAGGATGTTCTTTCCATGGTCTAACCATTACCTGTGGATCTGATGTCGTCACGTCGGCGTTGTTGCTTTGAGACTCGCTTGGAAACCAAACACAGTGAGAGTAAGAACATGGGAGAATCCAGTATTTCTAACATGTGGTTAACATTGTGCAAGCATCTATTTTCACTCAAACCACCATCTTTTCCTAAACCAAACCAAGTAGCTCTGTTTCTTTAGCGAAACAAAAACTGTGAAAACTGAAAAATGCAAATAAAAGAACACCGCAGAGGAGTATGTGACAATAACAAAGCCGGGGCTCCCAGGTGAAAGCTGGACTGCTGCTGTGTCCTGCTGTCCTGCAGCAGCAGTAATCATGAGGCTGCAGGAGCAACAGCAGCAGCCCAGCGATGTCAGATAATGCCTTATCTGCGAGGCTGATGTTGCCAGATGTTTTCATTGTTGGCGAACAGCAGGCAGGTGTGTGTTTTGGAATCAGAGTTTCCACTTCTGACAACAATTTGAAGAGGCCTATTGCTGCTTCACCAGCTGGTAATCAATGTTTCTACTTGTCTGTCTCTGAATAACCTCCAGTGCTGACTCATTTGGAGATGGGAAATACTCTGACCTGTGTCTTTCCAGCTGCAGGACTGAAGTTATATTTCTTACATAAAGCACTTTAGAAGTGAAATGTTCTAGACAGAGCAGGGATCTCCTCTGTGCCGTGGGGATGCACTTCGGGCCGGTCGGTTGCTGTGTTTTGATCTATCTTGAAGCTGCTGATCTTACAACTTATTTATCAGTCCCAGGAGAATCATTTCAGGGACTTTTTCTTTGAGGTGTAGCTGCAGCTGCTTGTAATAACTGACAGTGGAACTGTCTGCTGCTGTCTGGGCTCACATGAACAGAAAACCCAATCTTGTGTTGGAGTGAATTTCCACGGAAGACTGTGTTTCCTGTAGCTCTGCTGTATGAGTTTCAGGCCATAAAGGCTCCCCTTTCACCGGCATAGCCCAGTGCAGGTTTACTTTGGAACTGTACTTTCTGATTCCAATGTCAAAGAACTTTCTCTGGACCTGAAAAATTGGTTACAGAGTGGCACCACTTCTTTTGTTGCATGTACACAAAGAACCAACTTCGTAAGAAGCTAGGGACAAGGTTACTGAGGTCCAGCATTTTTTTTCTCACTATGCAAGAGAAGCTGCAGACATGATGAAATGCCAGCCCAAGAAGCTGCAAAAAGACTACAGGGACCAAATAAGTAACGGAATTAGTCCACATTTCAGTCAAGTTAGACTATTGTCATATATTACTATGATATTATTTCTCTCTTTTTAACCCATCCTATCTTGTGACATGTGGCCTGCCAAAGTGCAGCACATGGGGAGCATTTGCACGTCCACAGGTACAAAAGTCCACAGAGGTGATGGTGAGGGTGGGGACTTGTGACGTGCTTTTCACCTTGCCCAACCAGATTTCCTGTTGGTTCAGGGATTTGGACTGGCAACCTTCAGATTGCATGTTTATTTGGGTCTGGGCTGAGGCTTGATGCAGGTGAACAACAGGAAAAGAAACAAAACATAACAAAAAAAAGAACTAATGTGAAACATTCACAGGCAGTTTGCACATTATCTTCCTCCAAGTTATCCAATTCAGAATGATGAGGCCACTATTTCACACTGCACTTTATGGGCTTTCTGAAGATCTGAGTTGCAATTCAGGCCAACTTTGGACCATTTTCAGGCAGTGCAATCCTTAAAATGTTAGTAGCACATAAAGTGTTAGGTCCCAGACATTAATGCACAATTTCTCTCGCTCCGCACAGCCAAACAGCCGTCTGCCTCAGACGGTAAGAGCAGGGATTTAAAACTATTTAGTAATCCATAAATGTCATCTCAGGAGGCCGGCGTGTACCAGCCTGCAGACTCTACCGCCGTCGCCTACAGAGTGAGCACATTGTCTAACTGTGAAGTGAGATGGCAGAGTTTGAAGAAGCAGAATGACTGTGGACTGACTCAGTGAGAGTGAGGCCTGACACACAGGCAGCACGTCAGAGCAACTTTCAGAGGCAAGTGAGGATAAATCTCGAAACATCACAGTCTTAGTGTGGACTGATGATAATGCAGAATCCATTTATCACAGTTATTTATCATGGCCGACACATCAACAAGTTCACTTCCTGTCAGATGGCCATGCATAAATTGACTGGTTTTAGACAACTATCCAACTATGAGGACTACTATATATACTATCTATCTATCTATCTATCTATCTATCTATCTATCTATCTATCTATCTATCTATCTATCTATCTATCTATCTATCTATCTATCTATCTATCTATCTATCTATCTATCTATCTATCTATCTATCTATCTATCTATCTATCTATCTATCTATCTATCTATCTATCTATCTATCTATCTATCTATCTATCTATCTATATGCTCATATTTAGTTTGGGATGTGACAGTGAAACTGCAACTCAGAAACTCAGACACATTTTCTGAGGGGAAAACCCAGCTTCAATCAACCAACATACACATGATAAAATTCTTATCAACAAATTAATGAGCTGCATAAACATATTAGCAGCTTGTATTGGAATAATTCAGGAAAATTTGACTGATCCTTTTTGTAGTTTTATCGAAGAGCTAATCAAGCTCTCAGTAGAGATGATAACAGCTTCGGAAAAAAAACACTCATGAAACAGCAGGAAACCAGCTGATTATGGAAAGCAAAACACTCTGTCCATACTTACCAGCTGTCCACTGTCAATTCTCCAACAGATTCAGCTTGAATCCCTGTGGAGTTGTTAAAACACTGTACCTCACATTATTGAGCGCTTTGTGAACTTCCCTCACTGTAAACACACAGTGCTTGCCGTTCTTTCGGTGTCTGCTCTGTTGGATATGTGATGTTGATGTTGCCATGTGGAGCGTGGAGGTGCCCCCTGCGGATGCTGTGAGGAGATAAACAAATCGATATATTGATCTGCCCTCCAGAGTTATCACAAACAGCGATCGACCTTACATGATACTTCATCTGCTAACGCCTGCTCCTGGGCAAATAAGTGAGGGAAGGACAGGAGGAAGATGAACTGTCCGGCTCTCTTCCCTGCAAGTAGCTGCAGGGCTGCACCTAACGGATGTTTTCATTATTGATAAGTCAATAAATGACTTCTTTGATTAAAGGTTAGCATGGTTAAAAGGCTTGTTTTACCCAAGAAACTGTCGGGTAGCTAAAGAGACTCAGTAATACAGTGAGCTTTTGTTGTTTCTTTCTTTGTTTCTTCCTGAGTCAGTTTAGCTTCAGTTGTTGTTGGCCACTGCGCCGACAGCAACCACATCATGGTGTCATAGCCTTTAAAACTGTTTGGTTTTGGTTTGACACTGGGATCAAACCCTTGACTCCCATTTGAAAGTCAAGTTTATGAAATTTCAACAGACTTTTATATGTAGAATACAAAATATTAGTGTACTCTGATAAAGGGATTTATTTATCCATTTCTCAGGTGTTTTCACAGTGAAATGAAATAATGACAGTTAACAATATGCATGGCTGTAAGCTTGAATCAAGGACTTTCATTTTTTGTTGTTTGGCACAATTGAAGACTCAAACACTTGAATGCTATTCATATTCACTAATGTCACTTTGGTCCATGTTTCCAAGGAAATGGTGAAGCTGGAGATTTGTGCTCTTGTTCTACCTGAGATTGAGAGACTTTTAAATCACAGAAACATGCAGATTGATGTAAGTTTGTTAGATCCTAATAAAGAGGAAGCATCCTGGCGACACTTCTCAAAGTATTGGATTGAATCAAATGCTGGTGACGCCAAAAGTTTTTTTACTCAGTTGAAATGTTTCCAGTTCCAGGCATTCAGAGCATTTCTGCTAAAATGTGAGGTACAGGCAGCACACAGAACACTCAGTCACACAAGGTAACAACCTAGAAGCGCACAGTATTTAGAGTACAATTCTGGCTTTACAATAGTTAATATATTACATGTTGTAGCATGTATTTTGAAATATGTGGTGCAGCACAATTTAAAAATAACTCTCCCAACACTGTTTGCACATTATCTATGCATACAGATCAATATCACTCCAATCATCAGATGATTCACTGAAATATTACAAATACTGTTGGAGCACTTGGCAGGAAACTTAGTGCCAACATAAATGAATCCAAGACAATGAACAGAAGTAACAGTGGCCAAAGATTTTATTTTCACAATATCATCAAGTCAAACTCAAAATGTTGTAAATTTGTCTTTCCAAATACCCATACACCCAGTGACATTACCGTAAGCCTTGGCAGTACTGGATGTGGTGCTACAATTGGCATGCAAACATCAGCACAATGTTGGAAGCATGTTAGCATTTAGCTTGTACTGTAGCATGTTGCGCTGCTGAACAAAAGCTGCAACATGGTGGCAAATTGTCTTGTTTATGTTCAGGGCCAAGGGTTTGGTTCATCACCGAGCTTGTCACTGTATGCTCATTACAGTTTTGTTTTCATACATCCTCCTGTGAAAAAGCACAAACACTTTAGTCACGGGTCTACAGGCATATCTCTCCGCTCGCAGCCGCGCATAATGCAACCATTTCTTAGAAAGTGCTCAAACACACACACACACATGCTCTTCTCCAATCTGCCTTCATTCCAGTATCAGCAGGAGCCAAGTTACAAGCTCACTCCCTCCCACAGGAAAACTGCAAACCCGCATGTTGCTGTTTTTACATTTTTTTTCTCACACAGAGATCGATGTGTATATCCTCTTTCACCAATCTGCCAAATACACATAATTACAGTGATTTCTTTTCCTTTTTCCGACAGCAACTAGTGCACAGTCTCCAGGAGGCTGCACTGGGCTGAGTCACCACTATTGTTCCCCCTTCTGTGAATATTCAGAAAAATGCTCCACCTTGTTATTAACTGTGTGATGACGCACATTTGATGATTGGGGCTTGGCAGGGAAGCACAATTTGCTTCAGAGAATTGAGCTATTCCATATCTTCTGTGATCGTGTGCAGCCTCGGAGGCTAAAAGAAGAGAGGCATGGATAGCTCGTCCTGTGCCACATGTTGGGCTCCAGTTTTCTTTACCGTGATATGTCCTCATTAGTCAGATAATTAGCATCAAGGACACTGTTGTAGCCCTGTGCATGGTTTTACAGTTATTAACTGTTGTGCACAAGCCTTTGCAATGTGTGCAAAAGCTTAGTAGGAAATGCCTGTGCTTCTTCAAGCAGTATTTAAGCTCTTACTGTGGAATCTATGTTGTATTACACATCTTGGAACTCATATTTGCTCAGCACAAAAGGCTAATTGTTGGCTATGGTTTGCCAAGGCTGTTTTCTCTTTATGAAAAGGCTAAAGGTTGACACTGGCACTCACACATTGTTTAAAGTACAGCCTTATAAATGGACAGGCAGACAAGGCAGTGTGAGGATAAAAAGATAAAAAAGTCTTGTGATACATAGATAGACAGACAGACAGACAGACAGATAGATATTGTGTGATCAAACTGCAATGTTTTTCATTGTTGCTGTCATGTATCAGTGAAATTTGATACCCAGCTCTGTGCAGAATAAAAGATCCAGTAAATTCAGCACAAAGCATGAAGAATCTAAGTAATACTGGATTATAGCTCCTGAACTTAATTAGGCTGAGCAAGCAATACCTTGATCCAAACAGAGGCTTAGTGGCAAAGTTAGAGAGGTGTGAGTAAACAAATGTAAATGTTCTTCATATGAAAAATACTTTATTTTCATCTTTTTCTGTGATAAATGAATTTTAACATTTTTGTCCATTATGACATGATATAACAATGACAGGCACTGATCGTCCTGGAAAAAAGTAAGGAAATTGACCTTTCACATGGATACAATGAATCAGTTGCAGTTACAGGTTTACAGTCATGCCACTGAGGTATAAAACAAAGAACCTGTTTCACCATTATAAGCACTGACTTGTTGACTTACTACAGCATTAAAAACGCAGGTGAAATAAATTCCTATTAACAATGCTTCATCTCTATTAAGTGTCCCAGTAAGCTATGACCATGAGCATGCACAGCACCAGGAAAACACTGGCTATTAATCCTTTTAATTATGCCTATTAATTACACTGCAGTGATGGAGGTCCGCTCAACAAAACAAAACATCTCAAACCCACTAAATGCCACACACAGGAGGCATAAATGGAATGAATGTGTGTGCGTTTGTGTGTGAGAGTGTGTGGGTGCAATGAGCCTGATCTCTTAGGGCCATGAGTGTGTGTGTGTGTGTTTGTGTGAGTGTCCTGACATTGCATTTTGTTTGATGTAGCAGGGACGAGGTGAGGACACAATGCAGTCAGGGGAGAGGAGGCCGTGCACCTCTCACAGTGTGTGCAGTGTATGTACACACGCACACACACACGCACACACACACACACACACACACACACACACACACACACACACACACACACACACACATCCTTACCAACCAAACACTGCCTCACACTGTGGGAATGACTTCCACACAAAGACAAGCAGAATCAATATTTCACCACCCGGAATGATAATGTGGTAATAATGAACAATGAGCACGCTGACCGTGATAACTCATGCAGCAGCACTTCACTCACTCTCTGAATAGAGGCTGAGTAATACATAATTGCCAATCATGGAACCCGAGGCTGCAGGCCTGTAAGCAGTAATTTGCAATCACAGAACGGGACAACGCTGCTACTCCAAGAGCTCACTGTGTGTGTGTCTCTGTGTGTGTGTGGGTGTGTGAGTGTGTGAACATATATACCACGGGTGTGACACTGTGTGTGTGAGTGCATGAGCCACAAAGAGCAGGAATAATTGAGATGCATCAGTTTCTATTCCTGTGGGGGATGATAAGCTGTGCGAGAACAGATGAAATCTGGCGTGTACCTGCGTAGCATTCACAGCTGATTAGAATGTCCATTTATTTATAGAATAACGTTACATGGAGGAGATTTGTAGTGACACACACTCCATTCATAAAGCAGGGCCCACCGAGCAAAATACACTGTAAAAATGTTCCTGTCAAACTGTTTCAGTCTGTAAACAGTATGGATGAATAAGATGTTTTAGTGTCCTTCAGTCTGTTTTGGACAACACGTCTCACAAATTGAGCGTTTACCAGCTTTATGAGATGATTTTTTAATGGTATGCATAAAATTAATTATTTTACAGTATCACGTATTTTCAATCTGAGTGCAAAGATGTAGAAGATAGTTTGTCACTATTGCGTCACGGAAAAATACATACTCATTAACTTGCTATTAATGTCTGACGTAGCTATGGTTTTTAGATAAATCTTTCCTTGAAATGGATGGTTCAGCCATGGTATACCACTAGTTTCTCTTGGCTTTTCATTCGCTCGTGTCATTCTCAGTATGCTGCCATCTCTCTGTGACGACGACTGCAGAGCCCAGAGCACTGGAGAAAATAGAGATTTCCTTTATTCCTCGCCAGATCGGGGCCGATCTTCTCTGTCTCTGTCCCGGGGCCCATTCACAAACAGTTGACAGGGAAAATGTGAGATTCGGGCGAGTGACCCCTCAGAAAATGAGGGAGCATGACTGGCAGTTTCAAGGCCACTGAGCTGCATGACGTTTGAGGGCAGAAAATTATGTTGTGTTTCCCGGCACCGCTTTTCCCAGATCAGTGCAATTTGATGATGAATGTGTCAGGAGTCTGGATGCGTATTTAGATATTTACTTTAGGGGAAAATATGAAATGTCTGCGTGGAAGAAGAAACCAAAATTAAAATGTCATGTTTTCAGAGAAAAGTTTGAACCTTTTCCATTTAGTTTATGGGACTTTATGACAATCTGACAAATTGCACTGCAGAATCATTCATCACACTCCTCATCCATCCAATGCTGACTCCTAAAATCTTATTTTAGCAGCACATTTTGCATCACAAAGAGATTACATACTCAGAGAACTTCAAATGTAACAAGCAGACAGAATGAACAGAAAATACTTGGAAGTAACCAGTAAATTACTATCTCAAGTGGCTGAGATCGAATGTCTGGTGTGTTTATAATTGATTTGATGGGAGTCAAAGGTCAAGCCGAAGCAAATCTGAGAGGATCCACTCAGAATACAAACTGAAGAAACAAGGGGGAAAAAAAGCAGAGAAACCAAGCTAGCTCTGCTGACTTCAGCACTTCTGTTTATTTCCTTCATTTTAATATTCAGCTCACAAAGTCTCTAGAAGCAACAAACTATAAAATCATGGAGCCACTTTGCTCCTTTTGACTTTATTTGCTCTATATGGGTCATGAACTCGTGTCCCCCCTCTTCAGAAACCGGTGTTAGTTCCTTCTCTACGGGCCCGTCCGGCCCAGCAGACTGGAACTAACAACAACTCTCTGAAATATTTATGTCCCTGGAGAGAGTGAGTGCGTGTGTGTGTATGTGTGTATGTGTGTGCATAGGTGTGTGTGTGTGTGTAAGTGGCACAACATAACATCCGAGTTAATGTGTGCACTGCATTGAAGCAAAGGTTCTTTCCCGTGTGCCTGCAGGCGCTCTCTTCCTGTCACTGTCTACAGTCTTGACACGCTTTAATGTCACACACAGCCAGGACTCCTCTCAGATGTCGTCACGGACGTTTCCAAACATACGACTAAAAGCAACGTTTTGCTTTTAGTTTTAGGAACTGGAGGATTCTGAAATGGTTTTCGCAGTCCCCGTGGCAGATGAAAAAGCTGGTTAAATTAAAACGATCCCATATGAAATCCAGTCACAAAATGTGATTTGAGGTCGATGTGGGTTATTACAGCTCTGGTCTGATATTCATCTGTGATTTATATCAGGGCTGATTGCATTTTGCTCTCCAGAAGAACTTTCCAAGCTGGAAACAAGCAAATAAACCAAAGTAAGTTGGATGCAACAGGGGGAGATGATCAGGACTCAGACGGATGATCTAAATCACTTTGTTTGAAGATAAAAACAAAAACATCAACTAGGTTCAACTCAGGTTTAGAAAAGCTAATGCTTATGGACAAGCTGTTGGTTAACAATTTCATTACTTTCCTTCTTGTTTATAGCTTTTTCGAGTGCTATTATTTACCATGCTGACTCGTGGCCACAATCCTAAATATAAGCAAGAAACCAAAGCCTGAGAATATTGTAATAAAACAGAGCTGTCCTCCAACTGCTGCAGTCCAGAAGACACTTGATTCCAATAAAACAAGAGCTTGTTTCATTTCTTATTTATAGCAGCACACCAGGAATTGCAGTGTCTGACCAGTGCTGTGACCAGACAACCAAATATCCTGTACGGTCAAGTTAAGATACTTCCATAGTTCCCAGAGAAAGAATCCCAATGATTAGTGCTGGTGAGGCAGGGCTGAAGAAGTTGCATCCTTTGATGTCAAACATTTGCAATCCTTGGGTTTTATTGGTCTACAATGTCCTCAAAGAGTTTTTGGTGATGCTCTGCCTTCTTGTATAGCGCCACAAGCAGGTCAGATCATGTCTTTTGTGAATCTCAGATTTGATTAATAAGCTGCAGTGACATTTGGTGAAGACATCTGTGTTTCCCTCTGGATAAATCACAACCACTCTGACAGTCCACCCACTTTTTATTTATCATCAGGGCAGAGATATATCTTCTCAGTGCGTTTAAGCACTGTGCTCACCAACTGATTTAAAGAATTAAGCTAACAAATTAAGGCTTAAAAAACGAGGCAGCTTGACTGGGCACATTTCATGCACTAGGACAATCTAGAAGTGCTAAAAGGGCAACACAACAGAAAACGTAACTAAGAAAACATTTATAATTAAAGAGGTGAAATGAAGCGAATTGATTATTTCAAGATTTACAACCTAAAATGCATGGTAATTGTGCTGACAAGTGGAGCAGGATTAAAAGATTTGAAACGATTTAAAGTTGAGAAAAAAAATGAGAAAAAAGACAAAAAAGAGGAGAGAGTTTCCAGTGGATGAACAATACCAAAATAATTAACGATTGAATGAATGAATGAATGAATAAACTAATGCATGAGTGGATGCGTTGAGCAGATCAGCCAAACCCGTGAGCTTGATGTGCCGTTAGTTCAGTTTCAGCCCAAAATTCTCATTGTGAATTCATCACCCTCTTAAATACTTCATTCTAAAACAACACGAACAGACGTCTCATGGTTTCATGTCATCTCCGAAAATGTGGGACATGGGAAGTGACTCGTGAAATGCTGTGAAACAGTTTGTGCATCATTAATGATGAATCTGGAGCAGGAGATGATGGAGGTGAGTGAAGGGTGAGTGCTGTTGTTCCTGTGCCTCGGTGCAGGAGCATTTTAAAAATACCGTCCTGTTGTGTTGCCGTTACACAAGCAACACTGAACAAGGTGCAGACTTCGGTCTTTAAGACCGGCGCTCCACTGTCCTATGTTCCTCAAGTTTCCCTTCTTTTGGTCTTAAATGCTTCTGAGGCTGCAGTCCAGAGGTCTGACCTGCTGAACGCTCTGTGAAGTGAAAATGGCAGTTTCTTTGTGTGTGCAGTTCAATGACACCACACTGACAAAGATGCAACTTTCTCTCCTTCTTTCTCCAGACGGTCTCTTTATTCCTTCTTTCCTGTCATTTATGTGAGGATGATAGTGCCTGCTGAGCAGAAGTCCCACACTCAATAAAATATTGATTTCTTTCTCTCAATGGTAAAAGAAGAGGAAGGTAAACTTTCTGCTCCTGTTATTCAACCTTTGCTAGAAAATGGAATAATTAGAGTGAGTGCAGATCTGTGTGTGTGTGACATCTGCACTGAGCATCTGCCTTACTTTGGCTAACCAGAACGAGCAGGCTGATCATAACAAAGTGCCATTTGTATGTAATTAAAACTAAATTCACCAGAAAACACTGGTCACATGCGATTTCCAAAAGTTTGCTGGTAATTAAACTCAAATTTTCCAGAGTCGAGCGCAGCTTTGGTTCCACCACTGCGTGACTTTACAAGCAGCAGGAACATCAAGTTAAACAAACGAAATCACAGGAACACAGTTAAACACAGTGGTCTGCTTGAAGAAGTCCCTTGTTTTGCTTTCCATCACAATAATAAACAAGATGAAATGAGCATCAGAACGGATTAGTTGGTTTATGAGTGAAAGTTTGCAGACAGCGCCCTGAGCTGGAACTAAAATTCAGTTCCTGGGATAAAATCCTGAGATTCTGTGAAATTCAACAAATGAAAGCATCTCTTTGCCACCCGTCCCTAACATTTGCTGACCTGCACTTAACATTTCCTCCAGTGTTTGGAGAGGAGTTTGGGTGATTTTACAACCCTAGTACTGGTTGTTTAAAGAACACACACACACACACACACACACACACATGCACACATGCAGTTTGTGTTTGCAAGGGCCATAAAGTCAATTAGAGCCAAGTTTCACCAAGGTTTTCCTGTTTGTTGGATTTCCTTCTTTTAGAGGAGGAGACCGACCTGATGAAGTTACGCAAAGACTGGACTGACCGCTACATCTGGATCAACTCTCAACTGTCTCTTTTTGATCTGTTTTCTGGCTCAACCAACTTGGTGGCTTGAAACCAACTGTGTCTCTCTGTGTGAGTGCAGAGTTGATAATACACACAGATATTTTGAGTTTTTATTTGAGGGACATTAAAATTACACCAGAGGAAAGACTAAAGGTCAAGCAGCAAAGCCAGCTAAAAATCAGCAATTTCACACACTCAAACAACTTCTTTCATTTTTTTCACATTGCCATGTGACAAATGTTATGTTTTACAGCAATATTTGTAAGGGTGAAGAATTTCTTTTTAATACTACACTTCCATGAAAATAAACATGAGAAAACAGTGGAAATGCTAATTCATTTATTGGCAGTTTTTGTGTGTAGATAGAGATTGATTAGTTATCAGTTGTCATTTGAGAATATATTGACACATGCTCTTTTCTGTTCTGCATTGTGATTTGAGGCAGCAGTGACTTCCCCTCTAAAATGCACTAAATATTTATTTTTAAATGGGAGCCAGACAAATGACTGGAACAAGGCGGTCCCATCTGCTGAGCTTAGTGAGGCCTGGCTCTGCGGCTCTGGTCAAGGCTGCTGATAAGCCGCGTGCTTGGAGGGGGTTGCTCCGCAGTGACCTTGCAACAAATGGCTCAATTATCCGAGGCACCAGCGACTTCATGCATTCTTTGGTTAACCCCTTGCTGTCACACACAGTCACACACACACTCACTCAAGTGTGCACTGGGCAGAGAGGTCAGAGGTCAGTGCCTTCTGAGCGGAGCCTCTTAACTTTTCTTCCCTCTCTCTCTGTCTCTCTCTGTCTTCCACTTGGACTAATTTGGTGACTTAATGATCAGTGTATAGGAGGTGGGGCTGCTGTGCAGGAGGCTAGAAGATGGGTAGGTGAAGCTGTATGCAGTAAAGTTTCTCATAAATTGGAAGTAAAGTGAATTAAAGCCGTAAAATGCACCATAAATACTCTCAGCAACTAAAAAAAGTTGGATTAAAAAAGCTGTCGTATTAAGGCCACACACACACACACACAAACATATATATATACACACACACACACACACACACACACACACACACTAGGTGTTGGCTTTGATCAGTGAAAATCACATTAATTTAGCTTCACAGCTACTGAAAATACCAAATCAATCAACAAAACCAGAATATTTAATATACTATCTATCTATCTATCTATCTATCTATCTATCTATCTATCTATCTATCTATCTATCTATCTATCTATCTATCTATCTATCTATCTATCTATCTATCTATCTATCTATCTATCTATCTATCTATCTATCTATCTATCTATCTATCTATCTATCTATCTATCTATCTATCTATCTATCTATCTATCTATCTATCTATCCACATAAATCCAGCATGCAGCGTGGTTCATCTGCTCTGGTAATGGGGACACTTGAGGAGCTTCACAAAATGTTACCTGGAAGCATAATGGCAGAACAACAGGGACTCCATGCCTGGAGAAATATACAAATGATCTGTAACATACCCAAGCTGTTCCCCTCTCTCTCCCTCTCTCTCTCTCTCTCTCTCTCTCTCTCTCTCTCTCTCTCTCTCTCCTCTCGCCCTCTGAGCATGCTCCAGCGTTCCCTCAATGCATTTCAGAGAAGATTGCTCTGACAACCTTTTACAGGTGGCAATTCACAGTGTGATACTTCCGTCCCCTCCACAACCAATATGCAATTATGGTCCGAGTGAGCTCTGCACTTTAGCAGGTACTGGAAACTGTGTGTATTTCAGGAATTCAATTCACTCAGGATATATTAACATTTATTTCACTCTATGGTATTATGGACGTTTAATGGCGATGTTCAGCCTGAGCAGGCCAGACAGTCACATGTATTTGGTATTGTTGGTGCCCTTGTTAAAATGTTTTATAAGACCTCATCTTCCAGAACCAGACAAATACTGAGTGGACAAGATGCAGAACACACACAAGAAAGAGAGTTTTGGTACAGCCCAGGCTCATGGTTGCCTACGCCCAAGCTCTTAATGCTTTTATAAAAAGCACTTTTGTATGATCAGACAAATATGGCTCCACAAAGTTTCTTGAAATGTTTCCCATTAAGAAGAGGAGAAATGGTGTGGGATTGTGGCCTTAAGAGGTAAACACATCATAGTTGATTTCTGTTTGTCTGTTCAGCAGTCGAAAACTAATTCAGTTTTTTTTTTTCATTATTGGAAAGAATGGCTCAGATCTTTTTTTCTTTCTTCAACATTTTGGTACCACTTTCCAGTAACACAATGTTTCTAAAGACTTTTTACTTTGGAACTAATGCCCGCTGGTGAAACAGGCAGTGAAAGCGATGTTCAGAACTTCAATGGCACTCCAATGGATAGAACCAGCAACGGCTCGCTTTTACAATGCTTCAGTGCAAAGGATAGTCAGAGACTGAGACTCACACTCCAAGGAAAACTGTGGTGAAGAATTTCCCCTTTTAGTATTCTGCTGTTAAATGTGAATCAGGCATGAATATGCATTGTTTGTAGATGGTCAAAGAGGAGGCAGAGATCTCCAGCAGGGACATGCTGTTTCTGTAGACCCCGGGATGCAGCAGCTGAATATTTCATGTGTTTCATGTCTAAATTCTCCAAGTGAATTCAGGAAATATCATCTTATATTCAATAAGATCAAGATCAAATAAAGCAATTCTTACATCTGCAATCTGCAGCATCTGCAGCAGAAATATTTCACAATAACCATCAGTTTATGAAAGTTTTACAGCTACAAAATGTTTTTTTTGTGTAAGGGAAGCAAATTATTTTATGACTTTTAAGAATTTCAGAGCACCACCAAAACAACTGTGTTTAGTGTGAAACACCAGCAGCATCAAAAGTATGAATTTTACCTGTAGTCTGCTATGTCACCAAAATGTTCATAAATAAAAGAACATGTCTCTGAGACTCACTGTGAGGGTCATTGTATGAAGTATGTTCCTGAGAATCCTGCTGAATGTGTGGCCCCATTGTGAACCAACATACTACAGGCATTTACATCTGACCCAATAGGACCTGCTATAACACTTTGCCTCTGTGTACAGTTTGAAACAACAATGCTGTATTCAGAGATGCAGAGAGCCTGCGGGGGCTTTTCAATCGCTTGTTTATTTTCCCTTGGACAGCGACAAACACGAACATGCTGGCGAGCGGATACACAGCGGCATTGAGGAGCTCCTTATAGAAAGATGGCTCCTCGTTAAACCGTGAGAAGCAGCCTCTTGTTAGAGGAGAGAAAGGCTTCCCCTCCGAGCCAAAGAGCTGAGGAGAGTGCTGACGAAATGCAGAGCGAGCGATGGATTCTGGTGATGGATGTTTTTCATTATGACCTAAGCCAGAATAGGGACTGAAAATCTTCAAAGTTGTGCCGAAAGGTTAGTGTCAGTTCCAAGAAAGTGCAGATTTATCTATGATTCTTTTGACTTCCAACTGCCTTTAGAATAAATCTGGTATTTTTTTTTATCATGGAAAGCATTTTTGTAGCAGGTCAAATAAGCACTCAGATCATCTCCTGCCAAACTGTTGGACACTCTTCTAATGTCCATGGAGCATATTTGAGGTACATAATTTATGCAAATTAAAGGTGTGGACTGTGAGTGTTGTTCATTTGCATGTTCTTCAGAATGAAGTGACACAGTGCACATCTCTGCAGCTGCAGAGGATGATAATAAAAACATTTACAGCTCTGTAAGAAGGAGGATGAATAAACTGGATTAATGCACTGATCTCTTTGGTTTCAGGCCTGCTCACTGTGCACCTCATAGCAATATAAAGGGCAACAAAACACCATAGAAAGGTAAAGAAAGTGAGAACTGCCAGCAGAAGTTATGCATATAAACAGACGTATGCATACATGCATATATATGCTGAAAGTAGTTTTGTTTTTGTTTTAAATTCTGCTGCTGCAGGGCGGCGAGGTGCCCTCGAGGCCATGTCATGACTTCCATGTGCACATAATACAGGTGCACACATCACTGCTGCTCAGCCTGCTGCTGAGTTCATTACAGATACTTATCGTACGCATTCCTGTAAACGAAACCCAGCAAACTCCTCTTAACTCTTGAATTTCCAAATGAATTAACAAAATGAGCTTTTTGCTTTTTTTCTTATCCTCTTCAACTTGCAAACTAATTTAATTCATCCACCATAATGACTTCCATTCATTTATTTAATTGGATCGGCCTAGTATTTTGTTGAACCGAGAGACGTAAAGTTGAATGAGTATTTTGTATTTGTATTTTGTGTATTGGATAAATTAGCTGATTAAATTTCAATTACGGTAAAAAGCTCTGGGGATGAGGCATCATGACATTACGGATGGAGACTGTTCAGCGGCAGGCATCATTACGACGAGGAGATTGAGAGCTAATTGCCTTTGCTAGCGTCCTGATAGCAGCGATGCTGCCAGACACTGCTCTTTAAAACACAAATGCAGATGGATAAAGGGTTTGTACAGTTACATAAACTGATGCATCGCAGTCTTTTCCTTCTGCTAACTTGAACACAGTTAATAAATACACAAATTACTGCAAAGTTATTCTCAGGGTTGTTTGTTTTTCAAAATCATGAGGAGAGGATGAGGAATGTTCCAAATGGTAAAGATGTTCCCAACTCTAGATCTTCCTAGTATTATTTTCATGTAAAGACTTTATCTTCAGGATAAGTTAATGTGTGCTGTAAAATAGTTTTCCAGATACTTTCCAGTTATTTCCCGTGAAGGAGGATAAATACTCCATCCTAGCTCCTTTAAAAGGTGAGAGTCCATCGTTAGTCTCAGAGATGATCGATGTAGTATTGTTACTTTATTTCTTGCCTGATAATCACTGGCAGCAGTTAGGAATCAAACTGTTGGAGGTCTTGTAAAACCAGGCTCCCAGTGTGGTTTCAATGTACTGTGCTGGAGACGACCTGGCTCAACAGTCGGAAATTCTCCATGTTCCTCACACCATCTGCTGATGTATTCTGGAGGCCCGTGGGTGATATGTATGAGATGTGAGTGTGTGTGAGGGTGAATGTGAACTCTGTCTGTTGAATATGTCAAGCGTGTGTGTGAGTGTGCGTGAGTGTGTGTTCAGGAAGCGAAGCCGAGACATATGGCCTGTGAACTTTACATCAGAATAGACGGAGCAGGATGGGGAGGAGGCTGCGAGCTGGTGGTGAAGCTGCTCATTAAAAAGCTCCTGGAGGAGATCAATGAGATGTTTCTCACATCTTCACTCCCTTATCTTCATCCTCCAGAAAAAGGGAGCTTTTCATAACAACTTCTCCGGCTTTTTTTTTCTGAAGTGAAATTTAACTCATTGAATTAGGGACTGTGGCCACAGTGGCCACAGTGTTTCTGAATTAAACACACTGATAACATGACTGAGTCTACATGTGATTAAGGCTCCGTGATGAGTGTGATGAGTGAACAATCTCAGCTGCAAAATCTATGCCTAAGATTTGGCCACCCATTACTGTATAAGCAAATGTTTAATTTCATGTGAAATGTGGTAATGTTTAAAGATGAAGATAGAAAGAAGACATTTAGAACTCGATAATGATCTAAATTGCGGCTGACAACACTCCTGTTTCTTCCCACAGTCCACAAACATGCATCTTTAGATCAATTAGATGTGAAGTTGAGAGTGAAAGAGTGAAAATCAACATCAGCAGACAAACATGTGACATCTCCATATTTCAGCTGTAGCCAACATGATCAATCACTTTTACAGATTGTAACACTTTGCAGTCACATTTTACTGTCTCTCCACTGTCTGAATGATAAATACCTAAAATAAATTGTTGCCGTTCACACAAGAGACAAGTAAACAGTGTAACAACATGATAGTGGTCATGTGTGTACAGTATATTGAGCATCTCTGTCTGTATCCTGAAGTGTAACAGGGAGTTCCTCTATAACAAACATGTTGTTGGGGATGCGGTCTGAGCAGCATGAGCTCATGTTTGTGTCTCCTCAGCATCTCACGAGAGCAGAGAGCGAGGTCGCCTGACTACAGGAGAGCAGGAGTGTGTCCGCCAGCTCTCCTCCACGTCTCTGAGGCGTGTGAAGAATGTGCGGCTGCTCATAAGGCGTCTATTGTCCGACAGCAGCTACAGACGTCAGTACTCAACAGTACGCATCTGTCCTTTACCGAGCTGTCAGTGAGGAAGAAACAAAGTCATTATTCATTTTATGGAGATATTTCTGAACTGCTCTGGGGTGTTATCGCTCACCCATGCCACAAACACAAATCCTGAACAGGACAAAATTGTTCCAACCCCTGGTGGCACTAGAGAGCACAACCGTCTCTTTTTCTCTCCTCATATACACCTCTAAGACATGGTTATATGTGGTTATATATATGGTTAAATAATGTAAATGAATTTTTTTTATCAGTGACTATAAACATCTTCCAATGAACTCTGGTTTGGTTCTATGCAATTAGACAAATTAGGAACAAAATAACCAGTGACTATCAGTGTGCGGACGCTCAGTCACCTCAGGAGGAGAGGTTAGGTGTTGTTGAAAATGATGTAAAAGGTAATTGCAGAGATATTTTCCATATGTGGCACATGTCTCTGAGTACCACCATAGATTCATCATTCACACTGCACACTGTTCTCACTGGCACTGATGTTGCTGATTGTTAGACATATAAATAGTTCATATGACTGTCGTATTTCATAAGATGGTCTTTGTGTGTGTGTCTAAGTGTGTGTGTCATTTATAGAGCTGACCCATACTCATACTCACACTCACACTCACACTCACACTCACACTCACACTCACAATCACGCACGCACACACACACACGGACACCAGGTCCATGCTGTCATAACAAACAGAGAGGTGGGTGACCTGTAGAGGCGGGAGGAGTCCCTGGAATCAGCTGTCTTTGTGTAAAAACAGTCTCCTGCTGTCTGTCCAATCGGGTCATTGTGCAGCTCGGCCACCCGCCTGGAAACACATGTAGAGAGACCACAACGTCCACATACTGTGATCGAGACTTAATGTCAGAAACCACAATTTTTTTCACATGCATATTTGCGTAACCTCTTGCAAGCAAACGAAAATCATGAAAAAAAACATGGCAATAGTTTCATAACTTTTATGGAGACAAGCAGTGAACAAAGAACAGATCTTTGTCAATGTCAGAGCAGCAGCTGCAGAGAGACGCAGGCTGGAGAACAGCTGGACCTGAGCTGCTGGGATGGATGGCTGCCCAGGGAGAGCTGGGCAGAGGGAGAGGGACGCCCTGATCTGATCAAACATCAGCACAAGATATTTAGAATTGAATAGAATAGAATAGAATAGAATCTACCTTTACTGATCATCTTTGCTGCCACCAACACAGCAGTAAAGTGGACGCTAATATAAACATGAAAAAAGTGGCAAAAATGCCAAAAAAATGCCAAAATACAAAATTGCAACAGATAGATAGATAGATAGATAGTTAGATAGATAGATAGATAGATAGATAGATAGATAGATAGATAGATAGATAGATAGATAGATAGATAGATAGATAGATAGATAGATAGATAGATAGATAGATAGATAGATAGATAGATAGATAGATAGATAGATAGATAGATAGATAGATAGATAGATAGATAGATAGATAGATAGATAGATAGATAGATAGATAGATAGATAGATAGATAGATAGAGTAAACCAGGTCACTCTGACAGTCCTAATGGCCCAAACAGGAGCATCATGGCTGGTGGAGCCTCCTCCCCCCAGCCTCTCGCCCTCCTGCAGACAACAAGTCAACTGTGTCATTGGCCTGCTAATGGGAGGGATCACGCATGGCTGTATAACAAGAGCAGGCCAAGCTGTCAGTGGTCCTCTGACAGGTGCAGCTTTCCCAGAATGCCTTGCAGCAGTGTCACAGAGTGCCGTCAAAGCCCCTGAATCTCCGGCTGCTCTCTGCCGACGAGCCAAACGTGGCCGTCTCCCACAGACTCAAGTAATTAGGTTTTCAGCCGGGCCTCAAACTGCAAACTGGGAGCCTCAGCAGCTCCCATTCTTCCTCTCTGTCTCCTCCAATCAAAACACTTCCAGCTCGCACAGCGAGGAGGTGCCGTGTGCATGAGTTTGTTTATGAGACACATGGGAAACGAGATGAAAAAAAAAACCAACAAAAAATAACAAAAGGGAAAAAAGAGCCTTAGAGGATGAATGGTGATGATGCGCAGAGAGTGAATAGTGGTCCTTTCAAAAACTGCCAAAACATCTCATCGAGCAAGCGAGCAAGTGTGGGAGTGGAGCCCTCGTCACTCAGGCAGGCCCGCCGAGCAAACACATCATCACAACAACAGTTTTCTATTTACATAACACTCTTACATAATGGATAAAAAGCCTTTTGCAACAAAGACCTGGTGTTAATCACACAGACAGCATTGAGGACAAGTTTTCTGTTCAACACTTTGCTGGGTCGTACCTGAGTTTGTGCCTCTTAAAAGGACTGAGAACGGAATCATGGACAGTCCATGGAGGACAGGACTGAGAGTCTGCTACAGTTTGGTTTTCAGTTTTGCTGAAGTGTCTGTGTCTCTCGTGGTTCTTCCTCAGTCTCTGGTTCCTCCTCAGGTTCTTTCTCAGTCTCTGGTTCCTCATCAGTTTCTGGTTCCTCCTCAGGTTCTCGCTCAGTCTTTGGTTCCTCCTCAGGTTCTTTCTCAGTCTCTGGTTCCTCCTGTGATTCTGGCTCCAACATATCAGGCTGGACGTGGATACATCAAAGCTCCAGAGCTGCAGCAAATCTCCAGTTACTTTTTCGTTCCAAAAGAAGTTGCTAAGCTAGGCTATTTAGGAAGACACGGATAATTACCGTAATGCCTACATGCAGTTGTCAGATCAACATGAAAAGGCTCCAGGTGATGAATAAAAGGTTTTTCTATCATGTTACCACAACAGAAATATCTCTGATAAAACCAATGTTCCACAGCTTCAATATTAACTCTGGAGAACAATGGTAAATACTTCATTCCCTCCACATAAAATCCAGGGGGATTTATGGTCATACAAAGCATCAAACTTGTCAAAGATTTGGGAAATAAATTCAGAGCGGGTAGATTGAAAAATGTTAATATATTGAAGGTTAAACAATCAAATGTATATTATTTGACTCTTTATCGTCAGGTTGAATTACTCACAGGTGTTGTAGGAATTAGCAGCCTGGAAACAAAGTCAAATCACAAGATTGTTTCGTTTCATCTATCGTGAACCTATTCAGACGAAAAGTTCTGAGAAAGAACAATCACTCCGGGATTGATTTATGTCTTCTGGAGAAGAGGCTGCCCCTTTGCATCCTTATCACACAGATGAATGGCTGTGATTTAGTTTTGCAGGGAGTTTTCTGTGGATGTTTTGACTTTGGCTTTGGGTTCCTGTTACTCTCAATTATAACCGCTATGAGCAGACACGGAACAGCTGTTCAGTGCTGAGCAAGCCGAAAACCTGCGGCGTCAAGTTTTGATGCATGCGGACCGAAAACCTTTTTGTTTGCACTTGATCACAGCTTGCCCCAAATAGGTTTCCAAACAAAATTTTGTTGACATAAAAGCAATTTTTTCTTAAACTGCAAGTTCATTCCTGGATGTACGCATGGTGAGATGAACAATATGGATCCAAGACAACTGTGCATGTCTGAGTCCGCTTTGAACACAGGACATAGAAAACAAGTAGGGCTCAAGTGTGCTCTGGCCCTTCACTTTATAAGGCCATTTGACATAAGTAGGGCAGCAGGAAGAGACACAGCATTTTTCAAATGGGTGTTTGGAACACACACAGACGCACACACATGCACACACACACACACACACACACACACTCACACTAGAAGTAATGTTTTTGATTCTGTCGCTAGAAAAATGTGAAACGATCTCGCTGTGTGTGTTTTCTAGGCCAGAACTGTATGCCAGATTCACAGCGAGTGGGAACAAATTTATCTTGGCACATACTTTCAGGCTGCAGAACAAGTCCTCACTGCATCTTCCAGCTGTCAAATTCTCAACAACAAAAACAGAGATTTTATCGAGCATGGACCCACTCTTTCTGCTCCACCTTTTATCCTTTTTTGTGTGTGTTGGTGTGACTGTGCAGCATGAAAAGAATCCATAAAGAAAATCCAAGCTATTTATCTTTTATATTTTTTTGGTTGTTGAATAAAGAAGTTCACATTCACACACACACACACACAGTCAGATTTAGTGCTGGGAGGGAGAGATGACACCTGGACTGTCAATGTCCAGTGAAAAGTTGAAAGAGAAGAGGAGGGAGAAAGTTTTCAGGGGAAAAACATCTTGTTTAGCTCTGCACAGATCATCCAGAGGGTGCTGAAAGGTTGTTTTCAGTGCAAGGATGTTAAAACTACCGTGAAATCTGGAACTACACAGGCTTGCCAGAAAAACATTCACATAGTCCAAACTTTTCATGGTGATGGAGGTGAATGAAAGAAGTTACTGTAACCTAGTCAAATTGATTCTTAATGTCTGTGTGGTAGGAATTACTTACTTGACTCGACGAATCTCGACAAATCTCAGTTGGACCTTGGACCTAGACTTGTATAAACACTGTACTAAAAACGTGTTTCCCACAGTTTTTTTTACCACAAAATCCTGGAGATGACCGATGTAGCAGTCTGGGTTTTAAAGTTTAACGACTTTATTAAAGTTGTCTCCTACTGTACTGAAAAGTCACTTGTCAGGGTTTGTGTGCTGGAGGCCTCAGGATTCCACATCACGCTTGTGTAAGTTGAATATTGGACCACAAATCGACTCCTAAACGAGATGTGACAGATCTGATTCTCGTAGGGAAACCACTGAGAAAGTTTCCCCTCTCAACATTGAAAAGCATCAAACTCTGCATGCTCATCATCCCGCACAGTGACGTGCAACAGCCCCATCTCTCTCTGCCAACTAAACTCTCATCATTTGCTACACAAACGTGCAGTGTCACAAATGAGTGGGAACAAAAATCCAACCGTGTCAATTAAAATTTCAAAACTCTTTGTGGAAGATTTTGACATTTTCAAAATTAATGACATCTGAGCAAAGCGAAGTGAGGTGAAATGAATGCCGTCAGGATGGAGCAGCGCGCAAAGTTTGAGTTGAGCTCATTAGTTAGCAGGAGTAGAAGCAGATTATTGACTGTGTTAGTTTCAGCTCTGTCACTGCCTGAGACATTCAGCAAGCAATCCACGTCTATCAGGAAAACAGATATAGATGCAAAACAAGAAAAGCGGCAAAGAACAAAAATGCTATGAGCTTCGAGCAGGTGGAGCTGATGCATTTGACTTTGTATTAGATCAGGTTTTTCTGGTGCACTGAATAACCTACAGTCTACATTATCTGGGTGCAAGTAAACACATGGAAAAATGAAATAAGTGAGCGAAGTCAAGGAAAATTAAGTGAACAAATAGAAAAATGCATGTGATTTAATATATGGCTTCATGTCTGTAGTGCTGAGTGATTTAATGGATGTAAACACATGCTGATTGTTTTAATTAGCACTTGTCAACCAGCTGAACACTTAACACTTGACACACAAAACATTACATTTTCAAAACTAAATATTCATTAATCCAAACACAGTGTGTGTCTGTTAAAAACTCAAAAACTGAAACTGACTGAACTGAACTGAACTAACCGTGTGGAGACATCAGGCTTTCACAGCAGCAGCTCCACAGTGAGGAGGCATAATGTGTGAAAAGGTGGAGGAGCAGAGCTGGCAGCCGACGGCTGCAGATTGGGGTTAACTGATGCAGATCAAGCTGATACGACACAGGAGCAGCTGCTTTCTCATTCACAGGCTGCTTTCTGCAGCGCCGCTCAAGTGGGAGCTTTATTGTTAAAATATGAGACTGCATGTTTAAAGAGCAACCCTCCAACTTGTTTCCCAGACCTTCCGTCTCTTTACTTTTAGTTCATGCATTATTCAATTGAGAACATTTCTACCCAAAATATCAGGCTTTAAATACTGAAGCCTAGGCCGAGAGGTTAAAACAGCAGTTCCCTGAACAGCCACTTGAGGCAGACTTCCAAAAAAGTGATTAGATAGGAAGTTGATTTGAGACTGTAAACTGAGCCCAGGTGTGAGTGTCCAGGGATGCACTGGAATAGGTTCAGACTTCCTCTGGTCTATGGACTGTCTTCACAACATGCATGTCACTGTGATTAGTGAACACTCGGATGCTGTACTGGATCCAGGACTTTTTGCATGGACCAGACAAATACTTATACATATACATGTACACATATACATATTTTTTTGTTGGGATCTTTTTGGTCGATGTTTTTGTAAAATGTCTTGAGATAACATTGATATGAAATAGCAGCCTACGACTGCTCCATCATGGTAATGGTTTCAGAGAGCCCTATGGTTGAAGTCGCAGAAACAACATCATTTTATAGTTAAATCAAAATAAGACTCCATATTTCCAAATTCTGACTGCGGTCTCAGATCTAGTAAATGCACAGATCAGAGTAACGTCTGTAATTTTGTGGCAAGGTTCATTTGGCGTACTTTGGACACAGGATGAGCTCCGGGGAATATATTACCATATATAATACAGCGTGTCAAAGGCTGCGACAGCCCCTCAGCTCGACCACAGATGCTGCAGTACTGTGTGCCATCCCCACGCTGCTTTCATTTCTTTATTTTATTTTTTCGACACAAGCGGGAGAACTGTGGTCGATCTGTCAGTCTTTATCATGTGAAACGCCAGCTTTTCTACTGCGGCCAAGTGTGTAAAGCTGCACACAGATATCTCGTGTTGTGGATTTATATGGTAGTTAAGCTTCAGGCTCGCGCTGTGTCCACCCAGCTCTTATATTTCTACAAAACAAACTGCTGTGTGTGCTTCTTGAGCTGCTGACATCTGAGCCAAATCAGCCACATTATCGAGCCGCTCCTGCCAAGGTTGGTTCCTGCACGGGGAAACTTTAAGACTAAACCTTGGTAGGCAAATGAGCCTCCTGAGTGTGTGTGTGTGTGTGTGTGCGTGTGTGTGAGTCATTATTCTTTCATGTTTATTTATGCAGATTGCAATTGGTCTCACCCATCTCTGTGATCCATATTTCAGTGCCTTAGATAGTATAATTTCAGGCTATGCTTGTTTCTATTTTTGAGGCCTCTGTGGACTGTGAAGGCCTGAAGAGAGAACGTGAAACTCTATTTGAACTGCTGAAGCACAGTGGATGGATTCATTTTGAAAGGATTTTTTTTGTAAATATGCAAGATACAGTCATTTCTTCTACTGTAAAACATTGGCCTCAACAACAAACTGATTTGTACGTCAGTTCCATGTTTAATTCCACTGCAAGCAGCAACACAATTATTTCAACATTTACCACCTTGGAATAATTTTCTGCAGCTACCAGTGAAATATGAGCACATGTGGTGGAAATGGACTCCCACACAGTGGAGCGAACAAAGCTATGTCTCTCTGCTAAGTGCTGCTCTGTTGGAAAGTCTGTGTTGAAATGAAATTGAATCTGCAGTGGAACAGCAATATCTCCAGAAGACAAATCCCTGGCATCCATCTGCAGGCCTGATTGTTTTCTTGACTAAAGTGATGTGGTGCCTGGGATGGTATTACTCACTCTTTTCTCTGATTCATACAGGAATAATTCAAAGTAGCTAAATTACAGCATAAACCAAAGTGAAATAATATCTCAACATCTGGGTTCAGCAATTCATCGAGGTTGAATCTGCTCTACTGTCCGGTCAGTTCCTTTGTCTCCATATTTATCTTAAAGAATGTCTGCTGTATTCATTAAGAGACATTATTCACGTTACACAGACATGTAAACACTTTATTCAAAATAATCTTCCTCTTTGCAGCTTTCTCACACATCTGGCAGTTGTTGACTTGAGATGAGGAAGAAGAAGTGCTTGGGATGAGGGTGAAACTTGACTGATACTTGAAATTCTGGGACGTGAGTATAATGAGGGCTTCGGATGTTGCAAACATGGGAATGGGAATTTTCTTGAACAGGTGTCTAAACGATTCAGACCCTGTATGCTTGTCTGGACAAGCTGGAAACTGACTCTGCAGCTGTTATGTTGCAAAAAACAAACAAACAAACAAACATTGTAACACCACTGAATGGTCTCCATATCAAGTAAAACTTAATCTTTCCTCTCAGCATGAATTTGATTTCTCCCCAACTCTAAGTGCCTCGTCATACTTTCAAGGTTAGGTTTTTGTTTTTTTCTTGCCAGTTTAACAGAATTAATCATCTTGGTGACAGTGTCACAAAACTAAGAAAGAGGTCACAATGAGGTAAAAAAGATAGTAGTGAAAGGCAAAGGAATAAGTAATAATAAATAGGTTTTTCAGTGGCATTCCAAGCACTCGGTGAGAAAAGCATGTATCAGAGAAGGCTGGACATAAAAATTCTGCTGTGTCCTTGTATCGATCCAGTCATTGACACTTCATTTTGGGAGTAACTCCCCTTGTTACTCCTTCCTCAGGAGGAGTGCTGCGTCTTAATGCTGCTTTCTCGACAGACGCTGGCTATGAGCTTCCACATCGCGGGCCTGTGGTCGCTGTGGTCACGCTCGCGACTCCTCATCCACGTAACGGTGGAGCATCTCAGAGCGTGTTTACTCTCTGAACCAACAGGAGCTGCTGAAACTTGCAACCCTCTTCTTAGGTGGGGAGTAGAAGCGGCGACATGCTACGTCTCCAGCACGTGGAGAAGCAGTCGTCGGCTGCGATGACTAATCTCTTCCCCTTCGTGTTCATCCTTGGCTTTTGGCCTCGTTTTGCGTTTTTGTTTTGACTACTGTGGATTAGATTGTATCTGCAAGGAGACACAAGTCTTTCCACATGCGCCAACCTCGACACGGTTCACGTCCGGAGCCACTTGTGAAACACTGCACGGTGTAGTTGAAGTCAATACTAAGTGATAAAGTCGGAAACACAGAGTAACTGTGCACTGGCAGCGAGAATTTCATAACATTTCTGATGGGCTACGAAGATGCTTCCCCCCAAAAACCTCTGAAACACTTAGAACAATCAGAGCCTGGATGACTATTCAGGCTATGTGAATATTAACTCTGGTGGCTCAGGTGTGAATAAAACATTCACACCTGGTTGTTCCTTTTAATATGTTCGTAGACTGTTTTCTTCCCAGCATCTGTTCATCACCGCTGTGCCTCAGCCAGCCAATCAATAAAGATTTTTCATTCGCACGCACTAAGGTGTCTAATCCACCATCCAGATGGTGGAATTGAAAGTCCATCCTCCTCCTCCTCCTCCTCCTCCTCCTCCCACCATCATGTCTTTGACTGAGCTGAGACTCCATGAGCACCATCTGCACTTACAACAAGGTCCCCTCTTAGAAATTAATTTGGTTTCTGACGTCTGAAAGGTCCAGGTGGAGGCTGTTCATCGAAAGGACCTCAATGCTTGTATTGTAAGTGGCACAAAGCTGAATATAAAGTATATTATTGAGGACTCATGCACCTGTTTGTGCAACCACACATCTTCCATACAGGTCATTGTTTTAACCTATGTTGGATTATTGAAGACACAAGGTAATTTAAGCAGCAAATGTTGCACATTTACATGAGTTAAAATGCTTAAAGTAATGTTGGAGGATATTCTTTACTCTGAAAATTGAGGAGATTGAGCTGCTGTTGACCTGAAAACTGACAACTTGATGTAACACCAGACAAATGACTATTCAGATTAAGAATGAAAATGTGTTTCTGCTGAGTCATCACAGCTCATGATAAACATGATATAATAAAAGGTGGGAAGTGAGTGTGCCTGGTCCTCACCACGTAATTAAGGAACTGATTCCCTTTAAGACTTTAATAAAGTTTCTTCTTTAATCTTCTTCAAAGTCAGTGAAACTGACACGGAGAATGAGGCAAACTTAAACCACCTCCCTCCTGAACAGGTGTAAACAGCTCTCACCTGCACTGACCTCAAACTGCCTTTGTCAGTTGTATGTAAATAATGTCTGTGCATGTGTGTGTGTGTGTGTGTGTGTGTGTGTGTGTGTGTGTGTGTGTGTGTTTGAGCTGATCAACTGTAGGGAGGGGCAACACAAACTGCACAGTGTCAACTGAGTTGTCAGTTATGCTGTACCTGACATTCCAATTCATTTTTTCTGTTTTTTCACTTTCTGTCGCTCTTTGTTGTTTCTTCTCTGCGGCCTCCTCCTCATTACTGAGGTTAAACCCAGAGTAATTCTGTTTTTTTAACATTTTCTTCCTCTTGCTGTTGAAGTGTTAAAGTCTGCTTGAGTTTCCAGGAACAACATAATGAGGCATCATGTTATAATGAAGCGAATGCGGTAGCTTTTGAAGAAATAATTGGTCGAGCAAAGCAAGGTTGCATGATATACTTTGTTCTCTCAGTTTTTGACTCTACTAACAGTGTTTTTACCCAGCTCTGGTGACACTGTGCCTCAGAGAGATAGTTCAAGATATTGTCTGCACCTCTTGCTGATAACACCGCCTGATAAAGCAGCCTCACTAACTAAAGATTGCCTGAAAACTTATCATAGCGCTAAATCAACACGTCTTGAGAGTGTCAACAAAAGCTGATTGCAGGCTTAAGAAGGATTTACTGCAGAGGTGTTATATTACATTGCACAGAAGCAGCTGTACATAACCCACTGATAATTCAATGTGTTCTCTTTGCACATTGCATGCATCTTTGCACATTCATGGTTTATATTTATTGTCTCCCTTCTCCATTTTACAGACATACTCTGCATATACTCATTTTCCATCACATTACATTGTTTTGTTTCAGTGCAGATGCTTCAAATTTATGCAACAATATGAGTTTGTGTGCAAGCCATTTGGCCAGTTCTGCTCCTGATTCTACTCATGAAAAGTTTTACCGTAGCTCAGACGAGAAGCAGGGCACCGTGACACAGAACCTCAAACACCTTGATAACACATAGGAAGTCCCGGCAGGCACAGGAAGGTGAGAGTTTACTCAATTACCACCAACATCTGCAATGGAGGTGGCAACAAGCACAGACCTAGAGTCTGGCCTTGGCCAGATTAACCAGGGAAGATTAGATGATAACTTCACTTAACTCAACAAAACAGCATGAACCATACATACAGAGCATGGAAGCCAAGTAAATGTGATTAGTTATGGCTGTGTGTCTCCTGCTATGACACGATAAAGTGTCTTCTGGGATTTTTAAAAAAAGAAATGAACAACAGAAGAAAGGCAGCAGCAGCATATTAGTCTTTCACCTTTGTAAAACTTGCAAGATGAAATTAATTACCACTCTCTTGTTTGTGCATGGGAACATCGAGGCTGCAGTCGCTTATTCTATCATAAAGACTGGAAGGAGAGGAAACTGGATTATCACACCTAGATTAACACCCAGAGCTTGCAATTTGACATGTTTTTCAATACACAAACAGTCCAAGGTGGGATATTTAAGTGTAGAATATACGATAAACTATTATGAGATCTGAGGTGTTATTTAGTGAGTTTAACACTGATTCCCATGCAGTTTTTTTTAAGTCTCAGATGCACTGAAAGTAATTCTGACTCAGGTCTATGATGACTTTTAACAGCAGATGTGTCTCCTGCAGCTCAAAAGTTTGACATGAAGGTGAAAAATTACCCCAGACACACAGTCACCACTAACAAGCGCTAACGAGCTGCGTGTGCAGCCGAGGGTCAGAACTTCCTGGGCCACAGGTCACGAGGGGTCAGCGTGGTAGGGAGAATACAACGGGACAAACATCCAATGACAGGAAGGAGCTTTAAAACGAAACAAAAACTGTTTGCCAGTCACTTAATAATTACAGCTGAACTGCATCCTCCTCTGTGGCCTTTGAAGCCAGCTGTTCAACAAACTTACATCTGCTCCGGAGATCCAACCTGTGCAGCTCCTGTAATTCACTCGGCATACACTGATTGGACTGGACAGGTACTTAAACCTGCGTCATGAAGCGGAGAATGCACGTCTTCCACTGGGTGTCATCCCAGACAGGCACTGCCTGCTGCAAATCAACACTGAGTTCTGCTCTCTGTTCACTAATGCAGGCCGGCACGTTTAATTGAGTTGTTTAGTTTCTTCAGACCGGCAATTTGGATCTGATGCTGGTGTCAGAAGCTGGGAAGGAGGAGGAGAGACGCCGATTTCCACTAACACTTTTGGAAACTCGGTTGAGAGTTAATTAGAAGCGATTATCATTCATAGAGTGCCGAACACCAGGAGGTCGGGGGCTGAATTTCACGGGGATATTAAGTTTGAATTATGAAACTAATGCACAATTTCCAAGCAAAACTGGGCAAGAGAAACAAGAAATGGAAAGTAACTGTCGATAAGAAAAATACCAGTCATGATATGGGTGGGTCTGAAGTCGGTCGTTTTCTGAGAGCTAAAACTGAGATAGAGACACAACAACCTAATTATACCAAAACCAACGAAGAAGGAGGCTGAATGGATGAATGGAGATCAATTGAGAGGCTGGACTGAACTTCTGACCTCCGAATAAGCGTCTAATAATTGTCCAGTCTTCCAGTAACTTGCTCGAAATTCTGGAGCACACCCTGAGGAAAAGATGCTGAGGAAAACAACTGCGTGGAAGCTAAAAATGTAAAATCTCACAACACAAACCATATGTTGGAATGGGATCGTGGCAGAAGGGTGTCTGTTTGCTCACCCAAATTTAAACTTAAACTTATGCTTCACACAAGTATAGACCTATACCCAGCTATATCTGTTTTGTTACTGTTTTTTTGGGTGTGATGCTGCCTCCTGTGAGCTAATGAATTAGACCATACACCTCTATTTCCTCTGGTAATCACTCCCCGGCTCTGTGATATCAACCAGCCTGTGTGTGTCAGTTTGAGTGACAGTCTGATGACCATTTACACTGTGGAGATAACGCGTTTAAATTGTACTTTCCCTGGTTACACCACTAATTACATCCTGGAAGAGAAAACACACCCGTAATTGATCTTGCCATGAAAACACAGCACTGAAGCTTTAATAATGCAGCATGGTTGCACTTGAGTTAGGGTGTAGTTAATTTGATGCAGGGCGATTCCTCCCAGTATGGATTCAGTTCCCAAACTGGGACTTGTTCACCAATGGTGAATCGATCCAGCTGTGATGTGACCACCAACACATCTGTCCAGGCCTTCACTATAATTTCAGCTTCTTCAATTTTCTCTGCACGAACTTCCTGTCAACTCTCTGCTGGTGCGACTGCTTTCTATCTAAATATGTCAAATCATCATAGAAATGATTGAACTTGTTGACCTGTATGGGGAAGGCTTCGTGCATTTGTATGAGACACGGGGGGTGTGACAAAGTGTTGTTATTTGACAGGGTGGGACTGTGAAGAGCTTGTGAAATGTCACGGGTTTAATCCTCAGGTCTTTCCAGATAAATCTGGGAGGAGAAAACTCGACCCTCTTGACCTCTTACCAGGAGCTGTGCAGCCTCTCAGGGCGAGCTCACATTACTCCTGTCCAGCTAAATAACAGCTAAAATAAAAGGAAAGAAAATGAGAAAAACAAATTAGCTGCAAACTCTGCTGAGAAGGTAATAAAACACTGAAATAGTTTGTTTTTATTGTCTCTTAGTTTTAGTTTAACGGACTTTGTCTCAGAGGCTTCGACAGAAAGATAGGATGGAATATAAATATGAAGTTCAGGTAGATTTTTATTACTTCGGCTTTACATATTCATGAACTTAGTGGGTTGTTTCCTTGTTTGTTTTTGAAAATCAATAGGTCTCTTGGCACTGCAGTGTGTTATTTGCATCTTTTTGTATTCTTTGCAAGATCACCTTAATTTTTAAGATTGTGTCATTTTCTGTTTCCTTGTACAATACAATTTATTGCCTCGTTTTATTTTATGTTATTGAAATCTCATTCCAGATCTGTATTAAACTGTAGCTTCATGCAAACATACGTTTGTGTTAAGAGGTAATAATAAACCAATTGTCCGTGTCATAACCTGGACATGGGTGCAGAGGTTTCAGTGTAGATGTGAACGCAGTCTTGTTAGTGCTTGCCCTTGCTCTCCCTCGCCCTCGCCCCGTCACCTCAGAGACACCTAATTGGCCACAGTGTCAGGTTTTCTCGGCTTCCTCCATGACGCCTGCCTGGTGGGCAAACATGAGCGCGGGATGAGCAGCAGACGGAGGTCAGCACATAATCACCCCTGATGAATATGGAGGAAGAGGGCCTTTGGGTTTACATGGGAGGACTGCCAAAAATGATAACAACCCTTCCTCCAGTGGCTCCTCAGGGGCCCATACGCTCTCATCTCAAGGTTGTAACTAAAACACAGGCGCTGCCTGATGGGAAAGGGTGGCATTGGAAGTCTCAGATCCTGAGCTAATGCGATATATATTTTAAAAAGAGCCTTCGATATGCTCTGAAGTGTGATCTGCAAAACAGCAACTGTGAGGGGAAGCCTGACCTAGTGGAGACTTTAGAGCATGAAAGTCATGCATGTAACAATAATCTGAGATGTTTAATTTCACTCTCACAGCAACAGAAGATTGTGCATGGTTAAATTCTCACTTTAATTTCTTCAGACTGTTCTTCTCCTGCTGGCCTCAAGGGGGGGCAGTCTCGAACGACATCTTACTGGATGACTGTCCCCCAAAGCTGGTTACACGCAATTACTTATTTATCCCATCATGAAAACTATGAAAAACAGTCCTGAAAATAGTACACACAGCCTGAAGTCTGCTAGGGTCCCTCGAATACAGAAACTCTGGATGAGCTATTTTCATAACAGAAACAGAAACCTTCTGCCCAAAATTCACCAAAACACAAGACTAATGAAATACAAAAACATTCATCTTAGATGACTGAACTCATCTGACTAACACTTTTGTTGTAATCAAGATAACACTCTATTTCTAAACCCAAACAACCAGTGACTGTTAACCACTTCATGATGAGGTCATCTACATCATATCCGTCAAATCACACACTCACTGTTTACATATGCAGATGTCCAGCATTACAGACTTATTTGGTTTAAATGTATTACCCTAATAGACTCATGAAACATCTTTAGCATCCTCACCAAATTTAGTGAGGCATTCAGAAAGTGGAACAGGTAATAGCATAATGAGAATGAATTACTTGGATGCACAGTTTTGCTGTCTGAAAGTAATAAAAGAGATTGCGATCAAACGGTGGATGCAAATTGGATTTTTGGGGAATGACGTGTGCGGAGCCTTTATGATGTTATCTAGAATTATATAGTTTTGAAGATTCACTCTCAACTGAAAATGATTAATGCAGGGGAGCCTCCTTGAAATTACCATGTTCAGAATGTTTTCCATATCAACCACCGAATATCAGTTTAAAATCAGGGGCTGTGTTGTTTCTGTGTGGGATCTTTACATGTCTGGTATTCGTCTTTCCTGAAGTGGCTGCTTCTCATGAGCTCTTGATTAAGCTCTAATTAATATGGGCAGTGCAGAGTGTGACAGGCTGAAGGATGGCGTCTCTCAGCCTCTCATTTCCCCTTATCTCCATCAGACACTCTGCTTCACCCTCCTCATGCACCACCTCCCCTCAGCCTGGGTGGCAGATGTTTACAGCTGCATGATAATGGTCACTAAGGTCACAAACTGCTGCATTTATAGAGGAAAGAAAATGTTCAGCGTGATCCGACTTGGAGACATTTTCCATCGCTGACATGTTTTGGATGTTCGGCCCGGTTTGGTTTTGGGATATTCTGTTACTGACAAGATATAATTCATTATTCATTCACGAGTCCTGGAGGTGATTAGGAAATTCAGCGCAGCCACTAAAAATAGACTCGTGTTTTCAGTCAGCTGCATTTGTATCTGCTTGCAGAGCATTTCCACAGAAATGTGAAGGCCTGACGGATCCAGAGAACACTCCCCGGTAACTCAGTGATAACACAAACAAATTAGAAAATAAAACATAATCCTTTGTGACAGTCAGATATAAACAAACAGAGGGAGGATTATAAAAAAACAATATTGTACAGTTTTTTATCGTCTGTATTGATATCTTCTGGCGTCTGCTTATATAAATGAGATGGCAGCAGCACATTTCAAACCTGTTATATCCAGATCAACAAAATGGCTGGTTGAGATGTAAACGTGTTTCTGTTGCACTCATTTTATTAAAGAGCATTGTTATTGTAGCACTGATCACATTAAGACAATAGAGTATCATTGTGAGACATGGCAACGGTCTCTTATTCTACTTCTGGATGAAATAGGTTACAGATTACAAAGATTGTAAGGTAATGATGTAATCACTTAGCTGCCTTATATGTGTATTCCATTCACACATCAGCCTATCCAGGCATTAACAGACAGGTAGATAAGACCCATGTAAATGCCAGGTAAATACCCTACTCTTATGTGAGGCTCCAGCAGATGCCCACAACACCCTTAAGATACAGAGAGGGTAAGATGATGGATGGATGGACAGTCACATTAAGATAACAGTTCAGTCGAGAGGCTTTCCCATATCAACTGCGATTGCTTGTCAAGGTAAGAAGGGAATTTGTCACCTGAGCTGTGCATTTCTGATAACTAGCTCTGGCCCTGTTCACGACTATTTTTCTAATTTAAGGAAGTGATACATGTGTGTTGGTGCCATGGAAAGTCATCATGCACAGTGGAAACCAACAGCTCCATCACAGTAACTGTGTAATGCAGAGCCTGCTTCCTCTCGGCCCCAGTCCCCGCGGTTGCATTTAGGAGATTACGAAGGACACAATCCTAGAATGAGTACATTTAAACTGTGTTATACCATTTTAAATCTCCATTTACTGTGTAAATACTCCTTGTTAACATTAACAACAAGCAACTAAAAACTGTGTGTTCACTGCAACAGATAAATGTGAGTTGACCCGTGTAAAGAGACTGCAGGGAACGCCCATCACCTCCAGTCTGGCTGGGCTCTGAGTCCTGTCCCGCTGCCAGGCCGGATCGTTTGTCTGTGAGGGTACTTTACTTGTAATCCAGTTTACAGCATTCAGCGGCAGCAGGGCATGTGAATGGCATCAGTTACAGATAATGCTCTTACAAACAAAGCCCCTGCTCAGAGGCGCTGCTTAATCTTTACACAATCAAATGGAGCATGAATTTGTTTTAATTTCACCACTTGACACGAATGATTTGGAAGTTTCCGCGTGCGACTCGTCGACTTGCTGGTGTGATGTGTGTGACAGAGGGTCCGTAACTGTGTGAGAGGAGGTGCAGTCATGTCCTCACAGACCTGAAATGTGTTGTTCAGTCTTTCTGGGGCAGATAAATCATCAGATCGTAATGTCAAAACAAATGCTGATGATTCAAATACAGATCTGTTTTAATTTGGATTTCAGAATATTATCTTTAATTCATTCAGGTGAAAATGTCCCCAGACAATTGTCATTTCAAGCTTGTTTATGTGCTGACATTAGTTCAGAACAGGAACTAAAACAAACATTTAAATCGGAACCAAAAATATAGATTCATGAAAAATTAGTGCTTTGAATAGCAGAAGTGCATGAAGTTTGGTACAGTGCTGAGTCTGCATCCTGGAAATTTACAACATGCCTTACCCTGCATCTTGGTCCCATATCACTGTCAGTGTGTTACTATAATTTGTGTGGGAATTTGACGAAAAAGAGAAGAGAAACCGCAGGGTGGATGTTGACTCCACAACTTCACAAGTCAGGTTTGTTTCTATGATTCATGACCTTAAAACACACAAATGTCCTGAAATCTGTACCGAACACTTTGGGGAGGGGTCAGACCAATCAAATCAAACATTTCAGGGCACAGGGAAAAGGACGATCCTGTGCTCTGCACAATAAATAATGCTGCCTGACTGGATCGTTTTGGTGGTGCTCAGTCTCGGTGGTACCTCAGGGTCTTCATCCTCATGAACCTTTTCCACCTTCTCAAGGGTAAGTGTTTATTTACTTTTCTCTTTACCATCTACTGTATGTAACTTGGATAGTTGAATATAGTGGTATAAGTGAATGTTCTGAACGTTAAAATAACCCAAATCCACTTTAAGTCCAGTTTTATTAAAAGGGTTATTTGACAGGAGACTTGTTTAGGGTGTTTCCTGCCTTCATCCTGCGTCTACTGGGACAAACTCTCTGTTGAGGTATGAAACAGGTAAGATAGTGGACGGATGGATGGAGTCTACATTATTATTCACATAGAATTAAATCACCTAATAAAACATTACTCTTGGGTTATGTAGAATGATCTTAATTCTGTGCACACATCAACAAAAAACACAAATGAGATTATTGGTTTTGGCCTGGTACAAATAAACGAATGCAAAAAGGTAAATTCATATTCGATTCCCTTCCTTAGTTATTCATTAAACCTTCAAGTTCAACTTTAAGCACCAGTTGGCACAGTTCACTTATTGCCATAATATAAATCTCAAGAACTTTCTTCTTATGTGTATATCTTGTTTGTAACAGTGGCTTTCCAAACTCTCCTCTCAACCAGTGAAATCAGTGAGACCAGTATCACAATGGATGCAATGGAAATTGAGGACAACATAGATTTACACAGGAGCATGACGATGGAAGGACTCATTACTCAAGGTACATTATTTCCTAAAACAATATTGAAGGACTGATTATTAAGAATATCAGGCACACTTTATTACAGTAAAGCAGAAAGAAATGCACTTTTGACACAAGTTTATTTGCTTCAAATGAAATAAATTGTGCTCGTTAAAATTTTGGCTTCATTATGTTTTTGTAAATTTTGCTTCAGCAGATTTTAGGAGCAGAAACCAACCGTCGAGATGTGTGAGTGTTTCCCTTGGTTTGCTGATCACCGTCCTGGTGGCAGGCAACGTTGGACAGTTAATCTACTGTAAGTGATTCGTTTGTTTTTTCTGTTTTGAATGCATACAGAAAGAGGAAATGCAGGTAATTACAATATCTTTGATGCATTGTTACTACTATGGAATATTTTGCAGATAACATAATCAGCCATCCGCTCTCAGCAGACCAGACACAAACCTCTGGCTTCTTGGGAGATGATCAGCCCCACGGCTACACTGATGCTTTCACTGGAGACAGAAAACCGTTTGAGGCCAGACTGAACAACCTGACTCGAGAGCGAGACCAGCTGAGGCAAAGTTACAACTCGCTGATTTCTGAAAGAGATGAGTGCAATATCACATTCAACAATCTGAAGAAAGAGAAGAACGAGTTGCACGTGAGATTCAGCTCTTTTGAACAAGAAAGCAATCGATCGCAGACAAACTACAGTGACTTGCAAAGGCAACTTGATATTTTACAGACCAATTACAGTGATCTGACTGCAAGTAAAGAAGAGCTGCAGAGTACATGCAACAACCTGCAGAGAGAGAGGGATTAGTTAGAGGCCAGTCTCCATCAGTTACAGAGGAATTACTCTTCATTGGACAGTGACAACAAACAGCTGCAAAGAAACTACAATACACTGAATAGTAGTAAAAACCATCTTCAGACCAGCTATGATTCACTGCTGAAGGACAAACAGCAGCTTCAGAGTCATTTCAACACTCTGCAGCAGGGAAAAGAGCAGTTACAGAGCAACTACAGCAGACTGAGCACAAGCAAAGAACAGCTGCAAAACACAAATCGCAACCTACAAAGAGAATAAAGCAAATTAGAGGCCAGTCTTCAGCAGTTACAAGGGAATTACTCCTCACTGCAGAGTAGCAAGAACCAGTTGCAGAGAAACTACAATACACTGAGTACGAGTAAATATCAACTTCAGACCAGATACAATTCACTGTTGAGAGAGAAACAGCAACTTCAGAGTCGTTTCAATACTCTGCAGCAGGGGAAAGAGCAGTTACAGAGCAACTACAGCAGACTGAGCACAAGTACAGAACAGCTGCAGAGCACCAACAGCAACCTGCAAAGAGAGAAGGACAAGTTAGAGGCCAGTCTTCAGCAGTTACAGGGGAGTTACTCCTCACTGCAGAGCAGCAAGAGCCAGTTACAAAGAAACTACAATACACTGAGTATTAGTAAGACCCAACTGCAGACCAGTTATAGCTCTCTGCTGAGAGAGAAGCAGCAACTTCAGAGTCGTATCAATGCTCTGCAGCAGGGAAGAGAGCAGTTACAAACCAACTGCAGCAGACTGGCTTCAGATAAAAATGAGCTACAGATGAAGATCGACAATATGAGAAGGAGTGAGTGTTTATTACGAAAGCTTAATTTATTTGATTTAATTTCGTTTTTCTTGGCTGTTTTTTAAACCCCTGGGTGTTTTCACGTTGCAGACTTGAACTGTCCACTAGGCTGGAAGAAGTTCGACATCAGCTGTTACTACGTCTCGACTACAACAAGAAGCTGGAGCTCAAGTAGACTTGACTGTATCTCCAAGGGAGCAGATCTGGTCATCATAGACAGCAGGCAGGAACAGGTCTGGAAGGGAGACAGACACTGTGGGGGATGAGGGGTAGTGTGTGGCATGTTGCCGTTTCAGGGTAAAAGACAAAGTACTCCACTATATTTTACCCTGAAACAGCAACATATGACTTGTACACTTGTTCTCACTCTGTTCTCTTACCATGTGTCCATATTCATCCCTCCTTTTAACAGCTGTTTATCAATACATTACTGGCACGTGTGACACCAAAGAAAAGTGCCTGGATTGGTCTGAGTGACCGTGTGACAGAAGGGACCTGGATGTGGGTGGATGGGACCCGCCCCACTACAACGTGAGTCTTATTTTACTACTTGGAAAACATCAACTCAAAGACTGTGTTGGACTGGTTCCCTATTGATATAACAATCAACACATTTGATCCTTTGTGAAATTTAAAGTAAGAGGAGGGGAAAGCACGGAGGCTCAAAAATAACCAAAGAAACAATAGTAATAATAATAATAATAACTTGTATAAATAATGAATTCTGTCATCCATTTGTCCTGCTTCTATGACTCCTATTCATTGGTGCATTGAGATGCAGTTGCACACATTTTTACAATTGCTTTATAGAGGAAACCTTGCCTGGAGGAGTCCATAAAATAAATCAGAATCTGTTTTGCCCACACCATCATCATTTGTTGCATGCATATATACTTTTATATGCACATTTTAAAAGCGTGGTCTGTGATCTGCTGAATGAGGTGACGTCTTGTCAGCCCTTACACGACTTCAGCAACATTTATTATTTTGAGTGATGCACTTTAAACCCTGCAGCCGTAGCGATGGGGGTGGTTTTAAAGAAGAGAAGACACATCGCTCTACCTCGTACTACTGCTATGTAAATAAGTGTGGGTCCAAAACAAAAGGTCACAGGCGCTTAAGAAGCATGAGGCTGTTGAAAGCATCTGACTGAGCAGTAACCGTCTCTGTTGCCTTGTTCATCAGGTACTGGGAGCCTGGACAGCCCAACAACTTCCTCGACCAGGACTGTGCAGACATGGTCTACGACTCACTGAAGGGAGGACAATGGAATGACAGGCACTGCACTCTATCACTGAACTGGATCTGTGAGAAATAAGACCACAGTGGTTCACACTGTTGTTAAGTCAGACAAAAAAAATCACTTGACTGTGACATAGCGTGTGCATATAGTGCTATGAATTCATTTTCCTCTATTTGAAGACTTTCATCATCAGTCATCAGTCTAATGTGTTTCTAACACCCCTGTAACTGCTTGTAAAACAAGTTGTCTATTCTGTTAGTCTCACCAGACCAACATGTCTCTTTGAGGCTCCTTGATCTTTTATTTTTAGCCCAGCGGCCCAAAGTGCAACCTCACCACCCGCCTCCGTCCCGGGGAGGGAGGCCCATCTCACCACCCCGCCACAGGCGGTTTGGATCGGCCTCATCTCTCAGGGGGGAATCAAAAGCCTCAGTCCAATTAATGCTTGTGATGCTCTCCTTCAAGAGCCGCCGCACTCACCCACCACACCCAAACGGAGCCGCACGCCGCTGCTGTTACGTAACCGGAGAAGAGGCGGGAGGCGCTGTCTGCGCTGTCTGCGCTGGCTGTGTCACAGCCCTGCTGTGTGTTTGGGGTGCAGCGTGGTGACAAGCGGAGGAGGGCGCAGCAGAAGCAACACCTTTATCAGATGATGCAACCAAATGCAGCCGCGCTGCAACGAGTGCTACTCTCCCTCTGCCTCCTGGAGCTGTTCATCACAGCCACAGCCTCATCCACCTGTTTAATCACCTGTCTATTGCCTTCTACACTGTTGAACATATATCAGAGTACACAATTTATAGAAAACACCGTACATGCATTCTGTAGTTTTATTGTCTGCATATATCCCAATACATTTTAGTGGTTCGTCATATACAAGAATTATTAACCACAACTACAACAACTAATAGCAACTAATGTTGGTGGGGAGAGTTACCGCCCCTGTGATTCTTTAGAGGTCTATTAACAAAACGCATCATTCATGAGCAACAAACAGTAGCATTGTGGATGCTGTGACACCTTTGAGACGTTTTGCTGTTTTAACTGCATCTGTACCTCCAGCGTGTGTGCGCCCACATCGTCACTCACAACTGCTGATCAAAGCAAGCCTTTCACAGTCTGCGCCAGCAGTGTGTTTCTCTACTCTACCGTGAGGATCAAAATGACCCTGATTGCTCTGTGATTCTGCACATGGCAAAAGCGAAATGGAGGAAATGTTTCTAGGCAACAGCAGCCCGTTTCACTCAGGCGAGTGGCCAGCCCATCGCTGGCCACTCGCCTGTTTCTTCCTTCTTCTGTTTCTCCTTTATGTTAAGTGCTACAGAATGTCATTGTACATCAGTAAACAACAGTATAATGCATTTAATCATGCACTATCCAAGACAAATAATGTATCGAGTTCTGTCTCTTTGTAAAATAAAAATGCTTTAAGGCAACATGTGTGTGTGTTTTTCATACCATTTACTGGCAAAAGCAAAACAGGAGTAGTCTCAGAGAAACTGTTCTTTGAGAACAAATCATGTTGTCTGTGGATTAGATGAGAGTTGCTTGATGAGGGATCCTGCTCTTCCTTCTGTCGTGATACACATAATCAACAGTAACAATCAAGAGGGAAACAAGTTGTAAACATGCTCTTCACGCTCCTTCTGTCTGGTTTACGAATCTTTGGATTTGGTAAGAAAAACAACCTCTTCAAAATGTTCTCGGTTCAAACTGATTTCATCCGGGGCTCAAGTTTCATTGTTAGTTGGATTTTCTCCTCTCCCCTGTCTCAGGTTCGCTCTGCAAAATCATAGTCATCTGCAGTTTCTGTTCCTTTCTCCCTGGCAAGTCTGAGCCAGGTGTTAGTGTGAGATCCACGCTGAGCTGTGCAGTACTTTCTGTGAGGATATATGAGGATGGCAGGTTGGTTCAGTCTTACCTTCCTCCCCTAAAATATAGCAACTTGTTTAACAAATTCACTTTAATTCTAGGACAGATTTTGCTTTGATTTTTCTTTAATGTCCGAGGGATGTCAAAATGAAATAGTATTGCATGGCTACTCAGGTGGCTCTTGTACTGTATCAACTACATCCTCCTGTTGTACTGTAAAGTCTGTGCTGGATACAAGCATCTGCAAAATAAATAAATGTAAATTTATTGAGTTGATCTGAGAATGTTATAAAAGTGTGGCCGCAGTTTAGTGATCTTGTTCCCACATGGCCATTTTTATTTTTATTTCATCTAACACATGTTACGAGATGAGCTCTGTATTATATGGTTTTGTTTTTAGCAAGAGCCTTCTTTTTTAAAACTTGAAGGATAAACACTTTTCTTTCATCACATGGCTTGCATGTCATCTCACAGGCTCTGTATACAACTTTGAAATTAGAGAGGAAATCTAAAACTAATGGGCAGATTATCACAAACGCTGGTCTGCATGTTCATGGTTCCAATAAGAAGTTGGACTTTCACTGCCTAGAAAGTTTTTCTCTATGAATTTCATCACATTTTTAGAAGCGATGACACGACTGAGGCCACTCTGAGTGCTTTATTGCAAACCAGCCATTTATCTGCGGCGCTCGGCATGACCGCGTCTCCTGGCTGCAGCTGGAACGCAGGCGTTCTCCTCGGTGGCAGCTGAGGCAAACTTCTGGGAAAAGACGCAGAGAAACGTGACCGCGAAAATGTGACATTTGTCAAAAATGTTCAAAGTGACAGGGTGGGTTGTTAAGTTGATGTGTGCCAGACCTCCTGGCAGTTGATGTTTTGATTTTCCTCGTAGACATTTCAGACATTTGGGGTCTGAAGACGAAGAGCTGTCAGAGCAGCCGCTGTTCTGTTCTTAAGTACTGACCCCCCCCCCCCCCCCCCCCCCCCCCCCCCCCCCCCCCCACCACACACACACACACACACACACACACACACACATACACCCCACCTCCCCAGCCCATCCACATGGAGCACTTAGACTCTCAACTGTTGCAGGAAACCAAGAGTGTTTCTGTGGAACTGGCAGACTGAGATGTTTGAACTGTTTCCCAGAGATTAGATAATGCAGACTGCTGAATTAGAGCTTTGTTGCGCTTGATTTCAGGTCTGCGGCCACATATACCATGAGAGTCTGCCAGTGGCTTGTCTGAAAGATTAACTCCCAGTGTGTTGTTGCTGGTTGGAAGCTCAGAGATAAGCGCTGAGACTTTGATTTGCACAGGTTCTGTTCTTCATGTTGAGAGGGTTAATACAAGGTAGCTGAAGAAGAAGTTCATGAAAAGATTGAGATGTCTAACAAAATGAAATTTGAATCAAAATCATCTAATCATCAATGAAATTGAATCACAATAATCTTGAAACATTTTGTCAGATCAAACCATCTCAACAGATCATATCTGAAATCACCAGAAAACTGTTTAATTTCTCTTTATCTAACTAAATTGATATCTGAGCTCATTTTTAGGCCTTTGGCTGTGACAGTAGAATCTCTGACATTTACAAAGGTTGCAAACACGTAAAATAGCATCGTGTGCCAAAGCAGCCATAAAATTACAAAAAAAAAATCATAAAAGCTGAGTGCAAAGTCAGGTTTGAGCTTTGAAGCAGCTCAGTCCAGCAGCTTGAGCAGCCAGCACTGTATAGATTTTGGCAAAATGACAAATCAGCTGCTCCTTATTGAGGGTGCCTTGAAATCCTTCATAATCACAATTCATTATCAGAGCTCACATTGGGAGAAGTTAAAGATTAATAGGAGGATAGATATAGGCAAACTTTACGGATAAATGAGCTCTGGGTCCATTCACAAGTCGTGCTGTATGTGAGCTGACAGGGAACAGTGTTGGACTGCAAAAACACAGCATCAGCATGTGTGAAGAGGCAAGCAGGAGCTCAGCATCTGCCAATCACCTCCCAGGAACTGCAAATCAAACCCAAGAACCACCTGACATGGCTGCTTCCATCAGAGAGCATACGTGTGCAACAGACAGATATGTTGCATTTGCTACCCTGATGTTTCTGATACGTCTCAGCAATCGTGAAACAAGTGTTATTTTTTTTCCCAACAGGACTCCTCTAGTTCCAACCTAATTTCCTTTTCTCTTCTCGTACAGTAGGAGACACAGCTCAGGAGAGTTGAGGGGAAAAGAATCAGTAGTGAAGGCGAGTGGGGAGAACAGCGTGTAAAGCACCGGAGCTAAATGTTGAAACACACAGCGAACATCAGCAGTTCTCCAGCCTGAGGTCACCTGGGGGTGAGCAGCACCTCAGAGCTGCCAGACAGCGGGAGCACCAATCACGGCACTGCCTTCCCTGTTTTTGTCCAGCAAGAGTGGAGCAGCGATACATCACACACAGCTGAGCTGATACAGGAAGAGACACTGTGCGGCCAGCTAAAGACCAAGGCCAAGAGTTTAAGATGCAAAATACTGTGTGTACCTTTCTACATTTAGTGTACATGTGTGCGGGAATATGAATGTGTATGAGTGCATGTATGAACAATTTTTTTGTGTATTCCATGGGTGTATGTATATCCGTGGTTGAGTGTGTGTGTATACATGTGTATGTGTGTGTATGTACCGTACATGTATGTGACTCTCAGCCCTCATGGTCAACAGCTGCAGCCTCAACAGTTACACAGCCCCTCGTTTTTCCTCTGTCCGAGGTCAATGTCCCCTATAAGCTGCTCCTAGTGAATCCTTGGACAAGTTTTAGTAGAAGAGTTCCACATGTTCAGATCATCAGCAGTGGCCTCTGTCATCAGGTTATTAATCCATCATGTCGCAGACACACAGCTTTGAATGAGCATATGGATTAAACATGTATCGTAAACCTGATATTACCTACACCGTTTGTCTGTGTTAGAGCCAAGTTCATCCGCCCATCCATTCTATCTGAGCAAACCTGTCCTGACATCTTGGAAGAAAATGAATATTTGTACTTGTGAATTATACATTGTTACGCTGACAATTTGCTGATCCCGTCGGTGCTTGTGGTCGATGCTGGTCTGTGTCTCAGATCAGAGTCTGACGCCTGCAGAAAAAGTGTCTTGTAGACTAAAAAAAAGAGAAAGAGGAAAAAAAGCCCTCTCAGCCTCGACAAATGAAAGTACTGGAGTGGAACCTGAGAAGGAAGAAAGGTGCACTGTTAGATGACTGAACAATAACCTCTGCTCACAGTGCCTGCAGGCACGAGGACCTGGCATACGATTACAGCTGCTAAAACAACAGCAGTCGGGCTCAGATACTCAGCTCAGATACGGGTGTATTTTGTGTCCTGCACGCCTGCAGCTGTTGCCTGCTGCAGTGCAGCAGAGCGTCTGATGCAGCCGGCCACTGTTCCTCGCCTGCTCCGGCTCTTTGGGACCACACAGCCTTGTTTTCCACATTCCTCTGGCAGCCGGCTCAGGTTTGATTGACCTGTGGCCAGTGAGTCACAGGTACAAGCCTGGTCCCACCCCCCTCCTCACACCTTCACCACCTCCACCTCCACCTACCACCTACCAGCCAGCTGCCCTCACAAAGGCAGCCTCTCAGGGCAGTAAACTAATCCGACAGCTCCAGATCCCACCTCGCTTCCTCCCTTAAATCCTTCTCTCCTTTGCTCCCTTGTCCTCCGGCCTCCTCTTCTTCACATCCTGTTATTTTCAGCCATTTTTTCTCCTTGATACCTTGATGCTTTTCTTTCTGTCTTCTTCCCCACTTATCATCATTTCCTTTTGTTGTTCACAAATTCAGGTTTAAAAATTTTACATTTCAAGCCACAGTGATTGATTTGTGAAGCTTCAGTATTCCAGCAGAACATTAAACAATAGCAGTCCCAAATTTTAGCCTTTTAGTCTTGTGTGATACGATAGATAGATAGATACATAGACAGATAGATGTGTTATATTTTTCTCCAGGCATTATTCTGTGGGGATGGAAGACCTACTGAACTTCCTGCATATTGTCCATAGAAACAGAATTGTTACCTATTATATAGTTACATGTTCAGTACAAGTTAATACTTTGTATAAAAACATCACTCTCTGTGCTGATAACAGAAATACCGTTTAACAAACTACACCATGAACTAAACTCTAATTGGCCTTTGACAATGACAATAGAAATGCTGTTTAGCAAGTCCAGGCAGGAACTAGATGCAGCTTCATTTATCACGTTGTGTCATCAAATTGGATGACGCACAATTTGTCTCTTTCATCACAGAGAATAACAACAGCAGTGCATTCACTCTCCCAAAATGTTGGTGTAAACACGCAGTGTCTTCAGAGTGGCTGACTTACAAACAGAGGTAGGCGAGGAATGGCATGTCAGCAGCACTTAGTCAACACTCATCTGTCCGCCGCCCTCATCATCCTGGGGGAGGGAGGAGGGCGGAGGTGGATGGTGCAGGTGACCTGGCTCCACACACACGGTCCATCAAGTCTCTGACACACTGCAAAGCCCTGGGGGAGGGGGTGAGGTGGGGGGTCCAACACAAAGCTCCCACTCATCACCAGGACCCCTGTTCCCAAGAATCTGATCATGTTTTTGTGTAAACACCCTGAAAGCGTCTCCTTTAATTATATTAGGAGACAAAAAAAGAAGGAGTCAGGGATTAGTGTGCTGACAGTTACCTCGGTGGAGCTAATTGTGAGTCACTTCACAGAGCAGCAGAGATGAAAATGACTGCTGGCTGGTGGCCCACATGTGTCCATTAAAGACAGCTCTGAACTGGTCCCAGTAATGGAGAAACAATCTGACAGCAAAGGGAGGAGACTCACACACTCGAGGGCCAAGACGGGGGAAACCATTTCTGGCCTTTGGCTCCTTCTGAAAGTGTGAAACTCATATTGTTTGTCCAAGTGGGAATGGTAGAGGTTGATTAGATTAGAAACGTGTTAATAATTACTACATTTTGCGGTGAGGTTCGGTGAACGTGAGTCCATGGCCCGGGCATGAATGAGCAACCAACCATGTGATACTTTTATCAGATGCAAGAAACCTAATAAAACAAACTTTCTGCTCATTTCTGTGTCTGTTGCCGAAGCCGCTCCCACTCTTCCCCTGAGTTTCTGCAGCCTGGAGCTGACACACATGGAGCACATTTAATACAGCAGACACACCAGTGAGATTGCCTGTAGAGCTCTGGGAGGCGATAACATCTCCAGAGGAAGAAAAAAATAACTAAAAACGAAGCCTTTCCGTCAGTTAATCTGATCCAAACCTCCATTGTTCAGTGGCAGAAAATGTAAGACGAAGAGAAGTTGCAGTATGTTTCTGAAATGATAAACAGAAAAAATTGAGTTTTGTAAACCCCAGAACTCCAACAAGACCGACAGCACTGCCATGTCTTTTCACTTCATCTACTGTAACATTAAGTCCATGTGAACATAATAATGTGTATTCATTAAAGGGGACCTAGATTGGTTGAATGGAGTATATTGGTGCTGACATAGAAGGTATGGTATATTGGTTGATTCAGAAAATAGCTCATGTTGGATGCTATTTTACAATCCAATTGTAGTGGGAATATATATAAAGTGCATATCTGCACAGATCTGACGCCATGCTTATACTGAGGCTTTATGCTGATTGGCTGTCACACCTGCCACTCACATGAATGATCATGTGACTTAACATTTCTGACAAACACTGTAGATGATCAGCTTTCCCTGAACTAAGTGGAGATTGCAGCTATAGAGATGTATACACACCCAGTCTTAGTGTAATATTTAGGAGCCAGAATCAGAAACTGAGGGTGAAGCAGGAACAAAGACACAAAACAGAAATTACAATTTATCTATCTATCTACCTATCTATTTATCTATCTATCTACCTATCTATCTATCTATCAGATCACGTTTGGCTGTACATCCTTGGTCATTATTCAAAAATGTCAAGGTAAAATAGTTTCTTTTTTCTCTACGTTCCTTTTAGATGTTCTCTTGACTGCAGCAGACACTGAGGCTGTAATGGTGATTGCTCAGGGCAGTAATCATCTGTCACTGTGATTGAGGAAATATGTCGATTTAAGAGTTTAATCTTTACGTTAAACTATAACAAGCAGAACAGCTGCATTGATCTCATTTGGTCGTCACTGTGTGAAGTTATTTTTCAGTCTGTGACACAGGAAGATGATGTCCCCATCCCTAACTCCTCTAACAAAGCTCTGATTGGTCTTTCATCGATTGTTTCTCCAACTGTGCAAACAGCTGCCAATGCTCACAACACACCAGACTTATCGACATCACTGAGAGCGTTTGAGGAGTCTGAAGTCAGCCTCCCAAAACTTGCCCAAGTAATTGCTGATTCCCTGATATTGTCTATTTTTACCGCTCAAGTGCCTCTTTATAAAAAGGGCAATTATATAAAACAAAACAAAGTGCGAAAATGTCTTCAGGCCATCGCATACAATCGATTCCAGCTCGAAGCCATGGCGATGATTGGTAAGTAAAATCAATCATTCAGCCCAGTCTCAACTCCGACAACTACTATCAAAGTGATAGTTCACAGTTCCTGTTTATGGGCTGAGTGAGTCTCCTCAGCAGGAGCAGCCGATGGTGCTGGAAATGGGAAATGGATCTTCAGTAAAGTATCAGTCGGGGCATTTTCAATAACCCTAGAAATGTGCAAAAACTAAATATCACAATATAAAAATGGTTATGGGAACACCTACATCTTTTACACTCCCATGACCTGGTTTTTCAGATCGGTTGATACTGAAGTTTATTACAAAAGTGTGATGGAAACACTTTTCTCATTTAAACATCACCGACCATGATGAAGGGGATCACATGACCATTCAGCTTTAAACAGGATGGAGTGAGACTGAACTTATTCCAAATCTAATTAAAATAAAATGGAAGAGAATAGAAAAAAATATTTGAATGTCTATATAAATGTTTTGAATGCCCATCTTCATCAAATTGGAGACTTGCAGGGTGAGATATTAGGATTTTAAGTTGTGGGATGTTGTGGGAATAGATTTTACAACTTTACGCTTCATGTACAAAACAAACTAGAGTTTGTCTAAATTTGAGAAGAACTGTTTTTGTTCTGTGAAAAAAAATGTATCTGCAGAAGCTCTGTGATGTTCAATTATGCTACATTTCTCCATTCCTGAACTACTGAAATATAAATCAATACATACCAAGCAAACAAATTAAGGTCTGCAGAAAGTGTCATTTCAAGACGAAAGGTGCCAATAAAGAGCTAATGAGCATGTTTTTATTGTGGTGTGTGCGTGTAGAGAGCGCTGAAACGGCCTCGGTCACAGATCATTTGCCAGGTTGACAACACAAAACAAGGTTTGATAAACGGCCTGGAGTCTGTGTACAGAGAAACACAGGACCCACGTTCTGACACAGCAGGCATCGGGGCAGATATGATAAACACCGCATTTCCCTCTGACAGTTTTCTTTTTTGCTCCCCTCGTTTTGTCGAAACGGCAATCTCGACAGCAGCAGAGTGGAACCACAGTGCATTATCCAGCCTGATGAAAGCTGAGATACTGAGTGTGGGGAATGTATTCCAGGCGCATTCTGCCGCACAGTCTCCTCCACTGAAGGGAAGTGCAGTAAGTAAGACCTGGAGTGTGATCTTAGGAGGGCTTTCAAAGTGGCAATATCAGAACTCGTATTATATTTTCCACTCTGATGAAAATGAAGATACCCTCCTGCTTGTTGGAGCATTTTGAGGACATGCTAACTGCACCTTGTGGGGAATAACTCACACTGGGTCTATATGGCTGTTACTTCTGTGTGAACCTGCTGACAACAGACAGTGGGGAGATAAACCTGCGTCAGTGAACCCTCGGGATGAATCAGGGCCTGGCTCCTTGGTGTGTTGTTAGAGACAACAGATGAAATATGAGATAAATGCTGAGTGTGAAGCCACCCCTCAACCCCGATCACAAAGATACTGTACGAGCGATGCATGAGATGGAGGAGATATCATCGGTTTTGTCTTTGCACAGCGAAACCTAATACTGCTTTACAGAGAGGACATTTATCCTGAGGAATGCAGCAGCGATAAAACAGGATTTATGGCTGGTTGTGTGTCGTGCTGGGGGCAGTGCGAGGCTCCCATTGTTGAAACCTAATTTACTTTCATTGTTGAAACCCGTAACACAAGTACAGCACATCACACATTGTCCCAAATTTGTAGATGAACTAACTGAACTGCTCTTAATCATTTGGTAACTTAAACCTGATCCTAGGAGGAGCATTGCTATCAAAGGTTGATAAACCTGTTATAAAAAGACTTTCTGCAATAAGAGCTGAAGGCTATATGCTCAGGATCTTTAGATACCAAGTGTGTTGTGCAAAGCCACAACTTCCTCTGCACTAAAACTTTACTGCACACAACTGTGGCAAGCTTCATCGGCACTACCGAACCAACCAACTACATATTCAGTAGATGGCTCGGTAAACAGATAAACACAGGTGTCCATACGTGCAGTTACACAAGGCTGCCACAGGAGGGCGCTAACGTCACCCACTAGCAAGACAAACCACAATATATGTATAAACATGATACAGTAGTGATTCAAGAGTAAAATCAAATGGAGTGGTTTTTTGTCTGTAGCACAGAGACCAAAGGCGCAGAGCAAGCAGCCGATTACAGCAGTAGTTTAATCTCACTGTGATTAAACCCTAAACAAACCAGATCGGGAGATAGAAACCAAACAAAAATATGTCATCAAGACATAAAGTGGCGCCAATTTGTTATAAAAATAGACACAAACCCCCTCCCCTCCTCCGCCTCTTCCTCCTCCATATTTCCACGTGCTCTTTTGTATTCTGAGTTGTATAAAAGGAGACGTCTGTTAGAGTCGTTTAGTTAAGATTAGACAAGATTGCTCAGCTGCACAAAAATCTGTGTAGCCTGGTTTGAGCAGATATAGCTCTTGGCAGATAGAGAGATTAACTTTGCAGGCATTAAAATTCCATGTAGATCGTGTCTAGGGGTTTGTCACTATGCCGACAAACACAAACTAAAACAGCAGAAACGGTGAGAGAGAGAGAGAGAGAGAGAGAGAGAGAGAGAGAGAGAGAGAGAGAGAGAGAGAGAGAGAGAGAGGGAGGGAGGGAGAGTGGGGAGCTCACAAAGCAGGCTTTTTATTACCCAGAACCCCACTGTCTCCCAGGGAGCACATATTTAATTACAGACGTGACAAGGAAGACATGAGGGAGTTCAAATGCAGCGAATCTGTCACCCCCGCCCGCTCCTGGTGGAAATCGCACTCTCACCACACAGCATGCTGTACAGATTAGCTCGGGGTCGGAAATTACAGAACATCTCCCAACCTCAGTGGAACTCTCTGCAGGAGCGTGCCAACTTTCAGGACCGGCTTCCTGCAGCCTAATGAGCCTCCCGTTTCCCTTTCAAGCTGGCTAAATAGACCTTTCTGTACCAAGGTTGTTGCTAACGTATCGTACAGCAGAGGAACACGCTGGGCTCGCTGGATGTGGTGGTATTAATAGATTTTTACCCTGATTCAACTGTTTTTCCAGCAACAGCTCAAGGCCCCAGACTGAATGTGGCTTTTTATTCATACTTTAAAAGTGTGTCCCAAGGCACTTCACAGGCAGCAGTGCATTTGATACTGGCGTAACTCAAGAAATGCTTACGATGTTAAACTTTGCTTAATGGGGTGCCTCAGGGATCCATCTGCACCTCTGCTCCCTCTCCCTCCCACCGCGTCACCATTTATGATATGTGATCACCGAGTCGAGGGACACAAATCAAGGGATCTGCTCTCCCTGGGCGCGCGCTCGCCCCCAGTCAGCACATTTCACCAGGGCTTTTTCTTTGTCATATTCCTCCTGCAAGAATGTTAGCACTTCCAGAGCTATTATTTTCTGCTTTGACAAACATGAACTCTATCCCCCGGTAATAATAGAACTTTTTAAGAGGTGGCTCAGTGTACAGTAAGAGATTTACACTCTTCCCCTCAGACAGCTCCAGGCTTTTATCTGTGCGTGATACACGGCTCTCGCTCGGCCGCAGAGGGTAACGTACTCCAGCGTGCAGAGAGGTGTCTTTCACATCTGTGTAAATAGATAAGCGCCGCGCAGTCTGCGCTGTATGAGGCGTTAGCCTCAACACGTGGTGGCGACGGAGCTCAGACGTGAGAGTTAAAGCTGTGCTGATCAATATTTCAGTGTCAGCGGGGGATCAGATCGTTACGTGTCCTATGGTAGGAGATCTTGTGCTCTGACAGACTCTGAGAGTTACTACCGAGCTGTGCAGCTCCAACCAGCAATTCATTTAACAGCTCATCATATAAATTTTATAACAAGTTAATGTGTGAGTGCTGTGTGTGCAGCTTGTTTTAGTTGCCCCCAAGTGCCAAAAATGCAAAAATAGTTTCATTAAAGCGAAAGTCTTGTATCCAGATATTTATCTTAAACTCCACAGAGAAATACTCCATGGAAATTGGAAGTAACCAGTGGCTTGTTAACATCTTTTTTTCCCGCGTTGTGTTTTGCTCTCATCAGCCCTGTTTGCATCCGCAGGAGGAAATCGATCTCGCAGCAGGTCAGCGTTCTGACATTAGCCTCGCTCCGCTGCCCTGGTGGCCGTGAGAATCACACTGCGCTGCTCCCTCTGAGACATTAGCAGTGTTTGCATGGAGATAGTGCAAGTGTCTTGCAGGCATCACAAACAATATCACATTTACATTATCACCCTGGATACGTGTTAGTCATGCACTCCTGTGCTTTTTATTACTGCTCAAGGTGCAGATCTGATAGACTTGATTGTCGTTTTATGTGCTGTAAATTTAATCTCATTTCATGTCATTTTTAGAGTATTTAAGGGGGCTCGCTTGAATGTGGTATGAACCCTGTTCTCTGCTGTTCTTATGGAAGCTATGGACATTGGTTTAATCACAAAGTCCACTAAAGATTCTACTTTTGATATGGGAATATTGTGGTCTGTTTGTAGACAGATCTGGTGCACTTTCATGCTTATCTGGCACCCACATGCAGGCTTTACTGTGATGAGCTACATACAATGAATGAGTCATGTGACTTTATTTTCCTTGCTAAAAAACAGCTTTGCAACTCTTCTCAGCTGTGGATGACAGACACATCCAGCCTTACATGTCTGAATGAGGATCAGAGGAGGAATCAGACACCGGGGAAGAACCCAGAGGGCGTAAGACATTTACTAGACACCAAAGTGAAACTTATTCTGCAGATGGAGCATATTGCACTTGCATTTTGCAGCTGCATTTCAAAATCTGAAATTTATACATGAAAGAGGACATGATGATGTTTTTGGACCTGACTGTCGTTTCCCAACCAAGTCAAGGTAAAACCTTTTTTTTTTTTTACTCTAGCTCTCTATACCAAGTACCATTGTACTGGCTGTCAAAACATCAAAGATGGGTGGAAAATTGTACATTTCTCTTTGAAGCAGAATATTTCCAAGAATATTCTGAACACAGTTCGATTCCATAGCCACCAACATGCAATGTGTTAATAATGAGTCACTTTGTTGGTGAAACAGCAGGAAAAGGTCACTCTGCCACTTCCACCCCGTGAGCTCCGCCACTGATGCCATACTCATCAGGTCCAGTGTGAAACTCTGATTGCGTGAATTGCTTTCATGCCTTTTAGTGAAGATTACTTCGTCAGTGTGAAAGCTTTGATCCTGGAGGGGACCGCAGTGTTATCTGAAATCAAGACAACACACATTGATTTCCACTCCCCACCAGGCAGTGTGAAAGTCCTGGCGATAATTCAAATATGAACTCATCTGAGAGGGCAACCCAGCCAGACGAAGTGAATTACCTGAGCATCTGAAAAGATTCCAGCGAGTACTTAACCCGAGATGTCATCAGTCTGACAACAAACCCAGTGTGGCGTTCACGCCTCCTATCAGCCCGCGCCATTAAACCGCCATCTCAAAGCCTCCTAAGCACAGTTCCCTGCAACTGGAATATCTTCATGGCTTCAGAAAATGGTGCCCCTGGCAATGTGGTACATAATATTTTCATTTCACTTTTTGCCAAGTCATTACCTTTATTTGTGAGCCGGAGCATGTTGCAGGACTGTCAAACGGTGACACCAGGAGCTGACAACCTTATGGGGGGAAACGTCACAGAACACAAAGTTAGGAGGTTGTTTCCAATTTCAGACACAATGAATTAGTGCCCTCAGAGAGGAACAGTAATATGTGAGAGTAATGTTTGGAGGACTGGTATTTCAGCTCTTGCGCAGTAACAACCTGCAAGCTGTCAATACCGGTGACCGGTGATTGGCTGACACACATCTGATGCAGGACTGCTTCAACCAGTCAGATCAACACACAACAGTGATAGAAGAAGAGAGGAAAGGCACTGGAAATTTCATATAAGCTGCAATTTGTTATTATTTAATAATAATGATGTACTGCTGCAGAGTATATCTATTTGTAGATCTTTATTTTCAAATTGTTAGTTAAGTATTTCTAACTCAGTATCTAGCTGCAAGTCCATTTGTGACAAACACATGATCAATACACTTCAATATTCTGATTTCTCCACACGGGCCTTTCCCCCATGCTCTCTGGCTGTGGGAGGAAACTCTGGAAAACTTTTAAACTTGGCCACTGTGCTTTGAAAGGGCATCCTAAGTAGGGGGGTTGGCAGGGTGTGCGTGTGTGTGTGTGTGTGTGTGTGTGTGTGTGTGTGTTGGGGGGGGGGTCCAGTGCAAGTGTGAAATTGGATAAAGGGTCTAATGAACAGCACCACACTCCACTCGCTGTTATTTGTCACTGTCCTCCTCGCTCCTGTGCAGCCTCCCGTGTAGACTTTCAAAGGAATCAAAGAGCGCAGTCTTCTTCATTTTCTTATCTGGATCAGGATCAAGGCAATTTGCAGTGTGTGTGTGTGTGTGTGTGTGTGTGTGGCAGCAGTCCTGCTGCATGATCCTGATCTGTGTCTGTGACAGGTGCGACTGATATTGAAATGACTCCAGTCACTTCAGATTGGTTGCTTTTGTAACCTGCCTCGCTGTCTTAAGCAGATTTCACTTCAATAGAAAAAGGAAAATGACTCATGAAACTAATATGACAGATATTTGATGACCTTTCCATTGTATTCTGCAAATATATTCTTTGGTTTGGTTTGATACGAACCTTGAATCAGCTTCTCTCCATGCTCTTCATCTAGGTTCTGACTGTATCTTCCATTTCTAATTGTTATTTTTAAAATATTTGCACATGAATACATGTCTCTATAGTTAAGTGATGTCGTAAGCAGCAAAAGCTCAGTGAAAGTAAATCTCACAAACACGCAACTTGTTAATTAACCAGAATAATTATTCTTGTCACACCTGCTGTTTCAGCATTTTGACTCACTGATTAGAGAAAATAATCAGTCAGTGATATTCACAGTCTGTGGCTGTGGCGCATCATCCTTGCATCACCACTTCAGGGGGTTTTATAAGATGAAAAGAAGGAGGACTGGCCGTCCCCCTCCGGACTCAAACAAAAATATTTTGCTTTTTCCAGATTTCCATCTGCATGACTCTGCTATAAACAGGCCCACGTCCTGAGGAATAAACAGTTCAAGGAGGAAATTGAATTTTAAAAAATAAATAAAAAAATAAACCCTGCTCTCCCTTCCCCGTCACTGTGAGCTGGTGATAAAGGAGAATTTAATGATACAACAGCGACATCACCAGGTCAGTCTGGGAACTGCAGGTAGAGGAGGCAATTCCTTTTTCACCCACAAAATCCTTCAAAATAAACCTTTAAATCAACTTCCCTAAACTTAGATGTGTTGTGCAATACTTGGTACCTGCATGTATAATCTGTATTTTATGTGTAAAATTTGAGACTTACAAATGGAAAAGGCAACTCATTGTAACTGATTAGACGAAAGATGATATGATTGAACTGTTTTGCACACATGCAGCATCGGTGACAGTCCTCTAGATGTCAGCAGTTCATTGGGACAGAGGTTTGGATGAGATAAGCGCTTCATTCATTTTCTGAAGGGAAATTACTCTGTCCAGCAGCACAAAAGACTTCACAACATGACATCAAAAGACGAAGATGTGGGCAGATGAGCTGCAACCATGAGTGAGCGATCGATGTCTTTGTAATGTTTTCATTGAAGTGGAAATATTCTATTCCTTTTTTAAGACACCTACTTAAAAATATTCCTCTTCTCATGTTAACAGGATCCAGAGCACCACTGTTTGAGCGTTGTCACATCTTTTTGTGAACATGACCCCTGGAGGGGTCGTCTGACAGTCGACAACTGCCGTATGTGGCAAAATCCTGCAAGATAAGCAGTGTACATGCAGAATGTGAAGAAAACTGGAGTAGTTCATGTGTTATGATTATTCCAGAAAGGGTCTAATTCCAGGATAGGAATTCAGAATCCATCTGACCCTCTCCTCCGCATCCTCCTCTCTCAAAGTCTCAGCACCTCCATAAACCTCCTCTTTGGTCATCCTGCCTGGCAGTTCCAACCGTTTTCTCAACCTTTTTTTTTTGTTGTCCATGTTAGTTAACTGATTGGTTAAGCTCTCCATCATGTGTTATCATCCCTCCCTTATCCCCCTGACTCATGATGGAGTAAATGCTGACCTATATCATACCTTCTGTGTATTCCATTAAGATTTTTTGCGTGTTATAACTCTGCGTTTCGATGTGGCTGTGACACCTGGCGCTCCACCCAGAAGTGAATGACTGTTTGGTTTGTTTGGCAAACGCTGCTGCACACGATCCCTCACGCACCGCCCATGTAAAGCACCCGACGGTGGAGTTTACAGATTGATATTTATTTCCTCACGCAGCGGTTTCCTCAGCGTGAGCAGACGAGGGGGCTGGAAACAGCAGGCCCTCACATTAAGGAACGAGGGGTCGCTGGGAAAACTGCAGCAGAAAAACCAGGACTACAATTTAAAACCCAGAAACTTGTTAAACAAATACTGACGTGCAATAGCTCCACTGTCAGCATTAGCGCTTAGCTGTTCACACACTCATTATTAGAAGAGGCTGATGTTGTTTTGCCGGCTCTCACATCCCCCTGAGGCTTTACAATAACCTTTTTGTGGCCCACTTTTGAAAGTCTGTTCAGTCAAACTCTGCTTGTTTCAGACTAGAACCTGGGAAAAATTCATTTAGCCTCCGCAGACTTTCTCTTCTGCAGGGAACTGACCCTGAACGCAGCGTTCAAGTGCCACAGGATGAAAGAACGCTGATTAACATCTAATCATCTGTCCTTATGTTCAATTTAATTCAGTCCAAACCCAATTGTCTTTTTTAGCGTCAGGTCGTCCAGTTCGGATTCCCTTTCCATTCAGGTCACAGAAGATGGACCACGGTGCACGAATGGCTGCCTTGGATTACCGCCGCCCTTCATCTCCTCGTTGACTCCAGCATTTGATCTTTATGGCCAAGCTTTGACTTTACAATATGCTGATAGATTTTATGAGAGCAGGCGCTGGACTTGAAACAAGCTTTTTCAGAGTGGAGGAAACAGCCTTTGATGGTATGAACTAATCTTATTGAGGGGATTTCATATTTTCATCTGATGTCTGCCTGGCACGTGTTTCCTCATCAACATACCCGGAAGATAATTGCATTTTGTCTTTCATTTTAACTTCCTCATAAACCTGCTTTGCTTTCAGCATGACTTATGAAAAATAACGCCCCAGTACCATCAACAAAAACCTGAATCTCTCAGCTGGTGCACTGATTTACAAGCTTGGATTTCATTCAGCACTGACTGTGAAGTGAGAGCAACACTTTTTATTTTAATAATCAGACCAGGTGCGTTGCAGCAGAGAAAGAAAGGAAGCAGTAAAACAAAGTGATGCAGCTGTGATGGAGAAAGTCGACGTCAACGTTCACATGTAATCCAGTGGGGGAGAGAGAGGGCGAGAGAGAGAGAGAGAGAGAGAGAGAGAGAGAAAGAGAGCATCCAGGACTGTCACACTGACCAACAAAGATTGATCTGAAGCATCTTCCTTTGTTCTGTGTGCTTTGACTTTGCTGCTCTCATTGTTTAATTCCTTTCTGCCTGTGTGCTCTGTAAAATGCTGTGAAATGTTCCATCATCCATCCATTATTTTACCCATTTAGTGCCCAATGGTGCCCAATACACGCAGGACACGCCCTGGACCGAAAACACTCACTCTCACTCTAGCATTTATGGAGTCGCTCTGATAAAATGCACCAAGAAGACCCCCAGCTGGGATCCAAACCAGGAACCTTTCTGCTGGGAGGGCACAGCACGATCCACTGAGTCAATGTTCTAATGCATAGCAGTTTGCTTGGCTTTGTAAAAACACAGACCAGCATTCAGAGAGCAGGGGGTAAAACTCTAAACTTGAACATCATGGTGCTGAGCAGTGCCAACAGACGATCATTTCATTTTTCAGAAACAAGCTGCCATTACTCCAAAAGCCTGCAGCATTTATTGTGTCTGTACCACCACATCTCCTATAGCCAAGCGCACCGTCGAACCAAATAACCACTGAAGCTGTATGATGAATCTGGGTCTATTCACAAAGACTTCTATTGGACTCTTGAGGTTTGGGGATAATGGGATGTCGGAGCACTCGGTCGGGCAGGTGATGGGTCTGAATGTAAACAGTTGTGGGACAGAGTGAAAGACATGCATTGACATCAAAGGTCAGTGTCTAGGAACCAATTTACCTGAGGAATGTGGTCAGACAGACCATTGTTCAGACACTGTGAAGTATCCTAGAAGAAATGCCAGAGAATCATTGAAATGGAATTACTGTTCATGTGCAACTGATGTGCTGCATTATGAGACGCAGCATTTTGCCAACACAACTGGACTTGAGTCACGTACTGTAATACAAAACAGAGAATTAGAAAATTTCTTGAATCCGGTATTTGATGCAGAGAAAAAGGTGGCTGGGATGAGTGCCATGGCATAATGTAATTTGAGAGCGGGGTAAAACTTCACGAGAACCGTTGGTTCTGTCGATGCAGAGCACGGGATCTGTCCCGTCCGTGTCGCACTTAGCACCCGGATCAGTGGGAGCACGTGAAAACATGAACCAGTACAAGGGAATTAAGTCAAACATAACAACAACTTGATATTTATATCAAAAGCATCCTGAGAGCTCCTGGCTTAGCTGCCGTAATCAGGTTAGCGAAACGTCTCCTGCAGGGAAGTAATCTACTTTGATGCCCTGTCTCCAACCAAAACACTGAATCTGTGCCGGGCTGTGCAGGCTGAGCTGCTACCACCCGTCCAGCCCGCTACATAATTCAATTACATTAGTTGACTCATGTCCTACTTAACGTCCAGGCAGCCAACGGCCTGATTACGGAAGCCACAAATTGTCAAATACCAAACCTGAATAAACATTTATGTCTCTCAAAGGCAGGAGGGCTGTAATTATCCTCCATAATGTTATTTCACAGGACAGACCCAGTGCAGCGCAGGGTTCACCAGATCATCATGTGGAAATTCAAGCAGTTCTTCCTATTGCAATTAGACTTTTCAATGAACTCATCTGACCTGGACCCAACCTCCCACAGCCTATAGAAATTTTAATGCATTTTTTGGGGGGGAAATTACGGAGGCCCTGAATGCAACACTGCAACCAAAAGAGCTTCAAAAGCCTCAGATGTATTTTAATCTGCAAAATTTCTGAAGTTGGATACTTTAATTTCGTTTTGTAGAAATTAAGTTATGATGTCAACTCACAAAAACAAGAAAACAGGAATGACACGTGCATGATGGCATTTCAACCTTGAGCCTTGACCTTGAGATAGGAAGCTGCAATAAGAAAATGGATGGACCACTGTAAAGTGCCAGACACGTCCCAGAGAGTCTGTAGAGATTCTCATTTGTTCAGGTATCATAGTAGGAGTTTTAATTTGTAGGAGTTTTAACTCGATATGTTGAAGAAGAATCTCAACAGCTTCAAGTGAGTGTGTAACAAAGCTCTATCATAGTAATCCATGATTTTTCAGAGGGTGAATATGTGTCAGTTCCAGCTGTTTAGTGTCTGTGGAGAAAACATGATTCAAGTTGTGTCTGTTTTTAGTCAGATGGACCTAAAACTTTCGTGTTTGATGGAGCGTTGTTGCAGTTACCGCGTTAGCACCGCTAGATGGAGCCATGTGCCCATGTTTAGAGAGTCTGTGTAACCTCTGCGTTATGCAGATGTGGCAGCAGCTGTGACGATGGCTGATATGATACTTAACACTGAACCTCATTAGACATATGATTATGAGAGAGAGAATGTACATCTGAACAGTATTTGCCCTCAGATCAACCACACTGGCCCTCACTGCAGACAATGAGCCTCCGTGAACAACGGAGAGTTTAAAGTACACACAAAACATATCATTAGATTTTTTTTCTTCTTCTTCTTTAAAAAGGGTTGTTTCTACAGCAAATTGTAATGTAGATAATAACAAGTTATATTTTTATGTTTAAGGCTCGTTTTAAACTTTTTTTTAAAACTTCGAGACACTGTTTTTAACGTTACTTCACATTAAATGCACATCACTGTAATGAGAGCGCTTTTTATGTTAAACCAAGTTAATCAAGAATAAGATTAATTATTTTATAATCAAAATGTATTTTCAAATGTGCATAAATAAATGTACCACATAGTTAATGTGCGATGTACATACATTATAAGCAAGTAGTAGAATATGTAATTATCTTAACTGATTATAATGCATATGCATCATTATCAATTATCATCAACAATCATCAATATACATAAATATTCACTAAAATGTCTGAAACCAGTATTTAAAATATATATAGAATTTGTATAAAGTACCAATGCATGTCAGCATTGTCAGCGTATCTCCCTGTTTTTGCCTGTTTTCTATTACTTTTCCGTGTTGAATTGGATATCCAGGACTAACGAAGCTCATCTGAACCCGTGAGAGAGTTTTTGCAGGCGCTGAGGCGCATCTCAGGTGTACCTGTCCCATCTGTGCTGCTCCACAGACTGGGGGCAGGAGTGAGGCGGTGGGAGGGTGCTCCGGAGCACCGCTATCCAATGGGATCAGTGATGGGAGGGAGTTTAGTCCAACTCCAGCTTTGTCCTAACTTACTGGGACTCCTGAGCAGGGAATGAGCGCAGCTCTGCACCGCCCGCACACGCACTGCGCCTCAACTCTGCGCTGCAACTTTGGATAAACTTTTCTCCGTGCAAGTTTTCCTCTTTCTCTCTGTCTCTGGACTGCTCTCTGGATTGTCAGCTTTCCGCTGTGCATAAATGCATTTTTAAGAGTTGCAATGAATCCGGGGCTGATTGAGTCCATTCAGAGGGATTTGGTGCAGTGAGACGCACTCCAGGAGCGCACTGAAGGACACTCGGATTCTCTGATTCAACTTTTCTCCGCACTTTTTTCCCGCTGGAATACGATGCATTAGTGAGCCGGTGAAGTTGATGCAGCATCGGGATGGACTCTGTCTGAGAAAAGTGGAACTGGCTCTCTGACCATGGCTCTCACAGGTAGGGGCTTTGGCCGGTTTCATCTGATCTTACTCCTCTTATGGACTCTGTCGCAGTACTCAGCGTCCAGCCAAGTCCGTCAAGAGTTCCAGGTGCTGGAGGAGCAGCCCATCGGCACTTACGTGGGAACGATAGAGACTAAACCCAGCTTCACCTACCGCTTCAGCGAGAACCACAAACTTTTCTCCATCAATGGGAGCACAGGAGTCATCTCCTCCTCGGCGGTGATTGACAGGGAGCTCCTCCAGAGCGATGTCATCAACGTGGTGGTGCTGTCCAGCCAGCCCACCTACCCCACCGAGGTCAGGATCGTGGTTTTGGATATAAATGACAACTCTCCAGTGTTTCCTGACGCCTCCATCGTGGTGTCCTTCAAGGAGGACGCCAGCAGTGGCAGACAGGTGATCCTGGACACAGCCACGGACTCTGACATAGGGAGCAACGGGGTGGACCACACCACCTACAGAATAGTCAAAGGCAATGAACAGAGGAGGTTTCGTCTGGATATTACAGTCAATCCTAGTGGAGAGGGAGCATTCCTGCACCTGGTCTCCACAGGAGGCTTGGACAGGGAGGTCACTCCCTTCTACCAGCTCCTGATCCAAGTGGAGGACAAAGGGGACCCTAAAAAGTTTGGCTACCTGCAAGTGAATGTCACCATTCAAGACATAAATGACAACCCCCCGAGTTTTGATCAAGATCAATATCAAACCAGTGTTTTTGAGGATGCAGCTGTGGGCTCCAGCATTCTGCAGATCACAGCTTCAGATCAGGATGAGGGTGCCAATGCTGAAATCAGGTACTATTTAGATGAGGGGACACCTTTTCAAATTGATCCTAAGGCAGGTACTATTATTATAAAAGAGGGTCTGGATTATGAGAGTAAGAAAGAGTACTCCCTGACTATACATGCAGTAGACAATGGTGTGCCCTCCCTGTCAGGCAGAACAGAGGCCACCATTAAACTTTTAGACGTGAATGACAATGATCCTGTGGTGAAGTTTAGGTATTTTCCCACAACTTCTAAATTTGCTTCTGTTGATGAAAATGCACAGATTGGCACAGTTGTGGCTCTACTCACCGTTTCAGACTCGGACTCCCCCATGGCTAACGGGAACATATCTGTTTCAATCTTAGGAGGCAACGAGCAGAGACACTTTGAAGTACACACATCCCCAGTGCCCAATTTGAGCCTGATCAAAGTGGCCAGTGTGTTAGACAGAGAGAGAATTTCCTCCTACAACCTAACTGTGTCTGTGTCAGACAATGGTAAACCCATGGCCAGGTCCTCTTTTGCCAGTCTGGTTATTTTTGTGAATGATATCAATGATCACCCACCTATATTCCAGGAAACACTGTACAGAGTAGATATCAGTGAAGACATACCAAAAGGCAGCTACATTAAAGGGGTTTCTGCAACAGATGGCGACTCTGGGCAGAATGCCAACCTGCGCTACTCCCTGGTGTCTGGAAACGCTTTGGGCTGGTTCTCCATCAGTGAAAACAGTGGTCTGGTTACCAGCGCTGCTTTGCTGGATCGGGAAATAGCATCTGAAATTGTGCTCAACATTAGTGCCAAAGACCAGGGGCTGCAGCCCAAGATTTCTTACACAAAGCTCATAGTCAACATCACTGATGTGAATGACCAAGTGCCCACATTTACCCAGAGCACATTTCACGTCTCGCTGGTGGAGCACGCCCCTGCCGGCACTGAGCTGGTCGTGCTCTCTGCCTCAGATGACGACCTCGGGTTGAATGGAACGATCCGCTTCACATTTGACTCAGAGACTCCAGTGTCAGTCCAGGAGCTGTTTCGCCTGGATGCCGTGTCAGGGCGATTAAGCACAGCCGTGGAGCTAGACAGGGAGGATCAGGCCTCGTACTTACTCCACATTCAGGCCGCAGACGCAGGCACCCCTCCTCTGCACTCAGTAGGAAAAGTCAACATCACCCTGAGGGATATCAATGACAATAGGCCAGTTTTCTACCCTGTGCAGTATTTTGCCAATGTGAAAGAGAACGAGCCCACGGGTTCTTATGTAACCACCGTTTCAGCCACAGACCCCGATTTGGGTAGAAATGGCACAGTCAAATATATAATTACAGCTGGAGACGTTTCCAAATTCCGCATTAATAGCAATACAGGGAGAATTACCACGCTTGTTCCCCTGGATAGAGAGGAGAAAACCGCTTACCAGCTGCAGGTGACAGCAGCAGATGGCAGCGGCCTGCGCTCAGACACCCAGGCCATAGTGACCGTGACTGTAATAGACACGCAGGATAACCCGCCCGTCTTCAGCCTGAGAGTGTACAGCTTTGTCATGTTTGAAAATGTGGGCGTAGGGACAGTGATAGGCACGGTATCGGCCACCACTGTCGATCTGAACACAAACATCTCATATTTAATCACCTCAGGGGACCAGAGGGGGGTTTTTACAGTGAACAGCGCAGGTCAGATCACAGCCTCGAGTCAGATAGACAGAGAGGAGCAGGCTTTTTATCAGCTCAAAGTGGTCGCCAGAGCCGGGGAGATCACAGGGGAGGCCTTTGTTAACATCACTGTGAAGGACTTAAATGATAATGCCCCTCATTTCATTCATGCCGTGGAGCATGTAAGTGCGGTGGAGAACTGGAGCACAGGTCATGTCATATTCCAGGCAAAAGCATCAGATCCTGATGAGGGGACAAACGGCATGGTGGTTTACAGCCTCAAACAGAACCCCAGAGGCCTTTTTCACATTCACGAGAAGCACGGCCTCATCACGCTGACCGGGCCACTGGAGGTCACCACCAGCTCCTATGAGATCGAGGTCACGGCGTCAGACCTGGGGGTTCCTCGTCACACCTCCAGCCTCGTCCTCATCGTCAGTGTGTATGACGTCAATGACAACTCGCCAGTGTTCGACCAGCTCTCGTACGAGGTCATCATCCTAGAGTCGGAGCCCGTCAACAGCCGCTTTTTCAAAGTGCAGGCCACCGACAAAGACTCTGGTCTCAATGGGGAGATTATGTATGACATCGCTGGTGGCAACACAGGTGACGTGTTTGGCATTTTCCCAGACGGGCAGTTGTACATCAAAGCAGAGCTGGACCGTGAGATACAGGACAGATACAACTTAGTGGTTGTGGCCAAAGACCAGGCCGTGGAACCACTCAGTGCTACTGTCAATGTCAGTGTGGTTCTAGATGATGTAAACGACAACCGTCCCCTCTTTAACAGCACTAATTACGTCTTTCATTTTGAGGAGGAGCAGAAGAGGGGCTCGCTGGTGGGCCGTGTTTTTGCTGAGGATAAGGACTTTGGGCCAAACAGTGAGGTCAGATACACGTTTGAGACTCCGCAGTCCAACTTTGAGCTGAATGCCATCACGGGGGAGCTGACCAGCACGCTGCAGTTTGACCGGGAGTCGCTCATGAGACAAAGAGGCGCCGCAGTGTTCAGCTTTGTGGTCGTCTCGTCAGACCAGGGTCTCCCCAAGCCCCTTAGGGACCAGGCCAAAGTGCAAGTTTACATTCAAGACATCAACGACAACCCGCCTAAATTCACAAAAGACATTTACCAGGCCTCCATCTCTGAGTCAGCTCAAAACCTGACACAGCTGCTGCGCGTGTCTGCCTCTGACGTGGACGAGAACAAAAATGGACTGGTTCATTATCACATCCCTGAAGGCAACGAGGAGGGGCAGTTCACTATTGACAACAGCACCGGGCAGGTTACTCTTGTGGGGAAGCTGGACTATGAATCGACATCTTCATTTTCACTGAAAATCATAGCTGTGGATGCTGGAGCTGTGCCTCTGTCCTCCTCCTGCATGCTCAGCATCAGCATCCTGGATGAGAACGACAACTCCCCCTCCTTCCCTAAATCCTCGCTGTCAGTGGATGTACTGGAGAACATGCGAATAGGGGAGCTGGTGGCCTCTGTGACTGCCACTGATGCAGATTCAGGTCAGAACGCAGACATAACGTACAGCATCACAGCCACAAACAACCACGGCACATTCAGCATCAGCCCCAACACAGGAAGCATCTTTCTGGTCAAAAAGCTAGACTTTGAAACTCAGTCATTCTACAAACTCAACATTACTGCGAAGGACAATGGCAGACCACCACGCTCCTCATCCATCCCTGTTGTGATCCATGTCCGGGATTTTAATGACAACCCTCCCGTTTTTACCCCAGGTGACATTTTCAAATCCATCCCTGAAAATCTTCCCATCTCAGCCTCGGTCATGACAATTACAGCTCACGACACAGATGCAGACATCAACGGAGAGCTGGAATATTCCATTGTTCAACAGATTCCCCGCGGTAACCACTTCAGCATTGACCCGAGCACTGGGCTCATTTACACCAACAAAGAGATAGACAGGGAGTTTTCCAACCTGTTTGAGCTCACAATCAAAGCCACGGACCAGGCAGTTCCAGCTGAGTTCCGCCGCTTTGCCCTGAAAAATGTCACAATTTGGGTCACGGACCTGAACGATAATATCCCCACTTTCATGTCCCAGAACGCCCTAGTGGCAGAGCCCAATATTGTCATTGGCTCCATCCTGACAACAGTGGTGGCCTTTGACCCCGACGAGGGTGCGAATGGGGACGTAGAGTACGAGCTTGTGGAAGGAGATGCCAACACCTTCATTATGGACAGGTACAGTGGAGATATTCGACTGGCCTCCCAACTGGTGCCGTCTCGGCTCATGTACACCCTGACGGTGTCGGCCACAGACCACGGCACGGACCGCAAAACCTCCAGAACTGAGCTGACCATCATCCTCCAGGGGATGGACGGTCCTGTCTTCTCCCAGCCCAAATACATCACTATCCTGAAGGAAGGCCAGCCGCCCGGCACCAACGTCATCTCCCTGGACGCCTCCAGCCCGCGCGGCTCTGCCACCAAAGTGGAGTATTTCATTGTGGCGGTGCGCAGCGGTGGGAAAGCCGTGGGACGCCTTTTCACCATCGGACGCCACACTGGAGTGATACAGACGGCTGCAGAGCTGGACCGAGAGCAAGGCTCCGACCTCTACCTGGTGGATGTGTACGCCATCGAGACGGACGCCAGCCAGCCCAGAACACAGCGTGCTGAGGTGAGAACACTGCTGACATATACCCCTGCTCTGTACAGGTACTGAGAGACACCTTATACTTATGCTCTGTTCGTCTATTTGATCTGTTTGGCAGTGAAAGGGCATGAACTCACATGCTGGCATTTGTTTTAGACATTTGGATGGAAGAAGTGTAATGAGATCAAGCTTTGAACTGGAAAAATGGGGAGTGAGTCTGTCCAAGTCACACATAAAACACAGCCACCTATTGCATTTGTCTGGTCATTAATTAAATTCAATTTTTTAACGCATGGCTCTGTCTTATATTAAATCATAGTTTTCTTGGAGAGGAGTATCAGGGCCTTGTTCTTTGGCATGATAACTTTATTGTTCCCGTTTCCAAAAACATACTAGCCATAACAATTCATCATGAATGTGCCTCCTCTAATATTTGAGCAGTCCAGGCAGAGGGAAATGAGTGTTGCATGTCTTCTGCACAAGCTCCTCTCCTTTTCTCATGAACTGAGATATTCTTATCAGCGGATATGAACTGCACAAATCAAAAAAGGACCAGTTTTTAATTTCCCCACTGTAGACATAAATCGTGCAGGGCTGCTGTTTCAGGTTCAGGGCCATGAGGGCTTCTGCAGTGCCTCAAGGAGAAATAAGAAAGGGAGCAATTCATAAGGTCTCCCAGTGTAGGTATGCATCATCAGTGTCAGTCTTACTTTGAGCCTTGTGCCTGAGGCTGTTTTGGAACCAGGGTGGTCTGGGGGTACGTTTATACCACCAGGAACTGCTCCACAGGCAATAAGTGACCATTAAAATCGGGTGACCTCTTAAGACTCTGTGAAAAGACGCTGAGGGCAGTGAGAGTGAAACTTAAGCTGTCCACTGAGTTTGCATTATGCGATGCACCTTTTCCAAGCTCTCGCTAAAGAAAGATGGAGTTAAATTCTCTGTAGTTTAATGCGGGAACCCTAAACCCAGTCCTGGGTGGCTGAGGCCTTGCCGCTAGTCAAATGAAAAACAAATGTGAGGCTATATATGTTTTGGAATTTTTAAGCCCAGGACTTGAAATGCCATGTTATTACAGGCTTGATGACACACGCTGCATTTAAAGTTGTGCTTTTTAGAGCGAAAGCAAAAAAGGTGTAAGCTTCTTTCCCTTTGCATTTCAGAAATGGCTGATGTGAAATGAACAGGTACAGATTAACATAATGTCTTTTGACAGTCGCTACTGATGTCTTTTTAACCATAGAAAATGTTGAAACAGAAATTCAATACGGCAATCAGTTATTTGGAGACAACTGTCATATTACTGAAATCAAGGATTACTTGGCAAAATCGTGTTAGCTCAGTTAACTTAAAGGGGTGCTTGGGCAAAATGGGAATATCAAATGTTCTCTCACTTTGCCTGCAGGAAAGATGGCAATCTGCTTTCCTACAGACTCTTCTGTCGGTCTAATGAGAGAATATAGTGCTTTAGTGATCCAGATTGCTAAGCCTGAACTTTCTCACCCCTTAGAGAGATGACTTTACCATACCACCTGGCTGAGCAGTCAGTTTCTCCATTTTGAGATGTGTGAGATCTAATAACTGGGAGGAATTCAAATGACCTTCGACATTTGGAAACACAGGCTGAATGCAATGGGTTGGCAAACCTGAGCAGGTCAAATTCATACGCTCATATGTGATTTTACTCTGTCACTGGGAACTCAAAGGACAGCCTGGTACAATAGTGTAAACTTTCAGACTTAGACTAATGTTTTTCCAGTGCGGTGTTTATATACCAGATACCCGGTAGCAACTGGGGGATTATATCCACCCCTGGGGTTGTGACCCTTTCACATTCTCCATTTCCCATTTTCCCCATTGATTGGATGCATGAGGGAAAGCTGGCATCTTTTCCCTCTGCTGTGCAGCATGTGTGATGTTTTGGAAACAGTCAAACAAAGAGAATTTGGGTGGACACGCTTTATCAGCGGCCCTGATCTCAAACAACCCAGGACCCATGTGGGCCTTCAGTGAGGGAGGGGATTCCAGGGGCCTTTCCAAGCTTTTAGAAAGTTTTCTTGTTGGTGATGGTGATTATCGCAGTCCTCTGTATGCCATCTGGCTCAGGTATGATGTGCAATGGGCATTCATTTCGGTGGTATTTGACTGTAAGTCACTTTGGTTGTTTTTCAGTTGGAAATGCTTTGAACATGACTTCATTACCCAGAAATCTTGTTCCTTCCTCTTAACAGCCACTCAGATGAAGATGCGAACGTAAAATCTCTTGGCAGCAGGTTCATCCATTGTTGCTGAATCCAGATTCCATTCATAGCGTTTAGTCGGATGTTTTTCATTTCACTCCAAGTTTGGATTCATCACATCCTGTGATGTCCTCGCTCCGAGGCGGAGGGAAGCCCAGCTCCCCCACAACTCACCCTGAGTAAAAACATAGTGAAACATCTCAGACAGGCTTCCCTTCAGGAACAAAAATGTCCAGGTATTGGCTCCAGTTCTAGCTGTAGCCGAACCAACGATGTGACAGCAGACGTTAAACACCTGTATATCATGAACAGAGGAGGGAGCAGCAGTGCGGTGAGCAGGGAACTTCCAGGGTGTGGATGTATGAATTGTTTTTGTTGCTTGTGTTTGACAAAGCATGCTGCAGCAAGGGATGCAGCCAAGTGTTAGTTCATTATTCTGCTAATTGTCTCCATGTCTTCACTGTCTGACTCTTCATCATCGTCACAAATGACTAAGATAAGCAGTTAAGTCTCAGAAGATGCAGGCTTAACAGATATCAAGATGAATCTTAAAAGGATGTGCGGGGCATCAGATCCACCACCAGGAGGCTTAAAAGGTGACCGGCAGGTCAGTCAGAGCTGACTCTGGTCTAGCTGTCCAGATTGTTTTTTGTTTTCTTCCAGATGGAATCCAGTTTGATTTTTTTTATTTTACTAAGGTTTGTGATGTCTGAACAAATCTGATTTGATCACTTGCAAATAACAGCGCAGATAATCTGTCTCTAAGAGCTGATTTGAGGAGCAAATCTGATTTGCCTGCAGTCAGTGCACAGCCTTAAATGGTGTTCCAGCTCAGTCTATGAGCAAAACACCTCACATCCAGGAAAAACTTATATTCAAATAGGTTTCATTCCACTTTGCACAATGCAGTATGTTTGGTGCTATTATTCAAAACTTTTCCTCCTCCAAAGGTGCCTTTTTTGGTGAATGACTTCTTTAAAGACATAAAATACAAGCGTGGATGAGAGTGAAGTGACAGAGAACAAGCAGACCTCTACGATCCCTCTTTCTGCTCATCTGAACTCTCTCACTTCATCCATCTCTTCTCATTCAGACCCCGCGGCCCCCATAGACCCAACCGCTACAACTGTTTTCTTAAACTCACTGTGAATCAAAATGAAGTGCTGTTTTTTTCGGAGGGCCCCTCAAGTGCCACATCAGTCCTTGCCCCCTCCTCTTAAAGCCATTGTTCCCCCTTGAAAGTAAACACAGCCGGAGTGTTCAACAGGCCTTCCTTTGTTTTGCCTTCGCAGATAAAGTGTTGCACTGCCCCGGCTGCAGATCGTGGAGGCTTTTGTTATTTTTTTGTCTGTGCCAGCGTCTTTGCCTTGGCAGATTTAGGAGTGTGTATGGATGCCCCTGTCAGCCAGCTTTCCTCCCCTCTCCTCACCCGTCAGGAGACGTACGCTTGGAGCTGTTAGGACTCGTGAGATTGAAGAAAGAGACGTGTTTTGGGGAGGGAGTTCTCGACATGTCGGATGCTGTTACTGGGAACTGTGGGAATGAGGGAAGGGAGGGGTGGAGGGAGACATTTATAGGAGGGTCCCGTTACTTGAAGTGAGGAGTCATGGGAAGTAAGAGGCCGAGTCCTTGGTCCTCATGGTGTCCTAAAGCAGGTGGGAGGACGAGCACCAAACCGGCCAGGCCACAGCTTATGGACATCACAGTGCAGATGGCTGGGGCAGATATAGAAATGAGTGCTGATCTCTGGTGCTATGCATAGCCTGAGCTCTTTGTTAAGCTCTGCATCTCCATCTATTTTGTCTGCCTGTTTTGTGTCGCGGTGATTCTGTTTGTGCCTCCCTCCCTTTGTTGTGGATCGGCCCGATTCGTAAATCAAAGTCAGAGACAAACTTCAAAGCCGCTCTGCTTTTCTTTCTGTCTTTTTGCTTCCCTCTTTTGCCTTCTCTGTGTTTTAGTGATGGTGAACCTCCTCCCACTTGAGGAAAATTTGATTAGGGTGTCAGGAGGTGCTGTGGAGGTTGTAGAGAGATAGGAGGGAAAAATCCTGTCTCAAAATACACGGGGGCAAAGGTCACGTGCAGCTGGACAACATGATCCTGATGCGGGTTTATGTGAGATTATTGATAAAAAGTGAAATCCTGGTGACTGCAGATGGCAGGGAGAGGTTAAACACTGACCCTGATCCTTCTGGGGGGATCATTTTTGCTCTTTGTCAACTCACACTGAACAGAACAAACACTTTGATTACAGTGGAGTCTTACACAGGCTCACTGTTACATTTTCACGTTCCTCTGAAGAGACATTTCACAACAACTGGAAGAGGAATGATGCAGAACAAACTGCCTCCTTGTGTATTATAATTCATGGTCTAATTGTGATTTTCTTGAGTGGGTTCTTGCTTGTGCACGTGTGCTGGGGGCTGAGCGGGAACAGTCCAGGCCAGAGCCTGTAACTCATGCTGTAATCTGGCTGGACACGGGTTTGTTGGGGAGTCCGTGGAGGAGCGCAGCATCTGCTGGTCTCCCTCCTGGTAGGTGGTCGCAGCGGGTGAACCTGCGGGTGAGGAGGCCAGAGCGTCCCAGAGCGCCTGTCCACTTTTACGAGACAATTGCCGTAAAAGTTGGATAAACAGTCACTCATGCATAGGTGCATGCAAGCAAATGCTGCCAAGCACTCATAACATAGACACGCACGCACACACACACGCACACACACATACACATAGGCACATACACCGTGACCACACTGCTTCGAAAGTTCAGGAATACTTAAAATGGTAGCTCCAGTCAAAATAATTCACTCTCATTTGGATTATTATGATTAGTCTTCTGTCAAATAACATCTCTGGGATCCTTTTTCTGCAGGTTTCAGAGTGAGTTTTAATGAAAACGGTTTCTCTCTGCTTCTTCGATTACACGGGGCTGTTTGTTGGTGTTTGTCTTGTTTCATTTATTTTGTGGCACCGTTCGACTCTGTTTGGGTAAAAGCTGCAGTGACGCTGCTCTGCAGCTCATTTGACCACTTCGGATGAATATTAAAGACCCGGAGCTCCTATCTATTCAAGCTTTCAGTTTTAACTGCAGGGGTATAATAAGCCCTCTCACATTTCACCACGTTGGACTTTTCTCTCCCGTCAGAGAGCTGCGACGGGCACCGCTCATGCGACACGTTGTGTCAGACTCGGGGCCGAGGGGTCAGACGAGTGGTCGTATCGTTCTGCTCTGCTGTGCTCTATAAAGTGAAGCCAAGCCTCACGTTAGAAATGAAAGAACAAAACTAACTTTTTTTTGGCCACAAGCCATGAAAGCTGTTAAATCCCAAAATTCAACTGTGGGTTTCCTTATTTTACAAAGTCGACAGATTTTCCAGTGAGATTTAGATCTTTGTACATGGCTGCTTACCTGCTCAAGTGGCCGAGAAATCGAATTCACCACATTTGATGTTGTGCTGCTGGTTTATCTTTAATCACTCACTGCTGATGCTGGATGACTTTGTTATGTGAAGTTAAATATTATTTTCACAGCTGATCAATCTGCTGATTAATTCTATGTATGGTTGAGGAAATGCTCAGTCTCCTAGAGCTCAAAGTGACATCCTCATTTATACTTGTCTCCATCACATTCTAGGAAGCTTAAATATACAAATATTTCTGCATGCATAATCGAAATAATTATCCAATCCATTGCCAGTAAAGTTAAGCAGGAGTCAATTTGAGTCAGAGTCAACTAATCAGATCTGCTTAAAAGCTTAATGGAAATGTCCAAATTCTTTGTTTAAATCTGGAACACTTGGATGAAAAGAAGCTCAGACCTGTGTGTGTCTGTGTGTGTGTGTGTGTGTGTGTGTGTGTGTGTGTGTGTGTGTGTGTGTGTGTTGATGGTACTGTACAGTTCAAAGACTTTCTCCACAGTCCAGGTGACTCACTGTGATTTCATACTCTGCTCTAGATCTATCTGCTTAAGTGAAAGTACACAAAATTGACTTGGACACTGCAGTGGCATTGTCTTAACTTTTTAGCACTCATTGTATTGTCTCCTGTGGCAAACTGAATTGTCCTGGTGCGGTGACTCCACCCTGCAGCGACTCTAAACAGGTTCAAACAAAAATTATTCACCGGGTCTATTTTTAAACTTGGTGTGCCGCTGAATCTTGTTTATAACAGGATTGCACTTACGTATATTAAAAGAAAACCTTTCCAGCTCTGCGGTCAGGCGTCTGCATGCAAAAGCCAATGCAGGACCTCGGGTTAGAATAATAAATGAATGTGGCCAGAGCTGTGCATGCTCGGCAGAGTTTTGCATCATCAGGTTTATTTTCACATCGGAGATACATTTCTCTTACTGTTCTGTGACATTGATTGTCACGCCTCATTTGGGAGGAGGTCATTCCTCTGTCTTAAGCACACACGCTTGGACCAAATGTGCGACTGAAATAGTTTTGAGTCCCTGCTGGGAATGTTTTCTCCTCTGGTCTGCAGAATCAGGCGTGATCAAAAGAGAGACTTTTACCGTTTGGTGCCGTCAGGCAGGGATTGCTTCAAGGTCCATCAGGAGCTGTGATCTAAAGTTTCCAGGCTTTATCGCCACTGGACCGCGGCGAGGCTGATTGGGAGTAGTTGAAGTGGGAACGACCAGGTAGAGCTGTGATTTGGGTTGTGCGTTTTCCCTCAGCAAAGTGCTACACAGGGAAATAAATCTTAGCACCAGTATGACTACATCTCAGAGATTTCTCTACTGCTTCTCCTTGCTCTGCTCTGCCTGTGAAGGGACCATAAAATATGCCCAAGTCTGTCCAGGTCTGAAAAAAAAAATGTTCCACTACTTTCACTTGTAAAACGAAGGGAGTTTGAGAGAAAGAGGCAGAGTGAAGGGTTGATTTTGGCACGTATCCTCTGCGGTAATAATGGATCCCAGCCACAGAATGATTTGTTCTTACACGTGACTTACCGAGCTCTCTAGCATCAACAAACACTCGAACACATCCACATGCACAGAAACACACACAGCACATTTCCATTGTTTCCAGAGCTCAGACTTCACGGTGCTGCCTTGCTGACCTGCTTCTCTCTCTGCATTTTGTCTTAAAAAAAACAAAAACAAAAAAAAAGACAAGAAGTAAGAAAGAACGTGAGCTCACTCCTGCTCTCTCGCACATCTAACTTCCCCCCGGCCGTCCATCAGCACCACCTCCAACGTGACATTTAGTGCGGTCGCCTCCCGCTACAGATCCTCCCACCTCCAGGGACATCAAACGAGAAGGGGAGAGAGGATGTGCGTTTTCTGCTTCGTATGCACTGTTCTCTCACATACACACATATGCGCAAAAATGCACACACACACACACACACACACACACACACACACACACACACACACACACACACACACACCTTGTCTCCTCTGCCTGCATGTGGTAAGACGAGCGACCCTGAACAGGAAGGGGTATCTCTCGCTGCCCGGACAGATAATTTAGGAGCTGGACGGGAGATGGAGGGAGGAAAGGGTGGGAGAGGGGGGAGGCAGTGAGGTTTGAGGGAGGTAGCAGGGCTTTAGTGTCAGAGGCGGGAGACAAGCAAAGATAGACTGGCACCAGAGAGCGAGACTCCATGTTATTGTTATCTCCCCTCTTATTTTATGAGTTTTCCATCAAGAGATTCACTGTAGATTCACCGTGTGCACACACACACACACACCTGCACATTGTTGTGAGGTTTACCATGTTTTCATGTAAAGTTTGTACTCAGTGCATTTTCTTTTCAGGTTTCTTATTTTGTTGTTGGGATTGTATTACTTTCCAGCTTTGCAGAATCTGGTGCTTTGTCCTGCTCGCTGTGCTGTGCAGGTCCTGACTGCAAAGAAAAAAAAACAAGCCAAGCCACAGTCGATTTGCAGCTGTTTTCAATTTTGGAATTGAAATATTTCAGCTTTCAAAATGTCCCTACATGACTTTTCCGGCACTCAAATTCAATGGAAGTTGTTAGATTTTCAAGAGCGTTAGTCTGGATTTTGCTCATGCTCTTCATTTGACAGCTTGTTGGCCTCGTCTCCATCCTCTGTCAAGTGTAATCTGATGGGTTTTTCCCCTTGTTATAGCAGTTTTCAGTGTTTTGTCCCTTTTGTTTTTAGATCCCTTTTATTATACCCTGCTTTAGTAAAGACGTAATTGCGTAGTATAATTTTCCCCTGAAGCCTCATCGACCCGCTGGTGGGCAAAGTCGCGCTGTGCAGCCAAACAAGCCACAGGACTTTATTTTGACTTCCAGTGGAGATTCCAGAGTTTCCAAAATAATACTAAATATATCAGGGACAATTTGGGGTGTAGAAAATGATGTGCTAATCATCCTGAACATTCCTGAGTGATGCAGTGATTCAGCTATAAAGAAAAAAAAAAGTTAATTCACTGTGTAACATTTAATCATTATCAAGGTAAACATCTATACAGTCTTAGTTGTAGAGACTTTTCAGGATGCTTAGGAAGAGATAAAGTCAGTTCACGTAACTTTCCTCAGCTTCTTTGAAATTATATTGGTTAGCTATGAGTCTAAAGGGATTCTAATGTATGATGGTATCTGGACAAAAGCTTATTCTGCGTAAAATAAGATTAAAGTGAGTGAGATGATGTGCTTCTGTGTCTCGACCATTAAACTGGCAGGTGCCTCATTCAGGTGTTTCCTTCACAGCTTTGTTGACTCTGAAGCAACCTCCCTAAACCTCCCCAACACGGAGGCTTCCCCACTTGTTAAATTGCCCGTACACATCATCCTCCCATGGGTCGTTTTGCAGAAAGGTTGTGGTTGTTTGAGCACGAAGCCGAGTGGAACGTCTCAGGAAAATAGCTTGTGGTCACCGAGACAATAACTGCCGAGCGCAGCCTCACTTTGCAGGATTATTATCTCATTCAGGAAGATTCTTGGATCAGAGCGTGCTCGATGTTGGCGCGGTCGGATGCTGTTTCCAAAGCGGTAATCCTGAAGCGTCTTTTTTGAGTGGAATATCACAGAGCAACACAGGGCGCTAAGTTTGTGTCCAAATGTTTCCTCCCTCGGAGCGAGGCCCTCGCATGGCAGCGAGGCAAGGCCGAGCACAGCGACAGCAAACAAAATGCTGTGTTTACACAAATTTCCAACAACTGATCTGCCGTCAGAACAGAGCAGAGAGAACTCCTGGCTTGGAGTAGTGAGCCATTTTGGTGAATGAGGCCTTCCTCTCCCCTCTGCAGTCAGGCCCTTTTTAATTGAAAGCAGCTGGCGAGGGTTTCTGGGCAGAGATGCGCGGGTCCAGACAACGTGACTCAGGCTCCGACTCACGTTCGAGGTACCTGAGCTGCCCCCACTTGTCAGACAAAAGTTATGTTTTTATTAAAACTGGTGATATGTCACGGTGGAAGTGAAAGGAAAGTTTGAGTGCTCTGAGCTCTCGATGGGCAAAGGAGAAAGCTGCGGCTCTGGTTTCGATTACATTCGTTGACAATGTGCTATTTTTACTCTTTGCTTCTTCTCTTTTCTGCCCACTCTGTGATTTTCCTATGCAAATGGATGAGGTGGCCTAATTTCACCAGGCTCTATTGTGTGTGGAAGTTGGGATGTAATTTAACAAAGTGCTGCTCTGAAAGTTGACTTTACGGTCTTTCCTTTCAAATGCAGCTATTTTGACCTTGTGTATATTGCGTGCCTGTGTGTGTTTGCCTGCTCACATGCACATCCTTTTGTTACGGTGCATGCCTGCGGCCGTAAACAGCACCATTCTTTCATGCTCTTTACACATTCTACCAAATCTTGGCACCTTGCACTCATTTTTCTGTAGTTATCCTGCTTGGCGTCTCTGGCACAGACATAGCTCCCCAAGACGAAAAAAACAGAAACAGCTCAGTGAAAGATGAATCATCTAAAACTTTGTCTAAACTTGGCTGTCCTGCTGTTGACGGACAGTTGGTAATGAAGTCTCTCTCCCAGGACTTTGTGTACTTATGGTCTTAGATGGAGGGTGATCAGATATTACTTTATATCTCTATCTCCTCCGGGGGGGCTGCTGCTATTGGGGCTTCATGGAGTCTGCAGACTGAGCCTCTGGCCACATAGGAGGTTGAGACTCTTGCATACAGCCACAACAATACAACTCAGGGAACACAATCTTACTGCCTGTGAGAAATCTACATTTAAGTAATTTTTTTTTCTTTAATGTTAATTTCTGTGAAACAAAAATGTCACACACTCAGATTGTTGTCAGTAGTTGTAATAAAACACAATCTTAGAGGGAAACACATCACTATTCTCATCCTGGGGAGAAACTGTTTGACGTAGGTAAAGTGAATCTCTGGTGACGTTATTATGTCCTCTGTGGCTCCAGACAAGCTTTGGATGCCTCACGCCAGCCTGAGACTTTTCATTCAAGGTATTTAAGCTCAAATTTAATGGATATCGTGCGACCTTGTCAGCACACAGTGCAGTATTCTTCAACCGCGTATGCAGCCAAGCTCCTCATCCCCTGTGACATGAAGGTGGCTACATGCGCAATGCTCTCGGTTTACATTATGGCAGATGTAGCTGGAGCAATATTCAGGACTTAAAGTCAGGATGTCTCAACTTCTGCTGAAATATCTCCTGGAAAGTTGCTGTAAGTTTCTTTTGGAATTACAATCTGAAATCTCAATTACAGATGAAAATGAAGAGGTGAAGAAAATTCAGCATTTCATTTTGACAAGTTGGAAAGTGTGTGTGAACTGTAGCTCTACATATTTTTTAACAGCAATCTGAAATCGTGGGGCTCCACATCAGTTGTCTTATTTACTAAAAAATACATCATTTGATAGTTTTACCTGCTAACAGAGACACTGTAATGTGTCACAGACGGTTGTAGATGTTTTTCTTGGCAGTAGCTTTTCCTCAGATTTAAGAAGGATTTACAAGAGAGTGAGAGAAACAGCAGTGCAGGAAAATTTTCTTACATGGGTATGAGGGAAAAAGCAGGTGTGTGTTTGTGTTTGTTCATACTTGCTGTCTGTGCGTGTGTGTGTGCGTGTGTGTGTGTGTGTGTGTGTGTGTGTGTGCATCTTGAAGCCTAAAACCACTGCAGTCATCTGGCCCGCCAGCTGCCTTAGAGATAATCCCTCCTCCTGCAGATTTACACATGGCTTTGCAGACGTTCCTTGCCATTTGATGCAGTTTGATTTGGTAATGAGTGAGCGATCCGATGGAGAGTGGCGCTCTCAGGACCTCCCCAGTGAGTCACGTGACCTTTGACCCTGCTTGGCAAAACCAAAGCGGAAGCACTGCCTCTCGTCTTGGCAGCTGAACAACCAGTTATGTGTGTATCCTCAGCTTGAGTGTGACCGTTTGTGCATATTCTCTGTTTAAAAAGTGCGACTGTGTGTCATCGGGCCAATAAATGTTTGTGCATATGTGTGAATGAGCGTGTGCACATGTGTGACAGGGCCCTACAGCGCAGCAGACTGGCAGCCTGAGACTGAACTCTGCATGCTTCCTTTATTCCTCTGACGTCTGACAAGGCTGTGGCGCTGTCGGTAATGATGTGGTTATTACTTCCCATCATGCCTCGCTGCAGGCCGGGCCGTAAAACCGTGTGGTATATTCTCCTCGTCCCTCAGTGGCTGCCTGTGGAGACCGGCACTTTGCTGCTCTTTTATGAAGCGTTTTCATAAACCGAGGCACTCATGGGAGCCTATTCGCAGCGCTGCTCTTCAAGTCAGAGTGTGATTTCAAGATATTACCCCATCAAATGTAAAAAATCCAAGCCCGCTCACTTTGTGACAGTGATATGTTTGATGTATGTCACAAGCTATTGAAATATATACCATTGGAAGGAGACATTTCATTTTCTGTTAGAATGAAAGCAGAACCATATAACAGTCTGTGGGTGAGGCGGTCACAGGTTCGAATCCCGTTTGGGGGCCTTTCTCTGTCCAGTTTGCATGTTGTTTTTGTGGGTTTGTCACACAGTTCAACTGAGGCTCTAAAAGAGGGCGGTGGCTCTGCCTCCACTCACCTGTCACTGCCTACCTACCTACATCATACAGGACGTCATAGGTTTTAAAAGAACAAACAAAAAAAAACAACTTCATTGCTAATGGTGTGAAATTCACCACAAAACCCTCCATAAAACATGGATTAGCAAAGCAAGTCAGCATTTATCATAGCCAGAAAAAGGCAAAAAAAAGAAAAAAAAAGAAAAAAGATAGATTAAATTCAGATTATGTCAGATTAAATTGCAACTATACTTCATCATATTCCATTTTTTCTCTGCTTTGATTAAAACCAAAACCTGTGCCATTTAAGTATTTGAATAAAAGTGGAATCTTATAACAAAGAGTATCTTTTATCTTAGCAGATCAAGTCTTATTACAGTAAGAGGTTTTTTCCTTTTTGAACTCTGTGGATCCTCTATGGGAATGAAATGCACCTCATGGAAATCAATCAGTTTGTAGGGCACGGGCGTCAGATTTCAAATCGTCTTTTGAAACCCAAGATTTATTCTCGGGCTTTGTATGTGACGCCCGCTGTTGAGTTTGCACGAGCCCTTGACTCTGGCTGCGAGGAGGCCGTAGTTGCCCCGGGCCTGGAGGCACGCCAGCTGCCGTCATATGGAAGCAGTTTGATCCCCCTGACTGTCAAAATGCACCTAGCGTACGACTCCATATGGGAGCTGCGTGGACATGGTACTGTTTGGGATTAACACAACAATGACTCCAGTCTCTCACAGGAGGTGGGCTTGTGTATCGACCTGCTCTCTGCCTACATGACGGCTGAGAATGGAAATATTGAGGTAGAAAGTGAATTTGAATTTCTTGAATTGATTGTTGTATCATCCACAGAGAGCTTGTTGACCTGCTAATAAACCAAGAAAAGTTTGGCGATCCTTTGAAATGCTTTGCAGAAGGCATTGAATGTGAAACTCACAAATACCTAGAAAAATAAATGTGATACAGGTTGTCAGATTTCCTTCCTGAAGGTGTAATTCAGTAATTCATATGCAGACTTTTATGCATTGCTCAGGATTTCTGCAAAGATGGTGAAATGAGTTTGAGCATGCCTTCCACACTGCTTGAAATCCTCTCATCTTCAAATAAAGAAAAGTGTTTTTGTTTCCCTAATTAATCTTTCTCAGATCACAAAATCAAACTCAAATCATTCTGACACAAATTAGCCCCCTGCAATCATCACCTCATTGTTGGAGGTTGTTTACATTGTTGTTTTTCCAACGCTCTGCATACATCAATTGGCTCTCGTGTTAATTAATTCTTGCACTGAAATTAACTTGGGAGAAGTCCCGGGTTGATTCATTTAGGGTGTATATGATTAGGACCAGCCTGGAAGATCAGAGGCTCTTTTTAAGCTGTAGCACCGATGCTAATTCATCTCCCAACCCCCCCTCCCAGATGTACCCCTCCTCTTCTCAATCCTCTCCTCTCTTGTTGCGGTTTTATTCTATCTGATCATAAGACCCCCCTAACCCTTTCACGCAGTGTGTCGAATGGAAATGAGGCCGATCCATTCCTTTAGGGATGGGCTGGAAGATGTCTGGGTGGCGGGGGACAGGGACCCCCATGTGGAGGCTGCCTCACCAGGTCTCCATTGAGTCCAGATTACATCTGTGGTTGGTGGCTGTAGAGCGCCACTCCATCCTGGCAGACACCGAACAGGACTCACTGGAGTCTTTTCAAACCTTGCCATTGTTAGTGAGGGATTATTCTTTGGGTTGTTATCCCATTACGCTGTAATGTCTGCAATTTTCTGCTTTGGAATTTGGCCTTTTGGTGGAGGTGGTAATACATGCCAGAGAGATTCAGAATCAAGCCTATATCATCAGTAATTTGTTAACAAAAAAAAAAAAGTAGCCGTTTCCTTGGTTGTGACTTCTTAGCTTATGTGCAAACTCTGCTCCGTGCTTAAAGTCTTATGAAATCACAAAACGGGACGAGAGGCAGGTATTAGGAGGTTGTTTGTCTAACTCTGTTGGCTCAATCAGAATTACTCAGCACAATGCTCGAGTCAAATTCTTGGGATATTTTCGGTAGTAATTTTTTTCTGGACGTGAGCAGTGGCCTTTTCTTTTCTGCGAAATGGGACATCAACAAGGCTTTTCAGAGTAATGCTCTTAACAGGTCATTAAGCTTTTTTTTTTTTTTTTTTTTTTAGTTTTTCTGTACATTTGCCCAAACACTAAAACCTTGTGTCTTTCACGTCTGATTAGTGACACTTTAATAAAGTCGTTTAAAGTTCAGCGGACTGAATTTTCCACCTTTTCTAGTGTTTCTATGGTCACGGGGAAACGACCCGCATTCAGGCCTGTACGCAATCTTTTAAATGCAAATCCTTTAAAAGTAACTGTGTAATTCTGTCTATGGAGACTCTCCCGACTTGGCTGCGAGAGAAAGTGTTTTTTTATATAAGGCAACCACGGCTGTTTTCCTTTCTGTCTTCTTGATCTGACAGCAATTGACTAAGCCAGTCCTTAAGGCGTGACAAAAGCTTGGCAAAATCTTTACATTTCTTTTCCTCCCCCCGTTCCCCCTCAGTCCGGCTAACTTTTCTTGGATGGGCCAAGGTGGACAAAGCCTGTCTTCTCTTCCACTTGATTGGGTCAGAAGGCTGAAGTTAGATGTTTGGTTCAAAATTGTCTTAGCATTCCCAGCATCATGTTTTTTCTTTCTCGCTCAGGGAAGCTCAGAAAAGTATGTCGAATCGACCACAATCAAATCATTTACGGTGAGCTCACAGTGAAGGAATTAATGCATTTTATATGAGGATGCCGAGTCTGAGGCAAAGTCCCCTCAGCAACATGTGAAAAAAAACCTCTCTCTCTCTCTCTCCCTCCCTCTCTCTCTCTCCCTCTCCCTCTCTCCCTCTCTCTCTCTCTCTCTCTCTCTCTCCCTCTCTCTATGACTTGCATTGCTCTGCCTCTCTTGCTTTTTCTCCCTCTGTTTTACTTATTGAAATTATAGCTGTCACCCACTTCACAAGGAGGAGAGCCAGGGGAAGCAGGTCATTGACTTGATTTTCATGGGAAGGCTGATTCGGCCATTCAGGGTCTGATAGGTCCAGTATTGACAGCCCTTTGCACAAGGGGAGGGGAGCATGCCGCCTTCATTGTGCCTACGGTTTGCTGAGGAAAAACAAGAGAGCGCCGGGGAGACAAAGAGCTCAATGGGAACAGTAGCCCCTGTGTCCCCTTGCCTCTGACTGCTGCTGCTGGGAGGCTTGTGTCTTCCATTCTGGCCTCAAGTGCTACTCCCACCCTCTCCCAAACACCCCGCCACCCCCGTCTCCTGCTCTTTTTTCATCCTGTCAAGTGGCTGCAGAGGTGTTGCCATTTCATTCTCTGACCCCTGACACCCTCCCTCCGAGTCCCGTCGCCGCCGAGTGCAGAGGTTGTTTGTCATCTTCATTTGCAGGAGAGGGCTCTTCACCAGTGTCTGTCCTGGGCCACACTGGGAGACTCACTGGTGTTGGCATTTTACTGTAACAAGTCCTGTCGGCGATGTTTTCTTTAACCTCTGAGGATCCCGCTTTTGCCTGCCTATCCTGATCCTCATATCTTAGCTCTGAGTACCAGTAGATAAAGTACAGCACACTTGCAGAGGCACAAAACAGTAGAGTGTCCACAGAAAACCTACCTCTCATGAGTTAGAAGTACTCACTATGGTCTAAATGCTGTTTCAAAGGCCCCCACAAGTCTCTATCTGGATGAGAATATACAATTTCAACATATTGACAGTCACATAGCATCAAACTCTGAAGTTTTGTAACATTTTACTTGGAGAGAGCAGTGTCTTCCAGTCTGAACACATTTTAAAATCAAATTGAGGATGTACAGTTTAATTCTCACCGGACACAAACCCTGTTCTCCTGTGTGTTTGTTCGACCTCTCCACCCCATCACCTGCTTACCTCCACATGCTTTCTTCCCTCTTATGCTTTACAGCTTTTCTCTAAGCTTCTCAAATTGAGGTGGCTGAGATTAAATTGACCATATTTGAAGGCCTGTTCTGTCTGATAGAGACACTTAAGGGTACCTACTGTACCAACCCGTTCTCATCCCAACGCGTCAAATACCGACTATTTGTCACGCCCCTAAGCGTTGCATATGGACGCCAAGGGTACCCTTCCGCGTCTGTTTATTGACGCTCCGGGTTTTCCATTCACTCTCATGCAAACCCCAGCTCGGCAGGACGGGACGCTGAGAGCAGAGGCTCCAGCCAAAGCCCCTAAACGTCAAATAGAAACGCGGAGGGTAGAAATCCGCGTCCGGATTTGACGCTGCGAGTTCTGCATTGACTCTCATGCAAACCCCGGCTCGGCAGGACGGGACGCTGAGAGCAGAGGCTCCAGCCAAAGCCCCTAAACGTCAAATAGAACCGCGGAGGGTAGAAATCCGCGTCCGGATTTGACGCTGCGAGTTCTGCATTGACTCTCATGCAGACCCCGGCTCGGCAGGACGGGACGCTGAGAGCAGAGGCTCCAGCCAAAGCCCCTAAACGTCAAATAGAACCGCGGAGGGTAGAAATCCGCGTCCGGATTTGACGCTGCGAGTTCTGCATTGACTCTCATGCAGACCCCGGCTCGGCAGGACGGGACGCTGAGAGCAGAGGCTCCAGCCAAAGCCCCTAAACGTCAAATAGAACCGCGGAGGGTAGAAATCCGCGTCCGGATTTGACGCTGCGAGTTCTGCATTGACTCTCATGCAGACCCCGGCTCGGCAGGACGGGACGCTGAGAGCAGAGGCTCCAGCCAAAGCCCCTAAACGTCAAATAGAACCGCGGAGGGTAGAAATCCGCGTCCGGATTTGACGCTGCGAGTTCTGCATTGACTCTCATGCAGACCCCGGCTCGGCAGGACGGGACGCTGAGAGCAGAGGCTCCAGCCGTCCATTCACTCCCATAATAACCCGGTCACGCGAAGCATGACGCCGCTTACTACTGTCTCATTGAAGAACCGAGTATCCTCTGCCCGGAAGTGTTTTTCTCACTATTTTCTCACTATTTGTACACTTTGTCCCGAGAATATATCCACTGACACGTTAAACAAGGCCAAAATGTGAGATACCTGGCTAAATAACTACGTAAATAATGTGAATTTATACTAAAACAACAATGATAACAGTGGATAAATTGGATTTCAACAGACTGTTTACATTTACTTTGGACCCGCCCCCCTCACGTGTGCGGCGTGTTACCATGGAAACGAAAGGGTTGTTTCGCTTCGCATTTGTGCCGACATAATTCGCTTCCTTATAGTCTCCTTTTATTCCTTCAGTGAGTGGATATGATCTTTTGTTTGTTAGTTCTTACAAATAAACAAAAAAGCACAGGAAGTGGTTTTCAAACGTTGCTGAAGCAATTTTGACTTTGAATGCACCCTCTTCAGTCTGCGACACAAAGTGAGTGTTTACTATTTGCAGACTGAGGCAGGAATCGAAACTAAACTAATGAAGCGTCCGAGGTGTAGGGTTTCTTGAACTGCTCTTATGACTGCCAAAAACTCAGGAACCGAGACTATTGGAGAGGTAACCCCACAACTGTTTATTATGGTTTACTACGTTTTCACTCTGACACAACTCCAACTCCCAGCAGCCACCACGCCGCACTTTTTCATGACGTCATAGCCGCGCCGCACATGATAAGCTGGCTATGCAGTGTCTACTAGTTCTACACTAGTTCTAATAAATGTAAATGTTTATGATTCATAATGTACTGTGTCACATTAAATAAATATATATGTTGTAGTTATATATATTTCTCAGAAAGAGGTTTTCTGAACCCCCTGAAGCCTTAACCAAAAATGAACTACATTGCAATACACACTCATGTGCTCCGCCATTTTGTTTGTAGTCCTAATGTGTCTGAGTCAAAAGGGAGGAGGGGAGAGAAAAATACCTTCCCCTTGGAATTTCCTCCTGGTTTTTGTTTATGTTACTTGTCAGAAGGTCTTGTATTAGGATCTGCTGCCTCCAAGTTAATAGCACCTTCCTAGAGCAACTTTGCGTCCCCAAGGGCCCCCAAGGGTCTATGGAGGCAGGGCTCGGAGGATCTGTTCCAGGTCCGCTATGGGGTCTGCAGACTGAGTTTCAGGCCATTTGGTGTATTTTTGAGACCGTGGCAAGTCCTCAAAGGTGGGAAATGGCGAACGTTCAAAGCCCCGCCCTTTGAAAAGTATGGCTCCAATCAGGACCAAACCAACACATATCATCTTGTCCAGGGGCCCCCTACAACATACTAAAATGTCAGATTCACAGCACCTTTAGAAAGAGATCTCCTCCAGATTGGCCTTCAGAATCTGATGGTCTAGTTTGCTATAGCTTTTAGACCCTCTCATTGTTCAATCAGGGACTCCACCTCAACACTTTGAGCTAAATGGCTGAAATTTTACTATGTTCAATAGTAGGTCAAGAGCATCCATTGTGCTGAGTTTCAGGCTCCTACTACCTCAGAAAGTGTCTGAGAGGGCCATACACAATTGAAGGACATGCCAAGGGTGACATGACAGCACCCCTCCAGCAGATGGCGCTCCATGTGACTGCCCATAACACTTATGGCAAGAACCAGCCCTCCATAGATTTTTTGAGCAATGAGGATGACATTTTAGAATGTTTATGGGGAGGTCAGAAGCAACACCGTTCAAGCAGGCCCCAAAATCTATAATAAGCTTCCAAGGTTCCTGACCACAATTTCTTCTTCTCATCAATCTTTCAATCTTCTCATCAGAGCTCAGAGATTCTCATATACCAAGTCAATATTCAAAGAAATATGTATAAACATGACATATTTCTGTCTCTCTCTGTCTGTCTCTCTCTGTGAGACGGAGAACGACCAAATAATAATAATAATAATAATCATAATCAATAATTTAATCCAGTCACTGCTGACAATGTGGATTGCACACAATTCTCTATTTGCATATTTCACTTTCAGTAGCTGCAATTAATTCGGTGACTTTTGTAGGTCTCATGGCATAGACTTTAGATGATAAAAAATCAAATAAAAATAATGTTTAGAAATTCCATTACAGTTTGAAAATTAAATGCATTTTAATTGACGTTTACTTTACAATAATTTAAAGTCTGTATACATTTTTTTGGGGAAACCCTGACGAGACTACCTGAAGCAACGCCGTCCTTTCGTTTCCATGGTAACACGCCGCACACGTGAGGGGGGCGGGTCCAAAGTAAATGTAAACAGTCTGTTGAAATCCAATTTATCCACTGTTATCATTGTTGTTTTAGTATAAATTCACATTATTTACGTAGTTATTTAGCCAGGTATCTCACATTTTGGCCTTGTTTAACGTGTCAGTGGATATATTCTCGGGACAAAGTGTACAAATAGTGAGAAAATAGTGAGAAAAACACTTCCGGGCAGAGGATACTCGGTTCTTCAATGAGACAGTAGTAAGCGGCGTCATGCTTCGCGTGACCGGGTTATTATGGGAGTGAATGGACGGCTGGAGCCTCTGCTCTCAGCGTCCCGTCCTGCCGAGCCGGGGTCTGCATGAGAGTCAATGCAGAACTCGCAGCGTCAAATCGGGACGCGGATTTCTACCCTCCGCGGTTCTATTTGACGTTTAGGGGCTTTGGCTGGAGCCTCTGCTCTCAGCGTCCCGTCCTGCCGAGCCGGGGTCTGCATGAGAGTCAATGCAGAACTCGCAGCGTCAAATCCGGACGCGGATTTCTACCCTCCGCGTTTCTATTTGACGTTTAGGGGCTTTGGCTGGAGCCTCTGCTCTCAGCGTCCCGTCCTGCCGAGCTGGGGTTTGCATGAGAGTGAATGGAAAACCCGGAGCGTCAATAAACAGACGCGGAAGGGTACCCTTGGCGTCCATATGCAACGCTTAGGGGCGTGACAAATAGTCGGTATTTGACGCGTTGGGATGAGAACGGGTTGACTGTACAGTGCGGGCTGAATTGTGAGGCACAGACAGAGAGAGAGAGAGGGAGAGGTAGAGAGAGAAAGAGCTACGACAAAAGCTCAGCGTGAATAAACCATGTTTGCAAACTGGGCAATTTCTGCAGTTCACATATGTGGCACTAAGGTGGGGCCAAACAGGCTGATGATAATATACACAACATGGCATTTTCAAATGGAAAAAAGAAACATTTTTGGCTTCTGTTTCTCACAATCCTCATTGTCATTAAGTAGCTGCTTGGCTGATTATCATTATTATTGAATGTATGAAATGCCAAATGATACCAAATGATACTTAAAGTTAAGTATCTAATGCCAAACAGTCATGACCAGACTTGTTTGTTTATCCCTCACAACTAAATATAAAGCCCCCGACTGCAGGGAAAGCTCTGGCATCACTTATAATCACATAAAAAGTGTCAGTTTGAAATACTAAGCCTCAAATTTCAATCACAACTGAAATTATTGGCAGCTGCTGTTAAGAAAAGAGCTCAGTAGTGGTCAAGGCCTGTTGTTGAGCTCTCATTCTTGTTTTGTGCGAGTTTACTTGAGCCAAGGAGCTCTGGCTGCTCATCAGAGTGTGTTGAACACTGGTCTGGGTTGGAGGTTATCGGGGCACTCTTATCGAAGTCTCTCTTTGAAGTAAGTCCCCGCTCCACTTCTCTGCTGATAAATATTCTATGTGGGTTTAGTCCGGGCAGACGTCCAGCATGTGTGAAGCATGGAACGATTTCTGGATGTGAATGTTCCAAAACACCAACTAATATATGGCCAAAGATTGACAAAAATAATTCTGAACCTGATTTGATGCTGAAGAATGCGCACTGAGTCACTGGCTGCACACACAGTCCAGCTCAGGACATTTCACGGGTTTGTTCCCACATGGACTGAAGCAGAGCTCAGTGAAATAAACAAACATTTGTCATCATTTGTCAATATCTCATAACCCTTTCACGTCAAAATCTATCATCTTGCCCAAAGTTGAGAGGAGCTGTCTGAGCAGCAGCAGTTACACGCTGAGAGGAAAGGATGTGGGACGGAAGGCGAAGCCGCTAGTTTTCACTGAGTGTTTTTTAACAGAAAAAAGGGGGACTGGGCTGGGGGTGACCCTGTGGTTTTATGAGCAGGAAAAAGAAATACAACCTCGAAGGCTGAACTCTAACCTTGGCTTCCACTCTTTCTGGGTACTTTTTGAACTTTGACCTGCGGGCTCTCAGGATGACCCAGGAAATTGCCGCGTCCCCCTTGTCAAGCAGTCAACGGCGCCTTCAGCACCGTCTTTCCGACATTTGTTGAAAGAGCCGTAATGAGAACACAATGGAGAGTCTAATGCTCAGAAATCATGCGGTGCTGACAGTGGGACATCACACTCCATGAATTTAAGTTTTGAGACGTTAAAATGATGATAAGCCAACTGTTAACCATTAGGCTGTTTCAAACTCGGGCCCGAGTCCTTCAAAGAATTTTGTGAACGCAGACATTAACATCTTGGCTGCCTCCACATTTTTTTTCTTCTTTTCCTTTCTTCTCGTGGTGACCACAGTGGATTGGCATGGCAGACTTTATACAGGGACTCTATATCCTCTCTCTCCTTCCCTCCCCCACCCCCCTCCAATCTAATACTGCCTTCGTTTGAAGTGTGGATTTTCTGGAGAAGTGCTTCGCAGCCCCCTCTCTGCCGCCCCACACCCAAATCTGTCTATTGATGTATCAGGGCCCCGGCTTTCATATGGGGATATGGTCCCTCGATTTTGGGTCGTGAGCTCTTTATCGTAATTTACTGTATCAGGGAGTGCTTCTCTCCTGGTATGTGGGGATTGAAAGGAACGGTCATGTGCTGAACTGATTAAGAAGTTGGTGGTGACCTGAGGTTAAACCCTTGGAGGGGTGGGGAGGTTGGTCGCAGATGGGGGGGGTGGGGGTGAAAATACAAAAGCAGTCTGCGCGAGCATATAGTGGGGGAGCAGAGGTGGTAAAAATGGGTCGCGCAAATGGAGAAAACATCTTGTCCCACTTGAGGAGAAGAGAAACTTTGCAGAAGCGGAGGTCAAGGATTCATCCCACCTCCACTGCCAAGGCCTCCACCCACAAAGAGGCCGAGATAACGGCATTAAAACTAACCTGTCAGTTGCGACTTGTTTTTGTAAAGACACTTTTTCCTTATCGTCTTCCATTAACTGGAGATTACCTCAGCCTTGTCCCTCCCTTCTCTGTTCCCTCACTCCTTCTCATGATCCGAGGTACCAGCAGACTGTTTTTGTAGCTGGCTTGTCTCTTTGGAGGGCTGGAGTAAACTGAATGGTGACAGCCTCGCCTGCCAGGCGAGTTGTGTGGTGCTGTGTCTGTATTGAGTCTAGGCTTGAGTTTTTCCCCCCTCCTCAGTCGGTCGCCCCTCAGCGTTTGATGAGAATCAGACAGATTTAGCCAAGGTTTGAGCAAGCACAGGGCCGGCCGGCCGACTCTGCACTGCTGCCGTATTAAAAGTGGCACAGCCTGGGACCGCGGAGATTACGTGTTACCAGGCCGAGATGTCACAGGCCCAGGAGGCTTTTGTTGCCTTCAAAGGAAGGCATGGTCAGTCTTTTCCACCATTAGTTATCACTCTGACTCTGATGAAACAATACAGGGCAGGAACAGGGGAAAGAAGTCATGAACTGTGACACATCTGCTCAGCCAAAAATTTTCTTTGGCTTTCTTTTTCCGTACCATTTTACAGCCTGTTGACCGTCCTAGAAACTCATATTGCAGGATTTCCGTTTTTCTTTTGACAATTAATTGAGGGCTGCTGTCCTTCCTGGCACCGGAGTCACATTAAAAGGCACTGACCCGTTTTGATGGCTAATGTAATCCAGCTGAACAGAGCGCACTCCAGCAATCAGATGTAACGGCATATTGCGTTTAATTTGGAAAAAGTGCGCTAAGGACTCCTTTCTTTGAGCTGAAGTTGTCGTAACGGGAGGCGGATCGGAAACTCTCCGTCCCGGCCAAATTGGTGCTGAAAGTGGCAGATTTTTCGGCTCAGGCACCGTGACAGTAGCCTTATCAAACTTTAACGACTCCCGCCACAGAAGTGAAGATGTCTCAATGCTGTCTTTGTACGGAGCTCTGTCAGTCAGCGCTCAATGAAAACCGTGCAAAATTGAGCTAAGTGGAATTAATGAGCGAATTTTGCCCTGGAGACCTGAGCTGCCTCTGTCTTTGTTTGTTAAACTGAGTGTTTTCACTGCAGCCCTTTTCGCCCTGGAACAGGACTTGCCAAGATCTCTAGGGTCCAACAGGTAATTCTCAGGCATTTCCCCTTGTTTGGCTAAGGGAAAAAAGGAGTGTCTACCCACTCTACCCATCCGTGAATGTTAAAGTCATCAACCGTTTGGAAAAAAAAAAGACACTGAAGAAATCGTGTGCGAGAGCGTGCTTAATGCTCATTACTTCATTCAGAAAAGATGTGGCCCATCCTGGGAAATGTTTTAAAACCGAGCCATGAAGAAGAAAAAAGGGAAAAGAAGAGACTTGTCATCTAAATGGTGCCTTCTTTTTTACATCTGTTACGGCACATTTAGCTCCTGGTAATGGGAATACGGTTTACTCAAGAAGAGGACCTGTACGTATTAATTGCAAGCTTTTTTGTATAAAAGGAGGATAAACAGCTCTTTTGGTTCCGCTCAGATCCTTTTCAGATTAAAGTTCACCTCTTAAAATAAAGTTGCATCATTAATTTCATCTGTCATCTCCAAAGACATATCAGAGTTTGTTTATATGAAATGTGAGGAGATTTGCTCTTAACTTAGCCTCTTTTCCGGTAGCAGTCAGAGCTTTTTGTATGAAAGATGATGTACCAGTTTTCTTTCTTTATCTATTTTTTTTTTCTTTTGAATACTGTTGTCGCAACACATATGGGTGGTTTACTTGCTTTTCCTTGTAAATTAATACATTAATTCTTACAATTTTATTTAAGCTCCCTTTACCTCACACTAAGGCACTTATGTGCTCATACTAACATCTTTGAATTAAGCATTGACTGTCACAGATCATCAGGTGCAGTTTATGTCTATATGTGTGAATTGTCATGCATATGTGCGACCAAAGTGTGTGTATGTGTGTGCACAAAGTTGGGGTGGCGCTTTGTTGGTCTTAGTGGGGATTCTCCCGGGCCCCAGTAGGACAACGATAAAAGGCCTTGTGTGACACTGAATCACTGGCCCTTAGAGGATTTCCACGGCCCTGAAAGGCAACTGTGATAATTCAGGGACAATCCTACTCCGGTGGTCTCCCCGTTGGCGTCCCTTAATAACTGTATTAGTAATTACGGGACGAGACCGAGCTGCAGCCGGAGCCTGCAGCCAGCCCCGCAAATTGCACCGTCTTCCCCTCGTCTCACCCGCCTGCGGCCGGCTTAATGGGCTGCGAGAAGACATCATCCATGTACTCTTCAAGCCTCATTCATTATGGTCTCACCATAATAGATAACAGGCTGGAGATAATGTCACTTGACGATATAACACCATGCGCAGTGTTTATTTTCAGTCGCCGTCACCCCAACAGTTGTGCGGGATAATAAATGAGCGGATCGTGGAACAGCTGAAGTCACAGATATGGGAATTGAACCCCTCATTTCAGCACCTTTAGGCATGTTGAGTGATGTGGGGCCACGGCAAGATCTCCTGAAGGGTTCTGGGCAGCATTCTTTCAGATGGACATTAGCGCAATTTAATTTTGACTAATTTGCCAAGAGGATAGCCCAGCTCCAACTCCATAATCACAGTAAACCTCACATGGAGGTTTTTCTTCAGGTCAAACTACAATCCGTCGAGTGGATGCAGTGATCTCAGCTTACGCCCACATGAGTCTTCCTCGGGGGTCCGACATGAAGCTTGTTGGACCACACCACAGTTGTGCACTATTGAAGTTGATGGGTGTGTAGACGTTGCATCGACAAGGGAACCTCATGTATTTTGGAGATGTCAGTGTTGTGGCACTATTGTAATCTTTTACTTTGATATTTTCTATAAAGTTGCTATTGTTCTTTCATTCACGCCCTTCTGTTTCAAATGAACTTTGAATGAACTTTATTTATGTTTGGATCCTATTTTTGCAGTTTTCAGGAAGCAAGGCAAATATATGTGTCTTTTGTTAGATGCTTAAGAGATCTTAAATTGACTGAAGTCCTCTGTTTTTGGTTGTTGGTTTTTGGAAATATACTTTTGTGGCACTAAACTGTACTCTGTCATATTTAGACCCGAGTACGAAAGCTTTTGGTTTTGCTGTATCTCCATAGTGACAGCTGGAATCATCCAGTGTCTATTTTCGATGAAGAGATCAACAGCTTTAAATTTAAGTAATAAACAGTTCAGTAGTCAGTGTTTGGGCTCATAATCATCTGTGATGAATCGTCTAAAGGAGCTCATGCTGCTGCATTCTTCACAGGCTGTAAATTTCTTTTGGACCAAACTATGGTTGCTTCATTGCTCCTGGAAGAGAAAGCACTGCGTGAATCATTTACCCACAAAAACGTAGCAAAATGCACCACAAAGGTTCAGATGATTTGGTCTCAAGCATAATACTCTCTTTTTTTTTTCTCTCTCTGTTCTTTCCTTTTTTTCTGTTTTGGCACTTGCCGTATCGACTCTCTTTCTCCTGCTGCTCCTCCTTCTTTAGCGTCTCACAGACCCTGTGGTCAGCGAGCGTTGAGCAGTTATGGATGAGCATACTGATTCCTCTGATGAGCAGAGAGCCCGCCGCCCCCCGCCCCTCTATTCTGTCCTAATAGGAAACAGTGGAGATTCATCCTCCAATCCGCCGTCCACCCCCGGAGGCCCATGATTGGGGATGTGTATGGTGGGGAGAAACCAGGGATGACAAATAAAGGCTGAACTCTTGAATGGCAAGGTTCTGCTTCCCGTGGCTCTGTTTGCAGCGTGGACCCCGGAGGCCATAGCCCCTCCGCCCGGGGGGTTGTCAGTTACTGATGGCGCTGTTGTTGGTTCCAGTGTGAAGGGGGCCGAAGAAGCCCCACCACAATCCCGCTTGTTAAATAGCATGAATTAATGAAGTGGCGGAGCTGGGAACTTCCTACCCCTGAGCGACTCGGGGGGGAGAAAAAGAGGGCCACTTCCTTAGCATTTCTATGGGCCCCCAACTCCTTTTCATCCTGTCGGCTTCTTCTCCCCCCCTTTTCTCCTCCTTCCAGAAACCCCCAGTTTTTCCTCCCCACCCTCCTACACCCTCAAAAACTTCTTTTTTTTTGAAGTCTTTTAATCCTTGGGATTTATGCCGGGTTGGCAACAGCAACTGATAAGCAGCCCCAATAAGCAAAAAATAGGATGGCTTCTGCAGAGTCGCGTATGTAAATGCTAATGCGAGCAGTGGTCATGGCTAACGGCACGGAAAGCTGAGATGAAAGAAAAGTTGCAGATGTGAGTGTTTGTGTTTCTGCTTCTCTTTCTTTCTGCTCCCTCGCTGAAACACAACCTGCAAGTGTCTGCTTTTACAGCTCACACTACAACTCTGTGTCAAACTCAATTCTGGAGCTGCAGCTTACCTGGTACCGCGCGGGTTCCAATCCAGCTGGGTGTCGCTCCTCTCTTTCCACTGTCGCTGTCCAAACAATAAAGCAGATATGCAAAAGTAAAACTCCACCAGGAGCAGAAAAGAGCCTCCACAGCAGGACAGCTTTCCCATGGTGCAGCAGTCTCCATTTTTATTACCACTCTACCTTCTTAATATACATTATTTATGAAAGTGCCTCAGATTTAGTCGCTGCTTTATTAGTCTTGTGTTACTTATGATGTCAGTCTTCTGCACACCTGATTTACAGACAGGCAAAGACACTGTAACACTTTTATAGAACTGTAAACTGCTGTGGTGATGCTGATGGATGACAGCAGCTCTACAGTACCTCTAGTGTTGCACACCGGCACACAGAGGGGTCGATTTAAAATCCCCTTCAATCCCAAACCCGGGAGAATATTTATCCACCCTCAGAGGAAGCCGCTCGAAGACCAACGCCACCTGAGGGAAATTCAGTCGTTTCAGGTCTGCATCGTGCTGTTTCATGAGAGCACTGCTGTCCCACTGGTCCTTGAGGCTCATACTTGTTGATTTAATGCACACTTCAAATGCAGAGTTCACACATAGCGACTTTGGGATCGCTTTGAGACGACTAGCACATGGGTTCAAACATTGCTGACACCCCTTGTTCTTTCATTACGAGAGAACAAGTCAATTTTATGGAGACAGATTGGCCTCAAGGCCATGACTGCGCCCGGACCTGGCTCGTCTCAAAGTCCTCAGCAGAGGTCCCAGCAGTGAATCACTCGGGCATGGACCCAGGCCGCCATGCAGATAACACAGATCCCTTTGAGGTAGAGGCTGTTTGGCCAGTTGTTCCCTAATGGGAGAGTGTTTATACTCAGCGTTTTTATCTGCTGTGAAGGGCCCGCCGCCGTACAAAGGCTGGAATTCCTCTCATAAAAGCTTGATGAAAAATCATGTAAATAAATATAGGGAATAATCGGACATGGTGGGTGGAAAGACAGCGCTACGGCCGTCACATGCTACAGCACCAGCCACCGATGGTATCTCAGACCTGAGCCAGGGCCACGTTCCCGTGGAGGAACGTAAACAGGGCCTGTGAGCCCCAGCTCGCGTGCTCATTTCAGGGGCGAAACACTTGAAAGACTCAGATCCCAAGCTGTGATACGAAGGTCTCTGTAATGCTGTTCTCACTAAAGAGCAACATTTGTGTGGCGACTCCTGCTTGCAGAGTAACTGATGTAGACGTTTGAATGTCTGGCTGCACCAATTTCGCAGGCAGCCATTTAATGCAGTTATTATTGAGTGATTATGGTTGGCCGTTTTGGTAATGTACAATTATGCTTCATTCATTGAATGTTATTTCAAGCGTATCGAATCTATTTTCAGCCTCATGTAGAAGAAAAAACTCTGCTGGTCGGTCAGTGGTTGGCAAACAAACATTAACACTTTTGTGCATGAAGCCAAATGACTCCCTGGCATGAAAACAATGGAGTTTGGCCAAAATAAAAAATCTGAGTCTGAGTGAGATAGACAGACTCAATATTTACTTTGGAGACAGCGGTGTGTGGAAATGTGACACACTACACTGGGCTGCACGAGCTGCACATCAACATGTCTGTGGGTAAAGTTGAAGTAAAGACTAGTGATGTATCCAGTGGGTGGCTCAAAAGACACGCCAGTCTCACTGATACATCAGACACAAGAGTCAATACATGTATTGTACTACAACTACTATTATTGTGGTGTCAATGCACATGTAACATTTACTCCCTAACACTGTCCGGCAGCCTCAAAAGCTTAAACTTTGGATGATCCAACTCAGGCCAGGTCTTTACCCTGCACCTCACTTCGAGTTCTCCATCCAGCTTGTTGTCTATGATATCACGTTCGCACCCCAGAAAGCATTAATGAGCAGGTCACAGGCTCTTCCCATGGACAAAACACTGGGAAGTGACCAGCCTCAGCTCCCTTCCCGTCTGGCCCGAGCGACGTGCCCATTATCTCCGTGCAGCATTTCCTTGTGAAGGAACCCCTGCAGTCCCCGTCTGACTCTCGGCCCCTCTGCAACAAAGAGCCGAGGAGCTGCAGGTAGCGATGCTGAGCTGTGTCTTGTTTTCCCGATCAGAGGGAGGGAGGCTTTCATTGAGTGCCCCCTTTGAGAAGTCTATGAAATTAACCAATTAGGAGCTGCAGGGTTGTGAGATAGAGACAAGAAAGGGAAATAAAGACCCTTCTCTTTTTCCGCTTTCTTCCTTTCACACACACTCACACACACACACACACACACACACACACACACACACACACACACACACACACACACACACACACACACACACACACACACACTCACACTCACAGGATGCCCAGCCTCACAGAGCCCAGCATGGATTAATCACTCTGTCTGGACTGAATGAATGGTCGTTCACATTGCTGAGGCCTGTTATTTACAATTAAGTAGTTAGACAATAAAACTCACGCCGTGGAGTCTGCTCAGGCGTCCATGGCTTGCTCTCACTGCACTGCTTTGTTTTAATCTCTTTCCTCTTTTTCTTTTGGTCTTTTGTCATTCCTGTTTTTTTATCACACCTCTTAGTTCTAGACCTCTTTATGTCTCTTTTTATTGTCTTTCTATGTTGTTTTTCTTCTTACTTCGTCCCTTTATTTACTTCTATTTACCTTTGCTCTCCTACTGTCACTTTTATCCACAGCCATTGCTAGTTTTAATAGCTCTGACTTTTTTCTTTTGAAACCTTTACTTTCTACCCTGTTTTCATCTCCTCTCCTCGTTTGTTATTGTGCCGAGAAGGAGCAGAAGCAGATAATGAGGCGAGGAAAGGTCCCGGCCCATTAGCTTCCTATGGCGGTGAGCGGCACATTTGTATGAATCTCATGTTTTCGTGAAGTTGAGTCAAAACACACAGTTTGATACATTGGTACGCTGACACGTGCAGCCACATGCATGAAAGAAAGTAGATCTGCAAGATTTCATTCAAAGTTTGTTGTTCTCCATCTGCTGGTTACATGTTATTATTTTGCTTTGCTTGTCTTTAGGCGTTTTTAATCTAATCTTTTCACCGCTCTGCAAAACACATCCCGACTGCTTCTGAAAGCACTTTTTTGGAGAGCTATGATTGAAAAGGTGTCACGAGACTGTGTTTACTATGATTTAATATTTTTCTCTGTAAAAGTTGTTTTTGTTTTCATAGAAAAATAAAAGCAAGTGAGCTGCTTCATATGAGGAGAAGCAAACATGCTCCTTAGGCCTCCAGCTGTGCTGCTGGTGTGACAGCAGCAGCAGGAAAGAAAAGGGGGAAATTGTTCTCAGATGATTTGCATCAAATAAGAAAAAAACATGGTTATCTCCCTGCGATATTTCAGAGCCCGTACAACAGCAGAGCATGAAAGAGTGTGAAAGACTGGTTAGGACACTGTGTAGCAGAAGAGTTTGACGTAAAACGTGAGGAAGAAGAAGTGGAAAAACTTTGGGAGAGTTCGTCACTGCAGGTTTTTGTTTCCTATCATACAGTGCGTAATGTTAAGGTGGAACTCTTGCTTATGGAGGAGCAGTTCAGAGCAACTTCAAGACTTTCCAAGTTATTGTGTGTTTAGTTACACTGAACTTCCAACAACCACACCTGCAGATCTACTGCGACAAATCCAGACTCAGATATGTAGATGTTTGCAGCCTGTCTCTGTCAGTGTCTGCAAATTGCTTTTAGAAGGTGGCACTGAGAAAAACACTTCAGAACAAACACATTTAGCAGCCTGATTACGCCCTTTAACTTCAGAATGAGTTTAAATCTTTCATTAAGTGTCTGAGTTGAGCATAATTGTGGAAAACAACATTAACAAACACAACTCAGACTCATAAAATAAGTTCAGACACATGAAAACAATCAACACGTAGTCACGTACGCATTCATACCCACACTGTCACACACACACACACACGCACACACACACACACGCACACACACACACACACACACACACACACACACACACACACACACACACACACAGAGACACACAGACGGCGACTTGTGTCCAGCATTACGGTCAGTCACATCCCCCCTGAGAGTCAGCGTTTACTACAAAACAAATAACAGGAAGCTGCACTGGGTGCGTGGCGAGAATTCCAACAATCCCCGCCCTTGTGTTTCGTTCCGTCCCTTCTTCTGCTGACTTGACTTTACGACCTCCTCCGGCCTCGTGTCGCCTCGGTCAGACCAGGCCTGCAGCGCTCCAGAGCTGCGCGCTGCCTCTGGGTATTGTTCCCATCACATTGTGAGTCAGGGAATGTTTGTTTGTTAACCTTTTTCCTCATTTCGAAGCAAAAGCCCATAGAAGGAAAAGCTTTTGGGAGAAGTCAGCCGACGCAAGTTCTGATAGAAAAGACAATAAAAAGAAGAGGGAAAACATGCCCGTGCTCGGCAGGTCAACAGTTACAGGTTTGCTCCACAGTTTCAGCTCCAGCTGCTCTTTGTCAAGCGCCGCTCCGCCTGTGCTCTTTATGCCTGCTGCACAAGTGCGGCGCAGTTCGCCTTGGAAACTCCTGGTGCCATCTCAGATCTTCCTTTCTTGAGTATTAAGCTCTTTTTTTCCATGTAGACTTCTTCCAAGTAATTTGTTGAAGTGGTCTGCTAAAAGCTTTTCCTCCTTTGAAGCACCTCAGGCTGAACTGGAGGAGGACGGGCTTTGAAAGTTGTCACATTTTCTCAGAGTATGAAGGCAAACGGATGAGTTGGAAGGTTATATTGTCCATCATAAGATGTCCTCTGATTGATAAGTCATCCAGCTGTTGCCACAAATCTCCAAAATACTGTCTTCCAATGTAAAGTGTGGCAGTGCTGCATTAAACCTGTCCTTCTCTGCTGTTAATCTTCACACACATCGCCCGTCTCATATGAGAGTTTAGCCTCCAGTGGTGAGTAGCATCGGTTTGGTAGTAAATCCCACACACTGGTTGTAAAGCTGATTTACAGACATGATGGCTGCAGTCGATTACAGTTTGAACTAAATCTGGCTCAGCTCTGTTTATCTTCTAAATCTGGACGCTGGAGAACTTTAATTAGTGTCAATAGTGGTTTAATTATCCCATTTGTTTTTCATGTCGTAGGTTATGGGCAGCGTGCCGCACGGCATAAATACATTTGTGTTACACTTGTGGAATGTGTGGAACATGACCAAGATGTAGTGCCCTTAAATTTGACAGCCCCTTACCCAGAGAATAGATCTCGATCATGCAGGGAGACTGAGTTCATTTTTATAGTCTGGATTCATTCTCCTTTTTGTTTAATCTTCACAAACTGCAGGCCTGTTCTGACAGTTTTTAATCATAATACATCAGCTCAGGTTTGGGAGTCCCAATGTCTCGTACTTAAGCACGAACCAACTTTGGACAATGTCATCAAGATAGAAATAAACAGCTTGGCCGGGCGAAGGCGGAGAGGTTTGGAAAACTGATTACAGGCCTTCGATTTCTAGCCCACACTTGACCAAAGAATCAACATATTTACTGTATAACATTTCAGGAATAGATGAGAAGAGAGACCAAACAAAAAAAAGAGAAGAAAAAGAAGAGAGTATCTAACAGAAAATAGCATCACTCTTTTCGATTGCCAGGTCCAGAACCGGTGCCAATAACAACATCGAGGGGAGTCTGCTGCAAAGGGGAGCGCACTCCTTTTTAGACAGATCATATTAACAACCTTTGTTGAACTCTGCCCAAGAAAAAGGGGAAAAAAAGATCAGTGTGGCTCTCTTGGAAGCCAGGACTGAGCGGTGCAAACGCTTTGTATCTCATCTCCCTCTGTATCTCCTAAAAGCAGACTAACCACATTTAGGGTATTTGGGGTAAGGGTTTTTTATCATCTGCGCGTCCACTTTTCCCTGCCCCTGGTTTGATTTATGGAGGATAAATGGCATTGGTAATCTGTGTTTGTTTTCCTGCACGCGCGTGTGTGTGTGTGTGTGTGTGTGTCGGAGTGTGTGCACACGCTGGTCGGAGTGTATGTGAGATAATGCAGAATACGTCAGCCTGGGCTTAGATTAGGTTGGGACCATGTTGAGTGATTCACTTCTGGGTTATCTTAATTCTTTACGATTAGCTGGACAGTTCTCAGACTCCCACACACGCACTGTTTCAGTGGATCCTCTCCTACCTGCCACGTGCACACATGTAAATTACAGTCAGCGATGGGGATTCGGTACCGTTGCAGATAATTGGTCTCAGAAGTATTGTAAACGGGCCACACACACAGTAACGTGACCCGTTCGGTGATTTAAACCCACCGAGGCGAGCCTGAAAGCACGCAGAGTACACAGCATTCATCAGGCCAACATTACGTCCTCATTTGGTTTCGCTCACACTGCGGAGGCCTCAAATAGCTCACAGCAAAGCCCTCAGCCAATGATCTATTCTCCAAAGACAAATGGCAAAACCGTAATACCACTTATTTTCTTAACCCCGGCCAAAGTATAATGAACATCTGCAAAAATTACACATCTTAATAAGACTTTCCAAACTGCTCTCCACGGTTTGTTTGACGTCACCTCGGCCCCCTTTCTCTGCTGCCGTTCTTACCCCAAACTTCACGTGGTGCCCCTGAAGCTTTCCCCTTCTCCCGCTCACGGTGACAGACACCATTCATTAGCGTCTCCGTATTTGTCCGTGCTGTTCAGCCTTCTCTAAACAAAGCCAATGAAGCAAGCACCCAGGAGTGTCTAATGCTCTCTCCAGCTGTTGATGCTCTAATTGCGCGGCATATCTGGCTTTGAGGCCGTGATGGATCCCCGAGAACAGTCGCAGGCGGGACGACAAACGCAGAGCTGGGCTCCGTAGCAGCGAGGCCAGTATTCATCACCCCCCGGTTTTTGATAAATAGTTTCCTTTCCCAAACACAGCTGCTTCGTCAAGAGTTCGGTCCCCTTTTTCCGCCTGCGCTTTGCTGCCGCCCCAAGAAAAACGAAGACGTTGCGGATAAATGTCAGCGTCCAGTCCCACCTGAAAACTTTTCATTGGAGGATGGACAAGTGCTGTGTGGGACACGGTCGTGGATGCTTTATCCATATCCACCTCTGGAAGACCGTTTGATTGATTCCAGCTGTAAATTATGAGGCAGGAGTCCCATCTGTTGACATGCTGTCATACTTTTAAACTATTATTCCGAGAGAGATGGAGAGAGTTCATAGACAAATAAAAATCCGTAGCTGGTCGTGAAAGCAGCAAAAACTTTAAAGTCAACTGCAAATGCAATGCAAACATGCCTTTAAAGGCTTACATTTAGTGTACAATCCCTCTATTTCACGTTCATGTGAGTATTTCTCCACATATTTGTGTGGCTATTACTGCATTCCAGAGGGGGCCAACCAGCAAAAGAGTTAAGGTACAAGCTGTGGGTGCCGTTTGTCATTGTTCAAGAGATTAATCCAAAGCACCTCCCAGCGCCACGGGACATTTATAAACCTGGCAGCGTGCATGATATCCCCTAATTACTGAGCTACAATGGACCACAGTCATTCAGGCTGACACAACACAGCTCTGAAGCAGGTTTATTCATTAATAACATGAATATTAGTCCCTTCATCCACAGAAATGCAACATGAGTCCACACAGTTCAGCTCATTCTGCAGGTAAACTGTGAAACAGGTGAGAGGAGGAGCTATGAAGGATGGAGTGAGGTTTGGCGCTTTGTGAACACGTGATTAAACTGTCACCGTTTTCTGCTCTTCTAACTCTGTTCAGTGAGCATTGTACAAGCCTGACCAGATGTCCTGCTGTTGCATTGATATCACGGACAGAAATCACTCAATCTTTCAAACGTCTGTGAGAAGCAGGGCTGTCACCAGAGCAACGCAGAAACATTTTCTATTTTTGCCTGTCAGCGGCGTGTTCGTAGAGATAGTTGTTGGCCCGTCCGTTCCTGAGTGAGGGAAGATAAGCGGGATGGTGACAGAGAGATAGAGAGAGTTTGGATGTGCGTGTGTTTTGGGGAGGAAGCAGTGAGTGAGAAAGTGTGTTTTCCTATTTAGAAAAGATAAGAGAGTGTTTTATGAAATCACCCTCCGTCTGCTCTCAGCTCTCACACATAACAAGTCTCTTGTTTGAGCTCCATTCAGGGATAAACCCATTCACACATTTCTCACACTGATCTTTTTTTTCCTGATTTGGATCCTTAGTTTAGCAGAAAACAAACAGTTGTTGTGTCATTCATGTGAGATTATGTCAAAATCTTCTCACGCCGCGACAAAACCTCCTCCGGTCCGTTTGGTGTTTGTTTCACGTGAGCATGTTTGGCTTTCTAGTAATGATCCCGCTCTTTAAAGGTACCCAGCAGGCCAGGGAGTGCTTTTGACAATTCCATTCTCCGTCTGGCTGACCTTAATCTGGATTAGTTGATTTTCTTTCCTTGGATTAACAGCTTGTGGTTCAATTAAACATCATGCAGCCCAATGAGTTTGAATCATGGTATTACAGAGTCCTGCACAGAGCTTCAGAGGCTGGTGGAAAAAGAAACCTCCAACTTTAGTGTTTCCTCCTTGGACGTCCTCCACTGTCCAGAGACACCATAGAGTGAGAGCTTTTTTTTTTCTTTTTTTGGTTTACCAAGTCCTTGGGCCTCCAAAGACAAAGGAGCTGAAGAGCAGAGTCCTAGTTATGAAAGAAATATTGTAGGCAGCTAGTTTCCTTTAATTCTAAATCCTCCATCTTCATAGTTTAAAGTGCCTTAACGTTCACATTTTCGCCCTCTTTTATTCCAGACATTCTTTTATTGCATGTGTTCTAATCATTGCAGCTAATCCAGTGACATTAATCCTAACAAAGCTGCTCTGACTTCAAAAAAAAAAAAAAAAACGTGTTATACTACAACAACTGAAGCGACCAGAGAGTCCACAGCTTGAATCTCTGGGCTGGCTGGGAAAACATGGGGAGAAGAGGTTGAATGGGAAACACATCCTCAATAAATAACATTTAGGTGCCCTTGAGAAAGGCTTTCAGCCACTCATTCAGGCTGCAACCGCTCCAATAAAGCTCCTCGTTGCCAAAAGTAGATGGCTGCACTCGCTCTGAGCAGCTCCCAGGTGTGAGTGTGTATGTGTGCGACTGTGGATGTGAAGCGGACTGAGCGAATGTCCTCCCAGCGCAGACGGACCAAGTTTTTTTTTTGTCAGATGGAAATTATATCACCGTGACGGAAAATAAACCTCTCACTGCGTGACAGTCTGCTGCAGCCGTATAGTCGACAGAGACAGATAGACGTGCAGTGGCATTTATTTGGTTGGAAATATCTCATTATTTTTCTAAACTGGTGGACTATTGTTTAAGCAGGTAGGAATAAACAGTGATGGCCCAGAGCTGGACTTATTCGAAATCTGAGCCACATGTCAGTGGAATCTCAAATGAAAGAGGAGCTCTGGGGTGCAGTGGAAAAATAGAAACTGGAATTAAGACCTGGAGACAGAGAGCGACTGTGGGGATGTGCCTGTGGATCAGAGACGGACCTGACTTTGACTGACGGTATACGTTAACGGCTGATATCGCTCATTGCTCCACATAGGAATTCCTTTTTTTTCCACAATGTCTGAAACAGCATTAAGACTATTGTGAAGCTCTGGCACTGTGAAACAGCTACTTCCCCCTGTTTTCACAGGATATGCAGAGAGGACATAAAACAATGAAAGATCAATCTAATAATTAAAGCCAGTCGTTAAGCAGGAAGACAGACAGGAAGGTGAGACTGTTTTAAAATGCATAAAACAGCGTGGTCGTCAGGATGACGTTGTTGTCTTTGGATGGGTCCATCGACCGCTTCGGTTTTGACTGAAACATCCGAGCAAACCTTTTGATGGATCGCAGTGAACTTTAGTGCAGACCTTCCTGGTCCTCAGTGGAATACTCTCTGACTTTTCCTCCCTCGTCTCTACAAAGTACACATTTTTGTTTTTGTGTGGAATGTATTGACAAAAGTTGGATGGGCTCCCTTTGTTCTTGGTTCAAGCATTTAAGTCCCTAATGTGATGCAATGCACATTCAATCTGACACGGTTATACAGAATAACAGCGTTATGCAGCATTCAACAGCCATTTATGTTGGTTATCATTCACAGAAATATTTAACCATGACGGAAAAGCATCTGCATTCTAACACTAAATCACTGAGGAAGATCGATCAGAGTCTCTTCAGGCAAACTGAATGATTTCCAGCATCCAGACATCCATCATATCAGCATCAGAAAGTCTGATGTGTCTGATATTTAGTGAAAGGCCAAAACCAGCCCGCTGTTAACGCTTTAGCATGCAGCACAGCAAATCCAGCAGGATGCCTGAGAAAAGGGACACAAGGACGGGAGGGGGGTGGGGGTGGGGGGGTGGGGGGGGGTCACGACAAAAAGAAGGGGAGGATAAGAGGAGGAGAGAGTAAAGGCAGAAAAGGAACAGAGAGGAGAGACAAGAGGCCCAATTGACTTTAGGGCCTCACTTGTCTTTCTCGAGTCTCTCAATCGCGCCCTCACTGTTCCACTCTCTCACCCCGTCTCTCTCTCTCTCTCTGTCTCTCACCCCCGTCTCTCTTTCTGTCTCTCTCTCTCTCTCTCTCTGTCTCTCTTTTCCACCGTGCCAAGTGGTTGGTTTTGTCCATGCATACCGGGCTGTGGCGGTCGGGGGGTGCTGGACGGGTGGAGGTGGTGACTGTTCCTGTCGCTGACTAGATCATATGTGACACTGTAAGCCCTTTTTACCCCGGCGCAGCCCTTCTTAAATCCTCTTCTGTGCACTGAGTGACAGCGGCCAGACGTCCTCCAGCTTAGACTTTAAAAGCTTTTTTTTTTTTCTTTCCCTCCCCCTGCCGCGGGTGACGTGCAAACCGTCAAACCAATGTTTTGATTTTTTGACTTTGCGTCCACGGCCTCTCGTATGGAAGTGATACAGACACGGTTTGTGGCCATGTGGATGTTTTCTTCCTGAGTCCACAAAAAGTCATGAAAGTGGAACTGACTGTTTGTGGGTAAATACTGTGTTCATTGTAGAGTCTCATCATTGACATCCCGTTAAAACTGTCCCTAACACTAACAGTGAAAGAAAAGCACATCCAATTTTAGAACTTTGAAAATGCTTAGGATGAGATTTGCCCCCATTTTTTTTTCCACAGAGGGAAATTTGTGTATTTGTCTCCAGTCTAAACATATCTCATACATTTGGGTTGTGAATGTTATGTGCTTTTCTCAGGACACATTGTTTAAAATGTTGTGTAAATGTTGAATTAATATGTCACTTGTCAGGGTTGTGTTTGTGTGTTTTCTTGGGTGCGGAGTGAGTTTGGGTTCTGCTGCCTGTGTTTCATCTCTCCATTGTTTGCAACAGATACTGATAATGACTTTTGATTTTTTTTCTTTTTCCTTTTTTTATTTTTTTCAGTTTTGCCGCTAGACTAAACAATTTCCTGCCAAGTAAACATTTTGTCGGACTTTGGTGTTCACCGTTTTAAGAAGCCCTTTGTTTGAGAGTTTACTGATTGCTGGTTTCACTTCCCAAGTCAGAAGAGAAGAACAGCATTGCTCTTTTGTTGTCTGAGTATTTCTCTCTGTCAAATTCCCACATGCCCACAAGTCTTGTTTTCTAGGCCGTATGTCTCGTTTTTTTGGTTCAAGTCTGGAGGATTTATTTAAACAAGAAATGATAGAAATTAAGCACAGAGCTTGTCCCTCCTCTCTTTTTTTCTTCCCCTGATCCATAAAATACATGTCAGGGCTGCAGGAAAGGTCACCTAACAAATGACACCCTTGTGCTAAACTGGGATTTTGACCCCAGAGTAACCAAAGGCTCCCACAATGCAACTGCTCAGAGGAATTAATCATCACCTTCTGACCCCGCGCGCTGACCCTCTAAACCCGGGAGAAAACCTAAAGGTGTTATGGATGATAGTGGAGGCTGAGAGAAAGCAGGAGGAGAGTGAGAGAAAAAAAAAGTCTTAGAATATGAGCTGCTTCCTCTCTCATGAGGCGTCTATGGAGCCATTATGAGTTGACAATTAATAGTCCCTGTAGGTTTCCTGAATGCTGAATTGAGACGAATTGTCTCTCGGCTATTCAGCTGCGTTCAAGCGTGCCGCCGGACAAAAAGAAAAGAAGAAAAAAGCAATGGCTGTGAAGGCGAATTACCCATAAGGCTGTTTTTTTGAAACATTTCCTTTCTGTTGCGCAGGCACAGGCCCTATGGGAAGACCACCACACACTTGCACACACACTCTCACACAGCCTAACACACCACCCGGTGAAGTGACCATCTCAAAACGCCAGAAATCTGCCAGAGCAGAACCACTCTAAAACAGTGATCTTTCAACAGCTCTTCTTATTGCGAGCCATGTAGCCGTGGGAGTGGGGAGAGAAAACAGATCACATTGAGTCTGACATTTGTTTGTTCCCACTTGACGTCTGAAGGCAGAAATTATATTCACTCACTTCAGTAGCCGCAGAACGTCAGTCGTTCCTTGCTTTTACAGACAGTGAGGCATTGATGTTACGGCCGGGCCGTAAATCACAAAGAGAGTGCCTCAAATTATGTGGAAATCTAAAGGAATGGGAGGCGAGGCTCCTGCTCCATGGAGAAAGTTCTGGATCGAAGTCTCTAAAATGCAAAGGACGAAGCCGGGGAGCGCAGCAAACAGTGGGAGATAATGAAATGTGCAGGCAACATGTGAAGGCCATTGAATTTTTTTTTCTAATCCGTTAATGATGTCTTAGAGCCCCAGAACTCGTCTTTGGCCACAGGATTTCTTCCCATGCTATTTTGTCTGCAGGGTTGAAGTGCATACAAATGGCTGGTTAATTAAGATGGATGGTACTTCTAAAAGGCCCATCTTCATGATAATAAGAGAGAGTTAAACGCGGAGCCTTGTAAGACCTCCGTGTAGCATGGATGTGCGTGTGGAGGTATGTGAGCACGGGGGGGCGGGGAGGGGTGGGTTTTACCGCCACACATGTATGAATGAGCAAGTCTTAGCCCACCATGTGATAGTTGCCGAGTTTGCGTTTTTTCATCCGTTTGTGTGTGTGTGAAAGAGAAAAGAGAAGAGGGAGGCAGAGCTATCACAAGGCCCTCCAGTCTGTTTCCATGAATGGCCTCAGCGGGGGGGGGGACTGTCCCTCATTGTCAAGTTATTTGGCAGAAGTCTTTTTTACGCCACCTCATGTTAAATTCATCAACATTTCTCTGTCATTTTTTTCTGTAAGCCCTCAGAAAGTCCTCAGATCAGGTTTTCTTGCCAAAGCTGGTTCCTGCGGAGGCCTTAAATGGCCGCGGCAGATGCATGGTCACCATAAATAGCCGTACTGCCGTCGTTGTTGTTTCGGTCACCAGGAATAACTCAGAAATGGTGTCAAACACTGTTTTTAAACTCTCGATGAGGACGACCTCTCATTAATCACACGCTGAAGACACAAGCCATTTTTCATACCTCCGAAATTAACATCGAGTCTCCTGACACAGCGCTACAGACTCATTAGTGTGTTTGTTTTATGTTTATCTATTTTATCTATTTATAGTATCATTTCTATTCACAACTATTTCACAACTTGCAGTTTCACAAGAGGCATGAAATTCTCTGTCGACACTCACCATTCACTCTCCCACTCACACCTACCAGCCATTAAGATTCTTTACTCAGCCTAAATGTGCATTTTTTTGGACTGGAGCAGCCTTAGAAAACCCAAGCGGACACTGGAATAACATGTTAATTCTGCAGAGAAAAGCCCTTGATTGGATGTGGGATGTGAAGTTCAAGATTTGTATTGTATGTTCCCGTGCATCCATCGGTGTCTCTAGTTTTGTTAATCAAAAACAACCTTGTATCTCGTCATACCAAACAGTTTAGCTTTACATCTTTATTTATGTATGGCAACAAACAGACTCCCGTCTGTGTCCATCTTTCCACATTAAAGGCCATGCTCTGAAGTTGTTTGTGCTCAGGAGGAGCTTTGAGGTGGCACTCGGGAGCACAGGTCAGCGTTAAGTTCGACTACTGCATGACCCCAACCCCCCTGAGCCACTCTGTCGCTCCTCCCACTGTTAATGTTTGCACGGCCTTTCATATAAACAGGGGCTGCAGGGGGTGCCTGGAGCTTTACACACCACAGTCCAAGTGCTGGTTTGGATTAAAGCTGGTTCACACACACACACACACACACACACACACACACACACACACACACACACACACACAAGCACTCCATACACATGTACTTACATTCCTGCCCCACTCCTCCACTCCGGCTTGTTTAAATGAGGTAAACAGCAGTTAAGTATCATCTTTTTTCAATTCTCACCTCAGCCTTTCTTTCCACTAAGAGCTCTGCCAGCCAGTGATGTGTTCGGTTCAACGGCAGTTCAAAAGTTAAATGTAAAACTGATTTTTAAGGACGTGGCTGGAAACTGGGATTCCTTTGTGATTTGGAGCACATTCTGTCTTAATATTGTGCTAATATTCAGCCTTCACTGCTCTTGAGTGCTTTGTTTTTCCTTGTGTGTGACTCGTTGAATCGAAATGAAAAGGGACAGAATTCAAACCGTGACCCTGTCGCCAACAAACAAGAAGAGGGAGGGGTGGGGACAAGAACAACATTGTCTTTGATGCTATCTGAACTCTGAAACATGATGGAAACCAGATCTAATGAACTGATAATGAAATCAGCTCCAAACATCATTACAGTAGGCTAATTGTGTAACCCAGATTTTGAGGTTAAGGAATTATCTTACAGCAGGAATGATGGGTGGGGGGTGGGGGGGAGGGTGGGATGTCATCACAGATGTGACTTGTTAATAATTAGGTCAAACCCAGACAGAGATCTTTCACTGGTTCTTTTTTTGTACACTCAGCTCCCGTAAATCTCCAGCATTCATCACTGGGTGACAGCAGCTACGGATTGGATGCCATGATAGTCTTTAAAGCCTTTCGTAGTCTTTCCAAAAGTCCTGGAAACTAACATAGGCTTTAGGGAAAGATGCCTGATATCTACTCTATATCACTTAGATTTAGTCTTTATCTGTTAAAATCCCACTGACATTACAGGCCATTTGAAAAAAAAATCTCCCTGTCTAATATATATTTACGATGGCTCCAGACAAATCAAGTGTAACACAAATGAAACCAGTAATATACTTTTTTGGATCACACCAGTGGTGGGAAGAACCAGTCAAATGTCGTCTTTAAGTACGTAGCTATAGTGTGTTTGGAAAAAGTAGCCCAGGATTGGCCCCTTGATGTACGTTCATGTCAAAAAACAAGTACGCATGGTGAAGAATGCTCCCTTTCAGTCTGTTAAAGTAATCATTTATTAAGCCATATGCAGTGTTTTTAATGCTATAAGTGGTCCAGATGGTGCAGACTACTTCATTATACACTGAAGGAGTGTGTTACATTGCAGCTGTTGGACAAAAGCTGAAACTTGTATCTCCGATTTTGGAGATTTTCTTTCCTTTCATATCAGTTGAAGGATTACATGCTTCCTAGCAGGCTGGAAAACATCCTCTTACCTCTTATCCTTTGTAAGAATGACTTCAAGTTTACATAAGACGGTGCTTGAAAAGTTGACATTGTTATCTCTAAACTGCAAAACGAGCAATTTCACTTTATTGCAAACTGTTCCTCGGCAAAGAAAGTGGTAATGGCAGCTATTAGAGGTGGAAAAAAATACATAAATACTGTTATATTTTCTCAGAAACAGTGTGAAATCTCCACAAATAGCAAAACCAATGTGAAATACTTAATGGTGTAATTACACTTATTTGCATGTACTGTCTTATAAATTGTATTTATGCCCAGATCTTTTTGGTTTCCAGTACCACAAAAAGGTTGAGAAACTGAAAGTCTTTGTGTTTGTGATCTATTTTGAGGCATTTTATGAGCAATTACAAAGTGCTGTGGTTCTCACTTTCTCTCCTTTCCATGGTCTGTGTGGTTTGAAAGCCGTAATTGGAGGTAATTGTGGAGAGAGCGGAGTGATAAGGCCGTAGACTCACGCAGAGTCAGTGGCACCAACATGGATACTGATAGACGGCTGATTCCAGTTAAGGTCTCCCTCCACTTTTTCACTTCAAAAAAGACAGACAACTGATAAAAAAAAGAAAATACATTTCTTTCCTTACCTCTTCAAAGCATACTTTTCACAAATTGGCTAATTATTTTGTTTTTTACCTTTCATCTCACAAGAAAATGCTTGTTTTGATGTTCGTCTAACCTTTTAATCCAGGGATACAGCCTACGCTGCGTTTAATAGGCTATGGCAATTTTCAGTGATGGCTTTGAATTGTGCTCTGGCTTCAAGGAGAGCTAAATCTTGTCTTGCCTCCATTAGATCTGCTCTGATCTTGCACAAGGTCTAATTAAACTTTCCATCGAACTAACTCCCAGGTAAGAAAAATAGGCAAAGAGTTATGGATGTTTATAGTGAAGAAGAACCTCAGTTTGCAGCACTCACGGCCGGATACGGGATCGCTAAAAATGGCAATCCATCACGATTTGTTTCCACTCGCCTGTGTGCCGAGATGTCAGCGAAGGCCCAGAGTCTCTGTGAAACAATACACTGGAGCAGATGACCCGGTGGGTTATTCGTTCTGTTGGATTATATGTCCCAGCAGAATCGCTCAGAGGGAACCTCTCTTGGCAAGGGTTTGCAGGGGGCTTGCAGGGGCCGGCTGTAGACAAACAATCTTTTAACAGTTGGTGAAGTGGTCCACTGAGAGGACAGCGATCCCCTTTATTAAAACCACTTGTCTGACATTGTCTCTCCACTCGCTCCCCTTGTTGGTTGCATAAGGCTGAGGTGCTTTGTGATCGTTTGCAGGCTCTCCTGCTTTGTTTTGTTTTGTCTGTCTTTCTCTTGCTCACTCATGCTTTTTTCTTTTTTCTCCTGTATTTCCATGGGGCTGCAACTTTTTTGGGGGGAACTTGAGGGGGATATGATCATATCCTGACTTCTCTCCTGCACAGTGCGTTGAGGTTTGGCCGGCGTCCAGCTTTGTCTGCTTTTTCCCGGGCACATTCCCATCGCCGGCACGCTCAAATTCCTGTCTCCAGAGCGCGCTTGCACTTTGCCGAGCCTGATGACTGCGGTTGGAAGATGAATTACAGTGCAGGCTTTTGTTTGACAGGTCGAGCCAGTTGCGATTGTACACGTGTTAAAGAAGCTGTACGGAAGAGATCAGTTTGACCTTGTCTTAATTATTTAGCTGTGTTTCCTTTTGTTGTTAGAAGACAGAGGCAAGATGGCAAATCCTACCAGTGTCCTTGAACCACTCAGACGATGGGTTCTTAAAGTCCTCCATAAATCTGGAGCCAAGGGTGTATGACATCCCATCCAAACTGTTGAAACAGCCTCAAAGAGAGGTAGAGAAGGAATTGAAGTTGAAGTTAAATAATGACAGCCTTTGTCTGCATATCCTCCGAGTTGTAGGAAATGAATTAGGTTGAATGTGCTGTTTTATCACCCGTGACTCACTTTTTGTAATTTCCCTCACACAGCAGGGCATTCATCAGACGTGCATGGATCGTGCCATACGGTTTTGAGATTAAGCAAGGCAAACAGACGTGGGCCTGGGCTTCTTCTAAATGGCCGGTAATCTATTTTCAAAGTTGAGAGCATGACAGATTCCTCTGTACAGTGCAGTCCCCTCTTAAATAGAGCAGAGAGGGTGAGAGTTTGATTTTCTGAGGCTCGTGGTGCTTGTTAGAAACCCCCAGGAGTTTAACGCTTTGTCGAGCAGTTGTGGGAATTATTGAGGACGTCCTTGCCGGCCTGCATGGGCGCGGCTCTTCGAAGGCTCCGCAGACAGCGGTCGGGAGGGATGTAAACTCTCCGTCTGAATATGAGACGCCTCAGTGATGACTCTCCTACTACTCTGGATGAGCAGAGCAATCGGAGCCTCGTAGGTTTTCCTGCTTCTGTTGGAATACTCTGCTCAGCAGCGCAGGCTGTACCAGGCTCTGGTCCTGTCCTCACGTTACACAAGGCCTCAGACCAGCGTAACCCTAGATAACCATCATGTCATATTAAACAAACAGTGCTTTTTACCTCAGATTGGATTGGTTTTGGTTATTTATTTATTGTTTGTCAGTGGACTTATCACGTTTCAAAGGATTTTATCATCGGCTCTCTTTTTATGGCATTGCAAAAATTCTTTTGTGCCGTTTAACCGTGCGCGCTGCGCCAAACCCTGAGTAATTTATTTTAACAGCATATGATTCTGGTTCTGAGTCTGTGATGAAGTGTTATATTTGGAATTGCTTTCTAATCTGTTTTTTGTCATCTGTAAAAAAAAAAAAAAAAAAAAAGGATGATGCAAAGTGGAATCATTCAATCTCAGCGGCCAAGTGTAATGAGAGCTGGAAGTCGGAGCTTCCCCTGACCTCTGACCCCAACTCGTCAGCAGCATCTAATCAGACATTCAATCATTTTGAAATGATTATTTCCTGCAGGAGGCGCACCCTGCTCTGTCTTTTTTTTTTATGATCAGATGAGCTCAACATTTACAGGCCAACTGTTGCATCAGTTGCACTCAGAGGTTGCATTTTTGCACCGGGTCGGTTTTGGAAGAAGTGTTTGTGCTAATGACACAAATTTCAAGCTCCTAAATTAGAGTTTTTATGGCATTTGCTGAAGTAAATATGCACCGTATTACTCATCAGTAATGCAAACCATCCCTCGCTTAATTAATCAGACGGTCTACTGGTTATTAAAACTCACTGACAAAATGAAGTATGTGTGCAGTCTACATGGGTCTGAGCTCAGATAATAGATCTACAGCTCCTGCAGAGACTTTTCCCTCTGTGTGTCTGTCTGCAGAGGACTTGGCAGAGCTGCAACTATGAGATATTTTAAGTGGGAAACATATTAAAACCTGTGCTGTTTCCACTTTTTAGATGTTGGGAAAATGGCAGTGGTTGTTTGCTCTCAGGGACGCAGGTGATGCTTTTACCTTCAGCCGTAACTAGAACTGTTTCTTCTGACTTTGGTTATTACATCGCGGCGGGATGGGAGAGTTATTTTGGTGTATTCTGTTACTCTTGAGGTAAAGGTCTACACTTTGATGTCTGCTGTCTGCTTGGCTTCCACAAACACAAAGTCTTTTTAAAGATGGCTGAAAGTGCAGTGCCGGTATTACAGAATGTGAATGAATGATGCAGCTGCACTTTGATCGCTTTAAGGGTCAGTTCGCCCAAACTGGGAAAGGATGCACAGCATTTTCTCAGTCAGGCAAGGAGGCCTTGGCGCAGTGGAGGGGAAGTTGGAAGTTGATTTCATTTGAAGCGAAAAGTGTTTTCTGCAAAACAGAATCAACATGTTTGGTAACTCTGCATAATAGTGCACAGACAGTTCCCTTCAACCAATTTCATACAGACTTTGTCTTTGTTGAATTTTTCATATGTATTTTTTTTTTCTATGCTTTGAGCAAGAAAACCCAAAATCCAGCCTTCTTATTTGTATCGGGGTCACCACAGAAATTTCAGATATCTCAAAATCTCAGCACAAGAAAACAAAACCATCTGCATGGATAGATGTTATTAGAGGTTACTGGAAAGAATGTCTTTTTTTCATTTCTCAACAAGGGTGAACCCATGCTTTAAATTTCAATTCCGTGAGTAAGTGAGAGAGGAGACTTGATTACATAACGTAAACCCAGACGTCTAAATTAGTCCACCTGTCATCCCAGCATATATCATTTAAGCTCTGGGAGTTTTTGCTACAAGATTAATTTATCGCTGCGGAGCTGTGGCTCCAGTCTCAACCTCTTGGACAAATATACTCCATCACTTAAGGTCTCATAATCGACAGCGCTCAGGAACCACTTGACGCGTGAATCATTCATACTGGCCCATAAATAATAAAACCCTGGCAGCCCGTTAGCAGCACCTGCAACTTGAAACAGTAGTTCGTGAAACACAATCTTTTACCTTGTAAACTAATGTGTTTCACCTGCCTCAGCCGGGGCGTCTGGCCCTGCCGCAGACAGGTAGAGGGAACGGATCCTCTCTTCCTGCTTCCTCCAATATCCTGGCCTTGCTTCCTCTTCCTCCGATGTTTTTTTTTTTTGTCTTTTTCACCACAGCTTTTTGATATATTCCTGTCCCACGGGAATCTGCCCTAATGCAAAGTGGAAGCGTGAGGCGTAATTATTTCTCAAAACCACACTTCTGCCCTAATTAGTTCACTCCTCAGAAGTGGGCCTTGCATTATTTACACATCAAGGGGACACACAGGGCGGGAGATAAATATTCATTGTTTGTTGACTTTGCCCCGGTCCCTCGGCTCAGGCGCAAGTTGAGTGGAGAGCCGCTGTCAGTTGCAGCTTGTTTATGAGACTTCTGCATCGCCGGTGCCCAGGACATAATCTGTCTTGTTCTCCTGTAATTATCTCCACTCATGCAGACACACAGACACCAATTCAGAGTCGGTTTAATAAGTGGACAGCGTCCTCTCCCCGGCTCTGGCAGATTAGATGAATAAGTGCTTCAGTGTCGAGTTGAGTGTAATTGTGAGCCGCCCTTCTAGGGTCGGAGTCACGGCTGCAAGCAGCGGCAGCATATTTTATTCAGCCAGCCTCCGACACCATTTGAGCCACGTCTCCCTCAAGCTTTTCCTTGTGGATCATCATTAATGAACTTTTTTTTTTTCCTCCAAGGGAGCCGGTGGCAGCTGTTACAAAGAGTTTCCTGCTACTGTTTTTGGGACATGTAGAGTCTCTGTTTTTCCTGTCAATAGCCGGGTCTGAATACGTCGTCATGTCTGACCTCCCACCGCGGTGGTCGTACGGCCTTGAGGCCCATTGTGTGCTCTGTAAAGGCCCGCTGGGAAACCGTTGTTGCTTCAAAAAGCTTCACCCATTGTTGACTTTTGACAACTGTTCTGTTCCCATTTCCTATTTCTTCTCAATAACGTGTAGCCTCATCTGCGTAAGAGTTCCAAAGAAGAGGAGGGGGCATCCAGTGATGCCTGGCATAAGAATTACCATAATCACTGTCAACATTAATGGAGATCCAATCGCTGGAGAATTCAAACACGGCTTTTCCATATTTATAGAGGCAATAAACAGAGAATGTGCAGCAAAATGTCTGTTATGATTCAAAAGCGAGTCGTGTTTACCGCCTTTGAAATGCATATTTGGGTTAGTGGAAGAGGTGGAGGGAGTCGCAGTATAAGTTGTGGGATATGAGTGGAAATGTAATATTTGCCACACTCGATACAGAACATCTGAAACCATAAATGTCTCACTCTCACTGTCTCCAGGGTTTCCACTGTGGCCCAGGCGTTTTGCATAAATGATCCTGTGTAACTGCGCCGTCCTGCTGTAGGTGGCGGGTTGTGAACAGTTAACTTACTGCAGCGAGCACGTGATTGCTCCAAAGGTTTTATTAGTCGTAGAGCTCCATTAGTTGGCTGCTTTTGTGATTCCAGTGTCATGTTTGTGAGCCACAGATGTGAGTCTGGACCCGCAATGTTCCAGGTTTCCCTAAAGGTGTTGGACCGGTTTGAGATCAGTTAAGCTCTTCCTCCCTGAGTCAACTCTACATGGAGCTGCTTTGTGAACGGGGTTATTGACATTTTGGAAGCAGGAAACTGCCTCCCCTGAATAGTTGCTCACTATTGTCCCAAATACAACACATGGACGAGATTTCCCTTGATTGAAATAGAGCCACTCATCTAGAAGCACAAAGAACAAAAGCACATGAAGTGGATGGAAAGGATTGTCCACGTACTTTTGGCCATGTCGTGCATGGTATGTGAGGGTATCAGGGGTCCTCAGGCTGCTTAATTGAGAAAACCATTCCAACACTTTGACTTATTTGAAATGACATCAATTATCCAAAAAAAAAGTTAATATGTTTTTCCTCTTACCAACACTGCAGCTGTATTTGATTTAGATTATCTGAGCTAACCTCTCTATATGGACATAGTTTATGTGCATGGGGGGTCTGTGGTCTGCAGTAATGTGTGTTTATTTGGGTTCCTAAGACATGGAAGTGAAAATCCCTGAGCAGCAGTCGGTTTACTCTCCTTTTACACTCACTGTAAGTCTCCATGGAAAAGAGCCTCAAGTCAGTTTGTCTATCGTCCACTTTTCCATGCGCTCCAGTGACATGAGGTACATGAGCTCTACCAGGGACCCATAGTACAGTCCTCAACATGTGGGAGGGGAAGAGCATGTGGGTATGAGTGGAACTGATACTCCTTTTGTTGCCACTACTACGACTACATTAGCCCAACAGAAGACGTTCTTGTTTCTCCTGCAAACTTGGAGCAAAGAGTTTGTGTACATCACTCTTTAATTAATAAGTTGAATTATGTGATTTACGTGCGACCTAGTCATCTCAAACCACATGAATTCAATCGAGGGGAGGCAGAGTTGGCAGTGGCTGCTCCCAGGTTCATTTTCTTTTAGTTCATCGAGTTAATTTTTGGTATGTTATTGAATTTGCCCACTGGCATATGCATGTGTCAAAATTACTATGATGCTGTTGCATCAAAGTTGACTCACTGGCCCGCAGGGGCAGATCTCATCAGCCGCTCGCTGCACACATAATTTCTATTAGACCTGGAAATAAAATAAATTTGGATAAAACAATAATTCAGTTCTTTTACCCTTTGACCTTTTGAGTCAATATACCACACGCCAGCAATTCACGGGTTTCCATTTTAGCCTCTGAGGAGTGAGATACAGCTTTCTGCTGCCTGCACGTTCTTCTTCATCTGAAAATAAGATTGATGCACTTTTGTTTTGTTTTTTTTTGTCTTTTTTTAAGCCATCCTAACAGCTGTTGCGGGTTGAATTTGGCCCAGTGTTAACGGAAACTGTGGTGTTTATTCTTTCTCTGCAGGTGGAGATCACGCTGCAGGACGTCAACGACAACCCGCCTGTTTTCCCTAACGACATACTTGATGTGACCATCGAGGAAAACGTTGGAGATGGCTTCAAGATAATGCAGCTAACAGCCACGGATGCAGACGAGGTAATGGCTCCCCAAGTTTCTATTCTGCCTGACAGTGTTTTTGTACTTTCCTCTGCCCGTTTTCCACTCCACTGCTTTCAGAATAGATATCTTGGGAGCGATTTGAATTAAAAATATGCTCTAAATTTTTGTTCCTACAGTGTAGGACCCACCATAGATTCAAATGGGTTTTTGAGGCCAGCTGTCAATGATGAAATGGAGTTAAGTCGACATTTAGTATCTTTACGTTGGACAGTTTTCATGCCAAAAAAAATCAGATATTCAGGGCAGAAACGCAGTTGAAACAACATTAGAGCTGCGGTAGGAAACTGACGGGCCCTGGGGAAACTTAACAAACCTTTAATATTTATTGTGAAGGTGAGAGTGGTGGTGGGAGGTGTCCTGACAGTTCAGTTAGATGATCTAATGGTAAGAAGCAAACTGTCCAGAAGTGAAAGGCCGAGGCAGGAACCTCATATAATGCCTGGTTCACATAGTCTGCGTGTCTATATGGACCTACTAAACCGCAGATTGACTCCAGGGCTTTGCTGCAGGCCTCGGCAGACGATAAGTAAAGACCTGACGACCCCGCAAAAGATTTGTTATTCGTAAAATATGACAGTGGGATTGAAACACATAACTGGAGGAATGTTTACATTTAGTTAAAAGCCACACTGGCCTAAGAGGGAACACAAGATTAGATTTAAAACCTGTCAATTGTGGTTATTTTAGAAAGAGTGGATTTTACACGTTAGACTCACAATATAGCATCAAACACGTAGCTGGGAGGTAAATGTTTGGCTCCAAATAAATCAAAAGCTGTTTTGATTGCGTGTTATTCTTCAAAGGTATCTTACTGAGTGAGGAGTAATATTAGTTGTTTAAGTTTAGATAAAAAGTTTGGCACAGACTTCAAATGAAGACTGATTGAACTGAATGAATATTTGATATAAAGTAACTCTGCTTTGCATCAGTGAATAGACTTAGATGAATTAGTTTAAGTTGAGATCTTTGTCAACACAACTGACAACACAAGATGACACAAAGTGGCTGAGACAGGCAGCGCTCCCTGCACCGCAGACACAAAAGACCACCAGGCTGAACCAATCTGTCCTCATACATTCTGAGGCCTCCCCCCTACCCTGCACACACACACACACACACACACACACACACACACACACACACTTGCAGAGTCGTACTTCTCTGTCTCACGTGTTGACGTTATCTGAGACGCGTTGAGGCCACCGGTGTCACCGGGCCTGGAGAGCGGCCAGCGATCGATTTTTCAGCCTGCCGCTCTGATAGTCCCAGCGCGCTCCCCATAGTTCGCATTACATCACCAGCTTCACTCTCAATTAGCCAAAGGCTCCATCTTTAGCTGCTTTAGGCAGGATATGGACATTAAATCCTGCAGTGAGCAAAACGCCGGCCCTGCCGGCATCTCCAAGGTCTGCGGTCCCTCAACCCACGCCAAAGGACACAGTTGAAGTGAATGGAAAAAGTCAGGCCGTCGAGGGGAGAGAGATTAGAAAGAGCGAATATGGACTCAAATTTAATGTTAAGTTATGAGGCCACACGTCTTTTATAGTGCAGCTGTTACCTCACCCCGGTCTCTTCGCTCTCAATGTGAGAAAAGTCGTGCAGAGCTTCACTTCTGGCCCGTTCACTTTTATCCGAACGCTATATCGACTGTAAATCTCAGACCTGGAGGCAGGTCAGTCTTTTCAGTCGGGGGATTTTAAGGACGTTATTTGATTATTTTCTTTCCCCAGCGCCAGTAAGTATTCACAGCTTTGATGTTTAGAAGTTAGAATTTTAGCATATGGTATTGAAATCAAACTCTGCAGTTGTTCACTTTTTCCTCGGATCTGCTTTAAAAAGTAGCGTCGCCCTGAGCAATCGTCCACAAGGTGAGAAAAAAAGGCTCCGAAATAATTTATTTTCACACAAAAATCGATTTGCTTACAAGTCGTCCAAAGTAACCAACCTAAAAGAAACTTTATTGAAGAGGGGCCACAGTTTGCTTCCCGACAGGGATTCAGAGGAGAAAAGAAAACCGAGAGACACTTAAAGAGAATTCAGTGGGGCCGTTTTAGGAATTACAGATTCTAGAGATGTTTACTCCAAACTTCACTGCCGCCATGAATAGGTTGCTAAATAGAAGGCTGTGCTTCATTCCGGCTCTCACTTGGAGCCAGATACAAGGCCAGCCAAGTCTTTGCCCACATCCTTACGCAGGAAACTTAAGTTGCGCTGACACTAAGCGCACGGAACGTATTTGGAGCCCTTGTTGAGAAAGCCACATGTGTGAGCTGGTTCAGAGTAGCCAAGAGTGCAAGCTGTTGGCCAGCTGACGGGCTGAATTCAGACATCATAATGATCCCGTCCAATTTAACTGTGCTACATGTGGGATTCATGTGTTAGGGCATTAAAAAACACTGTTTCTATGCATCCGTTTTTCACTGCGCCCGTTTCCACAGCCTCTACAAAAAAGAGAAGAAGTTGCATCGGGGTTGAAATAAAAAATGAAAATCTAAAAGTTTGCTCTTTTGTTAAACACAGGTTTTGCCTCTGAAAATGTTTCTCACCTCATTTGAAAGAAATTTGCTTTCTTTTTGTGCTCTTGGAACGCCTGCGAATGCTTTATTAGAGCTCTGACCTGATGTGGAAAATATGTCATAGGTAAAAGCGTTTCCTAATGAAGAAAAGTGCAACAATGAGCATTTTAGTAGCGAGAAAGCACGGCCTGACAATGTGTTCCAGAGGCCTTTACACCCACTCTGGGTATATTTCAACACTTTTTCTGTAGCTCAAAGCAGATTCACTGCAAGGCCTTTATCCTCAGACCCTCTGTGACAACACGCTTGTGTTTCGGCAGTCTGTGTTGTGATTGGCTCGCGTGTTGGGTGCTGGTTCGTACAGGAAGCTCGCTGTCCCCGCCGGCGCTGTCTGCTTCACACCTCTCACTTCTTATAAGAGCTGTGTGCTCCCAAAACCCACTCAGCTGCTAAATGAGTTTCCTCCTGCTGCCGTCTGCAACACTGGGCTCCCTGGAATTAATTGGTCAGCCCCCACCCACCCAGCAACCCACAGTGCCTGTGGAGAGTTGTAAAGTAGCCGAACCCTCGAGTGAAGGTCAAGAGGCCGAGCCGTCTGTGTGCGAGTGTGTTTGTGTGTCTAAGATCTTAACTACTTGTATTAGTTGAGTTTAGTTGAGGCAGATGGGACCAGGTGTTTTTTTATGTGTAAAAAGGCTTACGCCTGTATAGGTGTGTATGTGTGTGTATGTGTGTGTGTGTGTGTTGGCCCGTAGCCTAGATGGACCCCCCCACCCCCACCCCCGCCCAACAGCATCGCTCTGCCTTTGAACCCTATCAGAGAATTAATTGGCAAACGGCGGGCGGCGGGTTCCGGCCTGCAGCCCAGGTGGCTGATGGGATTGCCAGGTCTGGAGCCACTGATTGATGACAGCAGGGTCTTTAGATGAGCAGAGCCTCACTCCGTCCTCCTTCCTCCATCCTCCTCCTCCTCGTCTGCCTCATTTTTTTACTAGGCCTGGATCTCAGACCAGTTCTCTGGTAATGCAATGAGACATCAGGTCAGAGTCTTTATCCTCCATATAAAACCGAGCCATGGGAAAGAGATAAGAACAAGTCGTGAAGCTGGCCTTTCTATACTGACTCCATCCGTTTAGGTTCTGGAACGTCCAGAAGTGTCAGAGCATTAACACTGATGCATAAAGTCTGTTTAAGATCAAATTGGAGAATGGAAAGAGTCGTTCTGCAAATCAAATGTGGAGCGTGGAGTTCTCACCTAAAACTATTGCTTTGTGTACTTTGTTTTGATCTGCCTGGTGTCCTGAAGGACCCTTATTCTAAATTCTTTGCTATTTTCGTCATATATGAACTGAGTCTGCACTTGCTGTTTCATCAGGAGACTTTTGCACAACATTGATTAATGCAAACTGTAAAACTAATGGGAATGAACCAAAACAAAGATGCTGAAACAACCCAGCTTAAAACATGCAGCAGAGGGAATTCAGTCCCCGTCACTGGAAACCAGAGGGGCAAAGATGCTAAACAGTAACGCGCAGCACAACAGCAAGGGGTTGAGAAAAGTTTCACTTTATGCTCAACTCCTAAAAATAACACTTGGGTTCCCACGGAAAAGTGCGTCACGGTCCAGGAGGGGATGAATATGTAATGTATGTGCTCCGCACGTACAGGTCTGAATGCTGCTGCAGATTAAGCTGGAAGTCACACACAGCATTCCCCTGCAACACTGCTGCGTGCACACAGACAAAATATAGTACGCCTTGTGACCACCGCCGTCCAGCAAGCCCGTAAATGTGTCAATAAGAGGGGGCAGCTCATGGCTTAATGCGAGGGATCTCCATAAAAGCCTTCCCATTGTCCTGGCAAGATCAAACAGCATCAGGCGAAGATCAGACATGGCTGAAAGAGTCTCTTTTAGTTTTAGCTTTTAACCAGCTGTAACCAGAGCTTCACCTCGCTGAATAGCAGTAGCTTTTTGATGTTGCTTTTTTTCTTTTTGGCAGAAGACGAGGAGAGAGACAGTTGTCTGCTTTCTCATTGTGCTCTGCACAAATATAAACGTCAAGCTCTGTCGTCAAGCCTCTTTCAGTTGTCACATCGCATTCAGTCATCCTCTCCTATTGCAGAGCTCCTCGCTTTAGTGATCACATGTGTCGTGGCACTTGTACTTGTCCGAGGTAACAGGGGATCTATTAGCTGCATTTATAGAGGAACACTATAGCCCCAGAAGTTCAAAGACTGAGACAGTCTCACCACAGCATCAGCATTTCCTCTGTCCAGTGCGGCCGGAGATTCTCACTGAGCCAAAATCAGAATTCAATAAAAACTGTTTGTTTTTTGACCTGTTTCAGATGTAAAAAAAGAAAGCTGTTGCAGTCCTTAAATCTCTCTTCCATTGAGTGTTTCTTTTCTCCTTAAGCGATGAAAGAAGAGACGTCATCTGTCAAATTAATGAACTCAAGCTCTCCCCGTAGATAAAAAGAATAATTTTGCAGTATATTAATCCTCTTTCCTGTCAAGACACATACTCAGATTTATTAGATCTTGCAAACGCATTTCATTTTTTTATAGAAAGAAGATATCGAGGGTTTAATATTAGACCTAAAGGACTTGAGAAGACAGAATATTACATTAAAGTACTTAAAGTTTCCTCTCTCTCCCCTTGTAATTTGATTTAATTCATGTTTTACCAGAGAACTGAACACAAGTCAAGCTGTTTTGGCCCCATCTGCTTCCTCCCTCCTCTGTCCATATCTCTGCCTTTATCCGTGATACATTGCATGGTAATTTAGAAATCGCATGCCTTTCCTTTATGCCGTGAAGAAGTCTCAGTGAAGGGCTTCATTCATTCCAGACAAGTAGGTAGTTTGATCTGGATCCGTGACACGCTAACGTGTGGTAAACAGTCTCATTTCCTACTGGCGAGATCTGCTTTGATGCTGGTAATCATGATGCTCTTCCTGTCTTGTGGCCTGAAAATTCACAGAGGTCAGCAAAGTACATCCAAGCTCTTCGCCGTGAGAGAAAACAAACCTCCATATTAGCTAATTATCTGATTTTCTGTCACAGATTTCACACAATAATAAATGATAACATGTCCCTCTGTGCTCTACTTTGTCCTAAGGGTCCCAATGCTCTGGTGACGTACACCATCATTAGTGGAGCGGATGACAGCTTCCGTATCGACCCGGAGTCTGGGGATCTGATCGCCACCAAGAAGCTGGATCGGGAACGCCGCTCCAAATATTCCCTGTTGGTTCGTGCAGATGATGGGAAGCAGTCGTCTGACATGAGGCTGAACATCACGGTGGAGGACGTCAACGACCACACGCCCAAGTTCTCCCGGGTCACGTACTCGTTCGACATCCCTGAAGACACGGCAGCGGGTGAGTCCAACAATACGCACAGAATGAAAACGAGAAGCAGAAAGACGTAGAGTCAGCCGAGCAATGTTTGTCCCCTGCAAAAGCCCTCAGGCTGAACTTAGACAGCTCTGTTAAGGTCATCAAGAGGTTCAGATTATTAGGAGCAGCTCCTTTGTAGCAGTTTATAAAAGTATTTTTTCATTCTTTTAACTTTTTTATGTGACTGTTGCAGCTCTCCAAATTCCTCCCTATCTCCCTTAGGGGGAAAATTAAGAGTTTAATAGGTCAAAGGGACAGTAACTGATATTTGATTTATATGGAAATCCATCAGCGATCAGCAGGATTTACAACAATACTGACAACTGCCTGGCAAGGCTCCCGCGCCCCGTCACCGCTCGAAAGCTAGGAAAAGAAAGACGTCTATAATTCAGAGTCATCCAGTGAGGATGTGATTAACATACAGTCATTTCTGTCACTTCTGTCAGAGCTGTGTCTTCATCTCTCACAGTGAATGCACAAGTTTTGCCTCCTGAAGCAAATCTGTAATCATACATTGATAAATCAACCTAAAACTTACCCTATACAGATTTATTAAAGTAGATGCAGAATTAAAAAAAAAAAAAACATTGCGTGGTGGTGCAGTAAAGTCTGACTCTGGCCTGGCTGCTTGTCTTCTCCAGGCTCCATCGTCGCTGCCATCCTGGCCAGCGACTCCGACTCCGGGGTGAACGGCGAGGTGACGTACTCCCTGGAGGAGGACGACGAGGACGAGACCTTCCTGCTGAACCCGGTGACGGGCGTGTTCAACGTGACGCGGCCGCTGGACTACGAGGCGCAGCAGTTCTACATCCTGACGGCCCGGGCGCAGGACGGCGGCGGCCAGGCCAGCACGGTGCGCGTCTACTTCAACGTCCTGGACGTCAACGACAACGCGCCCGTCTTCAACAGCAGCGCCTACAGCTCGTCCGTGTCCGAGAGTCTGCAGCCCGGCTCCAGCATCGTCACCGTGGCCGCCACTGATGCTGATGACGGTGGGTGCATGGAAGAAGGAAACATTATAGTATATAGTATCCTAAGAGACCTAGTATAGTAATATGAGCACAATGTCCATATTTGGAATCAAACTAATGCTGATAGTAACTAAAAGACCAGCATCACCTGTAATTCTAAATTGTCTAAATACAATAAAATGATTAAAAAACTCAATTATAAATGAATAAATAAATAAATAAATAATTGAAACCTATCCCACAGCAATATTCAAAATATAAGTAATACAAAATGTGTTGCAATAAAAAAATGAAAAAAATGGAATAAAAATGTTTCTTTAAATCTTTGACTGATAGAAAAATGAGGCTCAGATCTGCCAAAAGTCCATAGTTTTTATAGTAGGCTAGTCTTTATTACATTTAAAGTCATTGGATTTTAGGACCATTTTTAGTCCCACTATTTCTTGACAGTTTACTAATAATACATTTATAAAGTTTACTAATAATACAGTTGAAAGCAGTGCCCTCCCTCATGGAAGACATGTTTAAAAGTATGTTTATATTATATCAAATATATCAAGGTGAGGTGCATTAAAACAAGTAAATTGTTAATAAATAAATAAAATAAATTCTGATCTAAATTCCCCTTAAATTACTCTTAGTTACAGTTGAATCAGTTAAAGTTGAAGAGATGTCAGTGTATGGGAACATCTCTGTGAGATCATACATTCATTCTGTGTAAATCAAGCTTGAGTGAGCTGGATGTGAAGCTGCCCTGGCGCTCTCTGCCCCGGAAGCACCAAACCTACATTTTATTTCTCTTCTATTTATTTTGCATCTCGCACAAATGATTTTGTGAGAAGCCTCCTCGGCGTGCGATGAAGTGGCCCGGGTTGCTGCTGCGTTTCAGGTGGTGGCTCCGTGTCTGTGAGGAGCGCTGCGGTGTGTGAACAGCCACCGCTACTCTGCGCCGCTGTAATTACCGCTGCACCCAGGCCCAGTGTGGTTACAGTGACCTACATTCCTGGGAAATACGCTGCCTGCCTCTCAACCCCAGTCTGGCTTCTCTCTCCTCCGTCCACATAATCTGACCACGTCGTCCTCGCAGATATTCCGTCGCCGCTTTCCACTGTCAAAATAAAACAGCGCCATTGTGAGCGCTTCCTCAGACCTGACCCCCGACCCCCAGACTTTGTCTCCAGACGCCGCAGCCTAAACTCACATGGAAGTAGCACTCCGGCTTTTGATAAGGGATTACTTGTGTACTGTAAATACACGCCGGAGTGTGGGAAGGTGCCGGCACTTTCCACATGAATACCCCGTTGAGTTGAATTACAGACGCTCAATTTAAGCTCATTTTAACCCCCAGTTCCAGGGGAGCGCTGAGGATTAGGCCAGATTTCATCTCTCCACTCGCTCACACAGTAGTTATCTCATTTGAATAAATGTTTGAGTTGCGAGGAATCAGAATGCGAATCGGTTTCGGAAGTGGTTTGCGAAGCTGTTGCTCTTACGATAACCATCTGTCATGGCGCATGAATGGATGGTCAGCCAGAGCCTCGACTGCTGCACCGCCACAATTTGTGGAAATGGATGTTGATAATGCACATAAGTGCACATACAGAGCATTTAACAATCACGGCTACAACAATGGATGCATGTAAAAATACCAACAGTTGACCTCCATGTTATCTGCTGGGTTTTTTTTGTTTTGTTTTGTTTTGTTTTTCTTTTTTTTTATTCACGGTCACACTAAAACAGTTCCCTTCAGATTAATTCATTTTGGCCCTGTGCCTGTCACTTGACAAGACATTTAGTTAAAAATACACCCTAACTTGAAGGTTAATTGTTTAAAGTAGGAGATGTGACATGAGAGAGCATTTTAGGTAATTCCAAGTCTAAAGTTTGGCACCAGGTGTTGTTAATTCTCTGGGAAAATAACACGTTTAACCTTGGAAGCAGAACACAAATGTGATTTAAACTCTTAGAGTGAATCTTCTGTCTGTGTCCTGCTTGTGTGTTATTGTTGTTGAAGTCCCAGACTGATTGCATTTGAGATGACGCCAAGTTCACTTAACAAGAACTGCTTTGTTGATTTGGGGTTGAAATGCAATTGATCTGCATTAATTAAGACAATTGAAAATTCTTTTTACAGGCAAAACAGTGAAGAGTAGAATCAGAAAACAATGTTGAACTAGGTTTCCTGTTGAACTTAACGTAGATAATGTTGCATAGTTTAACAGTCACGTTAAAGTGGTTCAAAATTTTTTTTTTTTTTTCGTTCTCAGTCCTTGGGCTGTTTGGACTGAACTTGGGGAGACAGAGGCTTTAATGTTGATGCCCCCACCCTGTGGCACTCACTCCCTAAACACACTGCAAGTTATTTGGCTCTTACCAAGAAAACTTTTATTGAATTGTCCTATATTTCCATGGTTTTGCATATGTTGGCATCTATGAGCACCTGTAAAATCATGGTAAAATTAAACTGTATTATTCTATTATTTCCCAGGCCCAAACGCTCAGCTCCTCTACAAGATCGCCTCCGGGGATCCCCAGGGCCACTTCGCCATCACTAAGGGAGGCGTTCTCCAAACCAAGAAGGTCCTGGACAGAGAGACCCAGTCCTTCTACAACCTGGTGATCACAGTCAACGACCTGGCCCCGCCCCCAATGACCCGCTTCACCAGCACGGCCCAAGTGTCCGTCATCCTCCTGGACGTCAACGACTGTCCTCCCACCTTCACCTCCCAGAAGATGACGTACATCCAGGAGAACACGCCCGTAGACACCGTGGTGTTCTCCGCCCAGGCCACCGATGCAGACAGCGGACCCAACAGCTACGTGGAGTACTCGCTCCGGGGCCCCTTCGGGAACAAGTTCAGCATCGGAACCATTGATGGAGACGTTCGACTGGTGGGAGAGCTGGACAGAGAGGAGCTCTCCAACTACACCCTGACAGTGGTGGCCACAGACAAAGGCGAGCCGCCTCTGTCCTCCACCATGGACGTGACCATGATGGTCCTGGACGTCAACGACAACACGCCCAGCTTCTCCCAGAACATCTACGACATGGAGATCGAGGAGGACACGCTGACCGGGACCGACATCATCCAGGTGTTCGCCAGCGACGCTGACGAGGGCACCAACGGCCAGATCCGCTTCTCCATCTCGGGAGGGAACTCCAACTCTGACTTCAGGATCGACTCTGTGACGGGGATGATTTCTGTGGCCAAGCAGCTGGACCGCGAGGCGCGCTCCTCCTACTCGCTGGTGGTGCAGGCGTCCGACCGAGGCAGCAGCCCGCGGGTGGACAGAGCCTCGGTCAACATCGTCCTGCTGGACGTCAACGACTGCTCGCCCGTCTTTGAGCTCTCTCCATACACCGTCAACGTCCAGGAGAACATGGAGAACCTTCCCAAAAACATCCTGCAGGTCAGTCTGTTTTCCTCTTGTCAAGGCTCTTACATTTCATTGAAATGTGAGACAAGATCATAAAGAGTGACGCAATGGAAACATTTGACCTTGAATGGAAAAACATTGCTGGCCAAAGATGTAGCTCCAAAAACATCAACATATCCTCTTTCTTCTATACATTTCAGACATTGATATGAGAGTTGCCAATTTTGACTCTTCTGACTCATTGCGTTTGTGCTCCTTTGCTCCATGTACCACTTAGTTCAGTAACAAGCTGCTTAACTTCACTTCTTTGCCAGGAACGTAAAGTCACATGTAAGCAGACTTAAAGCCTATGTGCTTTTGTCGGATGAGCTGGAACGGATGTTAAATCTATGTTAAAACAGTAGCAGTAATATCCCCACACCAAAAATAGGATCTTAAAATGGCTAGTTAAGAAGAACCTGAGGCATTTCCAACCAAACCAATGTTCTTCAACAACCTCTTTGGTAACACCAGAGATTAGAGATAAATACAGTGTCCCTTTTATAAAATAGATTAGACTGAATAAATAATATACACATTCACTTAAAAACTGTAGAAAAAGAGAGTAATCAGACATTTTATGGGAATCATTCTCAGATGAAGTAATGACAAATGTAAACAGCTGAAATACACTGTACATACACACTAAATTATATTGATTAATACAGTGCAGAATGGAAGCAGTCGGACATCATTAACCTTCATGGATGGGGCCCACGGATGGAAAACAAGGCAATGTTTTGAATGACAGTTCTGGGACCTTAAATCAGCTAATGCCTTAACCAGATTTGTCGTAATACTAACTTAATAAGCACAGGTATGTGAGCAGTATTAGTGAACTAGAGTAAACTACTTTCCACGGTGGTCTTATTTTGCTAAACACCATGACAAATATGTGACGGAAAAGCGATAAAGAAGTGATATATAAGCTGCACTTTGCTCTGTGCAATTAGACCTTTATAGGATTCCCTGATGTATGAAACCGAGCTAAATTGTGTGAATGAGCAATTAACGTCCCAGCCGCCCTGATGACTAAATGAGCCATAGTTAAAAAATGGGGGGAACGACTGATTTCCAATGACGGTGCTGTTCCACTCTCTCTTGCTGGTGTGTGTACCTTGAGAGGAAATGAGGGCTCGGTTATGTGGTGGGATGGGGTCCAGACGTGGTGGGTTCTGCCACACAAAGACACACATGTGCAACCCACAATGCTTCTGTCAGAGCAGCAACACGGGGAAGTATAATCGTGCAGCATGAGGGAAAAAATAATGGTTTCATACTCAGAAACTATTATAGTGAATGCGTGTCTGCCTGGTGGGTCCAGAACAGCTCTGAGTGGAGGCGTTGCTGCTTTTATTTCTCTGGATTCCCTTGAAAAGTCTGATTAGGCAAAGTGAATAAGTAATGAGCTTCCTTCCCTTCACAATTACCTTCATGGTGGCGCTCAGCACCGTGATGGTGATTAACCGTCAGCTGCTCCGATGCTGCTGGTTCCACTGGGCTGCTCCCAGTTACATGTGGTCGTGTGAATTGGATTTCTCAGTGCGCCCCGGCAAGAATGCTCCACTAATAAAAACAACAGTGAAATGTGCAGGAATGGAAAGGGTGTGACCCTCGGCTGTTGACAATAAACAAGTAGATGCAGGGAATAAAGTCGTTTATCATAGTCTATAAAGACACATATTTGCTGTGTTTGTTATTCCACCATGGAAAGTAATTAAGTATATTGTGTCTGCACCTGCAAGGGCAAATACTGAAAGTATATAATTGAGAAAGTGAATCAAAACTCCCAACATAAAGCACATCAGCAGCAGTGGGAGTAGTTGAAATAAACAGCACTTTAACCAGCTGTAACATCAAACTAAGTCACACCAATGATTAATTGATAATGGGAATCCAGTAAAAATACTAAAATCCTCAAAGGGCCCATTCATTCAATTTGTTTTTCTTAAGTTATTAGTCTCTGTAACGAGGAAAAACTCCACAAAAGCCTTTATCACAAAAGAAACAAAGTTTATGCATCTTCCACTGAGTGGTGGAAGATATGCTCAAGCAATATGAAGCCACTGGAGTAAATGAGGCTTCTTCCATCTTCCTCATTTATTGTAGAATAGGAAGACAGTGGAAGACAAGACAGTTGAAACCATCTCTGTTCTTGTGTTTCTTCTCACCTAGGTCATCGCCAGAGATGACGACCAGGGCTCCAACGGGCAGCTGAGCTACGTCCTGAGCGGAGGCAACGACGAGGGCGCGTTCAGCCTGTCGTCCAGCGGACAGCTCAGCCTGACGCAGACTCTGGACCGCGAGACGAAGAGCAAATACATTCTGCTGATCACAGCCAGCGACTCAGGTAAACCACAGGACCAGCGATTCCATCTTGAAATGCGTGATGGGTGATTTCATGCTGGAGGCTTTGTAGCATCGTGTTTCAGTTTGCACAGTTTCATAATCAGCCGTTTCTGTGTGAACCTCATATCACTCAACTTAAAACTATCATCCAGGATGTGAATTTTAGTGCGGGCTTGCGTACATGTCTTTATGATGGATGGGAGGATTTGAGACTGTGTTGTACATCATACAAAGACTTTGGAAAGTTTCAGGGTTTCAGATTAATGTTGACAGAAAACAAGAGGTTTGAAAATTCTCTGGATGAATAATCACCAACATAATTTACAGATTAGTTCGCTATGAATGTAATCATCTATTGAAACTCAATGGGTTCTCCTCAGATCAACATTGAAGGTTTTTTCTGTGTGGCATTGAGAGGGCAGCTGATGCCATCTCAAAATGTTTGAGAGATATTTCTGACAGATAATTCTGTCTCAAAGCATCTTTTATCACTTTGCGGTGTTTCAGAATCAGTTGTTTATGTCTGAGCCTGGTACCACACTCTTCTCCTTAAACTTCATCATCCGTGATGGGTGTATTTTGGTGAGCTCCGAGCACTGCGTCACGCTGTGTCCTCGCACTGTCGGCTCCGAGCTGCGCTGCAAACACATTTCGTAATCGCCTGAAAGAGAACCATTTCAAGAAAACTAACTGCAGTGTCAACAAACATCATTTTGATTTCAGAGTGTGCTCAGTGCTCTTTTCGTGTGGCACGATAAGATAAACACTCCGGAGTTTTTAGCTTGCAAAATAGTGGGTGTCTTTTGACCCGCTCCCCAGAAGTCCTTTTAGCGGACTGCATTGAACGGCATCCTCTGTTTATTTGGATACGGCGGTAGGGCTTGTTATAGCCAGATAAAAGGTTAACTTGTTATTGCATAGAGGCCAGTTAATGTGCAGTTAAAGGAGTACATGCGTATCCCCGTTGCAGCCAAATCACATGGTATGGCAGTTAAGTATATGTTTCCTGGAGCTGCTCTGGCACGGCCGTCATGGTCTGAGGGTGGTTCCGTTTCATTCCTGGACCGACCATGTGACCGGCCCTGACGCTGGGTATTTTTGACCGCGCGCAGGCTTTAGTGAGAATTGGAACTATATCACATGTGGAGAGTTTGCTTGTTGAAAAATGTAAGAGGGTTGCTTGTGTTTGGAGAATGCTTGTGGAGAGATTGTGACATTTTTGGCAACTTTTTCATCACATTCGTGGCAAAATAAATTGTGCCACAGTATCACGTTTTCACATAATTGAGGCCGAGTGATGAAAGAAAATCTCCTCTTCCTTCTTCTCTCCCTTGTTAAGGTTTTCTTGCTTCATATAGAGCTCAGAGGTTTATGCCACATGGACAAAGTTGCCCAACAAGCGAACGTACTAATTAGGATTCGATCCCTCTCTGTATGCTTCACAAGGAGTCCATATTTAGAGCCCTGACAACAATTCCAAAATATTTTGACAGGACGTTTCAGTACAATGTTGGTGAGAGGCAAAGAGAGGGATTTGGGGTAGAATATCAAAATATGAAAAACCCCATAATCATAGTACAGGCCAAATTACCCAGAAGCATTTTCTCACATTTTTGAGGCCTGGGCTGAGACAGTGGGGGGAAATGGTTCTCCCAGGCGCGATCTGGCAGGAAGCGTTGAAGGTGGATGGTGCAGACATGTCTCCAAGTCTGCTGTCTACCATGACCCATTTTCAAACCACAGACATTTATCTGAACATGGCGAAGTCTGCCTTCATCCTCCTGTGCTGCCGCGTTTGACTCATTCGTCACCGGCAGAGAAGAAGAAGAAGAAGAAAAGCTCTGGCGGGTTTATTGTGCCGCTCGTCGGGGACTTCAACCATCTGTTCGTCAAAAAATGATGTTGCGTTGTCATGTGTGAGATGTCGTTGTGACTTCTGATAAGACAAATGTGCTCAAATTTGTTGTCTTTTTCAAAAGTTTTTCTGTTAGTATTTCATGAAGTGACTTCTGTGTGTGCAGACAGGCCTGAGTCTGTGTCCTCTGGGTGTCCTGGGATATTTTCAGTCATTTCAGAGAAGGTAAACTCATTAATCGCAGCCTGAGCGAAGCTTCAGGAGCGTCTGCGTGGCTGTGCTGACTGAAATCTGTCATGATGTGGATGGAAACAAAGGAGCTCGCCGGGTGCTGCTTTCCCATGATGCCTCCTGGCTCGGCACAGCGGCAGGACTTGGCGAACGCCTGCGATTATTTCAAAATCTGAGCACGGCCACCTGAAATGTGGCGTCTGCGCAGGCTGCTTAAATGTGTTTTACAAGACGTCTTGTTGAGAGGGAGGCCTGGAGATCAGAGCATTTCTGATGTTTCTCTCTGTCTCTCCTCCATGTTTATGGAAATATGTACGCAGCGTTTGTGAGTTCACGAGTCGTGCAGATAGTTGGAGGCAGTGGGAGCTGCAGGTTCTGAGGCTGATGGGAATGTTGGGCCAACATCTGCTCAGCAACACGCAAGTTCTGCCCCCATAGAAGATGGGAAAACAGCAATGTTACTGGAAGGGCCATTCAGTGCAGTACGTGGGCATCTGTGGTGAAAGGAAACTTTTTTTTCCCATCTGGTGTAAAGAAAATATTTGATTCTTCACAAGCTCAGATTGGGTAAAGTTGTTGAGTCACATCTTCTGTGTGAACTCAGTAACAAAATATTGTTAACAGGGGCCTCTTTCAGTTTAGCATTGAACAGTTTTCCAGTAAATGTGGAAGAGGCTCTCAGGGTTCATCTCAGGCTGTGGATAATCGTCCATTTCAACAACAGGTCAATTCTGCCTTTAAGGATTTGACCCTTTCGTTTTACACACACTTTCACGCCAACATGTTTTGGGCTCTAGACTGTTGTTTAAATCCCAAGTCAATGACATAACCTGCGATGATGTAATGAGTCAGATTTGACGGACTTTGATGTAAAATCGCCATGAAACTAGGGTGCATGAGTGAAGTTATATGCTTAGCTGTGTCTGCATGTCCGTATATTGTGTGTGTTGTCGCTGGCCTGATCCTGTGGGAGTCTGCGTGTGGTGGTGAGAGCGTCCTCGGGGTGCATTGACATGCACCGTGTTTGGTCACATTTATTAAAGAGAAGGCACAGTAAATCCCTTGGCCCATGCCTATTATGGCGGATACGGTCGCATAGAAATCCCATGTCTTTCACATGCCTCCAGCCCGTCGCTCCACAGTGCCACACTGTTTGTATATGGGCTTTTGGCGAGTGGGTGAGGGGAAGTTTTTCGGGGCTAAACGACCGCTTAGCAGATAAAGAATTTTAATGACCATCCCTATTTAAAAGCAGGACCTTTTATTCTCTCAAATGGCTCCCATGAATCTGGCATATAAACCCTCTAGCCCTCTTGGGATTTTTTTTCCCGCTGACTTCATTAGTTGAATAATCATCTGTCAGTCGCCGCTCTGTCGTCAGGATTCAAGCTAGAGCAACATTTAACCTGAGCTCACGTCTTTTTATCTCAGGCAAATAAAAAAAAAAATAATAATATAGAGAAAAAGACAAAAGTCTGCTGATAGCACAGTGTCAAAATGTGGCCGAGGCGTCGCTAGATCACTGTCCAACGCTTGCCACAATAAATCTTTAATGGGGTCCATTTCTGAAGGTTTCAGCCAGTCTGCAGTCTAGTGGCAACACAAGACTCAGCCAAATAAAATATCAGGTTCCTCAAATGAACTTTAACAGAGCAGTAACATTCTGGATCAGCTCTTAAAAAACTGAGCAGTAACAATGTGGTCTTCAGAGTTTTTTCCTATCGCCTGTTTTTTCTTTTCCACTCCCTGGTACATTTTAACAATTGCTGGATCTGAATGTTTGTGTAAATAGCTTTAGTAAGTAATGGGTGGGAGGGGTTAAAAAAAAATAAAATAAAGGTGCTGTGGGTTTGGATGATTAGTGCCTCAGCCTGCAAAGATCCACTTTTTAATGATGTTTATTTGCTGTGTTTCTCTCAGGAGCCTGGTTAGCACATTGCGTTCTCACAAAACTAATTATATCAGAACTGGTCGAGGCTGTTCTTGACTTCTTTTCTAAATAAAAGAACAGTTATGTCTCCTTTTTTTGTGTGAACGCGCATGTGGGCTTTCACTCTTTAACACTTTTCCAAAGCTTTGCTTGGGATTTATATGGGCCATGTATTAACATTATGGAGTTGTATTATGAGCAAGCTCTACTGCCAGTGTACGTTTTCCACCTCGCACGCTGCTTATGATCTGTTGGTACCGCTGTGTCACCATAAAATGGAACTAAATGGTCCACAGATGCACTGCTAAACAGGGATTTCCAAATATTCACACACAGAGCAAATAAAAGCACCATTGTAATAAAAACACAAAAGGCAAATCACTTTATTAAATTTCGCCACAGGCCCTAAACTATGAGAAAAAGCAGCACTGATATGCTTTCCTCCACCGCCTGCAAACCACCAAACTCTACCCGGAACATATGGGGAAGATATTATGCAAAAGCATTCAGACACAGCACTCCATAAATAACTTGTGAGCAGAGTAACATTTTAGGTTTAATTTGACGAATGCCTCTGAGATCACTGCGTTATTAGAAATATTCTTTCCCCCCTCAAACCGAGGAACTGTTCTCTTCTCACTCAGATATCCCTTTACACTCGCTCGCTTGTTCGCTGTGAGAAAACCTCTGTTTACTCTGTCGTGTTTGGCAAACGGAGCAGAGGGACAGCTCGCACCCTGCTCTCAGCTCGTCCCAGGCCTTTCACGGCTGCTGGACGGGGCCACATTAAAAGAAGCTTTGTCGCAAAGCAACAGGTTCTCAGAGGCAGAAAAATGTCAATTTTGCCTCCGTGGCGGCCAATTCTCCCCCTCCCTCTCTGAGTAATGATGTGTCTTATTTACGCTGTCCCTTAAGAGCACAATCCAGCCGCAGTCCATAAACCGTAATTAACCGTTTAGCCTTAAAATTCAGACTACAGATGGGCTGTCTCATAAATTTACACATTCATCCATCTTTCCTAAGTCAACCTGTCCTGGACTTCCCAGGTTTAATGAACCTGGCTTGTGTGGACGTCCCGGCTCCGTCTTTTGTTTGTCTGTTTATTGATGACACATCAGCCAATACATATTGAAGGAAGAGATTATCTCTTGTGCCAGCAGAGACACTCAAACCTGCTTCTTAGCACGGCTTAGATTGAGCAGCTCGGGGGGCAACTTGAAGGCTTTTCCCAGGAGGTGGGTGCTGCTGTTTCCCTCAGATCGACCCCCCGCCGGGCGCTCACAGCAGCGCGCGCTCTCGTGGCAGCTGCAGCGGTCAAAAAACATGCAGCTTAATGGTCATGTATTTGTACCCCCTCCGGTTCAGAAAGTATGGCCAGGGCACCTTCATGGAGGTTAATGTGATTTGTCTGGTGGTAATGTACACTAATAAGGTGCTTAGACCCTGCCATATGTTTATGCGAGACAATACTTTCCGGGCTGAGAGGCTTACAGAGAAAACTGTCTGTGGATGTGCAATGGAGGAGGAGGAGGAGGTGACAGATGGTCAGATGGTCCCAGTTTAGTCTCAGGGTCCTGAAAGCTTGTTATTTTGGACGCAGATTCTTTCGGAGGTTATTCTGGGTTCTCCCGTTTTCCCCAAACGTGATCCATGGCGAAGCAAACCGCTTAGATCTGAGCTCGAGCGCAGCCATGAAATATTAGCAGACAGAGTAGAATGTCATCTGCGCTGCCAGTTTAACAAGCACTTTAAGTTCTTTGGGATTATCGTGAAAAATCAAACAGAGGGTCCTGTTTTGGTTGTCACTGCCCCAACTGTGTCATTCCCACATCAGAGGAGAATGCGCTGCGTTTAATGAAATGGTAATGGTGTTTCTATATTCAATTAAGGAGGCGAGGAGTCGTCGAGCAGACTGAGCTTCCCAACGGATTCAGCTGCTTTGTGTGAACCGGGAACACTGACGCCAGCTACTTTATCCCACAGTGTAATGGCTGCTCACAGGTCAGAGAAAGCAGTTATCTGAATACCATCAGTGTGATGTGTTCCCATGGAGGATCTGGGAAACAAGGTTATCACCAGGAATTTGCTCGGACTTGTGTTTTATGGTATCCATACCACTTCAGAGCTCACGGCTCTCTGGGGCGAAACTGCCTCATGGAAACACGGTACCACAAAGTCCAGTATTTTCTTTGCTGATTGAGGGAGCACGCCTCTCTGGAGCTGAACCCCGTTTCCTCGTGCACTATAATAACCAAGATGAACTTGGATCAAATGTAACCACACACACTCGAAGGCAGGAACAAATTTCTGGCCAGAGCAGAAATTGCTGGTGTAAAAGTACACAGTTTATCTTAAGTCTGGAGCGACGATGTTGATAAGCTCTTGCGTGAGGTAAATACAGATGATGTGAGGCTATAATCACTGGGAGAGCAGTGTCAGGTCACGGCGGTTTGCTTTCCGAACTGACCCGAGATTAACCCCCTGAAATAAGATTATGCTTCCAACACAATCTTCACACAGAGGTGAGGTAGTGCCTTGATTGCCTTATCTCTTCTGGCAAACAAGTGATCCACACATTAGTGGTCTCACAGCATAATGATAACAAGAATGCAAATACTTTGGCGTTCTCACACTCGTCCTGTCTGTTTATGTCTTCTGTCTCTGGCCTCTTTTGATTTGAGGCAAATACAACTCAGGTTATTTCCAGCCTGTAGAAAAAAAAAAAAGAAAAAAGATGCAAAATTACAGTAGAAAGAAAAAAAAAGGAATAAAGGGTCTGAGGATGGGATTTGCCAATGGAAAAAATACTTTTCTAACCACAGTGCATAGCAGCCACCAGTAGGCAGCTGATTCCCTGCTGCAAATTTCCACCAGCTCTCTTTCCATGGCAAAATGATGTCATTTGTCGTATAGAGAAGGGCCAGGTTGCACTGCCAGATTTAGGCATATTTCCTCACCGTATCCTCAACCACCGCAACCCCTCCCCTTGCTTTATCCCTCTCCCATTCCTCAGCATGTGAGGTGACACCAACCCTGACGCAGCCGTCTGCATCATTGACCCTGACACTCGTCCCCTGGCTTTTGCCAGATTCCAGCAAAGTCTGTTTGGAGGAGATCCTGGCATTTCTCAGCCCTCTTGGAGAGAATTCCTTCTCTGTTGAGTCACTCTGTCTGAACAGTGGAAGGAGAGGAGGATAGAGGCTATTTTGTCCATAATAAACTCCCCCTCGGTTTGTTTCTCTTACTATTACAGGTATGGCATTCAGAGGAAATTTAAGAATCGGAAACAGACGACATACCCAGCTCCGGCTGCTGTCGCGTGAATCTCAAGAATGTCTCGCCCCGACCAGAACTATTTCAAACAACTGTCATTTACATATATTTGCATACCTGCCAAGATATAGTGTTCCTTGATGACTAAATCTGTCAGCCCACGTGATGTAACAAGATCGAGCTGAGCTATTAACACGTTGGACAGCAGGTTTGGGGGGAAACAGCTGCCAGGGGTTATGTGATATGAGTGAGCCCCGGGCGGCTGAGGAGGCACGTCCCGGGGCTGCACCGTGAACATACGCACCAGCAAGATGGTAAAAACGCTCCATCTGAAGCTGCGCTTGTCAGCAGGGGCGGGGTCAGCACAGGTTCAGGGTCGCACAGGGGAGGGGAGGGGGAGGAGGAGGGCGGGGGGGGGGGGTCTCTTTGTACCTTGCTTACTAAGGATTAGGTAGGCTAACTCAGATCTGTGGGACAGAGCCCCTGAGGTGTGCCTGCTCATGTGGGATTTGTTGGGATCGGTTTGTTTATTTCTGTGTGGCGCAAACTGGCTCTTAATGTCAACTGATACCATTTGTGATTAATTCATTCACATGAAGTTGAATTGAATTGAATTCAGTTGTATTGAATTACAGTATAGATCAAAATAAATTACTTTAAATGTCCCCAGGAGGCAGTTTGAGGGCACAAAGAGACAAAACAGCTCAAGTCACATTTCCATTTAGGCATTTTATCCAGTCACTCACTCACTCACTCACTCATACTTAACCTTAATTTCATTTTTGCCACAGAACATGTAACAAATACTTCATGATGCAGATAGACGAAGGAGAAAAAGCATCCAAGCTTCATTAGAACAGAGTACCAATGGATAGTTCTCTACCTTCATCAGATTACCAGAAAATTTAGTTTGTGCAATGGTTAAGAGGAGAATGCAGTGGGAGAAGGGAAAGGAGAATTAGCATTAACATAACAAGTACAGTTTTCATTTAGGTGTAAGTGGTTATGAATGCAGCAATGTCCATCGTAAATAGAGGGAATAAGATGGAGATGGAAAAGTGAATTGTATTGAATTGAAGGTCAGAGGTCACCAGAGTGGCACAGGAAGAGTTTGCTCTTTTGTTGTGTTTTTTTTTTTACCTCAAGGCAATAAACAGGTTGTGATGTCACTTCCTGTTTAAAGTGAAATGCCTGGAAGGAGGGCAGTACACACACACACACTGGCCTGCTTCCGCTCTCTGTGCAGAAACAATACCACTGAAATGCAGCAGCAGCACTTGCAGAGCGACTGAAGGCAGTTTGAGATCATAGATGTACAGCAGCTGGCTTCGTATTGAAAGTTAAATATTTCCTTCATCCACTCCGCCTCCAGGCAGAAGCTGAGGACAATGTCGCTAAGCTGCCAGAGCCACTTATCAGCCCGGCAGCTCCGCTCCCGCCCGCACACAGCATCTTTGATCAACAACGGTCTTAGCGAGCTGCTGACGGTCGACACACTCTGCCTGGCAGAAGCCAGGTTGCCGAAAGCGATACGGACACCTTTGCTGACTTGGATCGCTCCTCAATTAAGAGGATCAGCAGAGGGAGGAGGAGGAGGTGCGGGCGCTGCTCTAATCTGTTGCCATGACAACGTCCCTAACGATGACTCATGCCGATTCCCTCACGTTGAGCTTGTGAAGGTGTGACAGCGCAGGCTCAGGCGGATTAAAGCGCCGCAGTCAAGTACGATGTTGATTAGGTAATCCACTGACTAGGTTTGTTTGGGCGCCTGGCCACATGTTGTGGTCTTCTTCATTACGTAAGAGCCGTGTGATCATATTCTATAGACGCGCTGCTGTTTTCCGCTTGGAGTGTCTCTCTAAAGCCATGAATTTGCTGCAACTGACACCAAATTTGTCACCATTCTTCCTCATATAAATTGCCAACATTTTTATGTTTACAAGCTCAACCCATCTAATCACAAATATTTGCATAGGTGGAAATACATGATTGCCTCGAAATTCAACATTGCCTATATTTGGGTATAAACACAAGACCCTCAAGGAGTTAGTGAAGTCTTAGCTGGAACGGACGCCATGACTCATTTTGGTAATGAGTCACTAAAGATTAGTGTTGTATGGTTTCTGAGCCTCTTTCGGGATATAAAAAATGTTTACTGTTACCTTTGTTTGTATCTTCTATTTTGCTTCTGGAATCCAGCTCTGTTTATTCAAAATGCGCATGTTAGCCACTTCTGTTCTGACCAGAAAACCTGGACACATGACAAGCTTAAGGTCGAGCGTCTGTTTATTATCATAGAGCCACGATGTTACAGTAAACCATCTCAAATCTCATTTTGGGAGGAATCCCCTGCCCTCCTGAAAGAAGCCGCGGTGGTCTCCAAACCCTGCAATAATGTTCAAATTTGTTGATCCTCGTAAGGAAATTTCTCCTCTCTGCCCGCAGGGAGGTCACAGTTTAGTGTCAGCACTTTAACAGCAGCTGCAGAGATGGGAGGGAATTTCATGTCTTTCTCAAGGGCTCTTGAGCTGGTTGCTGTTGTCTGGGCGGCGACTTGAGCAGTGCATTGTCTGGAGTGTGGATCTCTCCAAGTGTAAACCTCAATATTTATTTGTTGCAAAGCGTCTGAAGCATGGTGTTTCAAAACCATGCAGCTGCACTGCAATCTGGTTTTTGAAAGCTTTTCATGGAAAAACAGCCACAGCCTTTAGCGCTGTCGGTATTATTTGTTGAGTGACCCATTTCACTTGGTTTTTCACTTTGTCATTTTATACAATGTTATTGTAAAATTCTGATTATAGTTGCTTTGAGTTTCGACCAAATGTAAACTTTGGTCTGATGATAGAAGGATATCGAATGAAAGATGGATTTATGACACAATCTATCAAGCATTTGTTGAGACATATTCAGTTTTCAACAGTGCTCGTGTCCTTTTTTTCTATTTGGGGTGTTTTGGTGACACACTGTGACAGAGAGGACTCATGTGTCGTCTCCGGAGGCCGTTGAAACCTTCAAGTGAGAGTGAGAAGACTTGGCACAAAATATAATGAGCTTGTTGCCCTGATTTTATCATATTTATGAGATAATTCCCACTGGCCGACCGACAGAGCCGCAGTGTCCCTCAAGCTTTCTTTCCTGACTCTCCACCCCTCAACGTTCTCTTTTCTCAGATTCCTCGTGTTTTGATTTCGCACAGCTCCGCATTAGGAGAGAATTTTAGTGGCCATCGTCCAAATGTTTTTTATTATCTCTTATTAATCGAGGCCCCCACGGTACGCAAGTTCAAGCATCTGATGTTTTCAACAGCTGAGTACACAGGCGCAGAAGATACAAGCTCGGGATTGTGTATGTTTTTATTTGGATGTATTATAGTTGACACATTCGCATAGATTCCTGAAGAGAGCTGCAGGAGGGAAGAGCTACACGATAGAGGTGGGAAAAGTCACTGACACAGCTCGCAGACCTCATCTGTCCTCTGTGCTGAGGTGCACTCTGTCCTCATCAACAATCTAAATGTATACGAAGAATTGAAAATAGCTCCGGGCCTCCAAAAATGTCCCCACATCCTGTATTGTGACTTAAGTAACAAGGCTGAACTTGTGTTTGTGTTTGGAATATGAATCAGGCAGTTCAGCGCTCCATTTAAGGAAGGATTAGAGCTCAAGTAAGGCAGATGTCTGAATGTTTTTTTTTCCTCTTCAGGTTTTTCTGCATTGCGGCTCGTTTTCATCTGCTATTGATTTAAATCCGTCCCCCGGGGGCCCAGCGAGCCCTGTTTCGTCACCCGCTCTGGGAGAAAAACGCTCCGATTTTTGCTGAAATTAGCACTTCTCTTCGCTCAGATTCCACAGACTGAGTCTCACAGTGCCGTGTACCTTAAAATAGATACCTCGCTGTGTAAATTAAATCCAAGAGTGTCCAGGACCCCAGGAAGGACGCCTGGAAGATTTGGTTTCAGAGACATTGAGCCCTTTTGATGTGTTCTGCGCTGGTGTGTGTTGATGTGGCAGCGCGGTGGCTGATGGAAATCCAAACCGATGGCTGGAGAAATTTGCTTGAATTAAATGCAGGAGGAATATTGCGGCTGAGTCCTCCCAGGAGTTCATATGAATTGAACCAGTGTTGATCTCCCTGCAAATGACGAGTCATGTACAATAAGTCACCGTGAGTCTCTGTGTCTAATGGGAGCCTGAATGGCGCTCACATGGTGCTGTGTCCCCTTGACCAGCTCGCTGCAGTGCAGAGAGAGTCTGTCATGGGAATGGAAAGTGTAATGAGTTGCTTCTGTCCTGGATGTCGAAGCAGTTTCTCCTTCACTTGTCTTTAGTCTGCACGCTAAACGAAAACCAAAGTGCCATTGTCAGATATGTGATGTTTTCCTCTCCCGTTTTCCCGTCCAGGCTCTCCGTCTCTGAGCAGCACAGGGACGGTGACAGTGGTGGTGAACGACGTCAACGACAACATCCCCGTGTTCACCTCCTCCATCTTCCACACCACCATCACAGAGGACGCACCCACAGGGACAGACGTGCTGCTGGTCAACAGCTCCGATGCAGATGTTGGCATCAATGGTGTCATAAGGTACCTTTGGGAATTTTCATTCATTCTTAGCTTTTACCAATAAACATCTAATTAAACTGCCACTTTTAATTAAATTCTACTGCCAAAATAAATCGGGACACTGTGAAAGGCACAAAAGCTGAACACAACCTGCTCCAGGTTTATTTTACATACATGCATATTGTGTGTCCAAATTGTTGAAAGTCACTTAATCTTCACTTGTGAGCAAACATCTTCGTCCAGTGACAATTGAACCTGGGGAATGAGCCACTAAGGTGTCTTTAGTGTGGCACAACTTCCCCAGTCTGTTGTTGCTCCTGTACAGTGACAACTGGTTTGAAATAAGCTGCTTCTTTTAAAGTGAAGAGGTGATTTTGTCTCTCCTCTGTTTTAAACTCCGTACCTCACAACATTTATGGAATCATGCAATTAATTGATAAATTATCATTTTCCCGAGGTACAGAAGATGTAGAATTACAATTTATTTTACATTTACAGACAGTTTACTACAGGATTTTTTGAGACCACAAGCCTAATTAAGCTATTCTTTACAATCCAGAGGAGATCTATGTCGCTCTGTACAGTTCCAGTAACCACTGTGAGTAATCAGGTCACCTTTAGTTTGCTTTGATTCCCTGGTGTGAAAATACCCTTTCAGGGCCATGCAGGGCCAGGCTTTGGCTTTCCTCACGCCTTCAGTGAAATGTTTTACCTCATCACCAGCTTTCTGAAATTCCAGGCTGGTGTTGCAATTGTTAACAGGAGTGGAGCAGCCGACTGCAGAGTTTTAGTCAACACTCCGAGTCATTGTTGGGGCTGTGATGCTAAAGCTGGAGCAGAGCGTTTTCACACTCCCAGCCTCCCTCCAGGGGAGCGTGTAAGAGCTTCTGGCCGCTCTCTCTCAAGCCGGACACCGACTCAAGTCTGACCCCTCCTCTCCCTTCAGTAACCCCACTGGTCGCACATTGGGGGGTACCGCAGCGCGCTCCAGTTTCCCAAAACACAATAATGAGGATGTTAATTGTCTATGACAGTGCGAGTTGTGCCCATCAGGGGGTTCCAGGGGGTTCGGGGCCCTTAATGGAGACCAGAGCCGGGTACCTTCAGTTATTAGTTTTGATTCTCACAACCCATTAAGTACAAGTCCCAGACCCAGAGTTGTCTCTGGACTGTGTTAAGACCACAAGCATCTGTGGACAGTTTACGCTGTCGCTGGTGTCCAAATAAGCTTTGCATCCACTCTGCTTTCACACGTTGTTCTGTAATTTGTCGTCCCTTCTCTGGAGGGGGATGCTTTTTCTGAAGCCTTTTCAAAATATGCACTGGTGTGTACACGCATGTGTCAGTTTACATTTATGTCTGGGTCCTGCTGGAGTCTTGTGAGATACAGGGTGAAACATGATATTAGTCTGAAAGCCGGAGTCTGGCCCCTCAACCCCTCAGAGCTTTATGTTATGTGATGTTATTTACGTTTGCGCTTTATGTTTTCTTCATTTGTATTTTAAGTGATGTATATTTTTTGTAGCCGTTCGATCTTGATACCACGTTCCATAATACTGCCAGTTCAGCTGAATGAGATAAATCAAATAAAGGATCCGTGAGTCCTCCAACATCAGCAGGCTGAAGCCCAGAGACTGTGAGCAGTGGAGCAGAAAACAGTGGCTGCCTTTGATGTATGAATATGAAGCTGGATGCCTCAATCACTTAACTGATTTGATGTCACGCCAGTACAATGTGGTGGCAATTATTGAACGGATTTTCGTATTAACCGTTGTGAAGCCTGAAACAGTGCCCTCTATAGATCACAGTGTGACACTGCTGAGCAATATCATGTGTGCAACTCAAACCTAAGATAGAAATGATGGAAATTTAAGTATGGTAATGACAGAATAGAATAACATGTTCTGTAAATATTCTGGATATAATAAAATAGAAATTCTGATTAGTTCTTGCAATTCTGGATTTAAAAACTTTCACTGAGGCTTGTCCTGGTTTATCTCTCTTAACAGCTACAGTCTGAGTGGAGGACATGGCCAGTTCTCCATCAACCCAGCCACAGGACAGATTATTACCAGCTCCCTGCTGGATCGGGAGGACAGGGCCAATTACCAGCTGCTGGTGGTAGCAACAGATGGAGGACAGCCTGAAGGCTTGTCCAGCTCTGCCACCGTGTCCGTGACGGTAGCTGACATCAATGACAACCCTCCTCGGTTCCACCATCACCCATACGTCACCCATATCCCCGCCTCGACTGCTGCAGGTTGGTGCACAACTCATAAAGTTATTGTTTGCCTCTGGGATTTCTGAAATATATCTCCTCTCAGATTTAAGAAAGAAAAGTAAACTAATTCTGTCTAACTTAACTAGTTCCAGTAATTCCACTTTTAACTTCCACTTTCTTCTGCATTATACTAGGTCAAGTGGGCAGAGAGTGTATGTAACTGTGTGTAAATGTAAAGCTGTTAAGTCAATGCTTTGCCTCTTCTTTCTCCTCAGGTTCCCTGGTCTTTGCTGTCACTGTCACTGATGAGGACTCAGGCTCAAACGCACAGCTTCATTACTCCCTGGTCGGCCGCAACTCTGAGCAGTTCAAGATCGATCCGGTCCGAGGTGCCATCACCGCCAACGAGAAGCTGATAGGAGGCTCGGAGGTCACGCTCACAGTGCGAGTGAAAGACGGTGGAGCAAACCCAAAAATGGACAGCACCACAGTGACTGTTCGCTTCGTCACAGGAGGAAACTTCCCCGTCATCAAACTGAAGGAGCACGCGTTCACGTTCCCAGAGAGCCAGCCAACCAACCACGTCGTTACCACGGTGACGGGCTCCTCCATGAGGGGCGGGCCGCTGTCATACTACATCGCCAGCGGGAACTTGGATTACGCCTTCCACATCGACCAGCTGTCAGGAGAGCTGTCCATCAGACATCCGCTTGACTATGAACACATTCAGAAGTACGTCCTCTGGATCGAGGCCAGAGACCAGGGCTTCCCACCTTACTCCTCTTATGAGAAAGTAGAAATAACAGTGCTGGATGTGAACGACAACCACCCGGTGTTTGACAAGGATCCCTTCCATGCTGAGATCCTGGAGAACCTTTCACCTCAGCGGGTATTGATGGTCTCAGCCATCGATCTGGACAGTGGACCTAATGGGCAGCTGGAATATGCTATCATTGATGGCAACAGGGAGAACAGTTTCAGTATCAACAGAGGTACAGGTGAGATCCGTACCACCAGGCCTCTGGACCGGGAGAAGGTGGCTCAGTACACGTTGAAGGTCAAAGCCACAGACCGGGGGCTACCGCCCAAAAACTCAGCTGTCAAAGTGCTCATCAGTGTGCTGGATGTGAATGACAACGCTCCGAGGTTTTCTAAGATTTTTAGTGCCACAGTGGCTGAAAATGCCCCAGTGGGCTACACCGTCACCAGAGTCACCACCACAGACGAGGACGCCGGTTCAAACGCCATCAGCAGATATTCAATTACAGACACCAGCCTCCCCTTCAGCATCAATCCAAACTCTGGCGATATCACTATAAGCAGGCCGCTCAACAGAGAAGACACAGATCATTACATTGTCAAAGTGTCCGCCCATGACTCTGGCTGGACCGTGAGCACAGACGTCACCATATTCATCACAGACATCAACGATAACGCCCCCAGATTCAGCCGTCCCTCCTACTACCTGGACTACCCTGAGCTCACTGAGGTGGGCTCCCTGGTCACACAGGTGTCTGCTACAGACCCCGATGAGGGTTTCAATGGAAAGATCTTCTACTTCATTCGGTCCCAGTCAGAGTTTTTCAGAATTAACTCCAGCTCCGGAGAGATATTTGTGAAGCAGCAGCTAAAATATCAGAACTCAACAGGTGCTGGGAGTATAAATATAAATCGCCACAGCTTCATTGTGACAGCGTCTGACCGGGCAGTCAGGCCTTTGATGAGCGAGACCACAGTAATTGTGAACGTTGTAGACAGCAATGATAATCCCCCTGAGTTTGACCCACCCAGCTACTTTACCCCAGTCACTAAAAGTGTCAAGGTCGGCACCCGACTGATCAGGGTTACAGCTCATGACAAAAAGGACTTTGGCCTCAACTCTGAGGTTGAATACTCAATAACGGGTGGAAACAGCTCGAGTAAATTCAAACTTGACAAAACAAGTGGGTGGATTACCGTTGCTTCCTCGCTCTCATCTGATATGAATAAGATTTTCCTGATTGACACCATGGCGACAGACAGGGGAAATCCCCCTCTGTCGGCTCGGACATCAGTGCGGATCGCAGTTACAGAGGAAAACCACCACACTCCCGAGTTCTCACAAAGCCAAATCTCAGCCACTGTACCTGAAAGCCTTGCCGTGGGCACAGCAATAAGGACCCTGTCCGCCAGAGACAAAGATAAAGGAATGAATGGCCTTATCATATACAATATTACTTCAGGCAATGACAGGGGTCTGTTTTCACTTAACAGCAAAACCGGAGTGTTATCCCTAGCTCAGCCTCTGGACTTTGAAGTGAAAAAGCAGCATGATCTCAGAGTTTCAGCCACTGATGGTGGTTGGATTGCAAAAACAAGCTATGTCTCTGTCACAATACATGTGACCGATGTGAATGACAACCCTCCAGTGTTTGAACCAGATGAGTATTTCCCAGTTGTGCAGGAGAACGTTCCCAGTGGCACCACGGTGGTCAAAATGAACGCGACAGACCGTGATTCGGGTCCTAACGCAGTCATGGCGTATGTGATCCAGTCGTCAGACAGTGACCTCTTTGTTATTGACCCGAACACTGGCACCATCACCACACAGGGCTTCTTGGATTACGAGGCTAAGCAGGTCTACCATTTAACAGTAAAGGCCTTCAATGTCCCAGACGAGGAGCGCTGCAGCTTCGCCAACGTCAACATTCAGCTGAAGGGAGCCAATGAATACGTACCCCGCTTTGTCTCCAAACAGTACTACTTTGAAATCTCTGAAGCAGCTCCAAAAGGCACAGTGGTCGGGGAAGTGTTCGCCAGTGATCGAGACCAAGGAGATGATGGAGTGGTTTACTACCTCATTTTTGGGAAGAGCAGAAAGAAGGGCTTTGGCATCAATAAGAGAACAGGCCAGATTTATGTCACAGGTACTCTAGACCGTGAGAGAGAGGAGAAGGTTTCACTAAAGGTCTTGGCAAAGAACACAGGAAGCATCCGTGGCGCAGACATCGATGAGGTGTTTGTGAACATCACAATTCTTGACGCCAACGACCCCCCTGTTTTTACCCAGGAACTGTATGATGTGCAGGTCAGTGAAGGCCTCCCGACAGGTGGTCTGGTGACCTTTGTGAGTGCTGAGGATTCAGACTCTGTCCCCAGCTGGAGCAGATTTTCATACTCTATTGCTCCAGAGTTTGATAAAAATGTTTTTACTATTAACCCAAAGACAGGCCAAGTGTCTGTGTCTGCAGAACTAGACAGAGAAACAACTCCTGTGTATAATCTGACTGTTCTTGCTGTGGATACTGGCACGCCTCCTGCGACCGGAAGCACCACTGTGATTGTTAATCTGGAAGATATCAATGATAACGGTCCCACTTTGACTACCGCCTATGCTGAGGTAATGGAGAATCAGCGAGCTGGCACTGCAGTAGCAACGCTCACAGCATCTGACCCAGATCTACCACCCAACCAAGGCCCTTTCTTATTCAGTCTGCTTAGCTCTGGATCTGCCAACAGCTACTTCAGCCTCAGTTCAGCTGGAGTGTTAACCACCAGTCGAGAGATTGACAGAGAACAGATTAGCGACTTCTACCTCTCAGTTGTGATCAAAGACTCTGGTTTGCCTCAGATGTCCTCAACAGGAACAATTCACGTCAAAGTGAACGATCAAAATGACAATCCCTCTGAGCCCAGATCCATGGAAATCTATGTCCACTATTTTGGGAACATGTTCCCGGGAGGGATCTTAGGAGATGTCAGACCTCAAGACCCAGACACCCAGGACAGGTTTCACTGCTCGCTCATTCCTCCATCGTCTGCTTTGTTCACCATCCCAGCAGGAACGTGCAACCTCAATTCAAAGGCTCGTTCTGCAGATGGAACTTTTGAAATAACCATCCGGAGCAGTGATGGCGTCCATGGCTCAGTCAGCAACACAGCACGAGTCCTCTTCATGGGTTTCACAAATGCAACAGTGGACAACAGCATCCTCATTCGACTCCACTCTCAAGGGGTCAAAAGCTTCCTTACCAACCACTACCTCAGCTTCCTACGCATTGCCAACTCTCAGCTGGCAGGATTGGGCACAGGGGTGCTGCTTTATGGAGCGTTTGAACTCAACAATCAGACTTTCCTAATGGCAGCTGTGAAACGGGGCCACGGACAATATGTCAACCCCAGCGGCGTGGCCACATTCTTCCAGAGTATCAAAGACATTTTATATAGACAGAGTGGGGTACAAATAGATGCGGTGGACCATGATCCTTGCACACGTAACCCATGCCAGAATGGAGGCAGCTGCAAGAGGCGTCTGAGTGTCGGGCCTGACATGAAGACAGAAGAAAGCGTCCCAGTGATCCTTGTTTCCAACCACCCCCTGCAGCCGTACGCCTGCAGCTGCAGGCCGGGATACGCGGGCGCTCTGTGCGAGACAGACATCGACGAGTGCCAACCATCGCCCTGCCACAATGGCGGCACCTGCCACAATCTGGTGGGGGGGTTCTCCTGCACCTGTCCTGAGGGTTTCACCGGGATGGCCTGTGAGAGGGATGTCAATGAATGCCTTTCCAATCCCTGCAAGAACGGGGCGCTGTGCCAGAACTTCCCCGGCGGCTTCAACTGCCTCTGCAAATCCGGCTTTGCAGGTACTATACACGCAGGAGTCACATTTTATGTCTGACCACAGTCGCACATGTTTGGCTTTGGAGAACAGCATTTTGGGACACACACATACACGTACACACACGCTGTAATGTAGTCGCACACATGGCTTTGTGTCCAAGGAAAATATTTGCCTCTGAATGTTTCCAAGAGGTGTTGTAGCCATAGCATACAAGCATGGCTGCCAAAATCAGTTTGGTTTTCAGATTACTAGTTGGGGGGTATCAGCTGTGATCTGCCTGCCATGTTTGCTTTAATAAATAGGATGATGCGAAGCTGACCCTGTCGGGACGGGAGTGTAGACTCCACAGTCAGCTCGCCAGTATCCCGTTTCATTGTATGCCTCCATGTGCATGCAGCTATGACCACACACAGACACGTTTCTAATCCAACTGTAAACACACACAAGATTTCTTAATCAAGGATTTCTCATTTGCCTCTGTTTGAGTTATGTGACAAATGAGCAGCTTTATAGGAGATCCAATCTGGCGTTTTCATTTGTAAATGTAATGAATACGCTGTGTTATTACCCTTGATAAATTTTAATTGGAATTACTTGGGAACGCTCATTTGAATCCTGCACGTAGCTCAGCCGCAGGATTCTGCATCTGAAAGACATTTTCAGAGCAGACCGTGGCAGCCGATTTTTCCCCGGGTCATTTCTTTACTGTCCTCTTTTATTATGACGATAAAAAATCACTGCAAATCCTTAGGTTCCCACAAGATGAATGACCCACCTGAAGAAATGCACCTATTGACTTACAGTAGTTTGCATGGCCTTACCGTGAACTCTCAACTTCCTGTTTTTCCCGCCTGCGTTTTGGCAGCAGCATCAATCTCCATTAAGCAGCTTGTCGCACAATTTACAGCCGAAGATATATTTCCAGAGGTTCATTGTCAGTCGTTTTGCTCTCTATCATGCCTGAATCATTTGTTGTCCTCTCAGTTGCCTTATTTGTTTGATCAGTGTCACATTCATTATGATTCTGTTGAGCCTTTCATCTCCTTGACTGAAACTCCATATGTCCGTGGCACTAGTTCAAGTGTTCTTCTGCATTGCAAAAACACCAAAAAACAACAAAAAGAACAACCATTTTCAAATGTAATTTTATCTTGCAACAAATTTGAAAATCTGATTATTCTGAAACGAATCTGCCAGTGGCGTGAGATCATCTCCTTTTTTTTTTCTGTGAAAGTTTCAAGATGTTGTTTTGGATTAAATGATGTCATCTTGGGCTAGTGATTATTTTTTTATTCCAAACCAGCATATCTTTTCTTTTCAAGTAGACAGGTGAAATTACATTGTCTTATTATGTATTTTATGGTTGTTTAAAGTTTAAATGATTTGTTGAAGCCAAGATTTTTTTTTTTTTTTAGCAGTCACATTTCTCAGCTGTGAGGTGATGAAAGGCCTGCGTGATGTGGTTGTGGGGAAAGTGAACTGTGTTCCCCTCTGAGTTTTCCTGTGTCGTCTGCCACCTCATCCATTTTAATTTGTGTTGTTCTGTGAACCCAGGCAGAACGTGTGATTCCATCATCAATCACTGTGAGTGTAACCCATGTTTTAATGGCGGGTCCTGTCAGAATCGGGTGGATGGATATTACTGTCATTGTCCGTTTGGTAAGTAATGATAGGAAAACTTTGTGGGGTTTCAGCGAGCGCTGGTCAATTGAAAAGCAAGATGGACAATTTCATGCAAGAGTCAGTCATGCCATTATTAATCTGTGATATCTTAAACAAATGTGGCCTGTCATTTCACTTTGTGTCTCCATTTCTCATGCTTTGCTGTCATCAGTACGCCCCCAATTTGGGGGAAAAATATATGATCTGACAGCAGTGATATCTGCTTTGTTTCTGCTAAATACAGAACATATAATATCACTGGATAGGGATTCTGTTTTTATCTGTAGATATATTTATCACAGCAGCACTGTGAATCATTCATTGGCTTCCTCTCTAACTCGTCTTTTGGTCCGTTTTCATCCTCAGGGGTTTTCGGCAAACACTGTGAGCTGAACAGCTACGGCTTTGAGGAGCTCTCCTACATGGAGTTTCCTTCCCTGGATCCCAACAATAACTACATATATATCAAGTTTGCTACCCTGAAGAGTAATGCGCTACTCATGTACAACCACGATAACCAGACCGGAGACAAGGCGGAGTTCCTGGCTCTGGAGATCTTCGAGGGTCGAATGCGCTTCTCCTTCAACTTGGGAAGTGGAACATATAAATTGATGACCATGATAAAAGTCTCAGACGGGCAGTTTCACACGGTCATCGCCAGGAGAGCCGGCATGGTGAGAAAGTCCACTATTATGGTTCAACATGGCTCCTAATGTGAATCTTTTTCATTCAGCATTCTTGGAAATCTTTTCATTTTGTGGTTTCTTTTCTATGGATTTCCAACGTGTTGCACTATTAATATCTGTTAGGTTCTGGACTTTTACAGCTGAAACTCGCATCCAAATTTGGCCTTATAGTCATTTTTGCACAATTGAATGATAATTAAACTCTTCTAAACCACAGGTAGCTAAGCTTCTGGTTTTCATGGTTTGTAATTATATTTTATTGCTTGTTGTGATTTACAATACCAGGATCTAAAATGACCCTGAAGGTTGAAATCCTGTCTCCTGCGCTCTGAATAAGAGGCTTCTCCGTGCCAGCAATGTAGTGGCAAGGAAAGAGGGGGAGGCAAAAAAATCCACCCTGTCAAAGCTCCTATAATGTAGCTCTCCTGCTGGACTTCAAATCTGTCATTTCCCACCGTGCACTGAGAGTTTCATAGGAAGCTGGTAAAATCATTAAATTGTCAGTTTTGAGATGGTGCAGAGTGACGGGATGGAAAGGAATATGGCACACGTTGAGGACTGTGATTGTGTCTGTCTATAGTGCCCTGTGAACAGTATGCAGAGGTGACTGCATAAGAGCTGTTGAAGAATGGCAGAGAAATGTGTGTAAGAGTGTGTGTGTGCACACACAAGTGCCAACTCCCCCAGGCTGCGTAGAGCGAACCTGATCACTATGTTTGCAAAAAGGTGCTGTGGGTCGTTGCAGTGGTTGGACTTGAGGTCTGCTCTCAGTTCCTGCCTCGTGTATTCTGAGCCAATGTCTGAAGGAGACAGAAACCATGGACACACTGTTACAATACTTCTTCACGAAGCGTCCAAGTAATCAGAGAGAGAATGCACGGTGTGTCATTCCAAAATAAAGTAGCAGCGGCACGGAAAATAAAACAGAATTCTGCATTTACATCTTAATTCTTCCTAACAAACACTGAACTGAAAGCAGAGACCAGCTGTTGACAAGCAATGATTGAGTGGTGTTCACATAATAACACACCCAAGAGCGACACTTAAAGTCAATAAAGTCCTCTATTTTGAAGTATTCCGATTGTAATAATGTTTTAGACATCAATCCAGGATTTCACTTGAGGACCTGGGTTGGACAGTAGATTACATTCTGACATCATCAGACTAATCAGCTGTAAGTGTGTGTTGACTAGAAAGGGGGTTGAATATATATCTTGATATGGTGATTTGATTAGCTCTAAGGAACAGTTTAAGTTTCAGGTTTGTTTTAACTTGCATGGAGTCATTTAATGTATTCTGGCTGTACGACAGACTCTAAACACATGAGTTTCTTTTCACATTACAGAAGTTTACATGGTGAAATTTTGAATGCTCTGCGGTGTCCAGCAGCTGGTCCAAACCTCGTCCGTCAGACGTTCAGACTCAAGTAGTTTACAGCAGTTTATCGCAGGTTTGTTTGCAAGAAAAAAGCTTCCCACTGTTGATACAAACAAGAACATTTAGAGGGAATCAAAACAGCAAAGTGGTGGGGCTGATAACTGAAACTATGAGCTGGAAGACGTTGAAAAGATTCTTTGAGCGGAGGGAAGCGGCTGATCAGGTGATGTATGTTTGTCACTGCGATTGACCCCTTTCACATGAAATATTCTCATTTGATCTGATACTGATAAGATTTGCGAAAGTCAATTTTGTAATTTATCAATCAGCGTTTCCTTTGATTTTTCAGAAGTTTTTGAGTACAGCAAGAAAGAACATCACATTCCTCATGTGAAGCACACCAGTGTTAAAGGGTCACTCCAGTGTGTTCACGGTGCTTCCCATTTGGTGGTCAGGAGCTCCCAATGAAAACTGTTAAACACACAAGAGCATTCACGTGTTTTCATCTGGAGCGCTGAATCCAGCGGTCAGCCCTGATGAAGTCCACTTTTTCGGGACTCCTTTGTGAGATATTATCGCAGGCGTAATCATTGCCCCCACATTGCTATAAAAGGCTGCTTGTTCCGCTCCATTTGTGTGACAAATTATCAACAATTAGTGTGATCAGTCAGAACAAACAACAAAATCCACTGCAAACGAGGTTCACTAATGCAGTTTGACAGATTAGGACTTGCTGTAGCTGAGTAGCACCAGCAGCTAATCATCAGGTTTTTGATTGGCTGAATTATTTGTCCTAGAAACAAGCGCAAAACAGATGCGTAACAGCAGTTACTCAGTCCCTTCACCACAACAGAGAACAATGCCATGGTCTTTTTAGTATTAGTCATGGGGAAAGCAGTCCTCTCCAGTGGCGCTTTCCTCACATTTCCCTCAACACAACGCATCTTTTCGTGTTACATTCGGTATTCATTTCCAGAGGGTTTCTGGAGATAAATGTTTTCTCCGCCACAGTGAGAGACGCCTGACAGTTCCCGTTGTATTTAAGACACGCCTGTGGTCTTTTGATCGCAGGAAAAAGGAATCAATACTATGTCCATGTGGTCGTGAGCCACAGAGTCACGAATGTAGAATGTTGATCTGTTGGAACTGAGTAGTGTCACCGTGTCGGTGTGTGAGAGTCTAGAGACTCAACCTTAAGAGAGACAAAGAGAGTGTGTGTGTGTGTGTTTGTGTGTGTGTGTGTGTGTGTGAGAGAGAGAGAGAGTGTGTATGTGTGTGTGTGCTTGTTGGGGTCATGCTCTCCTGGATGATTTGTGTCAGAGATCCGGGCCAGTGTGGTCCGTGTTTACTTTAGATCCAGGAGAGGTGGAGCATGATTTGCCCCGGTTTTTCAACACTTTCACACACTTTTCCGGACAGTTTCCTCAGCAGCCCATTTCTTTTCTCCGTGGCAGGGTCGTTCCCCGTCTGAACAAGGCGGCAGCACAGAACGACCCACATCTGCTCAAAAGCTTAGCGTAGCATTAACGGGAAATAGCAATTGTTTCCTGTAATGGGTGGCATTTTTATGCTACTCTTCAATCAGCCGCTGTGATGAATTGATTGAAAATAACTGCCCCACATGCAACAGTGACGCTCACGCTCGGAGCTGAACAGGGCACTGTTTCACAGGCAGATCATGGGTCAAAGCAGAACGCTGGACTGAACATTATGCATGAGAATGTAACGACTGTGACCTCATCCCATGTGAGCAAACAGCAGCTTCCAAGGCTGAAAACTGAAAAGCTTCAAAAAGCTTCAAAAACAGGTCAGTCCCCGTAGACCCCCACATTAAGACGTCTCGTTTCACTGCTGGAGTAAACATGTTTACAGCCTTGTGCAAAAATCAGATTTAGTCTGTGGTCTCGCTTGTGTCCAGCAGCAAAACAGACAAAAAAGGAGGAAGAGGAAAGATTAAAAAGAGTTAAGACATTTGTGTAGACAAAAGTGGAGTTCAAAGCCTGCTTTATTGTCAATTTTGCCACATGTTCAGCACATGCTATGAAATGCAATTAAAATTGCTCTCAGATCCTTGGTCATTCGAAAACACCAAAATGACACAAAAAGAAGGATTTATGAAATAAGTTAAATAATAAGTTTAACGTATGGCTATGTAAAGAACGATCAGTGAAGCGTGCACTCGTTCACAACATTGTAGATGGATGTTATTCATTCGTGTGGAGAAAAGAAAACAGAAAAAATGGCCAAATTCAAAGACAATCAAATGATAGCATACCTGTCCCTACTCTAAGCCTGTTCTCCCCTGTAAATAGAGCTTTTTTGTCTTGCCCCACTTGGATCATTCACTCTGACAGAGTTTGTGCCGGGCCACAAACAGCAGCTGCTACAGAGGAGGATGCAGAGCGACTGATATTGATTGAGTGTTTGATGGGTGGCCATCGGCCGCAGAACAACAGCTCGACTGACTCCAGCTCTTCCAGCTCTGCAGCAGACTGTGTCAACCACAGTCAGAAACACAGAGTCTGAACAGCTGTGAAGACCATCACACGTGACGTGCATGTGTGTGTGTGTTTCTGCCATCACGCAGGCTGCATCCCTGACCGTGGATCTGTGTGGCGATGACCAGGAACCTGGCTACTGTGCTGTGAGCAATGTGGCAGTGCACACCGACTGGTAAGAAAACCACACACACACACACACACACACACACACAGACATACATGCAGCCCACAGATGTTCTGTTTCTATGATCCAGCTGCGTTAAAATAGTGTTGACAGTTTCAGTTCCAAGACTTGGAAAAGTTAGTGTGTAACGAAATTTTCCATGTCTGGAAAAATAATGGAAAACTACACAGAACCATTAGTTTCTTCTTCTACCATGTGAATCCGAACATGTTTGCTGAATTCTTTCCACTTCTTCTGCTTAAAGGCTTTTACAAGTCATTACAAAAGATCAAATCAATATCTGCGTTCACTGGAAAACCATTAAATCTTTTTTCGCAAAGAAGTTGGAGTGTGACCCCTCATCACTCACTGCTTCTGTCCCAGTTGTAATGAAATGAACTAAAGAGATATTTCATTTCATTTTTTCATTTTTTTTCATTTCATTTCAACAGTCCTGTAATTCATACGGACAAGCCAAATATTCTGTGAGGTATAACAGAAGTACACTGTAATCATGCAGTGACCCCTCACATTCAGGCGGGGTGCTCCCCCAGGTTGGAGCCACTGATGTAGATCAGGATTCACTCTGGATTTCAGATACAGTGCACTCATTGCCACCACATCTGCAGAATTAAAGAGAAAACATCCCAAACTTTTTTTGACTGACCATTATTAAAAAGAAATTATCAACAGAAACCCTTTTATTTTCATTCTCAAGTCCTTCTTCAAGATCTCAGTATTTAAGAGAACACAAACAGCTGAAGACGAAGAGTTTTCATGCAGTTTTCTGCAGCAATGATCCAAGAGAACAACTCAGATCTGCATGAAAGCATCCGTTAAAAAGAAACAATAAGATGTAAAAGCTTCATGTTAGGACTGACACACGTTAGAGCCAGGCCTCCTTTCTATGTGTGCGTGTGTGTGTGTGTGTCTTCCACACAGTGAATGAGAGAGACAGATCCTTTTGGAAGATGTGAAAGGGCCATAAAAGATCTGCAGAAGGTTCATTTTGTAAACTATGTTGTTGTGAAACTTGATGACCCGCAGTGTTTCTGTGCAACCCTCTGAGTGCATCTGTGGCATCTGTGAGTGTGTGTGTGTGTGTGTGTGTGTGTGTGTGTGTGTGTGTGTGTGTGTGTGTGTGTGTGAACATATGCTGTTGTGTGTGTGTGTCTGTTTGAGTGTGTGTGCGTGACTATGGGCATAACTGTGATAACTTGAATGCATTTGTATTTCTGTGCGTATGTTCTTTTGTCTGTTTCTATTTAGGCCATTCTGTTCCTGTCTCATTCTCTCTCTGCATATGTGTGTGTGTGTGTGTGTGTGTGTGTGTGCAGGATCCTGGACGTGCAGCCCAACAGACTCTCAGTGGGAGGCGTCAGGTCAATAGAGCCCGTCCTTCATCGGCGCGGTCAGGTCGCCACCCACGACTTTGTGGGCTGCATCATGGAGTTCGCCGTCAACGGGCGCCCGCTGGAGCCCAGTCAGGCGCTGGCATCGCGTGGCATCCTTGACAGGTCCGCACCCCCCCACACACACACACTCACACACACACACACACACATCCCCCCCACCCTTACCCGCTCTCACGTCTCTCCATCATCTCCCTCTCTCTCTCCTTCCCATCTGTCCATCTTCTCTAACCTCCTCCGCTCTCGCAGCAGGACACCTCACAGCCTCAGACCCTCTCCAGACATTTTTAAAGGATGTCGCCTTTTTTATAAAAAAAAGAAAATACAAGTGGCAGATATTTTGACGTGGGGGGTGCAGTTGCAGAATTCCACAGAATTTTTTTTCTTTTCCGCCCTGCTGGTGAATGGTGAAGCGAGGACAGATCTTTTAATATGCTAATTTTCTTGGGGTTCTTTATGGGGTTTTTGTGTATCGCGGCGTGGGGAGAGAAATCTCAGCTCATCTGCCTCGTTTCTTTTCTTGTTTTTTCTCGGTTTCTCTTTTGGGCTGGACCCCCTGGCTGCAGACTGTGCAGCTGACTTGTCAAACTGATTGTCGTCTTGTGTGTCTGTAGATGTCCGAGACTGGAAGGAGCCTGCACGGCCAGCCCCTGCAGACACGGGGGCACCTGTTTGGACCACTGGTCCTGGCAGCAGTGCCAGTGCGTGGACGGCTTCACTGGCAAGTTCTGTGAGAAATGTAAGTCCCTGCCTTTGAAGTGTCTCTTTATTGCTGAGGCTGCACTTACTAAAGAATATTCTATCATGACTATTTATGATTCTTCCCCCATGAGTCACTGAGCTGCACCATGCAGCTTAATATAGGCCACATCTCTGCTTTTCTGAGGTTTGCTTCAAAGCGTTTGTGTGTTCCATTGTGTAAATACACTCAGAGCTAAAACAGGCTGAAAAACCTCGCAGGGCCACAAAAAAAACTGCCTGCTACTGTGTGAGGTGCGACAGTGTGTTTAGGAATGTTACCAATAATCGTTGCCACATTTATTTTGAAATTTTCGTATCGTCGACGGGAACAAACATCTCGGTTTTAGGAGTCTGGGAACCTCGGCTCTGGATTCTTCTCTCTCGTTGGGTTTGATTTTGTGGGAACTCTTTTGGCCTGATTCATCGCACGAAACAACATCACAAGGCTTCTCTTCTAATACAAACAGAGTGCAGCCACTGAGGCCTGTGCATCAGGCTCAGGAAGGCCCGAGAGAAAATGGCAGGAAGTTCAGTGATTGACTAGAAGGAAGCAGCGAGGCTGATTACTAATGTCCTTTTTTTGATATTGGAGGATGGCGCCAGAGTTCGCGCGGTTCAAGCACATTCACGTCTGTCTCCTGACATGTCTGCAAACCATGTGTTCCACAGGAAAACAATGTATTCTCCAAAAAGCCAGAGTTTAGCACAAGTTTATGGTGCGACACAGCTAATGAGCTCCAATAGCATGACCTCTGTTCAACTCTCTGGTTTCTTCTGAAGTCATTCAGACATCAGATCTATCTGTTCAGCTCGTCCCAGATGTGCTTTGTTTCAAATCCTCTAAATTGAAATGATTCGGTTATGGCAGTTTGACATTGTTTTAATGCGGCTTCGGCCTGCAAGTTCCAGCTGCGACCATAATACAAATATTGCACAGTACATGAGCATTTGAGGAATGACAAAAACACAAAGTATTGTTCAACTGAAAACACTTGGATTCAATTGACCATTTTACTGACAAAGAGTCTGTTCCTGTTTCATGTCAACAACTTTAGGGGGGAAATAAATTAAATTAAGTGTTTTTTATGGAGATTGTCGCCTCATTTTCCCCCAGACTTCACAAAATATTATATTTACCTTTTGTTTCAATAGATTGCTAATTAGATTGGATTCTGCAGTTAGGATAACACAGTTAATAAATCCATAGCAAATCGGTGCCTTTTGTATTACATCAAGAACTCTCCAGAAATCTGGGGGATTACCCTCCAGATGTTGAGGTGAAGCTTTGAAGAGGGTGTAGCTTCAATGGCACATGGGCCGCTCTGTGCAATAACCTGCATCCCTCACTCATGGGAAGGTATTCGTAACCACTGTTGGGAATGCATGAACCGATTTGTGGTTATGGCAGCGGGATTAGGAAAATCATTCGGGCCCAGAGCGTCCGCCAGCTCAAAGTGGAAACCTAAAGTTTTACAGTCGCCTGAGAGACGCGCTGGGTGAAGTCAGACGACAGAGCTGAGGAGGTTCTGTGTGTTCCTCCCACAGACGTGACAGCGGACACCGCCCTGTCCCTGGACGGCACCGGCCGGCTCGACTACGCCCTGAAGCAGGGCCCCAAACGTGACGTTCTGCTCAGACACTCGCTGCAGGGCGTGACCTCTGACCCCGCTGGACCCAGCAGCCTGGAGGTCAAGTTCAGGACACGCAGCAAGAGCGGCACCTTGCTGCATGTCCAGGAGAGCAGCAACTACACCACTGTGAAGGTGAGGACATGCATCACATCCCACATCCCCATTTAACTACAGTGCGTTTGTTAGCAAAAAGGGTCAGGAAAGACGTTTTTTTTTTCCAGTTGAATGTAGATGACTCTGTGCAGCCATTTTAGTATCTTGAACTCTGTGCTGTAACTTTGTGAATAAATCAAAGCTCAGGATTTATGTGGTCACACTATAGGGCTGCTGGTGGAGCTGCGTAGAGACATTTTTTGTTTTAACGTTTCATATTCAAAGTTAATCATCCTTTAAAAGCAGAGTCGTGGAGGCTCGCTGTGTTTTGGCACAGGCAAGTAAAAATCACTGAGTTCCATTAAATATTTTGACTAAAATTAATGATCCAAACCCTGAAATATGAATACTTTTTGCATCCCAAATGTACATCGGAACTGTGAAGGATAGAAGTCATTGACTGAAATGGGACTAAAATCTGCAAGTATTTGATGCTCAAAACTGAAGCTGAGACTTTAAGAGACCAGTCAAATTTAACACTATTCTAAACACGCATTGGTCTTTTGTAAAACTGATAAACAGGCAGCTCCTGGAGCACAACTGAGCATCAAATTTTCTGTAATGAGTGAAACACTGAGTCACTGTGAATCTCTGTCACATTTTAAGATCTACATTAGGGCCATTAAACTTCACTGAAGATTCAGGCGGTCCGTCGGTAATTAACTGACGATCATAATTCCCTTACAGTTCTCCAGTCATTGGAAGCGATGTCCTTCATTAGCGCTGCCAGAAGATATGTTTCACCAGTCATTAGTGTGTGTGTGTGTGTGTGTGTGTGTGTGTGTGTGTGTGTGTGTGTGTGTGTACGTGTGTGTGTGTGTGTACGTGTGTGTGCGTGTGTGTGTGTGTGTGTGTGTGTGTGTGTGTGTGTGTGTGTGTGAGACTCTGAACATTTGGACCTCAGGTTCCCAGCGCTCAGTGTGTGTAAGCTGTAACGCATGGCGCACAAACATGTCTCCATGTCTGTGCAGCGTCTTCGTGCTTTGATTCACTGCTTACAGCAGCGTCAGCACCGCGCACACTCCTGTCCCACTCCGCCTCCTCTCCCTCTCGCTGCTCCTGGGCAGCCGTCCAAAGAGGCCCGAGCGCTCCTTCATCCTCTTCAATTTTCCCTTTATACCCCCTTCCCCCGTTCTCCACCAGCAGCCCCTTCCCACTTTAGCATCAGACTCTCTCTCTTATGACTTTGTTTTCCGGCTCCGAGCAGCTTCTGGTGCTCGTCGAGTCGCCATCGCAGCTTCCCAAACAGTCCAGAGAAGTATTATAGGAGCCATGACGCCCTAAAAAAAAAAAAGAAAAAAAAAAGCCAAAGTGGAGCAGCAGGGGAATTCAAGCTGCATATGTACATATGTTGAGAGTCAGAACTAAATATACTGAGATATAAAAAAGGCAAGATGTTTAATAGATAAACTCCATGATTGGTTTTCCAGGTTTAGAGTACTCAGTATTCCTTGGCTTGAGGGACTTTCCGCTTTTCCCATTTTAAATCAATTCTCCCGGAAGCTACTTATCATTGCTGATTTTTAGGGCCTTTGAAAGGAGGAGAACGGGATTACTTTTCCATGGAATTGGGGAGTACACATATGAGATTACCATACGCAGTGTAAGCCACAAATTTGTTGTCTGTGCCAAAATGAGCTTGATTAATTTCTTTTAAAGACCCGCTCTGTCCTCTTCTTTTTTTCTGGAAGGAGCCCTCAGCCTGTGGGCGTCTGAATGAGCGTGTTTTCTCTATACTTAATGTTAGCAAGCTTCTGATCATGGTCTGGCTTAGCAGCGGCAGCTACACACACACACACTCACACACACTCACACACACACACACACACACACACACACACACACACACACACACGTTGTGAGAACATGACTAACTGCAGAGTGTCCCGCCGGCGCAGAGATTTATGAGAGTCAAGCTGCATTTTTGTTCTTCGTCTCTGACCTCAGCAGCAGATCCTGGATCAGTGTGCTGGTAGTTTTGTGGAGACATCCTCTTGCCATATATGACTGACACAAATGCGACATTCGATAATCAGTTTTAATCCTTGTTTATCCAGCTCCCCTCATACGAACGAAGGGACTCTAATCTATGACATGGTATTTATGTGGATGTTGACATAAAGATATATCATTATAATGACTCCAGATAATTGAATATGAAGCATGGATGCACGCTTTTAGTCGTGTGTGTGCGTGTGTGTGTGTGTGTGTGTGTGCGTGTGAGAGAGAGGGAGTGGAAACTATGTATCATTTCCTTATCTGACTGGATGGTGATTGGTTTTCATATCAAGATGATGTTTTTCTCCGTTTTATTCTAACATCAATCATTCATACAACATGACCCAAACCTGTCACGGCATGAGATCCCATGAATGATGGCAGGCTGAAACGCTGCATATAATCCCATAACATGGATCAAACTGTTTCCCGTATATTTTCACATTGATTCAAAGCGTCTGGTGTCTCTACCAGCCATGAACTTTTTTTTAAGAAGAAAACAAACCAAAGCACATGTTAATCAGCCTACTTTGATCAATTAATCATTAACATATCCCCAACACGTCACATTCACCCTCCGTCTCTGCTCCCCCTCTCTCTCAGCTGAGGAACGGCAACATCCACTACATCTCGGACGCAGGCGTTGGTGGGAAGGTGGAGCGCAACGTGGGGGAGGTGGCGCTGTCGGACGGCCAGTGGCACACGCTGCAGCTGCAGAGGAACGGCTCGACCACGGTGCTGCAGGTGGACACCAGCCACCCCCGGGTCATCCAGCACCTCACGCAGGACTTCGGAGGACTCAGCGTTGCAACGTTTTCGCTTGGAGGAATCCCACCTGGCCCCGCCCAGCAGAAAACTGCAGCAGGTGAGGATTATTGGAATATTGCCCACTTTGAAAAGACTCGTAATTATTGCTTTAATCTGTCTCCAATGTCTCCTTTTATGTGTAAGTGTGAATACACATGTATGTACACACCATGTCAACAGCTAATTTGCCCACAGTAAATTATGAATGCAGCAGAGGTTTTACATATTATGGCAGTTTTCTTTGAGTCAGAACTATGCACAAGCTCATACACTGCACTCATAGCTCATAGGCCTTAATAAATCCTGCTTAGACCTTTTCTCTCCCAAATGAATTAATAGTCTGCTGTGCAAGCTGCTGACCATTCTTGGTGGCCGTCCAAAAAAAGTCTATGAAACTGGCCTGAAATCTGTTTCTGCTTGACACTGCTGAGATTTACCTGCCATGAATTTACTGTTGCCGAATAAATGTTTCTTTATCAGAGTATCTTCTTTATGGACAAAATAACTAATATTGATTTAATTTGATTTTGTCTCGGGGCGAAGGCCTCTGAGGACCTTTGGTGTTTTTGTCTCATTTCCATGGACTCTCATCTTCATTTAGACTTAAATCATAGATCAAATGTCCTTGAGCATGAGTTAAGAACAGTTTGTGAAAGGTGAAAGAGAGGGTTTCCAGAGGGAGGTAATGCAACACAGTAAATTTCTGATGTTCTTTGGAGGGAAAAACTTAATGCTATGGACTAATATGGTAAGAAAAGAGCAATTTGAATGATTTGTTGACCCTTTTGTACACAGAGACTAAGGCATGTGTAAAACAAGCACATTGTGAGCACGCAGGTTTGTGGCCAGATGCCTGATAACCAGCCGTTACCTTAATGTCCGTCTTAGCAGTCGTGTTCTGTTCTGTGCTTTTGGAGAGCTAATGAAAAGACACAAATGGATTTGATCTGCACCGGGATAAATTCAATAAAAGCCTATTTACATCGGTGAGGCAGTGCTGTTAGGCAACACACGAAGCAAAAGATTGAATTAGACACAGAGACGATCATTTAACCCAGATGTATGTCTTGAAGCTGTAGCAGCTCTGACAAAGGATTCCCCAATCCTTTCGTATTCCTTTTAATTTTGAACGTGATTGATTAGGCCCGTTTTTAAAATCTATATTTTTGAGGAGATGCTTTCCACAAGGAAATTTCATTTTGTTTTCTGTTGTTGTTGTTGTTTTAGGTCCCAAGCTTGAACCAATTACGGGCACATACAAAATTCCTTAAACACTGATTATGGCTCCCAGTTCCTGTTATTTACGAGGAAGCGATCCAGCATCGGCAGACGTTTTGAAAACCCATCAGTCTGGAAATCGGAAATGATTCCCCTCCAGGCCACTGTTATGTCCTTGTTAGCAGCTGAGAGCTGTTCCTTGTTATCTAAAACGCTTTTTTCTCTCTTGTTCATTTGCAGGTTTCGACGGCTGCTTGGCTTATGTGAAGTACAACGGGGAAAATCTGCCTTTCACAGGAGAGCACAGCCTCGTCACCTTAGCCAAGACCAGCTCATCTGTCAAGATCGGCTGCAGGGGTCCCAACCTGTGTGACAGCAGCCCCTGCTGGGACGGCCTGATGTGCGTCAACCAGTGGTACACATACCAGTGTGTCCCGCCCGGTGATTGTGCCTCCAACCCCTGTCAGAACCAAGGCAGCTGTGTGCCGGACGCCCACTCAGGTTTCACCTGCGTCTGCTCCGAGCTCTACACAGGCAAGACCTGCGAGACCCTGGTGGCCTGTCTGGGTGTCCAGTGCCCTGAGGGAACTGTCTGCAAGACAGCCAGCAATGGAGCATTCGTCTGCAGCCCCAACCCCACGGCCGAGACCATGGTCCTCCCCATTTGGGCAGTCCCCGCTATAGTTGGCAGCTGTGCCACTGTTCTAGCCCTGGTGGTGCTCAGCTTGATCCTTTGCAACCACTGCAGGGGCCGCAACAAGACCAAAGTGCCAAAAGAACCCAAGGAGAAGAAACCCAAGGAGAAGAAGAAAAAGAAAAAGAAGAAGGGTAGCGAGAACGTAGCATTTGACGACCCAGACAACATCCCACCATACGGAGATGACATGACAGTGCGGAAGCAACCAGAAGGCAATCCTAAACCAGACATCATTGAGAGGGAGAACCCGTACCTGATCTATGATGAAACGGACATTCCCCACAACAACGAGACTGTGCCAAGTGCTCCCTGCGCCCCCTGTAACGGCCCAGAGGCAGACATTGAGCACTATGACATAGACAATGCCAGCAGCATCGCCCCCTCAGATGCAGACATCATCCAACATTACAAGCAGTTCCGCAGCCACACACCCAAGTTCTCCATCCAGAGACACAGCCCACTGGGCTTTGCCAGGCAGTCCCCGCTTCCCCTCGGAGCTACGAGCTACACCTACCAGCCTCAATACACCCAGGCCCTGAGGTCCACTCCTCTCAGCCACTCCCACTCAGCGTGCCCTACCCCGAACCCCCTCTCCAGACACTCCCCAGCCCCGTTCACCAAGCCCTCCTCCTTCTATCGAAACACCCCGACGAGGGAACTCAACCTGGCTCGCCGTGAGGGCAGCCCCCTGGACCTGCACAACGACATGTGTCAACCGCCACCAATGTTCAACTACGCCACCCGGCTGGGGAGGCGCAGCAAGAGTCCGCAGACCATGGCCGGGCACGGGCACACGTCCAGGCCCGGCAGTCGGCTCAAGCAGCCCATCGAGCAGATTCCCCTGGAGACAGGGCCTCCGGTCGGGCTATCCATCGAGGAGGTGGAGAGGCTCAACACGCCGCGGCCGCGCAACCCCAGCATCTGCAGCGCCGACCACGGGCGCTCCAGCTCGGAGGAGGACTGCCGCAGGCCTCTGTCGAGGGTCCGCAACCCAGCGGACGGCATCCCTGCCCCGGAGTCCTCTTCAGAAAGTGACTCGCACGACTCCTTCACCTGCTCAGAGATGGAGTACGACCGGGAGAAGCCGGTGTCATACAGCTCCCGAGTGCCCAAGCTCTCGCAAGTCAACGAGTCGGACGCCGACGACGAGGACTACGGCGGGAGGCTGAAGCAGCGGCGGTACTCGAGCAGGAGGGCGGAGGGAGGGCCCGGCATTCCCCAGATGCCTCCTACTGAGCAGCACTACACCCTGCCCCACAAACTGGGCCAGCAAGCTGGGGGCTTCAACTGGGACAATCTGTTGAACTGGGGCCCTGGTTTTGGACATTATGTAGATGTTTTTAAGGACTTGGCCTTGCTTCCGGAGAACGCGGCAGCAAAAGACATTGAAATGAACAGTGGTGATGGTTCTGTGACCATTCTGAACGAAGGAGAAGCTGAGCAATATGTATGAGACTATTTATTACGATGTTGTAGAATATGGTGATGTTCTCTGTAAAAAAAGAAAAAGCAAGACTGTATATTTCAAGAGAACATTGGACTTCATGTTTTTCTTTTTTTTCTTTTTTTTTTTTTACATTTTCAGAAGTATAAGACGACTTTTAATGCAGTAAGGCAGAAAAATGAAAATGGCACCTGTAACACGACAGACTTTGTCATTAGCCACCTTGGAATAGTTTACCAGTCCTTTCCCGTTCCAGACTGTACAATTGTGCATTCATCACTCTGGGGCCTCGTTACAGTGTATCCATTGACACTGAATGGCTCAAAAATAAGAGGAAAAGAGAAATCCATGTCTGAATTCCATTTAGTGACTGCAAAGCTCCATTCATGTTATCTTGATCAAACATTTCTGTTCTTTATTACCGATATTGCCTCTCCTTTCCAAACCCTTCTACAACTTCACAGCTGAGAGATAAGATGGCAGATAATATTAGCAGTCACAGGAAGAGAATTCCAATGGGCCGTGCAGCAGAAGAAAATCCCAGTTTCTGTCTTTTTTTAGGGGTCAATTTTTAATTTTCTTAAAAAGAAGCATGTGTGTTTGATCTGCCTGCACCTGTAGGTGACGGGACACAGCCCTCGGTGTGAAACGAGTACACCAGTCTGCTCGCACGGTATGGCAGACCCCACCACTGCTGTGATCCCTTTTCTCTGTGTCTGTCTTTGTCCCCGTGTGTTTTCTCACTTACGACTGGCTAAACGCTCCAAGAGAGAGGATTAATCAAGTCCCCTGCCTTACAGACATTTGAGGATTTCAGCACGGGGGAGGACTTTTCCTCGCCCCTGTTTTCTTTTTGCCTAATGTCCAGACGGAGAAGGTGTTGTTTGTCACAGATTTGCTCTTACAGACCTGCCAAGTGTTTTTTGGGCATTGATGGTGATGATGATAACAATGATGATGATGATGTATGAATCATATAAACGTGACCCCGACTAAAACACTATGAACTTGTGTACATTTTTTTTTAATTCATGAGAAATCATGGAGTCATTTGTTGTGTCCTTGTTCATTATTTTGACATGTATGGTTTCTACATTTTTGTACTTGTTTATTAACTTAAATTTACTTAAGCTGTGTTTTTATGGATATTTTCATATGCTGAAATGTATGTTCTTACTTTCGGGGAAAGTAAGATTGAAGACTTATTTTTTACATTTGTTACATATGTAACATCAGTATTTTCCACTTTTGATAAAACTATAACATGCTGTATGCTTTGTACCTGTAAAAAGCCAATAACAGAATAAAAAAAAAGTATTTATTTAACTATTGCTCCTGAAACTTCTTCTTCCCTGCTGTGTTAAGCAACTGATTCAGATTCACGTCAGCATCAGCAGTTTTTAGAAATTGCCACCTTCAAACCAAGATTATCTCCCATCCCAAATCATTTGGGTGGAAAGTTACTCTACATTCACTCTCTCTCTCTCTCTGTGCCGTCTGTAAATAATACTGGGTCTGAACAAAACACTCAAAGAGGCATTTCAGGACCCGAACGAAAGTGAGCCACCTCGCTCACAGCCAAACAAAACACCAAGCAGACTGTGCGATGCAGGGCTCTATATTGCTTTCAGCAATTATTTACATCTGGCTTATTGAGCAGAACCTCTTTTTTTGTCATAGCTCAGTGATTCGGTATGCAACATGCTTATCCTCTCCATCATCAAGGGGAGAGAGGCCACGAGAGAAAAAGCAGGGAGCCATGAACCCGGCGTAGAGTGACAGCCCGAATCTGGGTAAATTACTGCGGGCTCGCCGAGGGGCTCGGACCTACACAGAGCTCTGTTGACCGAAGTGTCTTCGGGGACGCTGTCCCACGCCAGTGTGGAGATGATAATAATAACACTGGCAATGATAATGAGAGCGTGGGAGGTAAATAGGAGATGGATTCAAATAAACCTCACAGCGTCTCCTCGGCTGTGGCGTGGCAGGGTCTGAAAGATATAAGACAGGGGCAACCACAGGGGCAAGCCCCCTGCCTCTTCCCTGTAGGTGAGCAGCACAGCCCTGTATCCACAAAGGGCACATTGTTAGACAGTATGCTAGGATGTAAAACACTCATGAGGACTGACATGAATCTGTCTTCCTGATTTTCTTGGGGGCAGAGTTGAAGGAGGGGGGTGTTTCTCTGCTGTTCTTGGACGTTGTCCAGATGGCTGCTGGACTTCACCGAATGGCAGAGGAGCTTATGATGTGTTTAAGGATTAATTGCAGTCTATATCCAAAGTGAGAACATTGCATGTTACATTACGGGACATGGCCCTTACATAAATACAACACATGTTATTGCTGTCGACTCAAATGGACGCCGGTGCTGTTTCAGAAAGCAATGAGAGCCGGCGCAGCGGCCACGCACAGCCACACATGATTGCAGCTCTCATCATCGCAGCAAAGTAATGTGCGGGTGTGTGTGTGTGTCTCATAAAGTCATGACGATGCAGAGTCCAGAGTGGAACACAGTGTCGAGCCAACACGTCGGCCATAATGTGCTTTGCAGATCTCTGCATATTCATCTTGATTGAACGTGCGAAAAGAGCCGCCTCTCGATTTTCCCATGGAGTTCCCACACAGCACTGCTGCTCCCTCCGACTTCGATTCACTAATGTCATCAAAACATAACTCCCATTAAGATGATTTCCATGTTGACTTAAGAGTTTCCCCAGTATTTTTAAAAGGATGTGGCATCGAGCAGAGATTGACTTCCCTGAAACAGAGTTTCTCCCCCTAAAAAAAATTCCCCAAAAGCTTGTTCATGAAGATTGATTATTGTGATCCCCCGTGTCCTCATTCACCTACAGCACCTCCCTCAGCTTCACTCTAATGACTTGTAATTAAAAGCACATTTGTTGCTGGAGCAAAGAAACATGCCTCACTCTTCTTCTCATCAGCTGTTGTTGAGTGACTCGAACAGAAGACTGGAGCAGAACAGTTCCAGAACAATAGGAAAAAAAGACCAGCATAAAGTTCTAATATTCTGCCCATAGATAGATAATATCCATCCTGAGTTAACCATTGTGTTAACTGGAACATCCTGGCTGGGTAGGTATCCTGATATCTGGCTGCACTGAAGCCCACAAATGATTCATCCATGCATGCATCCATCCATCCATCCATCCATTCATCCATCCATCATTATCCTAATATTTTACCTGTTTTATACCCACCAGTGTCGTGGGGCTCTGCTAGTCCTCATCTCCAGCTAACGTATAATGAAGACAGGAAATACATCCTGCACATGTCTGTATTCCATCGCTGGAACACACCCCATTCACAGTCACTCAGGGAAATTTAGAGTTTCCAATTAACCTAAACATGCATGTTTTTGGACTGTGGGAGAAACCAGAGTTCCTGCAGAAAATCCACACAGAAACAGGGAGAACACGTGAACTCCAACTCTTTAGAGCTGGAGAGGACCATTTCTTTCAAGTCTAGGTACATATTTTGCTTATTGGTCAATCAATTAAAAGTCATTTTTTCATTTTTGTTTGATTTCATGGTGAACTTGTTTTAATTAATTGATGTTATTGTCTGTAAGAAAGAATAATCTGGATCTGTCATAGTTGACTTTTAAAGTGGACTCGTTAAATCATTAATTAGCTGTCAGCTGGGATTCATTCTGCTCCACAAGGCTGTGTTTGACATGGGTGTTTCACACCTCTCAGATGTTACTGTAAAGGTCTTTCAGTAGTCACATCACTTACTCTTGTGCCAGAGTATTTCCCCCCCGATCACTCAGAGGGTCTCCCTCTCATTAGCGTTGCCTTCACCCACCTCTGCCGCCTGATTGGCAAATCACCGGCTCGCCCTCCGAGGGATCACATGTGAAGCAGCATTAACGCTCACGCAGACGATCAGGCGACCTAAAGTGACGCTTTCCATCCCACATCTGCATCAAAGATGCAACGCTCGCCTCTCCATAAGTGTTCTTTAATGCTGTGTGTACTGCAGCCAGCTGATGCCTTTCAAACACACATGAAAGCTATAGTGAGCTGCTGGGAAATGAAAGAGAAAGATAGATGTGCACGTGTGGGTATGTATATGTGTGTGTCAGTGTGTGTCTGTGAGGAAGACAAGGACTGCTGTCGCATCTCTGGGAGAGAGCCTTTCTTCCTCTTTGACTCTTTTGACTCTGTGGTTTTTCTGCTCCAGCGCTGAGGGGCTCAGATTAACGGGTCTTCTGGCTGCCACCATCTTAGCGACGTTTACAGAAGTGTGTGATGGATGCTAAACAGACAACGCCACCATCAGGAGACCCCCGGCTCGAGTGTCACCGCTCCGTCAGGCACATCTGCTTCTGATCCAGCGTGTCGTTCTGCTGCTTCAGCCCGTTTTGTTTTCTGTTTTCTGTTTTTTTGTTTTGCTTTGTGATTCGGGAAGATGCTGCCGACTTGACTTCACAGCTTCAGAGCTTTGGTTCTGCTGGGAACGAGAGGAGTCTCCCAGCTGATCCTGAAAGGTTCCCTCTGCTTTGACAAAGCAGATGTTTACAGTGACTGTGGCTCGTAATGAAGTGCAGGCGAGTGTGCACGCAGAGGTCGAACAGGCCAGGATCTGCTTCACGTTTTACACCATGTTACAGCGAAACTTTAAAGATACATCAACAATATTTTAACTCGAAGCAGATCACATCCCTTGAAAGTTGTCACTTGTGGTCACTTACAACATCCTCATTTCACTCTGAGATGTGCTATCCTTCACCTGGCCACTAGTTGTCCTCACTGCTCAGGGATTCCTGCTTCATCACCTGTTCTTACACCTGATCTCCATCTGTCATCAGCCTCTGTATAAGCACAGCTCTCGCTGCTCTTCTGGGTTTTCTGTGACCGATACCTCATTGTTTTCCCTCTGTGATCACATCTCTGTTTTTTATTTCCTCTTGACAATGTGAGAAGTCGCTTTTCTCATTCTCTGTACTCTAGACTATTTCCTGTTTACATGTCTGGACAAAGAGAAGTTTCCCCTCTGACTGTTTCAGGGGCCTCAAAAGAAAGGATTACAAAAACGATAAATAATTGTCTTTTTCCCTTTATTATCTGATTGTATCCCCCTCTGTCAGCCCTTGATAGCAGCTCCAATGCATTTTTAGAATCAGGTCTGATACATTTGGTGGAACCCTGGAGTATTTGTACCTTTATGTTTACCTACCTAAATGATCTGTCTGTGAGTTTTGTTGCCTGTTTCATTTCATTTCATCTCATATTGTCTTCAAAACATAAATATGGTCTGTGAGGCATAAAGCCAACCATGACCACTTTACAAACCTATAAACTATAATATTTTGACTTCACTTGAGCTGACTCAGACATGCTGTGACCTGCATTTTTGTTGCATTTACATTTCGTGGTTTGATTGTAATTGGAAAATAATTTGATCTGATTATGCACGGAACATTCAAAGCACGGATCTATCACATGGCTATGATGTCAGCATTGGCTATTTTCTCCCTTTCTCTCTTATTTTCTGAGATTTTTATTTTTTTGTCTATGATTTGGCAATGGCTTTTTCAAATTTGCTGTCCAACAAAGATTATTATTATTATCTCAGTATCCAAGGTCTGCGGTCTGGAGTCCCATCTGTGTGCTCTTCAAGCACATCCGGGGAGGAAAGGACAGTCGTCAGGCCTGGAGGAGGGTGGACGCTTGGTCAGGGTTTCTTATCAAGGCTTTTAAGTCTGCAGCTGCGGTTCTTTAATCATAACTGGAGTGGAGCTGAACCACAACTCCACCCAGAGCGTCTCCAAGAGGGGTCTGCTACAAATCACTCAGGATCTGCGGCTCGAACGCAGAAACACTGCTCAAATGATGGTCAACAAGCAAATAATCACACTGGCAGGGCCAAAACCAAGGCTGGAATATAGCATTACACACACCAACACACACGGGCACACTGACACACACACACACACTGACTTTCTATGTGGGTTTGTGCGTGTGGTTGAACTGGCTATGTAAACGCTTATGGCTGCTTTAAAGGCCTTAGCTGCATTTTATTGTTAAAAAAATGAAATATATAATTTTGATAGATCCCTTGATGGCTTCCATTCGCAGGGTCTTATAATCATAATCAGCCATGATTAGTTTGTGCTTGATGTGTGCTTGATGAAGTGTACGTGTGTGGCACATCTTGATTGTTTTCAGAAATTCTGCCACTTTTGATGAGTAAGTTACAGTAGTACCACAAAATCCTCTGCAGTCAGCTGCACGCTCCCTATATTAATGGTGAAACACGGCACGTTTCCCAGGGATCTCTGCGGCTCATGGTGGACTCTGGTGCCACCGCCTCGGTCAGGACGGTAGCATTTCTTTTATTATGCTGCGTTAAAGAGACGATTGCCCAGAGCTGAAAACAATGCCGGTTCCTGCAGCCAAAATCTCTCCCCAGCAAAACAAACAGCCGTGATGAGGCGAGCGAGGCTCCTGTTTTTCAGTCCAAACCACAATCACAAACCATCAGTAGAAGAAGCAGAAAAAAAAGGGTTTGTTTTCTCATGCACATGTGTAGCAGGGGGAGAGCAGGGATACCTCACCTCAAGTTTACGGGATATTAAAACAATTCAGCTATAGCGTCGTTCTCAGTGTAAATAGGCATTTGTAGTCCTTTTGCACGTAATCATCATCAGGCATTATCTCGTCTGCTTGAGTTTCCTCCCTCAGAAACTTTTTCAGGAAGGATTTTATTTCCATGACCGCCTGATTTGTTTGTTTCAAGTGAGTAAGAACGACGTTAATGCTTTTTCTTCCCCCTCCTTTTTTTTTACTTTAATGCTTTACGGAGAGGAAATTATGGCTTGAGTCTGTGTTTTTTTTCTTCTCGCTGTATGTTTACATTATGTGCTTTAATGCGTCTGGCTGCAGGGAGAATTTTGCCACTGGGACAGTAAAGCTGGAGGAGGAGGAGGAACCAGCAGCAGCAGCACTGGGTGGAGACCCGGCTCCCTGTTAACGGTCCCAGGTGGAGCTTTCATTATAAATAAACACTCTCACACTGTGTGGATCCATGTGTGATGTACTTTATACCTGATAAAACACCTTCAAAGCTTTTTTGATCATGGTTTTTAATGTTGGGTGTAGCCTCAGGGAAGAAAAAAAAAACACTTGTGTAATCCTGGTTGCAGCTCTGAAACTGACGGTTACTTTGCTCACTTTCCTGTAAAGACTTTTTTTTTGAAGCGTTCACTTAATGATGAAGTACAAACGTGTAGTCTGCTATTGTTGTTTCACAGTGAGTCGGTTTTATGGAAAGAAATGTAACTGATGTATATAGTGATGTAATAACGTGGCTCTTGAGCAGTGGAAAAGCAACTTGTTCTCATCTGGTTCAGACGCTGTACTGGCTCATAACCATCAATGGAAAGTGGAAAAGGGGAAAAAGTGAAAAAAAATTCAGTTCTATGAATTTGAAGAACTTTAAAATTCTGCAATAGGGCTGGACAGAGGAGTCCAACCTGCCACTTCAGCTCTAGATGAAATCAGGTCGGATCGAATTATTTGTAGTTCACACTGATCTTTATACAAACCGTCCAAAGACAGAAATACCTGGACGGAGTTGCACATTATCTGTTTTTTTCCACTGACGTTGCAGACTACGCTAATGTAGCACTGATGTCTAGTCTCAGCGAAACCCAGAAACAGCTGCTCTGTGCTATATGTAATTACCACGTATTGCTCTGCTGCCTGCCTGTTGTGATGTTTATGAAAGCCCTGTGTGTTTGTGCCTGAACGACCGTGCCAGAGTGTGAATGTGTGTGAGGCACGTACTGAAGTCTCTGTCTAACACACACACACACACACACACACACTCACACACACACACACACACACACACACACACAGAAGTGTACATGAACCAGCTGTAAATGCTCCTCATGACCCTCGTGCTGCAGCTCACGTGCTACCTATAACCTTATTAGTTATGATGCCTGCAGGAAATGGCAAAGAGCTGGATGTCACCGTGCACAGCACCAGTGTGGATAATCTGTTTCCGAACTTTAAAATGAGCCGTGTGAGGTGATCTGGGAGCTGGCAGCGTCACACCGGCTTTATGCTACAGAGCGACTTGGGCTGAATATATCTGCCTCACCAAAAGTGGAGAAAATGCACCAACGTCTGAAAGGACGGCTCATTAAAACCATTAGCACAATCTGGGCTTCAGGCGGGCCCATGACAGCTATTTACCCGCGAGCCGGTGGCAGATTCCCGGCTTCGCTCACACCTGGTGGAATTTGGTCGTTGAATAGTTTGCACTGCGCCTCCAACACACCCGTCTTTCACCCTCCTGACAGCCTCGCGCGTATGTGCCGCCGAAAACAAAAGTCACATACAAACAAACGGCACTTTTTAGGTATGGAGGAATGTGTGCACACTTGGCAGCTGACAGGAGCACATTAATTTTCACCCCCCCCCCTTTTCCCCGCAAAAAAAAGAAAAGGAAAAAACATTCATTGCCTCATTGTCCCTCCTCTGCTCATTGGCTACTTGAGTCACCCGGTTCCCTTTGGATTTTCCCATGCCCTGCTATCTTTTCTCAAGTCTTAATCTTTTCATTCTGTCAGGCCGGCTCTCGGCAGCCTCTGCGCTATTTCCAAAGGTCTGGGCTTCATGCTAATTGTCTCTCAATGGCACGGTTACCTCCCACCTACATAATGCACCTTGTTTCCTCCGCTCAGGCTGGGCTGCACCGTTTTGGCTCATTCACATTCAGGAGGGAGAGGGACTGTAAAAGCACTGCCTCGGGCTACGGCTGAGCAAGGCAACTACCAAAAAAATCACAAAAAAAAAAACCTGATTCGCTCCCCTGTTTTTTGGCGGAAAATTTCTGTGGGTGGGCTGGCCAGCGGGACATTTTGAAGGATGAGTTGCCTGTGATTGCTGTTGTTTTAGACAAAATTCAAAATTTCTCCACTACTAAAGTCGTCTTTGCCAACTTTTATCACACAGTTCATCATGTCGCGCCGCAGCGCTCCTGAACCATACACATTATTCCTGAATTAGCTCCGTCCATAGTCTGAGCCACGTCTGCAGTCCTTTGTTCTATAGTTTCCCCAACGCAGCGAAAAGGCAAAGGGAGGTAAAGGTTATAAAAATCATATTGAAGACGTGAATGCGGAGCCCCTCACGCAGGTTAAACGAGAGCGCTGTCGTGAAAGGCTCACATAAATTGTGCTAATTGTGTCCACGTAGACCCCAAATTGGCTGTTTTTCTTTCGGTGGAAAGATCTCATCCACTCAGGACTAAGACGACAGCCATGCGCCATTAACATCTATTCAAGAGCACGCGCTTTGATCTTTGCTGGGAGAGAGAGAGCGAGGGCGATGGGGGAACACGGGGAGAAAAATAAGGAGAAAAAAACATCATCAACAATTCAAATGCACCCAATTATTGGACCATAAATAAAAGACTAATTAGCATAAATTGCTTCCACATTGTTGCTATTTTTACATCATTTCTTCTTCCCTATTTTGTGGATTTTTTTCTTTTCTGGGGTATTGTGTGTGTAGGCTTCTGCATTAGAGTGAATGAGTTATGATGGAGATGCTTAATTTCATAGTGAAATTGCTGCTCTAATTAAGACTGCGGGATAAATATTTGCTTTTTTTTGCACAGGACCCACATGTGTTTTAGTTTGGAAACACACAAACAAAACAAAACAAAAAAAGGATTTTTTTTTGTGTCGTCTCAGAAACGAGCCGGTTCTGATATCATCACAGCATCATTCTGATCCATATCACAAAACTGTCAACACAGCGTCTGCAATGCTTCAAATTAATGACTCTGAGTTTGCCTCTGATGTCACGACCATCAGCATCAGCGTTTGTTTGGCTAAAATTCAGCTCGTGGCTGCCAATTAAATTACAGCTCAATTGATTCTGCTTTTACTAAAATTAGGAGCAGAGCACTGAAACCCTACAACCAGGGTTCGTCTCACACATCTGCCTGTCTGAGAGGTTTTTTTCTTGTTTCCCAGTCTTCCTCCTCCATGGTGCTCATAAAGGGCGGCCTGTCTGCTCGGTCTGGTTTGGGTTATGAAGTCACGTTGGAATACAGAAACAAGACGGCGAGGATCAGGTTGGATCACGGTTCTTTCCCAGCGTCTTCTGAAACATTGTTTTTGATCAGACAAACCAAGATCTCCCGAAATGGAAACAATATCTCAGCGCTGCGCTCCCTCCATTAACCCTTCGGAGAAGTCCAGACAGCGTCGATCCATCTGCACGTCTGCTGGGAGTTCAGCCTATAGCCCGGCCGCTTACGGTTTCGACTGTCTGACCTGCAGACTGTGATGGTGATGAGGTTTAAAGATGCCATTCCCACGCAGGGTGAAAGTCAGCTTCACTCTGTCTTCCTTCAGGGTTAAAAACCTCTACACGCTCTTCCACTGTCCTTCCCACACACTTCCAACACGTCTGGCCAGAGGCTCGGTCTGCCATTTGACTCTGAGACATCTTTTGTTCTCCTGCGGTTTTTAGTTCAGCTTTATTGCGTGCGCGGACTCATCTAATTCCAGTTTATAATTGCCAGTTTGAGGCGCCGAAGGTTATAATAATAAGCCATAACTTCTCTCGGGTTTGAATGTTTTCCTTGGTCACTGTTGATGTCATTTGGCCACTAAAAAGCCAAAAAATGACTTAATTGTAATTTCCATCCAAGTTGCAGAGCAAAAGACCACCGATTTCCAATAAGTGTCTCTATAGATTAGTGCAAGGGGATGTTTTGGGCGGTGTCAGTTGTCTTTCTGGCAGGAAGGGACAATAAAAAGTAAAAATATGATGAAACTTTTCATTTCTTTGATTCCAGACTGGGAAATCTGTTCATGTAATAACTTATGCAGCTTCCGTTTGATGCTTGTTAGAACCTGATTTTGCACGCTTCTGTTTTTCAGATCGGTAATGTAAAAATGTGTCGCAAATTTTCACTTTTGCCGATTTTTACTGTAGGATTTTCAAACATGGCATGTCATAATTTAAGAAGAAATTATTTTTTATTAAAGTTAGAGCTCCTTTAATGCAATAAATGTCACCAGAGTTGGACAGCCGAGTGAAGCAGTGCTTTAAAAACATCCCCTGTGAACATTATGGCATAATTGTGATTTCTGGCAGACGGGACTGATGAGGATGGAGATGGGAACCCTTCACATCCTTAAGCACACGATGAAAAAAGCCGGCAGAGTCGCCTTTGTCTGCCTGACGTCGTGAGAGTTTGCGTGGAGGTCAGCCGTGTCTGTGTCTGGGGCTCTGGGTCCAGACCACCTCTCCGTGTTGATCAATCAAAGAAAACCAAACATCGCATCTGCTTTCTTGTCAGCCACCATGAAATCATGCATAAAGTGGAAAGGATTGTCCAGGAATAATGAAGTTCAGTCTACTCTTTCGAAAAGCTCCTATCATGGCTGACCTGCCTCTGAACCTCCCCGCTCTGTCTCGCAGTCACTGCCAATGTAAGCAGATGCCTCTTCAGGGTTCGCTTTCAGGCTCTTATTTATGCATGGGATGATAATGCTATCCTGCATGTGATACTTCAAGAGCGGGAAGAGTCAATAACTAATGGAATTCGGACTAAACAAGCACTCCTCTTCCCACCCAGGTTTTCCACTGGTACGCTCACCTCTGCGGAGCGTCGACTCCGAGCCCACACAGTTTGCCACAACCGCTTTAGCTCAATTACTGCAGGTCCTGCCGGATTGAGCCCTTTTATATCTCCAGCTGGGAAAGCTCACTCCTCTAAACTGAGAGAGCGGAGAAGCTTTTGGAAAGATGTATAAAATGACGTCCAGAACAAAAAAAAACTCCCCTCCCTTTCTCTCTCACTCCATGACTCTTAATACGAGGTTTTACAGTCTGAGAAAAGGTATCAGCCTCCTGTAAGTCCTGCAACTAGATACTTTTCATCCGCAAAAGTTCAGCAAACCATAAATCAGAAGTTGTGCGTCAGGAGTGATGTTATAATCGCAGGATACGTCCACGATTTGAGAGCCGGCACAGCCGCTCAGATGAAGCATAAACAAAATCAGGCTTCACGATAAAGCGAGTGAAGCAGAGTTCAATATGTGAAATATCTGATGAGCTCTGTTTTCTTACGAGCAGCTGCCCAGCATCTCATATCACCGGCTGTTGGCAGGCGAAGGGGGCAGATGTACTGCTTATACACAACCTCTGGATATACCGTCAATAACAAAGTAAAGCTGAGCACATCTGCACTCATACAGGACATTTATTGTCTTATGATGCATGTAGTCTAGCAACAATTTACAAGAGCTAATGTGTATTGGAGAAAAGGGTATATGTGGTTTGCTTTAATCTGCAGAATATATTCATCCTGTCACATTTGTCATGACTACTGTTGCTCATGGTGCTGTTTTTTTTTATTCCTAACATTTACCTTTAACAGTTGTGTATTTTAGCAGGAGAATCTTAAAGTTGCTCATGGACATAAAGACAAGCGTCTAACGACAGTAGCTGACTGAGTATTTTAAACATTTTCACTGAAACTATTAGCGAAAGGTTACGTAACCTCTGACATTTGATGTCTCTAAAGAGGCAGGTGTGCTAAAACACCAATGATGAATCGAAACACTTGGAAGACCATTGCACTGGCCTGAAGACGTCTAAATGCAGTGTGCATATGTGCAAAGTTGAAGCTAATTTGCGTCTCTGGTTTCTGTGACAGGCAGTTATTAACATCTAAACCAGGACTCCACACACTGCTTCCCTTACAGCAGCTGGACACGAGCGCTCAGTGATTGATTTTAAATTACATGCACAAACTTGCAGCCTCATGTCGTAATGATATGACTTTATCCAATTGTACTAAATGTATGTCAACTGTGCTCCTAAGTGTTCTGCTCGCCCAGCACGAGGGGCCGCATCTGAGAGTTCAGCGGGTCAGCTGAGAAGGCTTCGCCGGAATATTTCCAGGCGATTAAATTCAGTGGTGAGAGTCTTGTGAAGACCCTCCAAACTCTGCACCTGGTTCGTATTCCACGCTCACAACCTGCTTTCTTTGGACACTGCATCTTCCTCTTATTTGATTTCAGTTCTTTGAGATATAAAATACACACTGATACTTAAAAACTGTCTTTAGGGATGGTGGAGGTGAGGCAGAGAGAGACGGCCCTCTGAGCCGTTTGGAAAATAGATTTATTGAGATTTGGCCCACGCCTCGCTGCCAAAGAGCTCAGAATGACACGGAGAGCCGTACAGTGTACAGTATATAGCAACAATTATGGGATCTATTAATGCTTTTTTTGTACCCACCAGTTGAACAACTACATCTTGGATGGCGTTCAGGTATTTTTATGAGACGGTTCAAAGGACTTATGGCACCAAACGTCTCTCACATGGTTCCTGTCTGTGCTGATCAGTGTCAGCAGACACGTTATCAGATCAGAAGAACGCCTCAGATGCAGGAACACACAAGAGCGCAGACCTCCGCTTGTCCTCGCGTCTGGATGGTCTACATCTAGGTTTTTATGACTTAGCAAACGGAGGTGGCTTTAAGGTTGTTAGATAACAGTAAATTCCTGTGCGTGGTGCCATTATCTTGAGTTAGGGCACATATAATGGAACGTGATGGGTTTACTGGTGCTCCAAAGTTCTCTCTGGCTACAAGTATGGAAAGCTGGTTCCCTGGCAAAAACAAAATAATTCATCAGAGACATGAAGATATTTAAGTAATCAAACTTTGAGACGGTAGATGTCGGTGTCAGCATTACTGCTGCAGGTTCTGCAGAACAAGCAGCTGAATGAGCTGTTTTTCAGTCTTCATTGATCCAGAGGGGGTTTTGCTTAGCACGCATGACCCTTATTTGACAAGAAGCCCCGACTCAATCCTCTGCCAACCTGGACCCCTTCTCACCGTTTTCCATCAAACCAGTCTTAATAAACTTTACCATCTGCAAAACTCTGAACAGCAGTGGGTAAGAAGTTGTTCAATACACTTCCCACGCTTCACATCCTCAGGAGTGGAGTACACTGTTGTGTTGAGCTCAGAGTCTAATGTCTCTTTGTAGTCAAAGTCACAAAAATGCTCCGACAGAGGCTTCTGATCTGCTCAATGTGCTCAATGTCCTCATGTGATCGAGCAGAACTGCTGCAAGAAGAGAAGATGTTTTAGAAAGCGTGAAACCAACATCTGTGCAGCGTGTTCGCATTTGTGCAATTCTGGTTTATTGAATTGATTCTACACACAACTTTGAGGCCAAGTTCAGATGGAGGACACGCTGTGTTGAGTGCATTAATTTGGATAAACTGCCCCCTGCACCAGGCTGATCACAGTGTGAGCTCTCATATGATCCAGTGCCACCCTGTGACCTAAAGACACCTCAACACATCCTCAGGTGATGGATACTGTCCTATCACACAGCCTGCAAATCCAAACTGTGTAAAACTGTGTTCAAAGTTTTCTTTCTTTTCCAGAGTTTCAATACTTAAGTGAAATACTGATTAGCACAACAGCACCATCCAACTCTTGGTTGCTGATTGTCTTGACATGAATCAAAATCACTCAGCTTTCATCCCTGACCATCTATGATTCCCACTGAATTAAACACATTCTGAGCAGCAGGTGAACTCAGCCTCTACAAATATACAATTGAATGTTTTGATATAAAATCTCATTAGAAACATCAGAGGGTTCATACGCTCAGTGTGTGGGGAAAGAACAAAGTCTACAAATGTAAATCTGATTCCAAAACACATCCAAACGCACCCTTTCTGATTCCTCCAGGCCTGCGAAGCCTGATGGCTCAGGCGCTCCCATCAGCTCTTCTCCTGCTTCTCATTGAGGATTACTGGATCCACATGAACTGGAGGAACTGAAGGTGCTCCTGGTGGCCTTGGTCACCGATGCTGTGGACTACATTTTACATTTTCTTTTTCATTTCTTCTTTCAGGTATAACTGTGTTAAGAACCAGAATGAACCGACTTTCGTGATTGTCTTGAGTTTGGAGGTGTTCAACCAGTAAAAGGCTGCAAAGCAAAGCTACTCTCCCATGGGACATCATTATAGCATAATACTGCGATGCGATGTGTGTACTGTTTGTGGTCTGGGTTGCTGTTCAGGAGAATGGCCATGGTGTGGTTAGTGCTGCGATCCCACAGTTTACTCTACATAATGGTTGGATCTGAATGCAGGAAGGTTTTGGGAAGAGAATTTGCAGGATATCAGCTTTGATTATCACACATCATATCGTATCACTGTAAAGTCTCTCGTGCAGTGTTTGCTTTTCTTGTTTGTCTGTGCAGTGCTGTCTTCAGATATTCTTGTACACATTTTCATTTTGCATTTGTTGAGGTGGAATCTGACGGTTTTGCATAGAGAAAAGTCAAATTGCCGGCCTTCCTGCGCATTCCAGCATTCTGTGGCTTTTTGTTTTGCTGCATTAGCAATTCTCATCCGTGTCCTGAAATGCATCTTCAAAAAGCCAAAATAAAGTCTCTGCAGAGGCAGTAAAGTGGGCTGTGCGGTTTCCTATAACAGGGCATTTTAAACAGGCGTGTGCAGCTCTGCTGATGGACACATACACTGTACATATAGACTTACAGTGTGTGTTTACAGTTTGTCAGTCGGTGACTTTTGCAGTTTAAGATAAATGGCGACACACAGCTCTGATTACTCAGAGTAGTGATTGATGTTTGACAACTTAAAGAAATAGACCAGAGCAGCTTTCAGGACAAGAGCTGCTCAAACGAGACTGAGATGAGAAATTAGAGATGAGGGAATAAATTGACAAAACTATGTTTCAAATAAGAAAATATTCATTTATTAACTGTTAAACCATTATGACACTTGCACTGTTATTGTCTTATGATAATAAACTGAATACTTTGTAAATGTGAACTTCAGATTAAATGGAAGGAAAAAAATCTTCACAATTTGTTTAATGTCAGTTTTCACACTTTGCCAACAACTAAAAGAAAATTAAATGAGAGGTCCAAACCACAGAAAGTTAGTAGAAACATAAAGCAATTTTTTTCGTTTCATGTGCTTTTCTCACCTTTGTAGATGAGTGTCAAGAAACAACAAGAACAACAAACTCTCCTTGTGGTGACTTTCCGCTGCTGCTCATCACTCTGCCTTCCGTGTCAGCTGTCTGAGAAAGTCATTAGATCATCTCCAACAACACGTTTTCAAGCTGAGAGGCTCAAGACTCCACTTAGAGATGAGAGAGATGTTAAAAGACGTGTATGCTTCGAGGTCGACCACGACTGTGATCCACAGAGACGTGGTCCAGTAATTGAGGGTATTTTGGCTGACACTCAGCCCCCGGATGATTTACAGTGTCCTGATGGTTTTCCCAACTCCGGGACCTTGGCGTCAGAGACAAAAGGAGTCTGTGCTGCCATTCGCTCAGATGGATGAGACGTGAATGATGCTGAGAGAGAGAGCGAAGCCCTGGAGTCTAAATCTGTAATCCGCACTCGGTGCAGCTCATTGATGAGGTGCAGCAATGAAATGCTTCCTCTAGTGTGTCTGACAGCATTGCCTGTTTGTGATATCCAGAGCCAGGAGTTTTCCCAAATGAAAAAAAAACAAAAAAAACTTTCCAGTCCCAATTTCTGTCTCAAGTGACTTTAGGGTTCCAGAGCCTTTCCTGGTCGAGGACCCCTGGCCGCTGGTTTGGTTTTGAGTAGTTCAACATCAGTTTTTATCGACTCGAGAAAGCACTTTGTTAGCTGTGTCCAAGCAAGAGCTCTCTTCGGTAATCTGGTTAGTGGTAAGAGGCACTCTACCAGCAGAGCAGAGTGTGTGTGTGTTTGGTTGTGTTGGTGGGTGTTTGTGTGATTTTTCGATGTCTGTGCGGAGTTTCAGGCTGTATAATAGAGGCAGGACATTAGGGAGCAGCCAAGAGGCCTGGGTTTTCCTGGCACACAATAGCAGGAAGTGCTGCCACACTATAAATGGAAGCTGAAATAGTGGCAAAACTCAGTCAGCAAGTCCTTTCTGCCTCCAGCCAATGGGATTTATGTGCTCGCTCTGCTCTTTTTCCAACTTCCAAACTGTGATAATGAAACTACATAGAACAGAGCACCAGGAAAGTTGTGCATTCAAGCCAGGCTGAGTTATTCTCTAACCCAAAGCTTTTGAAAGCCGATACTGACAGTGATAGTTTGACATGGATACATCCAAATCTTATAATCTGTGCCCAAATTCTCTATAATTTTGACCACATTTGCCGTAAACATTTATATAAAAAAGACGGCCTCTGGGGATTCATTTGTTTCCTGCAGAATTTTAGTCTTGAGAGAGTGGAAAAGTTATTTCCACTCTCAAATCCAAACGAATCAAATTTATATTTAATACATTTTTAGTGTTGCTCTCGACTATATTGAAGACTGCAGAGCACACGACGCAAAATGCTCTCATGGTTTATTATGGTGGCTGCATGGTGTTGCTTGTTCCTGCCTTGTTAGGCTACAGCCCAGATGGCAAATGTCAACCAAAGCTGTGCATTTTATACATTTACACGATGATCTTTTCCATGTGAGCTGGCTAAACTGTATGTGGACACACTTTCAAACTATAATTGCATGTTTAAAGTTTGTTTTTATTTGGGAGTTGTGAGTCGACAGCAGCCAGTCCGCTGGCTGAGAGTGTAGTGTAAAACGCTGAGCTGCTCCTCCTCTGTGGTTTGTTACCACTGGAGTTTATTGCAGGACTTAACAACAAAAGCTGTTGTGTGTTCTCTGTCAAACAAAAAATCGCCCTCCATCGTTGATAGCTGGACACAGTTTCAAAAGATATATTGTATGTAAACCAGATCCATAGATATTCATAGTAAATGACAACGTACCCACGTAAAACATACAACAGCATCCAAACATCATCAATGTCAAACAATATCAATATCAAGGGACCTCAGAGTTGAGATGATACACAAAACTTGGTGAATGTGCGACTTTATTTCATCCAGATCTGCAGATACGCTCAGTGTCAACAAATCTCAAATGATCTCTGAGGGAAAACTGGGTCACTGCAGCAGCGAAGATTAGACTTGAAGTAAGAAAAGTCGGAAATACAACACAGGAAAGATCAAAGACGGCGCACACATGAAGTGGCTGAGGCGATGCTGCTGATAAAAGAAGAAACGACAAAACTTAGTTGAAGCCACTTTATTTACTTTATCTCCCTCTTCTGCCGGTCAGCATCTCTGTTTTACAGTTTAGAGCTGGTCACTTCTGGAAAACACATTACACCCCTCACCTTGGAGAAACCCTCTCTGTCTTGTGCTGTGTGGCTCTGCCCCTGGAGTCCATGAAAAACTTCACGACCTCCCCAAAATGTCAAGGGTAGGCTTAGCGAGAAGAGCAGGAAGGAGGCGCGAGGACGGGGAACGCAACAAAACATCAACTGGACCTCAGATCTGTGCAGTGGTGTTTAGACATCTGTTTGGAGAAAGCTCCATCCTGATTGATGACTCTTAGGTTCTGGTCAAATGCAGCTGTTTTCAGTTTGAAGGCCAGATTTTTCAGAAATGTGACTTTTTTAGAGAATATCTCCAATCAAATGGTATTTTAACTTAGGTAAAGATCACATGTATTCAGTAATGATTCCAGGGTTGTGCTGTTTCTTTATAAATCCAAATATAAACCAAAATCTAAAAACTGAGATCTTCACACAAAGTGTGGAAATAGAGCCTATTTTGGCTCCATGTCACAGTCAGGTAGAGCAACAGATGTTTCAGACACAACAATGAAGTAAAAAAAAAATGCTGATGTAAAGAAAAAGCCACGAGTGGCTGCAAAAATCCAGGCTTCTCTGCAGAGACTCCAGAATGTTCAATACTTTGATTCCTCAACAAGAATGGGCTGCACGGTGGAGCGGTCATAAAAGAGCTGATCCTTCGCCAACGCCACAAAACAGCCTGCTGAGGATCTGCCAAACGGCATCGAGACGAGCCTCCAAACCTCTGGAACAAAGTTGTGTGGATTGATGGGACCGAAGCTAAAACTTTATGGCTACGACCAAAGAAAGAGTGGTGGAACACGTCTTCAGCGTTCGGCCAAGGGGATGAGCATTTATGAGCACAAATGTACGTGGCATTAATGCAGTTTGCAATGCAGATAATCCTACCAGATTTAAACGTCAAATGATAAATACAAGTGCATGCTGTGCATATTTGTGCGGTATTATTTTTTTTTTTGAGTTTTTGGGAGGCTTTCACAACATGGACAGAAGTCTGCAGATGAAAACCAAACATTTGAGGAGTGTAATATTTGGCCAGTGATCTTGAAGCTCCATGGTGTGGATTAACCTCGTGCCCTGCGTGAACCTGACAGTGCAGATAACCGATCGTTTACAGCCTCTGGCTTCAGACTTGGACACGCTCTTGACACCGAACGCACTATTTCTTTTGCATTCCAAAGTGATGGCTCCGCCTCAGTCTTTGTCACAATAAATCACTGTTATTTCCTCAATTTCACGCATTTTGTAATTCCCTTCTCCTCCCCGTCAAGTTTAATAGCACGTTTGTGATACCAAATCATTACAAATATCTTGCCAGAATACTTTCACAATGGAGCTGTGAAAGTGCTGCTTTTTGCATTCCAGTGTGGCAGTCGAACTGCTGTAAGACAACCGAGTAATTGTGCATTAAAACCTAAATCCTTAAGTCGGTTTTTCCTCACTTCATATGAAGAAGTGATACTTGACTAGATCTCCAGGGAATGTGTAAAGATTCGTGCAGTGAAAACATCTTCAGCAGCTGTGCAGGAGTGAATTAAGATGTTGGCATGGCAGATAAGGTCAAAAGTAAATAGAAGGACACATGGCTGCTTTATTCTGCTCCCAGGATCCTTTGCTGTTTGGATGGATATTCAAGAGTCCATACATTATGCTTGGAACCTGCTGCTTTTCCAGGGACGACATCAGACGTCGCTGTGGCTTTCTTTGCTGAATTTGAAGCTCTCTGAATATGCAACGAGCCCGAGGGCGCTCAGATCTTCTTCAGATATCGAGGCGAACATGTATGATTTCACAAAAAATACAAAAACCTCGCTCGGATACTTATCTTTTTGGCTTTAACTCGGAGGCATGTTTCTTCTGACCGGGGAGTTGTGATTTCTTCTTTTGCCTGAGAGCTCTGGCCAGTCTCTGGCTGTAGTAAATCTCAGCAGCAGCTCAGAGTTGAGCCCAGGGCGGCTCTGGGTCACTGGGTCAGCCTGCCAAGCAGCAGCTCCGCTGGCACGTCGCTCCACTCTCAGATACTGTCAGCACACGAGAATGCTAATGATAACACAGGACCAGGAGAGGGCACGGAGGCTGTGATAACATTACTGCAATCGCTGAATTTAAAGTGAAAATAAAACTTTTCTTCTGACGGTATCATCATTTCTGACAGGCGCCATGAACAAGAAATGTAGAACTCAACGAAGATTACCATCTCCTCACTCCCATGTTGGAGCTTGATAGAATAAAGAGCAGACAGAAGGAGCATTTTGTAGAAATCTTATAGAACTGCTTTGGTCAGATTTTATCCAGGATTCTTTATCTCCCACCCTTTGCTTAGTTGGCTCACAATTTGCATCAGATGTTACATATTTGTACCATTTTTTACATAAACGGACACTCACAAATTGTGAGAGTCTGCAGAAATTTAACAGTGATACTGACAAGTGTTTGTCAGTCAACATACGTCCACTAAAATATTTTATCTATTTATTATTATTTATTTATTTTTGCTGAGAATCTCAGATTGTGGTTCAGATTGTGAGCCATGTCTGACAACATCATGGAAAGAATTCCTACAGAGGTGGACCTTGTCGTCAAAGAGACAGGGCCGAACAATGCACAAACAGTTTCAACCTCTGTGACACTGTAATGTGCTGCATGAGCTGCTGTCAGTCTCCGTAATGTGATTTTCCTACTTTGGTCCATGTGGCCCTCATAACACAGGACGAGAGTCACCAAGACTGTCCAGTGCGCCAGTTGTCTGTCTGTTCCTATGACTTCATGCTTTCAGCTCTCGATGGGTTTGTAATAAATCAGTTTCCACAAACCGGACCAGAAATAAAAGCACAAAGCGCAGTTTTTATTCTTCCTTGCTTGCACCAGTGCGAAGGTGAACTCGGACAAATGTCTTCGCTTATCACTGATGCATCGAGCACTCTGGCCAAACTCTCTACAGAAGCTTGGAGTCGTTTTTGTGTTGGCTGTTTTAAGGCAGCAGAGCAAGCTGCAAACATGATAACACTGACATGTTATTTAAAATACTGATTAGTGCAATCGTTAATTTGTATTGGTTTCTGTCTCCTCCGGGTGAATCTCGGTCCAGTATCAGCCTCTGGATGAGTTGCTTCACATAAACAAAGCAAGTTGTGCTGCAGATGCTTTTAGTCAAACAGCCTGTTTTTGATTAGGAAACATGTTTTTGCTCCAGAATTGCCAGAGTGATAAAGATCGGAAATAAACTGATCAAATTTCTGTAAAGAAAATGACAAATTGTGTTTACATTTTGCAGTGAGGAGAAGTGGGAGACTGGATTAGAGCAAAATATTGAACTTCAGATTTTTAGTGCACCTTTTGACCGACTTTCTCCTCTCTGCATCTGCTATTCCAACAGGCTGATTGGATATTAGCACAAGGTGCAACATTCTGACTGGCAATGTTGCTAATGCACTGTTAGGACATATGAACTGGGTGTGGAGGGATAATCATGATAACCATTATGCCTGGTGTGACTCACCCAGAGTAAACGTTATCTCAGCCGCTATGTATTTCTGGCCACGTGCACCTGTTTGCATGTCACAGACTAATTCATAACTCCTTGAGCGCTGCGCTATGTAAGGAGGACATTGAAGCCTTAAATGGCTCCATATGGACAAACACACTTGCTGAGAAGATTTAAGTCAACTTCTTACTCGCCATGCAAAATTAGCTCCATACCACTCAGGCTGTAATAAGACGTGGATCTAATCAGAGCCATAAATTTGCCTCACAACAGCTTGCACAGAGGATGGACATTCAGCTGAGGACTTAATAACTTAATTACTGTGACACCACATGCTGCTGGGGTTGTGCAGAGACATCTCTAGTGTTTCACAGGCCTTGTAAACGTTGTGTTTAATCAGCTTGTAAGGCGCCCCGGACATCAAACGCTACCACAGTTACTCCAGCATGTGCGAGTGCTGATGTATCACTACATCATCATTTCATTACTTAACCTGAACTCACACTTGCATAAAAAGTTGATTGGACCCATAGCGTTTCATTATGCCCGAGTTATTTGGCACGGAATGAAACGATAAAGAAATGACACAAAACATTTCTGCCATAAAACCAAAGTAGGAAAAAGGATTTACTCTGACTGAACCCTCGGTCCAAGTCTGGTCTGAATTCTTTTTTTTTCTTTTCCCGGAGACTTCAATTAACTGAGTGGAAAGAGTTTTGACACGATGACAGAGAAAGGCGTTAATCTGAATATCCTGTTGTGTTAGATCCAATAAGATGGCACATTAACACCTTGCATTCACCCACAGTAAGAATAGTCCAGATCTCCTCCTCTGTGTGAAGATCAGTTGATTTACAGAACATTGACCAGAAACTTGTCTCTGTTGTGTGTCTTTGAATGTATTTAAATACCTTTGGGGTACAGTTTGATCACTGAACAAAAAAGAGCACAATGAAGATGTCTCTTTAGAATTTGGCCAACATTTCTTCACAGACTTGTACTTTATAAACTAATTTAATAAAATAGATATAAAAAAAACAGGCAGTTAACTGTTAAAACAGTAGGAAAACCTGATAGGAAATTGCATTTGTACATTTTTCAGAGCATCACCTGACTGCATCATAAGATGCAGCTGCTTGTTAATTATAGTGAAAATAGTCAGGCACTTATTTTCACAGATGACTGAGCTCGTCATGGCGACGCTTTTCACTCCTTTCAGTCTCTTCAGGGGGATGAAAGGCGACACAATGCACCGTCTTCTCTCAATAACTTTGAACCCTCATCAAAACAACTTTGAAATGCTGGTTCTCACACACGATAGCCCCAGAGGTGAATTTGGTGAATCGAGCTATAGATTGAGAGTCTGAACCTCCCCCACACCCCGGAAGAAAGCGCTAATTAGCTCAGATGTCCGGGTGAACACAAACCCAGCACACCCCAGGAGATCTGGAAATAAGATGTTGTTTTTGAAAATTAGAAACGAGGGATATGAGGTTTTACATCTAGTTTAGGGCTCGAATCATCGTACCCCAGTTCAATTCATTTAACCATCACAGGATACATTACCTCACCAACAGCTGAACTGTTTATAGTTATGAGCTCATAATGCATTCGTGGCGAATAGGGGAATCCCTTGGCCCTTGTGGTGCAGATGAAGCCATGCGGAAGCTTCCGTTCCTGGACTCGATCCGACATGGCGACCGCTCCAAAGTTGATTTTGATTGCACTGATCAAAAGAAGCACCGTGTCTCGATATTTCACCACAGGCAAAGAACACGGGACTTCAAAGCCCTCCAAACTAATCCCATTTGGATTATTTAATTAAGGATCCGGGAATATTGGCGCCCAAACCAAACCATGGGTGTCACCGGTGCTGAGGGAGCTACAGGTGCACAGTGTTGATCTGCGTGACTCAGGAACCGCTGGGGTGTCACTTCAGACTGTGAGATATAAACACAGCCTCACTATTATGTTAAACAAAAACATGTTTTTTCACTGTGCATAAAATCCTGCTGCACAGTTATAGATTTTGGCAACGGCTTGCTCTTCCCATTTGTTTTGGTTCATTGCACAGGTTGCTCTTTGTTCGTTTAATTGTCATTCCAGGGAACATTCCCCAGCGTGGTTTAGATTAGTTCATGATGCCAAAAAAGAGGAAAAAAAAGTGGAAAAACCAGGAAGATATGATCGTAACCGGGGCACAGCCACGTTTTATGTTAGATGTGGAAGTGATCTCAAGCTAAGCTATTATTAGACTTGGCCCTGGGGAAAGAGCTGCTTAGTTTGACCCAAACATGTTATCACTTGGCAGGATGAGAGAAGGTGGAGGTTGTTTGTTTATGTGACTGTAAAAAGACACAATGTGTACAGTGTGGCTGTTACTGGCTGTTTACTGGGACTGACAAGACAGATGATGTCAATATCCTAACTGAATTTAACCTTTTTAAATATATGGGATTCACATTTCTTGGATTCTTTTTAATAAAAAATTAGGTTATTTGAAATGAATGTTGCACACAAACTGAATTTCAAGAAAATTGGCAAAAGAATTTATGAAGCATTGCTTGTTCCAATGCAATTATGAGATGCAGTAGGTGATGCATTTAAGGCCATCAGTCTAAATCCAAATTATGGAAACATGACTTTGGAAGCACTGGTAAAGTTCATGAAGTTCATCTTGTATTATTAATTTTGTTCAATATTATTTCATCTGAAATGTGTTTTTAAGCAAGAGTCAAACTGGTGTAGTTGTGCACAGTTTAACAGTATTGATTAAAACATTGTGCCTGGAAGCTTCAGACTTCACAGACTCAGTTAATAAATCTTTCTGGGCTCCCTATATCCCCATATTTGAAAATACTTACCTGCTATTGAAGAGTGTGCTGGTGTTGGACTTCCCCAACAGCTCATCAAAGCTGGACAGATTTCAGTGCTGCACTGAGTTCAGGGCTGTTTCACTGACCAGCAATAATGCTAGATGATGCAGTAAATGTCAGCCAGAGTGAACTCTGCTGGATTCAGCAGACCTGGAACATCCTGCAGTCGTGGTAATTTTATGCTCTTTTTGGAACCTGATACCTTCAGATCTTAATCACGTAAATCGTTGGGGAGAAGATTGAACTCAAACTGTGGTATTTAAATTGTTCTGTGCTTGGTGGCTGTTCAAACCTACCACAGACATAGGTGATAAAAACAAATAAGTTTATATATGTTTCATTCCAGGCCCTTGCTCGAAGGGGTCAGAGGATTCTTGTACTGTTTTCGTGTCCATTTGCTCTGATGATTTAAAACCACTGACCCTGAAGACCAGGTCCTTAGTCCACCACCAAAGTTGTCATTCTGAATATCACTTTTATCAGATGGGGACCTTTGTTTGACTCTTTGTTTTGGATTAAAAACACATTCCAGTGTGAATGTGGATCCTTGTGGGCACCATGTGGATACGAGCAAAGCACTTAATGGCGTCTGTTGTTGGTTATTGTGGGTTTGGGAGAAGACCAACTGTCTGCGTGTGAGACTAAACAAGAGGATGGCTGATTGAATGTTGGAGGCCAGAAGTTCATGATGTTTGAAGAGTCGTTGTCCCCAAAGGCTAAAAGTCAACATGGAGAGCAGGCCGGTCATAACGGCCAACATGGGACTGAGAGTCTTGCAAGGGGAGGAGGAGGAAGAGGAGGAAGAGGCTGAATGATGTTCCTGTAGTTGGTCAACCACTGTGAATGACTGCTCCAGGTGATTGTCTGCAAAAGCTTCATACAACATCAAACATGCAACAGATTTGAGGAGCACAATACAGCATTGAATAAAAGAGGGACATTGCTGTTGTTCCTTAACTTAGAGAGAAAAGTGTAGTAAAATACTTTTGACTACACACAGTTGACAGTTGATGGTATCTGTGGATTCCTCACTTTCATGACATTTCACAGGCAGCTGTATCAATGGGAGCTCTGTGTGTCACACATGCACTGAAGATGGGATGATGTCAAAAATGTCAAAACAAAAGACAGAAAGCAATCATCAGAAAGTCACGTAAACCTGTATTCAACTGAGCACCCTGTCAAAGCAAGAAACCAATAGATCTCCCTGGTATTTGTATGTATGCTGATAAACAAGTTACATTGACACTGAGAGCAGAATAATACTAAATCTGTAGGGAAACTTCTCCGAAAGCACCTGTAGGTTAACAGGTGCTTTAGCAACAGATAAAAGTTTCATAACTGGAATTTAAAAGGAGAATCACCTCCTTGTTGAATTATCTGTAAAATGAATAGCTGTTTGTTTTTTCTTTTAAATGAAAAGTTGAACAAGTTAAGCTCACACAAGCTCACTGTGTAGTACTATTTTCCATCACCTTTGACCTTTCTGTGTTTGTGATTTCACCAAAACTCAAGTTATCATCAAAGTAAAACTTTGAATTTACAGTCTGAAAAAATAAGATACTGTCAAACCAACGGCTCCTCCCGTCTTGGGACTCTGTTACATCTTTGGAAACAGACTCAGGCCTGTCTGGACTTTTGATGAATCTCATACTTAATTTTATCCATCGTGAGATGAAAAATCCCAGTGTGGCTCCGGATTTATTGTTGAGCCCTGTCAGCGAATGCACTCCATCCAATCGCTTACATGGAAGAACACAGCAAAACTGTGAAGATTTACAGTCAAGGATGTTCCATTTGAAACTTCAACATCTCAACCTCCTCGCTTTAGTTTTTTTCATTTATTACATGGCACAGATTGTGTACTGCAATGCATTTAAAGTTGAAACTACTTTAAACCTTAAATCTCTGTACGGTAAAAACTAAGGGACAGCTGTGTATGTGGCTATAAACATTTATATGGTGAATTCAATATTTCACTCCAGTGGAACCGGATTGAATATACATTCATATTGTAAACGCACTTGAGGTGAAATCCGTTCTTGACGGCTTGCAGATCACTTGCCACGTTTCCTCATTCCTCACGCTCGATGAAGCTCCTTAATGCAGCTAAGTGTTGGTTCGTATCCTAGAGCACAGCTGAGTTTAACAATAAGCTGAATAGCTTTGATGTCTCTAAGAGCTTCAAAGACGAGAAGTTTTCCTTCTTAATCATTAATCATGCCCTTGAAGCCTGAAAGTTTCTCAGCTGAAATGCAAAAAGATTTTTCATAATAAGGATGATAGTGTGGATCCATCTAGGCCAGGCCCCCAGTGGGACAACAGGCAGTGCGAGTGGACACCGTCTGCAGCTCAGCGTCACCAGAGATGCTTTGTGAAAGCTCGAGTCCCAGTCTCTCCAAACAAACTGGCTGGATATTAAAGATCACACAAACACTGTAACTGCGGCAAACAAGCTTTATCTCAAACATCGTTCTGTAATATATCTTCACTTGTGCAAAATTCCTGCTATCTAAATAAATGTGCTTACTCATGACGTGCCTCGTACTTCCAAGACTAACTGACATCCAATCTCTGTCTGTGCACAACAGCTTTTGTTTACCACTGAATCTCGGTTAACTAAATAGTTTGAATGGAGGACAGATGTTTGCCATGGCCGACATTTCAAACTATGTAAACTAAGTAATAAAGTGGGAATTCAATAATGGTATATAAGACCGACTGCGCTTTGAGTTTTTACTCAATATTTTTTTCGCATTTTGGTGAGAGGATTCCACTTTCCAAAAGTTTGCTTACTTTTGAATAAATGTAAAACAAACTCTGTGACATGAAAGAACATCTAACCCAAAACAGCATTTCTAAAAGCCCTGAGGAGAGTGTATTATCTGTCGTTTTTCATGGGCATTATTAGCATACGGTCATTATATTTCCGACATTGTCGAGAGGAGAATCCGCGCTCCTCCAGGAGTCAGTATAACATCTCTAATTTGGCTGATAAATTTGGAATCATCCAGAACTGTAATCAGATTAAAACTCTTGGGTTTTCTTTTGAAGTCTGTGAAAATGAGGAATCAATTAGAGAGCACACATCCATTTATTTCTGTGTTCCTGGAGAAGCGCAGCCATTTGCCTCATTTTAACTGTGTCGGTGCTCTGTGATTAATTAGCCACACTGCGTGAGCACAAACACGCACTCACACACACACACACACACACACACACACACACACACACACACACACACACACATCCCAGAGAGCCTCCAAACGCCCTCCAGCTTGTTAGCACAACCTGCCAAGTGCAGTTAACGTTTCCACCTGTTCGTTTGAGGACAAAAACAGTTCCCTCTTCTTTCATCTGTGTGATGTTGTTCATCACTGCGAGTTGACTGCAGCACAGACAGGGCAATCATTCCCCAGCCCCCTCAAATCATTGAATAATAAACTATTTTGGCTACTTGGCTCCTGAAACAACTGCTTTTATTAAAACATGAATACAAAGTCTGTGAAACGGAGGATTTGCTCTATTTCTTTACCCTCACCGTTCATAATGTGTTCCAGAGATTTATCAAAGTGAAATTAATGTGAGTTTTTATTCCACCTGCTCCAGCTCACAGCTCTCGATGGCTGCTGTTTTCCCTTTTTTGGCAATGCTTTCTCACATCAGTGAAGCCAGACTTTGCTCCACGTCGCCTCGAGATCTCAGCTGCCCATGTTTTGACCTGCAAGGTGCCCAAAATTATTACATCCCTTTTAAAGTGTGTTTTAGCAAATACATTTAAACTTTAAGGTTTTGCTTGTCTGAACTTGCATTGACTTCCTTTTAGCTTTTAAGATGAGTTAAGCCCGATGCTAATGGCCTTATTGACCTATTTAAGTGCACAACAAAACCTTTCTAGGCGCAGCATATACAGAATATTACAATCTAAAGATCGAATCTTCTCCCAAAATGTTGTTCAGCTTTTTCCTTTGACCTCCTCGATCAGAATGAAGTGTTTCCCCAGGGTCGGATCAGGTCCCTGAGCACTATTTTTGGCCTCCCTGCTCCTTCCTGTTTTCAGACTATTGTTGGTGAAACATTACAAATTGTCCCACACACAGCAACCAGCACTGTCAAAGGTTCACACAGGCTGACCTGTGATTGACTGTGAGCCTCTCCTTTTTTTTGTTTCAGCCGTTGACTGCCGACATGTGTCTTACCCTGTACACCTCCGCCTGCCCTCCACACACACACACACACACACACACACACACACACACACACACACACACACACACACACACACACACATACGCACATTAACAACACTGCCTGTGATGAAAGAACATTAATCCTTGAAATTGACAATGGGATTACAGTGTTAAAGAGCATGGCCATCACTACTCTACTTCCTGCCCCCTCCGTGTCATCTGAACTGTTTCAAATCCTCTCAAAGGCACGACTCTGTTGTGGCGGGGCCTCTCCCGCTGGGCGCGTCCTCTGAACTGTACGCTGACGTCTAACTCGAGCAGACAGGTTAGCTTGGGCAAAAATTAAAGTCTGCACTACTGGAAGTTAAAAACCGATGTGTTCTGTGGCTCTTTCTCCGTCTAATTGGTGATTGGGAGGCTGGAGGAAGGGGAGAGGATGACTCACGTTGGGGCCGTTCACACGCACCGGCTGCGCTGCTTTGGCTGTGTCGCCGCCGAGGCCGAACCCAGAGGAAGCTGTTAAAACCTGCGGCTGACCACAACACCTGGCTATTATTATTATTAACTGATTTTTAACATAAGTTTAAGAAGTAAGTCTGCTAATGTAGGCAAAAAAGCAAAACAAACAATAACTCACTCTGTCTTGCAAGTCATTACTTTGCCATGAGATGCATTAATTTAACTGTACTGTGCTGGTCCACATGCTCCCTCGTTAACACTGGAGAACATTCATATGTAGGTGCTGCCTCATGTCAAATGTATGTGAAAATTCATCAGAAACACACAATGAACGCCTGTGTGAGTGTTGCCAGCAAGGAAGAAGAAGAAACAAAATGGTGGATTTTGACCCATGTTGGTTGTATTGACGATATCAGCATCATCATTACAAATCAATGGAAATGGTAAAATACATTATGTGTTGTGTAATCTCAACTGTCATATGGGGAATGTGTTGATGGTTGGTTCTAGTATTTTCATCATAACCAACACGAGAACATGCTCCAATCTCAGAAAGACCCTCGTCAAAGCACTTCAAACCTGCCATAATAAACCTTTGTCCACCAGTTTGTATATTCAGAAGTTTACATAACAGCATGATTCAATTGTCCAAGATTCACACTCATAGGTTTGTTTTGCCTTTCTACTGACCCTGACGGCAAATACAGCATGTTGGAGTGTAACTGAAGCTACATGCTCCACTATATAACTAGTTTGTAGTAGGCAACTGACTGTGTGATTAGCATGTAGTGGACTGCAGGCCTTTAGTGGAAAGAAGCTGTACAATGAGAAGATTCTTAATCTCAGTAGATCCGTCACTGGAGCTGGTGTGTTTGTCACTATGGTTTTATATTTGATCCATTTTTATGACATAAAATCCAGATTATATCGGCTTTGAGGCTTCCTCTGTAAAGTGGCAGAGATGCTTTTTGTTCCTGAGATAAAAGCCGCTGTGCCTCGCTCACAGCACGGATGACTTCACCCTCTGAAACGAAACTTCTTTGTAGGTTTCTGCCTCGAGATAACTTCACATTCAACTTCAGGTCTAACTGCTGCTTTTCCTTTTTTTTTTTTTGTCGAGTGCTTGGCCCATTTTTTAAAGACTGGGATCGCCTGCCACACTCTTTAACTTAGCTGATGTAATGTCAACAATGCTCAGGGACTAATATAGTTTCTGTTGTGTGAGTGGTGTGAATTAACACCCGAGTGTGAGTAACGCGATACTGTACACTGGCTGCTTTTGGTCATCATTTATTTTAGACTCGAGGACACCTCCATTTTTATATTTATGCCTGTATCGCAAACATTCTGAATGCATAATAAACATGGCCTTCTATAAATTTAATTTCAAATCATAACGAGCCATGATTTGCTACAGTCTTAGCTCTGCATCTGAAACAGATGTGCTCTAACGTGATCCTGGAAGAGCAGCTCCAGCACGACCGACCCCTGGAGGATGCTTCTCTGTGTCTTTTCACATTGGAAACATGAAATTAAGACATTACAAGAGGAATTTACTCCCGGGGCTGCTTTCACGTTCCAGTTTTTTTCATTTATGGTTCCTCTTTTTTTTTCCCAGGAATCTGATGACATCATGGCGGACTAGATTTATGTTGTACGTCGCCCGGTCGTGTTTGCTACTGCTGCAGAGGCTCCACGTCTCGCATGTCTCTTTTTACAGCACATCAGCCTTGAACTGGGAAAAATTGCTCGCATAGCTCACATATGTCATCCCTAACAGTTCAGTCGACTCCTCGCACTGTAATGCAGTTAGTCAAGGGAATTTTCCCTGATTCCTTTCACTCATCTCTTCTCCGTTTCATAGTCTTCTACGGTTTCAAGTCGAATGGCTTGAGTTGCTGCGAGGGATCTTTAATGCCTATGTGCGCTCACCACTTTAACTCTGCAGTCTAGAGCACTTTTTGTGAGATTGTCTTTTTTGAAATTTTGAAGTTTTTGAGTGTTTTTTTTTTTCTATTGTGATGATAGAGTTACAGAATTTGATAGCAACATGTTTATGTAGCCTGAGAGTGATACTGAGCTGAATGCACATGAAACTAATTTGATTTAACAATACTTAACGTCATCCAGTGCTTTACTTTAGGGCAATTTCATTCTGAAATTAAGCTAAAAATGTCTCACTGATGCTTTGGCGACAGGTTCACACTATCAGCAAACCCAAATGTAAGTCTTTGAAGATAGTGACCAGGATTTTTTTTTCACCCTTGACCACAATATGCCACAGTGTTATTGCAATTTCTTAGTGGCAAACCTGGAAGAAGGACCTAAATATGTGTAAATCTGATTTCAAATGATAATGAATGACTCCAGTACATAGTAGCAGGAAGCAAAGAAATAATTACAACTGAGACCTACTGAGTTCCATCTTCAGCCATTTGGGCTAAAGCTACTTTATTAATGGACAGCCAGCATCCCCGGGTACTGAACCTGCTTCATTTTTTAAAGATTTCCTGCCTTTGTAACTTTCTGGGTTTGGGTTTATTTCAGATCTCCGTGTTGCTGCTGCCACCAGCAAATGTAGCTTTAGAGAGAACTTGGTTATTTACTGAGATCACAATTAGTTATTGGCTCAGCAGGACTTCAAGAGGATGTTTGACGTCACAGGAAAAATAGCTTTAAACCCTGCAAGATGTGTGTATTTTCCATGCTGTGTAGTTCACTCAGTTCACTCAGTTTATCTATTTATCCTTCTCTCTCCATCCTTGCCAGCTGACCACCACCAGAAGTCCTCGCATGAATAAGACGTTAAACTTCTCTTGATCTGATTTCATGAGAATTCATCCCTGAAGTCAACACGAAGCACAGGAGGTGTGAAGCAGCAGCTCGTTCAGTGATTAGAATCATTATTATTATTCCATCTCTTCATTCACACACTACGAGACAGTATAATGTGAAAGCTGCATCTTTCTATATTCACAAGCCAGAGGTGATGATTTGTACTCCAGGACATGCTGTGTATTCCATTCATGAATTTCGAAGGACTTTGCAGCGATCGTGCAGCGTTGCATGCATCATGACAGGATCTCATAATTGGAAACGACACGTCAATTTATGTAAACAACATGTGCAAATATTTTTAGAAAGGAATCCAAATAGATGAATGATGTTTTTTTTTCTCCTCTTCCTGTGTGGATTTTCTGAGGATGCCACCCCGGTAGTTTTTATTATGTAGTGCCGGTGCCACAGCACAAAGACATCAAAGACAAACATTGTTTCGTTCCAACAAGAAAACCATCAAAAGCAGTGTCCCAGAGGTCCAGCGGTTCACAACACATGCTGTGCAACCTTAACGATCTGGGTTCAAGCCTCGTCAGGGGCTGCTGCTGCACGTCAACCCTCCTCCCTCTCTCCATGTTTCCTGTTGCTCTTTCCTGTCGTGTAATTCATTAAAGAGGATGAAAAAAGGTCAAAATGCTGTGCAGCATTACAACGGGGTGAATTAATGCCTCTAATCTGTTTTCTTTTTGGGTAACTCTCAGTTCTTTAGAGATTCTGTGCCAGCAGAGCTGCTCACAAACTTGTCGTTTTATTGAGCACCACACAACAAATAAATCAGTTTTATTCACAAAGTTCAAAACCGAGTTCATCTCAGAGGAATTTGAAACCCTCTTCATGTGATTCTCACATTCCAGGGAACTTTTCTTTCCAATATTTAAGGTGCAGCGACTTAATTTTCATTTGATATTAGCCACTGTTTGTTCCCTTAAATGACAGTGAAGGGACAACGTACAAAGGTTCATTTCATTTTTAGCCACTGACCGTCGCTTCCACTGTTTTAAAAGACAAATGTTTGCAGCTGTTGTTAGTTATTGTAAATTCCTCCAGTGACTTGACGTTGCGCCAGAATAAAAGTTGCTGGTTACAGCCAAAGTTCTCCAACTCGGCCCAAGATTGTTTATGAGGTAAAAGAAGCATCACTATGTCACACGGCTGCACAGCTGAAAGTGTTTTTGTAATATCAGCAACTCGGAGAGCGTGACACGTGTGGCCTGGCGTTAATTTCAGAGGCCACATTCTTCCAGGGAATTTTTCATTCAGATCATATCAGAGATTTAGGCTTATCTACCTCATATAGATCTTTTTCATTCATCGGTTGGAACCAGGTTTTTAGATCAAGTAGCTTGTGAGAAATTAGGAACGTTACAGCTGTTTTCAAATTTCAAAGTGTCAAACATTATTTCACATTTTGGAAAATTAAGTGTGGGATCAGACTTTTTATGACAGCAAACCTTAAAGGACTAAGATAAGGACCGGATTCCTGCTACCAATCATCAGAAGGTATTTGATAGAGCAGCATGTGTACTGATGTCAGACAAAGTGGAAAAAGCTGCAAATCCTTGTCTTAGAAGATAAATTCAGCTCGCGGTTGGAATTTTTCATCTTAATTTAGCAATTAACTCTGTGTTTCAGCAGCATTTGATAGCAGGCCCAACTTCAGAAAATAAAAAGCTTTGTTCCTCCTGTATTGTTGATTTCTCTACTTCCTGAACCTTCATTCCATTCAGACAAATGGAAAATAATGAAGATGACGATGTAGCTCTCCAGGAGCTTCTTTTAAAAAAGGCACGAGACTGCAACAAATCCATATTTAACCACGACAGTCCTGGTTCCTAGACCAGCAACATGACCTCACCATTCTATTTTCAATCCAGGTCTATCCAGGCCACTTCCACTGTGAAATCAGAGCAGCATGTGTGTGAGATGTGTGTCAGTGAGCTATGCGTCCAGAGAGCCGGGCGTCATTTATCAGTCTCGGCTCGGGGGCCACAGGGAGAACGAAACTCAACCGGACACCGGAGCTTAATCCGCACAGGTGTCCCCCTGTAAACCGCCAGCTGCTCCTGACATGCAAACCCCTCCAGTTAGTTTCTGTGGGTGTCATCTGGGGTAATACAAGTCAATTCATTGATTCAGTGTGTTATTATAATACAGTAGTGTTGGAACAGTCTTGCCCGTGTGTGACGAATTCACTTGTGAACTCATTAAGTCTCATTAGACGCTGAGAAGATGTTGAAATGATCTAAATGTAATCATTTTTTTATTATTAAATGCACATTATATGGTGTTTAAACTTTAGTTAACAGGATTAATTGAGCTTTACAGAGCTGCAACGTGAAACGGGATGGTAAAACCATTACCAAGCTATACAACAATAACGTCAGACATGACAGAAGCAGGCTAGGTGTTACTTTTCACACCTATGAGTGTAGAGCTTTACTGTGTAAGACGCAGTGGCATACAGTACAACATGCTCTTTTTTGGCTTATAAAATAAATCCAATTAATCAAACTCCTCATACAAAGTCCCAAACAACATTTCTGGAGCCAAAATCAGTGCAGCCCAGGCTCAACCAACTCTTCAGTGACCATAAAATGTCCAATGTGCAGGATGTGTTGAAACATCTGACATGTGGCATACAAAAGCAAACATGTGCCTTTCAGGCTCAACATCTTTTTTTTTCTTTTTTTTTTTGCCTGTTCAAAGCAAAGATTAATAACAGCAGGAATAACAAGGCCCTCCACGAAACTCCATCAGCGCACGCTTAACTGACCCAGCACAGAGGAAATGTAGTTTGGATGGTCTGAAAAACTCCCAGCAGCACAGCGGTCCCACCGCCGCGCAGCACAGTAGCCCACTGTGGAGGCCCGGCCCACGCCGTGTCCAAAAAGTCATGTGCCGTTAACATTTCAACAGGTTTGTTTTATATCACTTTGGGGATGGAGCTTAGGGGGGCGGGAGGGGAAGGGGGTTCACATCTGTATGCGGTATGTCATCTAACCTCTCCTCGATCACATTAAATCTCATGTTTGCTTGTGGTTCCACTGAATATTTGTGAGAGACAGAGGCCACGTATGATCACGTTGTGATGGCGAAGCTGTGGTTCACGTGTGTGTGTGTGTGTGTGTGTGTGTGTGTGTGTGTGTGTGTGATGTGAAATATCTCACTCTCTGTACCACATTCCTTAAAGTGACAACTTTCATATTAATCCCATTTACTGCACTGAAAAAAGGGGATATTCCAACAAGTTTAAAAGAAAAAAAACCTTACTGTAAATCCAGTGAAATTATCTTGTTCCATGGACACACTCAGCCTAGAAACAGCCTAGACTTTTCATTTCTTGAAGATTTTTTGAAATAAATGATCTCACACTTCTTTTTTTTTTTTATCCTAAAGACTTGAGGGCAGTGGTGGCCTTGAAATCCCCAATCCAGTGAGAAACAAACCCAAACCCATCACCACTATGTGCCCGTCACCCCCAAATGTTCCCCTGGTGCTAGAACTGTCATACTTTTTTGTACTTACTTATTACATATGTTTGTACATACTTTGTATCTAGGGTACTTTATATCTATGTCAAAGAATAACACTGAGTTCCCCTGAGACATTGAAAAAGTATTGCTGTTTGTTTGAGTAGATGTGGATGTAAATCTTGCAGCTAAATTACTTTTCATAATACCAGACCAAACTTTCACTCATTTTAATTGTATTATTAAAAAAGAAAATTTTCAATTAAGTGAGTTCAAACTGAACTACAGCACTTTTTTTCATAAGAGAGAGAAGTGAAAACTCTTTGATATGTTAAATCAAACTCATTATTACCAAAGCGCAGTTACACCATATCTTTTCTCTTCCAGCTTTGTAGGGCTCTCAGACTAATTCCACTGCTTTGAAACCAAAGACGCACTAATTTCAAAGAGACAACAGAAAGAGCTATTAACTAAATCTGTGTGAGGCCCACGAGTCACGTGTGGAAGGGTTTAACTACTCAGGTGGAATGAGAGCCAGAAGTGGTTGTTTCAAGATGAGAGTCGCTGAGAGGAAAACGTGCACTTGTCTCTCATTAACACGCAGCCCTGGATGGCTGTTTCTGGAGTGTGTTTCACATCCACCTGTTGACCCTGGCTCCGCTCTACGCCTTCCCTGCTCTCCGGGGAGTCTGCACGCACCAGGTGTTTCCCGTCGCACGTGATGCGTCTCTGCCGTAACGACGGCAGTAATTCTCCCTCTTTATTGCCCTCCGTGCCACTGCCAAACAATATGTTTTTGACACAACTCCCTGAGAGTAAGCCGGCGTGCCGGGGATTTCACATGTTTCATTGTGAAGGCCTCATGATCAGGGTTTATCTCAGCCCGCAATATTGGAAGACTAGACCACAGGAAATCCCTAGCAGGCATGAGCACACTACAGCTATTCAGCAGAGCGACTAGAAAGCTTTATTTTAGTACATGAGGTCGCCACACACACACGCACACACACACACACACACACACACACACATCAGGCAGGCTACGGTGCGTGTGTTGCAGCCATGTGCTGTGCGAGTAATGAGTTCATGAGATCACGGCTGGTTTGGCTTCAGATAAAACCATTTACTCGCTCAGAAAGTATGTTTGGCTTTTAATTCAGCTAAACCTACATAACTACCTGACCAAGGCCCTGATTCACAGCAGGCTTTGGGGACCTACAGCGAAGGGCTCAAACATGGCAGCCCATCTAAATCCCTGAGAGTGTGAGGGGCAGCAGCAGAACTTTCTGAATCTTGGAGAGACAAAACAACAGCGCACGAGACGGGATTCTTGTCAGAAAACGGAAGAGAAAAGGGGGCGAAAATATGTCTGAAACAATAGTTTGGCTCGGAGCCCTCTCCTGTTGCCTGAATCCCTGATTTACAGCACAGACATATTTTCCATTTGTTTCTCGAGAGCTACATTTCCTCTGGGCCTCGATGACCTCCTCACCCTGGGCTCCTCTTTGCGTTATTAGCAGCAGGACGAGTCGACCCACCTGGTGCTGGAAGCGGAAGTTGCTTCAAACCAACAGGGGCAGGAAGCCAGAGTCCTCGTCGCTGTGCCAGCTGCCTCCAACTTAATTTGTCAAACGGTTCCTCTCAGCAAATTTAATTTGAGGGAGTCACAGATAATAATCCCCTGACTGCTGCCGCGAGTCAGCCTGAAGTGGAGGATCGAGCTTCTTAGAGAGACAGGAAGTGAGGCAAACCAGTGGCCTCCAAGAAAACAGAGGCTCTGTGGGAAAATGGAAGCGCTCTGCATACGTTTATATAAAGGGGAAATGGAATACCTTATTCTCTCTTTTGGCCTCTGGTTTATGTGGAGCTGTTGCACATAGGATGAAATTGACATTAATTGACCTGAACTGCTCTGACCTGGTTTCTGGTCGAGCAGAGCTGGAAATGAGAACGTAAACAGGAATAATGGGGCCTGTCCTGGTGCATTTCAGTACAACAGTGTCAGTGCAGGTTGAGACCCTGTGTCTCCAGTCCAGTCATGAAACCTGAGGCATCTGGGAAAAAGGCCCCGAGTAGCAGTTTTAAAAGGTATTGTCACAGACTGCAGATGCTGCTCGGAAGGCTTTTGTCTTCCCACTGCTTCATTTGACTGCACAGAGGAGCAGAGTTTAGCCAGGATCTCTTTCAGAGCTGGCCTGAGGCTTTCCAGCTTTGCCATTGTGGACACTAAGGACTAATAAACACTAGTTACGGGTGGGGAACAGAGTTTGTATGAAATGTGATGAGTGAAGAGTGCACTTGTACAGTATCATGGAAAACCAGTATTGTGTAAGAGATTCCTGCTCTGGTGCACAAATATGAGCTTGAGGCTGTGATGAGCAGGACACTCAATCCAAACCTACAAAGTTCTTGGAGATGACGTGGTCTTTGTGGCGTCATAGGTTTATGAAGGTTCTAAGTCACCCTGGTAGTTTTGGTAATTTTAGGTAATAAAAACAAAGACAAGTGGACTGCTGACCTGGAGACTCCCACCCCTAAACCCAACCCGTTCTCATCCCAACCCGTAAAATACTGACTATTTGTCACGCCCCTGAACGTTACATATAGATGCCGAAGGTAACCTTCTGCATTGACTCTCATGCAGACCCCGGCTCGGCTGGCCGGGACGCTGAGAGCAGAGGCTCCAGCCGTCCATTCACTCCCATAGTAACCCGGTCCCGCGAAGCATGATGCCGCTAACTACTGTCTCATTGAAGAACCGAGTATCCTCTGCCCGGAAGTGTTTTTCTCACTATTTTCTCACTATTTGTACACTTTGTCCCGAGAATATATCCACTGACACGTTAAACAAGGCCAATATTTGAAATACCTGGCTAAATATCTACGTAAATAATGTGAATTTATGCAAAAACAACAATTATAACAATGGATAAATTGAATTTCAATTTCAATTTCAATTGGACTGTTACATCTACTTAGGACCCGCCCCCTCGCGTGTGCGGCGTGTTACCATGGAAACGAAAGGACGGCTTTGGCTGTGTGTGTTCCAGTGGAAATCGTAACTTTCATCAAAGTTACGATATCCATTGGTTATAGTTCATCATAAGTTGATACATCTTACTGTGCGTTATTCCTATGCGTTATTACTGTGCGTTATTCCTATGTGTTATTCCTATGCCACTTGCAATCGTAACTTTCATCAAAGTTACGATTTCCACTGGAACACCAAAGCCGTCCTTTCGTTTCCATGGTAACACGCCGCACACGCGAGGGGGGCGGTCCTAAGTAGATGTAACAGTCTGTTGAAATCCAATTTATCCATTGTTATAATTGTTGTTTTTGTATAAATTCACATTATTTACGTAGATATTTAGCCAGGTATTTCAAATATTGGCCTTGTTTAACGTTTCAGTGGATATATTCTCGGGACAAAGTGTACAAATAGTGAGAAAATAGTGAGAAAAACACTTCCGGGCAGAGGGTACTCGGTTCTTCAATGAGACAGTAGTTAGCGGCGTCATGCTTCCCGTGACCGGGTTATTATGGGAGTGAATGGACGGCTGGAGCCTCTGCCCCCGGCGTCCCGGCCAGCCGAGCCGGCGTCTATATGTAACGTTCAGGGGCATGACAAACAGTCGGTATTTTATGCGTTGGGATGAGAACGGGTTGCCTAAACCAGAACCTTTTGTATTAGAGATGAAATATAGTTGCTTTTGTTCTCAGTCAACCACAGGTAGCTGGAGGTGTCACCTTGTACACGTCTCTTGATATGCCTTATAACTCCAAGAATGAAGAAGAATATTTAATAGACTCGATTACAAATGACGTTTTTACAGTGCATGGACACTGGAGTAAAAAACAAACACACGGACATTTCATTTGAGGTGCCAGTGCACCCACTGATCCAATGAAGTAACCCACCTCAGCATATCCAAAAATCCACAAAGATGCAGAGTGTGGGTTGTGCTGATGATGTGTCTGGTGATTTTTAAAAACCACAGCAAATTCCTAATCCTCATTTGGCCTGGAGTCTAATAACCGTCAGCCTTATACGGTGAGTTCAGCTGAGTTTTCCCGCCTACACTGGTCACACACTGGCAGGTAAAGTCTTCAGACACTTGCTGCCTCTCGTCATGTTGTCTTGACAGTGGCCAACGTCCTCATTAGACTCATTATAACAAACCGCAAATCTGAGAAAAGGTTAGGTTTTGAATATTTGTGGGTAATGCTCACTGAAGCAGGGCAAAAGATGGAGTAAGACTTAATCCGTTTCCTAACTGCATCATTTTATTTGGCAAAATATGCAGGAAGGAGCTTTAAATTGCTGGCAAAGATTTCTAGAGCGTCTGACCGTATCGTACAGTAGCATTTACTTTGAAGTGTGCTGCCTTATGTCCCGAAACCGATCGTATCTGCTGCCATTTAATTTATTCATTATGAAAAATCAACTGAAAGGGAGCTAAAGCAGCATCTGAATACAGCTCTTTGGTTTTGTTTATATTGCATCATGTCATGAAATGTCCCATATTCATTTTTCCTCTCACATGTCACACAAATCTGATGTTTTTAATCACTGGACGGCAATTCCAGTTCCACATTATCACGCAAATACACATCCAAGGTTTCAGTCACTGTATTTGCAGTTTGTCAGTGAGTACTCAAAGCAGAATTTGTCTCTTCATGGCAGCAAAAATGACGTGAGCAGAAAAAGACATCCATCGTGAGGAGCAGCAGCAACATCTGGTAACTAAAGTAATATGCTCCATGACTGAAATGTGTTTTAAAAACCAGAGCAGAACCACAGTCACTGTAATGGACACTGCACATGCTGTTTCAGCACGGCTGCCATTCATGCTGCTATCAGATATGGGTTATATATACATTAAAAGTCAAGACGGTCCAAAGGAATCACATTGGAGGCCTGAACACAAAGCTGTGAACACACGGTGCGCTGTACATTAAACAAAGCTGTGCAGGAGCAGGTCAGCGTGATTGTTAAAGGCTGTGGGGATTAGATTAGTAATTAGAGGCCTTGATGTCTCTGTGCTGTGATTGGCATTGACACATGGGAGTAACACAAGTACAAATTATTACAAAACTCGACTCGGCTGGTTTTTCACACTGGATGTAATTCATATAGAAGTGCAATTTTAATTATGAGAAATTACTTAAACTTCCTTGCAAATATAGCTCATGTTTCCAGTAGCTGCAGTATCGAGGTCTTTGGACCTCATGGTCCTCTGGTTTTTATCTCGATCAGAATATGATGACGTTTATATTGAGCATGAGAAACCACTCATACTCTTGTTTATAGAAATCTAATATTCCCCTTGTCACTGACTTTGTTGGTGCACGTTTGTCTTCAGCTTCATTACGTACAGTATATCCTCCAGATCAGTCATACCTGTGTAAAGTGATTTACCTGAGCAGATGTGAATGAGCCCAGGACAACCTGGCTCCTACCTTGTGTAAGATAAGATTAGATAAGTTTAGAGTTAAGTTAAGATAAGATGATTATTGCAGTAGCTAGGACAACAGATGAACATCAATGAAAGAGATTAGAAACATTAAATATGCACTCAGTTGTAAACAGAAAGCAGAAAAAATTACATTTTCAGGCGTTTTGATCACCAGTTTTGTATCATGATATTAAGGTTTTGCATATCCTATTGTATGTTACGTAAATGATGCTGATATATATCGCACAGGTGATATGTAATGCACCAGGAAAGAAGGAACGTGGCAGTCCAGGGATGTGTGGTGTGTGGTTCAGGGAAGTGTTATAGTTAGGGAAGTGCTTTACAGCTCTCAATGGAAAATGGGCAAATTAAGTGAAGCAATCTTCTGCATTAACACAATCAGACTTTCACTTTTCTGTCAGCTTCTACATCATCAGTGTAATATCAGCTAACTTAACTAATAACCTTTGATGAAATTTGTCTTGAGGACTTTATGGAAAACTAGATAAGCAATAAATGTGCCTCGGTATCTTGTTTCTGACAAAGTACAATAGTACTTACATCCAGGTCTCTTCAAATGAGGCTGCAGTGAAAATCTTCTCCAGGCCAGGAGTAAACCAGATACTTTATGTAGACAAACCTCATTGAGACACATTAACCTTAAGACTTAATGTCTTTACCCGGCCCGTTAGGATTGTACTGAGTATCGTTCCGATCATCATATCCTCATTTATCCGGTCATTTGCACTCGATCACATTCTCCAGGTAAATGGATCTGAGTCTTTTAAACCACTTCAACTGTCCAGCTTTCAGGCCTCACCGCTGCACAGTCAAGCATGTGTTTCAAATCTTTTGTACGATTTCTCGTGCATTTTCTTTCCTCTGGAAAATGTCTAATTTCTAGCCGGGTAAGTAAATGCGCCACAGCTACTTTGGTGCTGCTTTCATTACACTAAATGCAGTCGTGTGCACTGACTCCCTGACAGAGACTAAAGCAGACAGCATGTTCGAGTCTCTCCGATTGCCGTTGTCTCAAGTAACCATACCTCACTCCAATTATGCAAAACTTGTAAACACAACCAGTAGGATAATGGTAATAAGAAAAATACGCCGCAGCTCTCATTGGAATAACAAAAGGCTCTCGGCCCAAAAATAAAACCTCAAGCTGTGTGAATATTGAACAATAGGACGTGCATGCATTAAAATCCTAAACGTCGTCTCTGTTGTCTCATAATCTTTACAGATGTGGAGGGACGGGGGGAAACAATGAAATGATGAAGTTGAGCACGTCTCCCGAGGCCAGTGCACATCCTATCATTTGTCTTTGTAATTAATTCTTCAAGCAAAAGCTGAAAAATGACCGTTTGTAATGTGCACATTAGTCATCACTGAGAGGCGTAACTTTCACACAAGGACAAAATTATACCCTCCCTCCTGCGTGAGCTTCATTCAAACAAGGCACTAAATCATTTAACACTTTCTCAGATGTTCCTCCAGAAATGAAGGAAATGTAAGTGATAAAAAAAATGGTAGTTCAAGAGCTATTAGGATACGCCATGAAAAAGAAAGAGATGACAAGCATGTGCTATTAATGACCAACATCTGCAGAATCAAGACGATGTTGCTATTCAAGCCCTACGCAGGAATCAAAGACACGTGCGTGGCAGAGGGTTTAGCGGCACTAAGAGTTCAGCCAAACGCTGCCTGGCACTTTGTACCCAGCATGCAAAGCAACCACGGTCTGCTGAAGAGAAGTCACTCAACACGGGAACAGCTGCTCGCTGATTCAATTCTAAACAGACAAGAGGCTTTGGTAAACTACTGTTATGCCAGAGTCAGGTTTCTGCGCGGTCCCTTCTCCCAGCGTCGCTGTTTGTAGTGAATCACATTAAGTGTGTCCCCAGTCGCTGCATGAGGTCACCCAGCGAATATGAAAACCACACTGGGCTGGGCTCCTTGTTTCATCCTCTGTTTCAATGTTGGAGACTAGGAAAGTGGCATCCTGCACCTAAAACCTCACAGATCTTCAGTCGAGACCACATCACTGCAGCCCCTACTCCACTCCAAGTTTCCAGAGAGTGTTCACTCTGCGTGAAGAAACGCAGCCACCTCATCCCTCTCACTTAGCTCACGAAAACACCATCCAGCAAAAAGCCAGGCTGTTGACTTCTGCTGGAGTGCAATGACACGTCCATCCCTCCACGTCCAAAGGGAGCAGCTCCAACTTAAAATATGATAATAAACTTTCATCACAGTCAAACATCAGTTGTTTCAAACCACACTTTTAATTTGACTGTTTTGATCCAACATCAATACAAAAGAGATATGGATGTAGAAAACACTGTCTATAATCTCTTAAACTGATTTGAGGTTTGTTTCAATATAGAATTCTGGATTTAATGGCACAGCCACTGATAAGAGCTCCACTTTTCCCTTTCAGATCCATTCTCTGCCAGGTTCATTCCCCGGGAAATAAGTCTCGCTCAGTCCATCTTTTTATCTGCTTCACCGTCTCCCTTTTCCATTGAATCATTAAATAAACCATTAAATAAAAATGTTTCCCAGCTAACGTGGTCGACCGCCCAGCCTGCCCGCCCTGACACCAACCCCTGCTGTGGTCACTTGTTTGCACAGAGCAGAACTCCAGCTACACTCCATCTCAACAGAAAATGATTACAATTTCATTTCATCTCTGGAGTGAACCTGATTCTTTCTTCTGTGTTATTTCCAAACTGGTGTTGACAGTTTCTTCATGGAAATTTGGAAACAAAAGCGGTGAGTTCTGTGTTGTTGGTGGATGCTGGCCCCCGAGGAAAACGCAAAGCGATCCAGTTGTCTCTGCGACAGCAGTGCCAACAATAATACCACCTGGAAACGCCAGAGGGGGAGGGTGAAGAGTTGTCTGTTTCCACTTTAAGTTAATGTCTTCATCTTCGAAGTGGCTCATTTCTAAAGTGGCTGCATATATGTAATACTATATTTGTGTTTCTGAACAGAAGAAAAGAAGCAGATGATGCTTTATAAAACACAGCGACTCCATGTTACTTTCCCACTCACCTCTAGCAAAATGTAGACTTAATAACTCTCTGAGAAAGCAGCTCTGTATGCGGACTGTATTATCAAAAGTAAAAGATGGACGTAAATCCACAGTACCTGCAGGGTTGCTGCATTACAGTCTTGAGAGAACAGTTTGTTGAGGCGATATTTAATACTGGCAGAAACCAAGACGAATGTGAGTCAAACCAGCCAGAGATCAAGACAAATGAGAACAAGATATCTGCAGGACTGGACACCAGACTTAAACCATAAACAGATCCTCTGATTGTTCACACACACACACACACACACACACACACACACACACACACACACACACACACACACACACACACACACACACACCTGTTCAGTGCACATTGAGAGTGTTAAAGCTTCTTTTTAGGCTTTCTGGCAACTTCTGCCAAGACTGTTTGTGTATTCACTGCCCCTCTGGACAAACACCTGCGCAAAACGCATCCATCCATCATCTCACCTGCTTCGTACCTTGAAAGTGTCGCAAGGGACTGTTGGAGCCCTGACCATGCACATAGACAGAAATATTCAAGTAGCAATGTGTTTTAAACCGTGCCCAGAGTGAGAAAGCACTATGTACAATTAAATTCTTACTTTGCTCTCTTCCACACACACAAATCCTGTAATGGTACCTGTATACAAATTAAAAATAAGACTAAGGGCAAGTAAAAACAATATTAGCCTGTTGTACAGCATGATATTGTACAGTGCAAAAAAACACACAAAAAAATAAAAATAAAAAATAAAACTGAATGAGTTGACAGGAGACATGGAGAGCACCACAAAGACAGATAGATGGATTGATGGATGGATTGATGGATGGATGGATGGATGGATGGATGGATGGATGGATGGATGGATGGATGGATGGATGGATGGATGGATGGATGGATGGATGGATGGATGGATGGATGGATGGATGGATAAATGGATAAATATGTTGTCACCCTCACAGGGTGAAGGCATGAGATACAGCCTGGACTGGTCAGCAGTCCATCCTAAAATGCGGTGTTTGAGACATAATGAAACATCATCGATGGTCCAGGTTGTATTATCATTCATCAAAGCAGGCTTTAAATGTAAAAGCCAAGTGAGCATTGCATCAATAAGGAATGTGATCTCTACATTTAACTCCATCTGTGATTTAGTGAATAGCCACGTTTGCATTAATGTTTATATTTTCATTTGTATCAATGCTTTTTGCATATGGGCATATTCCATCAAGGTACCTCTGGGATTACTCCAAACTAACTCTTATGAAACTTCCCCTGCTGAAACGTAGTTGACGTTATCTAGATTTATTATTCACATCTGGTTCTTTTATCATAATACCTTCATGTCAGAGATATGAGCAGTTTGTCTCTTTGTGATGGTTTGCCATGAACTCTTTTAAGAGCAGACACAAGAAGCACTTACGATCCTCCTTCAAATGTTAATACAAAGACTCCTGTAAAACTGTCGCCACACCTGCTTCTCAGAAAGATGGACTGGCTATCGCAAGCTTATCTTGCCAGTCTTATCCAACATGTTTCAATTTCCATCCACTGCAGGAGATGGATGCGTTGCTTAAAAACAGGATAAAGTCAGTTCCAGACAGATGGGAAAGAGAGAAGTCCAGATGCCAGCCGCGATAATCTGATTCTGGGGCAGGATCTGCTCATCGAAGCCAAAAAAAAAAGTGAAATGAAATGAGAAAAGGGGCAAGCTTCTCAAGCAACCAGCGCATCATTGTACCAAAATATGTCACCAGCATCTTGACGTTAACTTTTCCAGTGGAGATTCGATCTGCTTTCTATCAGTCTATGATTGAACTCGATGGCTTTTCTTGGCACGAGGGTGAAAAGCAGAATCCTCGAGTGACATTTAAGCCCTGCTGCGGTGTGGCTCTGAGCAGCAGCGATGGATCAGATTTTTCAGGGGCATCTGTTGCAAGATGTAAATATAGACAACACAATCACTGGTTGTGCCACACAAGATAAGGTTCATGTCCTCGAAAAAGTAGGTGCAAGTTTGTGGCTTACTTTGCAGTGGCCATTCATGCATGTAGGGACATTTAGCAGCAGTTTGCTGTGGCACGCTGTGTTTTCTGCTTTATGTTGTTTTGCAGTTAAACCACCATAACTGGCCAAAGTGAGGGGAGAAAAGTGTATACTTGGCTTTTGGTATTTTTAGATTAAAAGTGCTGCAGAGTTTCCAAAATTCTCATTCCATAATTGAACAAGAACACTACACTAAACAATTAAAATGTTTTATGGCGTTTCCACAAGATAAAAACGAGAGAAAGAAAATAAGCTGATTAAGGAGAGGGAAAAAGAGCTGAGTTGGAGAGAGAATCACATGACACTGTGCCACAGTAGACATCGGTGTAGAAGTTTAACATGTGAGCTGCCAGTACATCCAGCTGCATTTCAGATTCAAATGAAGCCAGTTGTGAAGCCAGATGAGGATTATTCCAATACTCCGGCAAAAGCAGTTTAGTGGCCTGCAGTAGAAGAATGTGGTTGCACTGGCGGGCTCCCAGCAGTGAATGTCTTTTAGCATTTATGTAGAATTAAAACAGCGCATGCACACTCAGCAAATGCATTTTTTGATGAACAAGAAATGGCTAGAGGAAAAGTGCCACAGTATGGTAAATTGTCATAAATCCAAACCGTCACACAAACTCAAGGTATGCACTTAATATGATGTGCAAGTGAGCTCGGCATGTGGAGAGCGACCAAAGTGAACAAACTAACATCTGAGTCCAGTCAAAGCTAAGAACAGGGCATTTAGCGCAAAGTGTGCAAGGCATACCCTATAATCCTCCCTGTAACTCGTTAAACCCAAACGCCACACCAGTCCTTGTTAGACATTCAGGTTTAATCCCCTCACTTGTGGTCTTTCTCAACATGGTTTACACTAAAGCAGATAATGCAAAATATAGCACCAAGGGACCAATAAGTGTAGAATCATCCAGAATACCCCCAAACGGTTTATACTGACATCCAATCTCCTGTCCTCACTCTGTTAAAAACTACTGTGCAGCAGACGGCACAGCCTTGTCAGTCCGCCTTGTCTCTGTGGAGGAACAGAGCGTTGGCCACAGCACAAGTTCCCCCTCAGCCTCCAAACATCCAAATCAACCTGTCCCAGGTGCTTCGTTTGTCTCCTTCCTTTGAGTGGCCCACATCCTCTCACCCCAGTGATCTCTCTTTCAGCTCCGCAACAAACGTCTCTACCAGACGCAGAGATAGAATCTGGCTTGTTTGTGCACATCTCATCTCTGACAGGGGCAGAGAGCCGGGGACGAGGAAAAGTTATCACATGTGCAAAAATGAGTCTGAATTCTTGCCCTTCATATTCAGCAGCCAGCTTTATTAAAAGCGCCCTCAAAAAGTGTGATCCAGTGTGAAAGAAGAAAAAAATTGTGCAGCTACCACATGCGGTGGCTTAGGTCCAAGGCAAACACTCCCACCGGTGTGTACACCAAGACAGATGACTGTAGGACTGCAGGCCTGGCTAGCACAACGTAGCCCTATTCAGTATTTATTTTCACAGTTCAAAGCGCTGGCAGCAGCCCACTTAGTGTCTGCAGTCCAGTCCAACGCACCCCTGATTACCACACTGAGGCTTCGCAGCCCACAAAGTCATATACTGCAGCCCGTGCCAGCTACTAACTCCACATCTGCAGTGCCCCGAAATATGGCCAGGCAGCATCCAGGAGAGAGGGAGGGGGGTTCCAGGGTAGGCTTAAGGGTAGGGGGTAAAGGGATTCTTCTAAAACCGCACTTTGCTGTGGCTTGAACGGCTGCTTTGTGCAGCTTGGCATGATCACACAGCCCACATTAAAGGACAAGGTCTGTTATTCACCAGGGCAATGATAAGTAATGTCTCGCAGGCCACCGATCAGAGCGGCGAACTTTCCTGCCCTTGGCTGTGAAGTTTATCACTGCACTAACTGGATACGGTGGCCCCCGCCAACGCAGGGGCTCCACTCCATAAAAGCCGGGTGATATACAAGCGACCGTATGGATTCAAGGAGGACGCAGGGTGATGCGGGGATGCACATGTGAGACGAGAGATGTCTCGTGTTTCGCTGGATGCTTTTCCGCTGTCTGGGAGTTCCCAGCTCCTGTGAGAGATTTCCACAAAGAAGGATAAAGGTGGAAAAACTGTTAAATAGTGGAGAAAACGCTGTGGAAAAACATTTAAAAAGTGATTATTGGAGAGCGTACAGGACGAGCTCTGCTCACGGTGGTGTGATGAGAAATCTAGGTCATTTAATTTCATCGTGATCACATTTTATTTCCCTTTTGTCTGTACTTCAAACACAAATACACTACGGTTTCAACCTGTTTACACTGACAGCTCAATATTCAGCCAACCTGTTGCCAAATTGCAAGTAAATGGCCAATGATCACTATCGACTTCAATAACGTTCAAATACAGGTTTCACGTTAAATCCAGTGAATGTCTCGGTGTGTAAGTGATGTGTGTTTTATTTTGGAAAGACAAGTTTCATCATTGTGAGCAGCCTGAGAAAGTCCAGGAGAAATGAAAATATGGATTTTTAGTTTACAGTTATTGGACGTAATATTTATGACCGCATTAATGAGTAAATCGACTTTACGTTCCATTTAAAGTTCAAGTCTAATATGGTCTCTAACGAGAGATTTGCATGAATACAATAAACAAAACAGAAAAAAAGGATTAAAAACACACTTTAAATACTGCAAGGAATGCCAAAAACATCTTATGCTTGGATGGCCATTACTTGAGTTGCATCCAACGTATTAATTTAGAAAGGCTTTTCAACAAAATTAACCCAAATTATTGTTTCAGCTTCCAGCTGATTTTATGCATTTGGTATTTTTTGACCAAACAGTGTTCTCTGCTTTCCCGACTTGACCCAGGAGAGCCCTCAGCAGTATGTAATGGGTATGAGACCAGATCGAGATTGGCCAATACATACATGCACTGTGTTTTTTACTGCCTGGCTACTCCTGGTGAAGTCCCTCCACTCCAAGTTTTTCCTCCCAGTCTGGACTCTGTCATAGGCAGTTGTTAGCTCGTATTCTACATGTGAACTGTGAGCCATTATTCACAACAAGCTCATCAGCCTGACTGTGCTGGATCACCCCTCTGTGCTTATTAGTTTAGGCAATAAGTACTGCACGACAGCAGGGACCGGTCAGCTTTTCTCACTCCTGTCACAGCTCTGCTTTCAGGACGCGTCCAGAACAAGTACGAGCGAGAGTTTTAAAAAAGTAAACCGAGTTTTTCATTCTCCTGTCATTCTTTTCACACTGGCCCTGTTGCAATACTTTTAGCGCTATAACAACAACAAAAACGAAGTGTGGACAATATTTGCAGGCCCAGGTCCCTGCTAAGCGCTGCGTTCCTGAGGCTGAGCAGGAGCTAATGAGTGACTCCGCTCAGTTCAAGCTGAGTGGCTTTCATCATCCTCACATTTTCGTATTTGTGTTTGTAAATGCCAGGATAAGGTACCATACTGGGACTTGAATGGGGAGTTTTCTAATTAAAAGATCACACCTAGCATCAACTTTCAGCATTCCCATTTCTCAGAGAAACTTCTCACACTGCTCAGTTTTCTTTCCTCCTCAGAGATGGTTTAGTCAATTATTAGAACAGGGTTTTATAATAATTTTGCACCTTTTCTTGCCAAAATCTTTTGTATTGTTTCTGCCGTTTGGTGTGAAATTGAAAAGATGATTGAATCATTTGATCAAATTACACTTTAAGCAAATTTTTAAAAAATGCAGACTGCGCTGAGCATCATTCGCTGAAGAAACATTAGAAGTTTCCAGTGAGTCTTTGTGATTTTCTGATGTGACATGCTTTTGTCTTTTGTCTGCTTTTGTTCTGCCAGTTATGTCATCAACAAGTTATGTCTCCCTTTAGATTTAATAGATTTCTTTGCTATCGTGATGACCCAGCATTACAACATGTGGCTTTCTGCACCACATGCAGACCTACTCGCTGTCAGTAATCCCCTTGAACATGAGTGACTTCTTGAAAATGCTGTGACTGCATCCTTTTGCTATTCAAAACCTCAAAGAAAATTATCTAATTACAGACTTGTTACTTGAGAATTGTCCTGCACACAAGTCACAAGAAGCACACAGCAATGAGGAAATGGGGGTGGGGGGGCACTTTCACAAGATGAGTCAGCGGGGTAGCAGATGATGAAGAGCCCGGGGCCCATGTCCGCCCAGCACTCTCTGTTTGTTTGAGAAAAGTGGCATGCCAAGAGTGAAATCTCCGGGATTAGATGGTAATAAATTGGTGATGAAATAATCTAGTTGGGCAATCCCATTTCAAGGGACGGGAAGTTGAGTTTCCCAGCACTTTGTGTCAAACAAGCACAATGGTTTACAGGCAGGATGAGTGAGCCTCGCTCAGCCCCTCCATAACAAAATGCAGGCGCTGTGCAGCCGTTGTGTTTGGTGCAGTCACTGCCCTTTGTTTGGTACACACGCTTAAACAGAGTGACTCATTTTGTATTTACATATCATTATAACAAACCAGATCAAGACTGTTCAGTTACCGCGCGCCAAGTTCCTAATGGACTTTATTTACTTAAATACAATAAACTCTTTATTTGTCATTAATGTGGACACGCTGTGAACAGGAGAAATCAGGACTGCAGCCATGCTCCCAGGTGGCAGATTGCACAGTGCAACAGACTAAATGCTTGCACGCAACAAACGACAACTTACAGTGGTAACGTTCTTGGTTTTACCGTATTACAATATTCTGTCTAACCATATTGGGCGTGCTGGATTCATCCTGAAGCTCACACTGGCTGGAGGCAGGGCATGGACAGGTCTCTAGTCAACTGCAGGTCAAACACACACCATTCACTCTTTCACCTACACCTGGGGGCAATTAAGAATCTCCAGCTGAGTTGAATGCATGTTTTTTTACTGTTGGAGAAATCATGTACATAGGTAAATCAGGCTATTAAATATAGTACAAATTGGAAATTGTACTTGGTAATTGAGTCTAAAGTGGGGCACATGGGATAAATTGGGGTAACACAGGAATAAGCTGAGTTTTTGTTCATAATATTTTTGTCTCTGACTGTGGTCCAGTGCTACAAACAGCTCAGAGTCATTAGAATTCATGCTCTGGGAACAGAGGGAACCAGAACCACAGTACATTTATCCTGTTAAGTGGTTTAACAACAAACTTCCATTAGCATTCATAGAGATAGAACTGCTGCCTGTCTAACAATCACATGGATGCAGAAAGCAGAGAACCTTTATAATCATATCTGGCAGGTAGATAAAAAAAGATTTGAACAACAATTTTTTAGGGCTTGCTTTACAGTACTGTAAATACACCTACATATTTACTTGTTTTACATTCTCATTGCACTCAAATGTCATGTTTTGTGTTGTCCTAGCATAACTACAGAAACCCTACGTAGCACTTTTCCTGTCTCAGATGTGTAAGCTGTATCGCTCAGCGCTTTAAACGATGATGGTGGTGGGGATGTGTAATCTGAAATCGCAATCTATCTGTCTGAGGCAAACAACAGGAAATGGCTTGATCCCAGTAGAGAGTTAACAAACTCTGTCAGACTAACCTATAAATGCCATGTTATAGGTCCACAGTGAGTGACAGCTGTGCAGAAGACGTGTAATTTTGCATGAAGCCGCCAGCCCACCCACAGCAAAATATATGGCATCCAGATCAAGAGCGTGTTTCTTCTGTGCAAAGCTGATCTTTGTTGTGAGGTTGTTCATGTTTAAAGATGTAGTTATAGAGATCAGATAGCATGTGTTACCGTAAGCCATGTGGTTTGACTTGCACAAGTTCATAAAAGTCAAGTTTTTGCATCGCACAGTTAATTACCAGGAAGAAAGAAAAAAAAATGTCATGGAGCTCTGGTATGTGCACCATGCAGCCACTCATTCAAGTATCATGTATTTTAGTAAATACAGATATTCCATGAGCCTTTTTTTCACAAGAATGTTATGATAATTGGTCAAGATGGAGCTCATGTTCACAGCTGACAGTTCACAGTTGTTTTTCTGTGGCTTTTCTTGACTTTGCCATTTTGCTTTTCCATGAAATGTTTCAACTCTTCGGCCCTGTAACAGAAACTCAAACTGAAAAATTCTGAGAAATTTAGTGGAGCAAATAACTCTTGGACATTTTCACAGTGTTGTGGGATTGGAAGCGAACTGTCCTTCAAGGGGTCAAAAGGCAAAAAGATAGAAAAGTGTGTTTTGTTTCTAATGCAAGCCAACCACTAAAAGCAACTCAATGAGGACACGAAGCAAACAGACAGCAGTACATTTACTCAGAGGTGTGTAGATTGAGAGAGAACTATGTTAGTTATGACTGGACACTGAGAGCTCACAGCTTCACAGGAAAGGTGAGATATATCGTTGTTTTTCCAGTCTCTTAAGTGGACCCCACTGAGCCAGAAAATCATGAAAAGACAGACTTTGGCTTGGTTTCTCTTTAAGATCTTCAGGTATGCTTTAAAGGAGCTTCTTCAAAACCATGCTCGTGTCTTTATATGGTGACCTTGCAGTATAACTACCAGTCATTATCCAATCCTTTTCACCATTAATGCTATATTTATTTTTCAGACTTGGCAAGAACACAGTCTGTTAGAAAACGTTCAGCATGGCACAGGCTTCCACGGTCATAACAGCGCTACATGACATCAGAAATCATAAAGTTTTACTCATACTTTGCTTACATTACTGTCATAAAGCAGACTCCCTAATGCGCCTCATTCCATAGACTTCTCGTGGAGCTTCTTGAAACGCTGACCCCGTCCTAGTCTCCTTAAAAAATGACGGTAAAAAATTTGGCAGCAGACGGACTTCCCAAACTCTGCTCAGGAACTGCACAAACCACAGCCTTCATGGGGACCGTTATGATGTGCAAGTTGTTGAATTTATCTACATGTGTCCTCAATGTTTTCTGCCATAAATACTGCAGAGAGGTGGAGCGGCCCCTTGCACTGCAATTTATCATTCCCACCATCCGCTCTGTATTTATGACACCACACTGGAAGGATGGCGGCCTTCCACAGGATGAGCTAATGACGCTAAATCCACTGTGATTGGTCTAGTTTGCCATCATCTGAGCATGGACACACATATCACTCAGTATGTCGTGCGGGGGCAAACAATAGAGGCGCTGCGATCCAGAAGGAAGAGTTTCTAAATAGGGAAAATACAAGTCCTGATGTTTAAAAGTCCTGATGTTTGAAAGTCCTAATGCTTTGACTGATAGCTTCATTTCAAAGTGCTTTTTTATGTGCTTATGTCCAACACTGAAGAACAAAGCCTTCGCTCAGAGTTTACAACGTTTAACAGGAATGAATGAAGTAACTGAATGTGATTTGAGAGGAGCCTCAAACCTGCAGTTATCACACATCATGGAAATCCTTCTCCAAAACGCTGCTGAGTCACATTTGATCTTATTAGCAGCTTAACCTGTCTCACACCAAACAGTGAACAAATGTTTGGAGAAGGAAAGGTCGGACCAGACATAACACAGTGGTTTCTGGATGCAGAAAATGATTGCCTATCTGAAACTGATCTGAAACTGATCTTAAACTCAAAATCCTTCATATAGTTGATTAAAATACAAATTAGTGTAGTTTTGCAATAATTTTTGGTATATTTGGACTAAATATTGTTCTTTGACTCCTCCTCAGTTTTTGTTTTTAATTATGTATTAAGTTATGATCGTTTTGTATCATAGAGATAAAATGTAGACCAATCAGGTTATTGTGATGTAATATTGTATGGATTCCTGACTCAGCAGTGTATGTGGAACATCTGTATTATATTATGTTGCTGAACACCTGCATTAATGTCCCAGGCTGCACTTTCACTCCCACTAATTTCCATGCATTTCAATGTTGATACATCTGCACTTTTACCAAAGTTGGACTCTGAATGCAGAACTTTTCTCCTTCTTTTGCAGTGCAGTTTTCGCAGCATGTGCACCCTGTGGTGCTGCTACTTCCTCCACCGCTGCTGACACAAGGCTCGTTAGGTGAAATGTTTAGAATTATTTATCACTTCAGAAAATGTACTTATCAGTGGGAAAAAAAGCTTTCATAATTACACTCTTCAGATCCTTTGGGTGTTGCGCTGTAATGTCCTGCCACTTCAGAACAGTGAGTGTGAGGTCTGTTCCCACATCTGATGAACGATGTTGTGTGTGTAAGTGAGAGAAAGAGACACACGAGGGGAGGAAATGAAGCCGGTGGCTCCACCACTACCAGCCTTATAAAACGCTCCCGAGTATATGAGCTGCCACACCAGAGCGTCGTTGCACCCACGCACGCTCCCCCATCATCACAGCTTGGCTGTTGCGCTTCCTCTCCCGGTGCCTTGTGGGTACATCTGGATAAGCGGTCTAATGCGAGCATCACGTGTCGAGAGAAGTGTGGAAACACGGAGCTTTCCAGAGCGCTGGCGAGGGGCAGACCCGCTGACAAGTTTGGTTCCAGGCAAATTCGGATGAATTATTATCTGGGCCGCTAATCTCTGGTCGCACTTCTCACAGTGGGATAGAAAAGCTTTGTAGAGGATAAATGAAGATGTTCAGACTCATAATATCTGCCCTTCCTGTTTAACATGGATGAATGGACACTGTCTATTTTTGTTGTACAGAGGTTGCTCAACAGCGTAACTGTATTTGTATCTACTATAAACAACACTTGTGTGTTTTGCTTTACAACCTTGTCATTTTCTATTTCTACGTAAGTTTATTTTCACTCAATAGCTTTTTTCTTGGTTGAGTTTCAGTTTTGTTCCTGTACTGTACCGTGGGCAGATATATTTGTACTGTAAAATCATGTGGTCTATCCTGTTCTTTTCAACATTTGCTTCTTTGAAAGAGAACGTTTGCTCATTTTTAGCAAAATCCATGCTTCATACATGTGTAATTACACGCTTTCAAACATAGGAATTACACAGTATAACCACAGTTCTCTATTGTTGGCCAATGTTCAGCTTCACTGGAGAAATGTAGAGGAGCTGGAGGTGGTGAGGGGGGGTCTGGATGCCTCAGTCCCAATCCTTTCAGGGTTGTTGAGTGAATGGATAATGTTAATGATTCACAGTGCATTCAGATTTTCCAGTTTAACCAGTGTTTATAATGCAAGTCAATAATGTTGGACTGGCCCAGTGAAGCTTTAAGCAACTGTTTAACATTTCTGAAGCTAATTATGAGGTCTGCGCCATCCTCAGTTTAACAAAATGAGATATTGCTCAAACTTTTTTTTTGTTGGTTACAAGCTCCATGAACATGAGGACACATTCTGTTGAGGCTGAGATCTGATTTCATTTCAAGTTTCATTTTTGACAAAAAGCATCACTTTTGTGGCCTTCATTAGTGGTCTTGGTTTGTTTAGTAGTCATGGAGATGGTTTCATTATCTCTTGATGATGAAGCAGAACATTTGTCAAACAGTTATGGAGTCGGAGTATCTCGTCCTCACAAACAGGACTGGATCCAACACAGCTCAGTCTCCGGGCGAGTACATCCAATAATGAGGAGGGAGGGTGTGTGTGTGTGTGTGTGTGTGTGTGTGTGTGTGTGTGTGTGTGTTTGTGTGTGTGTTTGGGGTGGGGGTGGGGGGGGTATTCTCCTCTCTAATAAATAACATCTGAGGATATCTGAAGGTTGTCTCTTATTTTCTTGTTTCTTCTTTTTCTTCCTCATCTCTTTCTTTTCCAGCGAGGATGACTGGTACTCATAATGTCTTCCAGCTGCGCCCCCTCTCCAAACCCTCCGCCCTCCTCCCCCACAATCCCTCCCTCCCTCCCTTCCTCCACTTTCTTATCATTGCATGAGGTGAAGTTTCCACTTGCAGCCCAGGCTGCCCCACTGCTCCCGCTGTCAGACGCAGACAGAGAGAAGGATGCAGGTCCAAATTCCTTCTGGTGGATCCAGTCTCCGGGAGTCATCGACCACATTACACAACTATATATCAAGCTCCTGCTATCAGACCCACAGTGTAATATACCCTCATGTCTGCTCCTCAGTCAGGACATGTCAGAGACAGAGACAGACATGGATCCAAGTCACCGTCCTCCTTAAAGAGTTGCTCTTGCTGAGAATGGTCCCATTGCCTGCACTGGAATGCTTATGGAGACCATGTTGTATGAAGATGTGCACCACCTGGTTTAGAATTACTGCAACCGTCCGGAGCCTAAACAATGTATTTCACAGGTCTGCTGCACCCAAAGCGGAGATGATGGAGGTGTTGATTCTGATCTAAGATAGTGAATGTCAGAGAGGATGCAGAAATCCTTCTTCATTCCTCCTCTGTTAGAACAAATCATCTGATTGCGCATCAGGATTGTGCTTAACTTTCAAACAAAAAGGTAATCAATGCTGACTTTCATGCTCTCTTTTATATATCCGGCACCATCACGCCTGCGCACTGATTTGTATGTTTTAACATGTCTGCAGCATCATTTCTACCATTTTGAAATAGTCGTTGTTATGACAAGCCTCTTCATTTCATTTCATCGCTGGGGAGCTACTTACTGTAGGAGCCAGTGCCTGAGTGGACGTTACACGTAAAATCTACATCAATGACTGGATATTATTTAAAGCAGCAGACAGACAGTATTTACATCCAGCTTTCTTGATTCTCAATTCAGTGAGAGAACAGACTGTTCAGGAATGAGGCGAATGAGACTCTCAAGACCAGACTTCACCTCATTTTCTGCTCTCATGAATGCTGAGAGCAGAAAGAAGCCAAGGGAGAAAATATACAGTACTACTGAGGTAGACTCTCCTCCTCCGCTTGCAGATTCCCATCCAAACCGCAGTTTTACCAAAACTGAACATTTATTTTGTACTTTTCTTCCTTGTCATGATGTTTGCCATATTTATTTCTCTGAATCTGGCTCCAGGCAGCAGCCTAATGATCACAGTCGGCATTTTCAGGCAGAGAGCAACAACTGCGGAAAGTCAGAGCAATTTCCATTATCGATGAAAAGTTAATTAAGTCCTGCTTTCACAGTCGTTTTTTTCTGACCAGGTAAAGATATTTACTTTGTTGTCACATGAAACAGAGAGAAGCAACAATGTTCATCCTTAGTTTGACTTTTTCCTTACAATATTTGACCATGTTTCATCCGTGACAGTGAAGCTCACGTTAGGTTTAGGTCACCTCTCTGGTGTCACTGTCACAGGTAAAGGAGCAGGTTGCAGTTAAATGTTAGAAAGAAGTTAGTTACTAGTCGGAAAAACGTTTTTACTGTTGCTATAACGACAGATGCAAACAGCATTTCTATGACTCAACCATCCAGCCCAGACTAACTCCGCTCCATCCTGATGCTTTGTGCCAGACCGACGACTGTCATGCAGCCGGCCATGACAGGCAAAATGTCAGGAGACAGGAAATACAAATTGTTTCAAATTGCCTGCTGTGGCCGCGTGGAGACCAGAGCAACATGCTGTTCAAAAACACCAACATGTTTTCACTTCGCAGTCGAAGCTGGCCAATGTGTTTGAAAACCGGTGCACATTCACACATCAAGTAGTGAAATCAGAGCAACGTTAGAATCCATTGGAGTCGCGTTTCTGACCACCTGATGGAGTTAAGTTCAGTCTCACTCTGCCTTCTTTATTTTCTTTCCACCAACTCCTGAGAAAACATCTCTGGAGCTGCCAAATGCTCAACAATGTTCGCCAACCCATCGCTCACTGCGTGTCTCCACTGTTTGTTTCTTTGGAGCTTCCTTTCTTCCAACAGCTGCTGCTGATGGTGGAGCTGAGAATAAACCAAAACAATGAGATGAGAGATGAACTCACTGGACTGGGAGGAGCTGTCGAGCTGATCTGTAGGGGTGTCAATATAAGCCACTTTTTAGATGTAACACACAAGTTTTTTGTTGTTTTTTGCAGTATAAATATGTTCATGCAGCCATTTATCTGTCTTCTGTGATTGATTATTGTGCAAAGCTAAGTCTGGGAACTTTAAAGCTAGGGAGTACTCATGAGATTTTGTTGTAGTCGTACTAATCAGCATAAATCTGATATGGTTTATAAGAAATTGCTTTGTGCTCATCTTCTCATTTTTATGAAATTGCCTCTTCCCACATCCAAAGAATGAACATTCATGCACGGATCTCACTGGCAGTCATTTCGCCAACAACTTTTTCTGTTTCACTATACATCCACTGTTCAATTCCTCCTGTAGAGTGAAAGGATATACAAGATGAAACCAATATGGATTTTCAGTGTGTTACAGTAGTCCAGCCAAAACTTGTGCAAAATAAGCATGAATCACAACTGTTCTTGTACCAAGATGTGACCGCAGCAGCAAACTCTTTCCATGCTGCAGTGCATCATCGTCTTCAGGCACGAGTGCACTCATTCCTCAACATACACAGAAACACAAAACAGAGCACCAGCTCTTCTTATTCTGCTTCTTCTTCCTCTCCCCCACCCGACACAATGAGAAGGAGCCTGTTTGCATCCTGCCGAGCTGTGGACAGATGTTAATGCATGACAAACACTGTGCCAGCGCAGTCTGTCTTCGTCCTGTTCAGGATCCTCTCGGAGATGTGTTGCAGTGTGCAGCCGTGCAGACCTCCACCGGAGCTTGGAGCCAGCCCCACAGCGCCAGATGTTGTATGAAATGATGGGGGAGATGCATGGGTGAGGGGGGGAGGAGGAGAGAGAGGTCATGCACCATTTCAGAGACTGTGATGTGGGCGACGGGAGGAGCACAGCACATGAACGCAGCGAGTCCTGCGTCTGTTTTGGCACGATGCGGCAGTAATGTCTTTAAAGCATGACAGCAGAAAATTAAAACCAAGAGAGAGAGATATCTGTCACGGTTTCATTTTTTGACCTTTTTGATTTTAATACTTTGAAATATTGTTTCTCTCTGTTTGTAATAACTTAACTAAGGTGGAGATAATGGATTGATCCAAGCTGCTTGCATCCTGGAAATCCATCACCTCCATGCAGCGGTGGTATGACACATCTGTACGAGATGCATTTGTGCAGCTGCTCTTGTTGGCAGTTTCTGTATTCCTCTGTGTAAAGTATACAAGATCAGTTCTGGCAAAATAAGGATACACAAAGCAAGTCCAACCATTTTCGTGTAGCGGCTTTGTGCTGACCCTAAAATAAACCTAAACACCCCGGTTGCCAGCTGAAAGGTTTTCCAGGTTAATCTCATTCTCAAACTACTTGTAGGGAACCTCAGGAACCTCTTACCTCCTGCTACCAACTGGAAACTTCTCAACAAAATGATTTGTGTCAGGCTGATTCGTAATAAATGAGGGTTTTCCGGGGGAAACAAATCACTGTCTTTTAAGCTCACGTGCCTCAGAAATGACCAAATGTTTCCAGTCATGCTTTGTTTATTTGTTAAATGTACTGGGCTCGCAGGAATACATTGCAATTTTGCAGCGCTCCAAGAAGACACGTGATACGAGGCAGGTTTTGTGCAGGTCAGTGAACCAGAGAAGTTGATGCAATAATTGTTTCCATTAACAATACCAGATTTGTACAAGTATGCGATCCCTCCGGTTACTTCTACATTTTTTTTTCCCCTTTACATTTGATTGGAGAAATGCTTGCCCTGCATGACCCTGAGCACAAGTCTCGGTGTGGAGCAAACTCTGTCTCCCCTCAGACTATCTACCAGACGAGGCGTATTTTCAATAAACAATTTAGAAAATGATTAGCGGATATGTGATACGTCTTACTGGATCTGCGCTGAGATCTGAGAGGATTACGTCCGATGGAGACTTCAATGTAGTGGGTTTATCTCCTGTATCATCTCACGGGGTCAAGCACATAATGGCAAACGTCTTGAATTGGCCACAGATGTGTCTCCCTTAATGATAATCCTGCCACTGATGACCGGGGAAGGGTAAAGACCAGATGATTAAACAGGGATTATGATGGAGTTTGAGGGCCCTCATGGGATTAAATGGCTGTCAAAACTAATGGGAAACAACGAGCCAGTTTTTATAGGTTTTGATGTGTCAGAGGATTAATATTGTTCAGATGTGACATTTATGATGTACTGAAGCGAACAGGACCCTCGCCCCACTCCCAATGCCTGAAAAATCCAGAAACATTTAGCATTTGATTAACTTCTGCTCTGTAAGCATCTGCCTTGTGTTGTGGAGGTCAGAGCGGAGCTGAGAACACGCAAGTACCGTTTTCACACACCAGTGTAATACTGAAGTGTCTCTACATGAGAATTTGCAGATGCCCTCAAGGCACTTAAATATAATTGTAAATTGTCACGTTTTCCCACTTGGCAGGTTTATTTTCCTCTCCAAAATCTTATTCAGCTGTTGTCCGTGACAGCGCCTGTGGCCTGAGGCTGAGATTACTGATGCTTACAAAGCAGGAGATAGCAAGACGCAGGAGTAGCCGCTGTCCACAACAGTCTTTAAAGCTTTTGTGCACGTTTACGAACAAACTGGTTACTGACGATGGTTTCCCAAGAAATAATGTTTTGTTTTTTTTTTCCAGCTGCTCAAGTAGATCTACAGCACATATAGAACCAGTCTGGTTTGATATATAATAAGACTACTTATATCTGACTTTTTATAGTTTTTCTGCACAGCTGCTCTGGTTGGCTCTGGAGCTCGGACTAACGTATAGATTGCTGAATAGTGACACAGAAAGCCGGTTGATCCAAACTTGGTTTAACTTGACAGAAAGATTTTTAATAGACTTCCTCCTGAAATCACGTTTGATGAATACCACAGATTTCAAGGTCTTAACATTTTAGAGTTCTGTTTCAAAGAGGAGGTCACAGAGCTGTTTTCTTAGCAGTTTTTATGAAGCATATTGCTAGCACTGTGTGTATATCCATTACAGTCTTATGCAAAGTGCTGTTCATCTTGGACTTGTTTCCTGGACTGTCACAGTAGTGCTCAGCGAGCTGGACTGACCCACATTTCCCAAGTGTTTCTCCTCACCGTCCGAGCAGTTCCTGCTCAGCTTTAAGCTGACAAAATACGTTGAAAGGTAATTTCAGTGGAACAGGGAAAGCTCCAGTCACTGGACTGGGAGCTGCTGCCCTTTCACTGCTCCTAGTGGCACTGGATTTGATGCTCATCCAAGTCTGTAAACAGGGAACAGTGTCAGGCCCTCTGAGTTTAAACAATGCCTTTTCTATTTACACGAGTGAACAAACTCTGCATATGAAATGTAATCTTAAATACAAGTGTAGCCTCAAACATGCAAAGTACCCATAAAACTGCATTATTTAAGCGTGTAAACATTTTATATTTCTGTCAATTTATTTACCGGCTGGGCTGAATAATGAATGAATGAAAGAAAACTCTGGAAGGTTTCAGTGCTTATGAAGCAGTTGTGTTGCGGTTATTTATCAGAACGCAGGGACGTTAAGGTTGTCATGAGTGCAACGCTTCACAGATGTTCAGCACACAGAGAATATCTTTCAGCAAAAGTGGGTGTTTATTTTACCCTTCGTCTACGCCGTATGACGAATGGCCGATCAATTGATCATGGAGACATGCTCAAGTGGAATCTTGTCAAAGACAGAAGTAATCTCATAAGCATTTGGTTTTTATTATTTAGCCGAGAACCCTACGGCGGCCCGAGTTGGCCACGTATCCTCTGGACTGTTTTCTCGGAGCATGGCAGGCGATCCCGAGAACCGCCCATAACTAAACAACCAGGAGCTCCGCTGCTCGGCGGTGGAATAACGTGCTTGTGCGCGGAAATTTATTTTCAGAGAGGAACAAAAATGCACACATAGCTTTGATGATGTCACCCGTGTGCCAGATCCCCTGCATGCGCCTCGCGAGGCATTGGCTATCAATGAAAAGGTTCCATTCTGGTAGCGCGGTGATTGGGGAGCGGGCCAATGCGGTCACACCCGAGCTGGGAACAAAAAGCTCCTTTGCAGCTTTGACGGCTGTTTGATATTGTTACCAGACTCCTGCTCTGCTTGCCTGGAGTTCTCAGCTGAACTCTGCGCGATCACGCAGAGAAGTGTAGCTATAAAACCAAGAGGATAATGAAAAAGTTGAACTAGGAGAGGAACTCCTGTTATCTAATGACCTCAACCGACTTTACAATCAGTGTTTGGTTTCCCTCCTCCTTCAGGAAGAAAAAAAAAGTGGCACAAGTATGGAAAGAGGGGGATAAGGCCGGAAAAACCCCACACCCATTTGGAAGCAATTCCAGCAGCCGTGTGGAAGTGCTTGGTCTCGATACCATCATACATTCCCAAAAGCAATGGATGTTGGGAGATTGCGAGACAAGACAAACCTAAGTCTTATTCTGCAGAAATCCAGCCAGCAGTATCAAATCACCCCAATAGCAGGAGAGTAAAAGTATTAGCTTTGTTAGCATTTCAAATTTCAGATACGATCATATACAGCATTGTCGAGACATGTTACATTGCTGGTGCCACACAGGGTTAATAATAGCATCACACCAGGGCTGCACAGGAAAAGTAAACCGTCTCTACTCTAATCCCTCTCTAATCTTCTTTTTTTCAGCATGTTGCGTTATGTGACAGTTTCTATAAACACATATGCATGCTGCACAGTTTTCAGTAATAATCTGACGTTTCATCAGATTCTGAGTTTTGCTTTTGTTTACACTGGATATGTCAGTGATCTCTGTGGGGAAATGGAGGTTCAGGAGGTGAACAATGGAGAAGTGATTGACAAATTGGTTGTTAGTTGTACAAAAAAAATACTTAGAAGAGTAGAGTTTGGTCTCTGGACGCTTCTCATTATTCCTCTGTTAATATGTGCGTAATGTGTGTGTTTGCTTTTGTGTGTTGAGTACCGTTTGGCATCGCTGAAAAGTACATTTTTGCTCTCATTTCACGATGATGATGACAAATCATCAACATGTTTAGTCCAAACAAAGAAACAGCTGCAGTGTGAAACATCAGCCTTCAGATGCAGGAGGCTCCGGTTCTGCTTCACAACGCGTCTCTGGCTTTAACCAACACGCGTAACGTCATCGCAAAAGTCCCTTTTACCAGCTAATTACAACACGTCAGGATCGGCCATAACGTTCACTCATAACTAGACTCCAACGTTACGCATTTGGACGTCCTCTGCATCAGATGCAACACACACTAATAAGAGCTGTGATATCAAATATATTGAATAGTTTGTAATTATGATTAGACAGAGACATGGACTGCTGTGCAATTCATATGGACATTGAGAGTAACCCTGTCTGAATCTAATTTATATTTATACTGAAGAAGAAGAAGCAGAAATGCGCAGTGTTGAGTAGATTTAAAATACCTTGTGCTGCATCAAAGTGACTGTGGTGAGATCCAGAGCTGAGATTTTCAATGGAGATCTTAACGTGTTACTTTCTAAGAACACGATTTGGAAAATCAGCTCAGCCAACAGGATGCTCTTCCTCACCTCTCCTTACTTAAGCTGACTAAAAAGAGCAGCCTTTATGAAAAAAGTTTCACAGCTTGGAGCATTGAATCCAGGTGGACATTAAAACATAAGCCAGAAGTAAAAGTTTTGACTTTAATGCGTGTAGTAGTCGACTCCTGAGCTTTATTTCTCTGGAGTTTTCAGAGAAGTATTCCAGGTGCTCGGTGCAGCTCCATCTATCAAAGCAGACCTCATCCATCTGCAGCTGCGAGATATAACTGACACTCTTCATATCGAAAGTCACTTCAGGACTCTCAGTCAATGAAGCTCACTTTGAGCTGCGCAGACTTTGCCACCCCCATCTCTGTATCCTGTCAGGCCCAGAGCCAATACGGATTTACACCTGGCAATTTGGTAATGAAAAAAAAATAAAAAGAAGAATTAGCTCTTCCAAGTTCAGAGTCCAGTGATGAAATGGATTTTTTTTTTATCCTATTTCCTTTTCCTCATATCACATCCGACTGTCAAATACCATATTATGCAAAGCCGTCTCAGGAACTAGATGTGCACATGGTGGATAAATCAGCACATTAAAAAAAAAAAAAACTGCTGGGATCGTAAGTTGTTATATACAGGTCTGACTTTCAGTGAGGTGTGGGCGATTACATTTCTCTCCCAGTGGTCTTGTTTTCTGCACCACAGAGTGTAAGGAAATAAAGGAGGAGAAAAGCAGACGTTAAGTCATTTCGGTACTTAAACTTAAAAACTCTAAATAGGAAAGAGGGTGAATGTGATGGGCATCAGTTTATTGTTTGAGACCTGGAAGACTGGGAAGTAACTGTAGAGGAACCAGCATGTGATTTTGTAGCTGTTGGCTCTTGTCACTGGACTTCAACTGAGCTTTTCTTTGGGAAATAGGTTTGATAAATACATTTGTAATAAGATACCATTGTATTAAAACATGTAAAAGCCCAGGCACTTGTCATCAAGTGCTCCCAAGTGATTAATAAGGCAAAAAAGACTAGCGATTAGGACACAAGGAGCTTGTTTTTGAAAGTTCCCAACATCAGTATAAATCAACTCTTTGCAACTGTATTTGTACTCACAGAGCAGCAACACATGTTAGATCAATCCATCACATGTACCGTATAACCGAACCAGAGAGGTGGAAGTGCTTTCGGAAGAGCCAGCGACACCTTGAAAAAAAAAAAAAACACCGCCCACTCGCGGCTGTTTTCTACGTCAAGTTTCAATAGAGAGACGCTTCCTCTGCTTGAACCTTGTAACACAGCGCAATTGGTTTTTGATTGCGGCCAACGTCAACTGTGATAGCAAGGCTGCAAAAATATTTCCTCCTCGCCGGGCGATTGGGTTACGCCTGTTGTCTCTATAAGCTGAGTAAGCTCCTGGAGGATGCTGGGACTCCTGAAGTGTTTTACAAGTTCTTCTCAGGAGGACCACGCGCGACCTCCAGAACCTTATCTGAACCTGCAGATGCAATAAAGTGCTCCTGTGACTTCGGAAATATTTCTCTGCTATTGTGATATCTGAAGTCCAGAAATGTGGTTCAAGGCTGTGGCACTGAGAAATGTAAGAGCAAACGGAAAGTGACCACAAAGTGGACGGCTGGGTGAGAGAGTAAAAGGTGCAAACATGAGAGTCAGACAAAGGAGTGACGTGTTTTATCGAGGAGAACCGTGACCTGAAGCTCCTAACAGCATGCAGCTGTTAGACGTCCAACAAATTCCATGAAAGTGATGTTGACTTCACTGCGGCTAATGATTATTTTGTGATTTGCGTATGAAACATCAGGCTCCAACGCTGAGTGTTTTCAGAAACAGTGTTGTGGATACCAGCTCTGCTGCACAAAGGCGAGATGAACTGTGAGCCCGTGTGCATCAGACCCTCGCTCTACGGCTCCACCGGGTGCAGTAGACTGAGCATCACAGCTCCTGACAACACATGTCAGAAGAGCTCCAGGGCAGGAAGGCTCAGCGCGTCTCACTCAGATGCCAAATGTTTCTTTTGCATTTGTATGAGTTGCAAAGCTCGAACAACAACTTGGCAAACTGTTAAACAAGTCTCTACGCACTGTAAGTGATGTACTACATGATAAAGTGTCGTCCTAATCGTGTTGTCAGCCAAGGGAAACTAATCATTTTTGTCCACAGAGCTTCTTCATACGACGCTTTGAATATTGAGTTTCCAGCTCCGGATTTGCACGTGTTCCCCCACCGGCAAAAGACTGAAACGTTTTCTCTCATCTCCATGCTGTCTGCTATAAAGTTACCACTCTCATCTCATCCATGTGCTATGTCAAGTTGGCATGTGTTGGTTCCTTTTGTTTAAACTCCTATAAGGACTTTCATCAGCAGTGTGATTAGGTAAAGAAGAGGCACTGAGGCCAACCCGGACTCTCAGGTATGTTGGGGATCTTTCAGTCACTTCACCATCTGGTCTCTGACCTCTTGAATACGAGTTAAGTTCCTCTCAAACCCATCCCAGACAGGGAGGATAAAGTTGCTTTTCAGACTACAAAGGTTCTACAAGGTAAAAGAACAAGTTGTTGACAGTGGAAAGTCATGCAGCTTCGAATCGCTTCATGGCTTCAGGGAGCAGGAAAAACACCGGCTGTTTTCTTATAGATGGTTGGAAACCAGTTCTGAAACCATACCAGCCATACCAGAGTGACGTGAGCCACCACATAATCAACTGTGGATGTTTTATATTTTAGGAGAATAAGAAAAACAGGAAAGAGACAGAGAGAAAAAAACTTTTGCTTCATACTGTTTGCTATGAAGTATAATAGAGCAGTTGCAGGTGATAGTTTTTGTGGACATGACAACATATCAAAATGTGCTTTATCTGAAATAGGACAGCAAAAGTGAAAAGTCAAAAGAGTCAAAAGAGTGAATGCAGGTCAACCTATCTTTTTCTCACTGTATCTTTTACTCACAACCCTCCCAGGTAATAACAGGAAACTGTAGCGATACACTTCTTAAACAGTGACCGTCTGCTGGCCATAAAGTTGCAGGTGCACGAGCCAAGGCCGCGAGCCAGACAGTCTAACCTTTGCTCAGAGGTTCATGGCAACAGATTGTTTCTAAATCAGGTCGTGTGTGAATGCAGCACCTATTCATGTTTATCCCATTAGAACAAATGATTTAACATGGGCACGGCAGCAGGCATGTGGCTGTATTAAAATTGAAATCCTGCTCGGGTTTTTGCCGCTGGAATTTACTGTTTTTTTATGAAACCATCAGCCTCACTTCCATATACCTTTGGCAGGACGAGTGTTTTGTGTTTATTGCCTGAATTTGAAGCATCCAGCCTGACTGTGACCCATGGAGACGACTCTTCCGCCTGGACCGGAGGGGCTTCACCCGTACCAGCCGGCAGCTCCGCTCCCATGAAGGAGCAGCGATGCCACACAGGTTGAGAGGCCAAAAACGTCTCTTCCGCAACTCGAAAATATTTTGATTCCGCTCATAAAGCTTTCACTCATTTAGACAAGGAGGCGTTTGTCTGCCATGCACAAAGAAGTAGTAAACCCCCGCGGACACACATGCTCCTACCAACGAGCTGATAAGTGATATGAACTGTGCAGTTTATGTTAGAGGTTTTCACTGCTGTGCGCCCAGTTTCCCTTCACTGCTCTTGAATGAATGTAGGATGGACTGTACGAACTCACAATGCTCTTAAGATGGACAGACAAAAACGTTATTGATCCTTTTGGGAGGTTCCTTCAGGAAAGTATAGATTCGAGGGTACAGCTTTACAAGTGAGGATCAGTGCAAACTACAGTAAGTAGCAGTAAATGTTTTGTTTGCTTTGTGCATAAGCACATACATGAAATCCATATAAATACACATGAAAGTTGCTGAGGTGCAGACACAGAGTGAAGTGGCTGCTGCATGATCCATCTGCTTGGTCCAGAATCATCATGCGAGCTATTTATACCGACTCTCAGGACAAAGTGACTGTGACTCTGCTCGTGTGTGCAACACAGGAGGGCTGTATCGGTAATGGATGGAACAAGAGCTTCCAGGTTGTAAACAGTCATTCAATGCTTTTACCCCAATTCAGAGTAATCCGTACGAAACGCACACGTATCCAGATCATATTATATTCATACTGGATTTAGCTCTTGGCCTCGGATTCACATGTAGCCCCATTTGGAAAGAGTATTTTAATGTGATGATTATAACATACCTACTCCATCATATCAAATATGATCATAAATTGTGCAGTTTACAAGGTATATGTGAGGGTTAGAGTGACATGCAAAGTGCTCTTGATACATTTTTCTGCTTGCTGTTGATGTAGGTAAGTGCAGGTACAGTAAAGCAGAGTGAGGAGAGTGCCAGTCCTCCAACAGATGATTGATAGCTGACAGCTGCTACGTATTTTGCCGTATTGTTCCATTCTAAGCATCCAGCCCCTGATAATCTCTGGTTACATAAAGCCATCCAAAAAGACTGCTTCATAGCAATATTGGATAGGGTTTGGGGAAAAAATAGATGCACATAATAATTCCCACATTTGTATTCTTTCTGTTTTTATTCTGAAATAGTACATCCCAACGATAATATGTTCTCATTGTTCAGAAAGACACAGAGACAGACTGTCTAGACTCAGCATCTTCTAGTGTTTGGGAACATTTTTGCATTTAGGAGCTTATTAATTAAATTTGCAAGATGATGTTGAAGAGAAACTGTGAACACAGAACCAAGGCAGCCTGCACCACTTCAGAAAACTTTAAGACAACTTCACAGGATGAAAATGGAAAACGATTCAGCCCTGAAGCTTGTTCCACTTTAAAACACACAGCACTCGGAGCTGAAGATGCTCTGAGGACGTGCTCACCTGGGACTGGAAGCTGCAGAGGAGATGAGAATCTCCACAAACCTGAGACACACTTGTACCAGCAGAGGCAGATTAACCAGAGCAACATCTGTTTTTACCAGAGAACCATTAGCTGGTGGTCAGCAAATGGCACTTTCCCCTCATTGTTCTCAAACAGAAGACTTCATGGTTCCAGATGATTTAACCTGCTAACATCAAGGCTCTACGCTGACTCTTTTTCCACTGATGGGTCCAAAAGAAAATATCTTAAATTTTACATTAGAGCTCATGTTTTTGAGAGCATGAACCATCATCAAAACCATTTAATACAGTATAATGTTGCATATACACTATATAGCACACTATAAGGCTCTACTGCTACATTAGACTGGTGCCCTTTTAATGATATTGTCTCAATCACTCATAAGATTCAAAGTCAAACCAAGTTTGGAGTAAAACTTGATGATGAATTGATGATGAAATATGATCAAGAAAGCATGAAAAAAAGCCAAACTGAGTTTGTAACTATCCATCTACCCATCATCTTACCTACACCTGAGATACATACCATCTAAAAAATACACAGAAGAATCATATTGCTTCCATAGCAGGACACATCCACGCTGTCAAGCTCACAACAAGGGGAAATTTAGTCTCCATTCAACCAAAACAGGAATGCTGGAGCTCTCAGAGAACATGGAATGGCCCTTGATCTTAACAGGATTCGTTACTGATGTGTCACCACACCCATTCTCACCAGTGTCCCACAATCCATCACACCAAGGCCAAACTGCTCTGAAGCATCTTTCAAAATTGTATGATGTGCAAAGACGTGCCATAAAGAGGAGAAACAGGCCACATACTGTGTATTCATCGTATGTTATCTGCCCTCATCTGTAATCTGAACAGTACTCAACAAGACACTATTTTTGAAGGACAAATCCCTCCAGGAGGTGCGTTCTTGTCTCTCTGGCCACTGTGGCTTCTAACTCTTCACCTCTGGCACCTCACCAGTGCCAGAGATAATTCACTTGGCAAACTTTGGTGTTTTTGTGTTTCAGCACAGATTCAATGTGTCTGACATGCACGAGAAGGCATAGAAGTAGTTGTGGTGAATGGAAAAACAACATGCACGACATGTATGCAGCTCCTCAGTCTGATAATAATCAGATTCTTCTTTACTCTATTAGCCATGACAACATTTTAAACAGAGATGACATGAGCACGTATAAACATTTTTGTACATTTACTGAAATGTTTATCGCAGTGTGTGCAAATGGAAATCCTCCAATATTAAACAAGAGTCTGAATGTTCCTGTGCCACGCAGCATTTCAAATTGACAAAATCTAATTTCACAGCCTCCTGTGACTGCACGGGGACTCACACGAAGCAGGGCACTGAGCAGCCTGATAGCCGCTCCCTACCGTGCCAGGGCAGTGTGGTCACCTCCAACGCTGCTGCGTCTGACCAGAGATTCTCGATCAATTACACTCAGGGAGGACAGAGTCGGGTTTCGGCCGTTTTCCCTGCGTATCATGTTTGCTGACTGTATAAATGTAGTAATTGAAATGTAAAGCAGGCTTCCTGTGGTACAATATTTCCCCAAATCTCCTCACATATGGGAGAGATTCCTGGACAGCTGCAATCAATCGCGGGGGCAGAGCATAAGAAACACTTCGAAAATGAATCTTAAATGAAGGAGGAGGAACGTGCAGCCTCAAAGACCAGAGATTTCAGAGCTGAGCATTTCACTTCACCAGGCTGGCATCACAGAGCCCTGACGTGAGTGTCTGTGGAGCGGAGCTGCTGCATTCTGGAGCATGATTCTGCATTCGGTTAAAACCTGAGCCAAGTCTGGTTTGACGGAGCAGTGATTATACCAGCTGATCCAAAACCTTTTACTTGGCCTCGCTTTTTGTGGAGCAAAATATTTGTCTGTTCCTGTCTTTCAGTTCGCATCCACATAAACACACACACACAAACACACATGCTTTGCTGTTCGTTTCGCATAATAAAGGTCATATGAGATATTTGTTAAAGAGTTACACAATCAGTTTAGTTTTGCAGCCTGATAATATTATTAGATTTATTTTGAAACGATCAGACTCTCAGAGATGAGTCACAGTTTACTTTTGCTTAAACTGCTTGATAAGAGTGAGGTGAAAAGACTGCATAGTTAATATTAAGCTGAAGACACGACAGATGGAAACACGGGGTAATGGAGATCTGTGCTCCATTTCAAGGTGAGCACAGATCCTAACAGCACCTCAGAAGCCAACTAATAATCCACTGTTTATCTCCTTTGTTAAAAATGCACTAAAGCTGCTGCCTGTTGGGTTTTACGAGAGGATTAAGTTCTGGCTGTGACTGGTTGTCACTGCGAAGGAGCCACGTAACCACCAGAGTTTTGATCATTTCATCTGACTCAGCGTTTTTCCCTAATGGTCAAAATGGTCATAGACGTTGGGCTCTGTATCTAACAGCTCTCTTGTTTCTTCTGTACTCGTTCCATGGAAACACATGAAACTTGTCAGACGTTCAGAGCAGCACCAACACATCATTCCTGACTCACTGTGTGAGCAGGGGTCACGGCGAACCCAGGAGCAATCATCTGGGCACTGACCGCACTCCCGTGACTTGTAGGGTTTCCATTAGAGGGGGTCTGACTGCAGCTCTGTGGCTGCGGTGTCTCTGCAGGGTATCCAATAAGCTCCTGTACGTGTTTGCCATATTCCACCCCCCCCACCCCCCATGTCTCCTTGATGTGTTTGGTTGCACAGCTGCATCCAGATCTGAGTCATCGTAGGCTTCGTCTTTACAGTGCTGTGGAAATATTCAGATGATCAGGAACACATGACTGGGAATTAATCATTTGAGACCTGTGGGGTGAGCATCTTGCCAGCTCATCTTAAAACTGCTGTGCTGCGTGTCCCCATGCCACGTCTGCGTACTCTGGATGAAGCGTTATTATAATTATGCAAATTCTCTCATTAAGGGGCTTTTGCAGATTCATCAGGGATTGGATCATATCCTTTAGGCTGTTGGTTTCTATTCATCTAAGACTTTCTCTTTTCCATGACTCATCGACACTGATGGGGCTGCAATGGAGGAAAAGTGTGTGCTTATCTCCTTGTCACCAACGGTTGATTTGCTGGTGTGCAAAACAGATATCTGCTCTATCTGCTCTCAGTTTACACAGCAATCACTGCATTTCTGTAATCTAAACCTCTCTCCTCGCGCCAACAGTCCAATTATGCAGATTCGCTGTTTGATTGCATTTGCGCAAATCCATCAACACTTAATCAATCATGCTTTCATTGTGGGTGCCATCAGCTGGCTCTGATTTAATCTGTGATCACCTCTGACAGACATCTGTCTTCAGCAGAGCTTCAGCTGCAGCTCATTGTGCTGCTTTGTCAAACCAAAATGCAGATCACACTCTCTCAGAACTCTGATGACCTTCACAATGCAATCCGATCAGCATTTTTCATAGCGCAGCTTAAAAAGAATAATAAAAAAGGGCATTAAAATACAGGTCTGGTGCAGTTGCATCAAACTGATAAACGCATAATCTTGCAATTGGAACAATGCAAGATTGTCCAAAGAAAAAAAGTTTTTTTTGTTGTTGTTTTCTGGGGTTTGGGGGGCAGAATACTGATTGACACTAATATGTCTGCACAATCAAGATGATTCCTCAGATCTTTAAGTCAAACAAGACTAAAGGGGCAAGGAATCTCAACAGTCATTGATGAGTAAGTGACCAAAAGATGTGAAAAGAAAACTTGTATCTTCACTTATATGAACTCACTCCTTTTTCAGCCATATTTTCAAAATATTCAGTATGTAGATTTCTGTGTCTGTGAGTTCTGTAGAATGAGGTTTTTGTAGGTGAATGTTCAACACTAGAGACAAGCTTCGGTCACACCCTTGCTCATGTGCTACCTGAGGATATCCAAATGTTTCTCTTTATAGAAAACAACAGGCTGGGCCTCCCCCCCCTCCCCCTCGACATCTGAATACAATAACTGAGACCAAAGCCTTGGATACACACCCATGTCATATTTATACTGGCTCTGACAAGATACTAAAACCTATTCTCATTATAGTGATTGTAAATATCCTGAAATTTATTGCTCTCTTCCTCCAGCTTTCTTCAGAGCAGATGAGTTAAAATCAGCTGTACAGTACATTGTGCTCACACGTTCAAATGTCAAAGTGCGCCGCAGCACATATTGCAAAGAACAGTAAATTACTGGGGTCTTGAATGGGAGAGCTGCGCGGGACATTTATGATCCTTGTCAGCGAAATCAGTCGCAACTCCAGCTTTACATGGAAGGTCCTCATAATGCTGCACCTCGCATCCTCTGGGCCACAGGCTTCCCAGCTGCCGTGGCCTACATTTCTTGCTATTACAGATGTTTTGGCCAAATAAGCAGTAGCAACGCACAGGCTTGAAATCGGCTTAACCTCTTCTCCTCCTGAAAAACACTCCTGTCTGCGGAAACTGTGCAGTGTCCAACACATGTTTAGCTGTTTTATGAACACGATAGAGATGTTTCTGTCACAGTGAAACAGCAGACTTGTGTTCAATTCACATTTGGTTTTGAAATTACATTGGTTTAACTAGCAGGAAACATCTAAGAGGATCTGGACAACAAGACAGTTTTCATAGTTTAGGCTCCATAAACACACTAAGAGACTAAACAATCAAGACACAATAGAAATACAGTCTTCACTGTCACAATCCAAATGCATATTGACCTTAGAGTGTTGTTGACGTATCAACGCATCAGATTCCTGTGAGGAATGTGCAACAGGTCAACATGAGCTTTTAGCTGGCCTGGCTCAGCATTTCCACCTAATGACAGATTAGGTGTGTTTTTGTCTGATGGAAATATGCAGTCCATTATTTGTTAGATTTTCCACTTTCCTTGCCAGTAAGCTTTTCTGGTTCTTGAACTACTTTGAATAAGCATTTGCAATGTAATCATCTGTAACAATTCACCAAATAGCAATGTGATGACGGTGTGATAATGTGAAAGTTTTTGGTGATGAATATAAAGTAAAAATACCTGAACAACTGGCTGCCTCCTTTCTCTTTACTGAGCTTTGTTAATGTGTTGCCCAATAACATCATTGTTTCTCAGAACAAAGTGGAACAAATTCAACTTAACAAGGGACCCAAAGCAAAGCTTTACAAACATTCATCACACGGCACAACTCCAACAATTTGTGATCAAGTTTGAGTTCTTTGAGCCCAAATTGAACATTAAACGTTATATGTTTATGTCGTGTTAACAATCTGTTCATTACAGGTCAGAGTAGAGTCATTTTACATGGAACAGGACATTTTCTTTACTGCTGCTGCCTGAGTAAAAGATCTGAACACTTCTATCAGAGCTGCTCTCATTTCAGTGGCCAATTAGCTGTACATACAAGAACGGGTGAGTCACCTCTGAGTCATAAAGCCCCCCCAGGTGGAACCATAAACAGGGAAACCCATATAAGAGAAACTGATTTCCCATAACAAACCTTCCCATGCGATGCGGTTTCATGTACATCAGATCACTTCCTGTTCGTCAAAGTTAATGGCGGAGCGTCGTTAAGGTTTCAGCGGTCGAGGAGCCGGGAGCAGCTTCACCCATGAGAACCGAAGGGTTCCACTCCCTCCACTCCATCACGCAGCACTTCTTTGCACCACAACTGGCCCATAAAACCAGTCGCTGCTGACCTGTGTTGTATTTTGTGGGCAGTGAGATGAGCCTTAATTGCACAGGCTGGAATGTTGTCAATGCCACAGAATAGCTGTGCGAGCCACACCGGGGACGTCACACTTGGTCCCGGAGGCAGATTTCGACAGACTTCCCTCACTGGGGGAAAACTGGAAGCAATTCTGCAGAGCTAAAGCTGGATTAATGCTGTTTCAAGCACGGCAGCTGTGTAAATCATCACAGCGTTTCATTAATGCTGTTTGTTTTAATCGACACACAATGAAGTTTGTCCTCTAATCTGCTAACCCCAATTTATGACGGGATTCAAACTGTCAAGGAAGAAATGGGCTCGGGTCAAACAGCACGGTGGAGAAGTGTAACGGGGGACCTTAAATATGGTGAGATACAAGAAGTAAATCATTGTGAGCTGTACTAGCATGTGAACATATTGACCGTTAAACAAGGTTGCTCTGGTGCAACCTCGGTTTCAGAAACAATAGAAAGGTGCAACAGTCACTAGCTGAGGCTCATCAAACGTATCACAGTTGTTTGCCACCACTACATTTGGAGTTCAGATTTATGGTTGTTGCTGCCACAGCAGAGTTTAATTTGGGCAAACAATCACTCCACTGTTAGTTAGTGGGAATGGGAAGTTTTATTTGTTGAGTCATAAGTTTGGGTGTCAGGCTGACTCACATTATCGTGGTCTGTTATATTTATTATCAGTGGGAGTGATATTTACTCTTCTGTTAGCAATGAACTCCAACATACAAATATAAAATCACTTTTTCTAATTCCAGAAAACTTATTAGTGTTAAAATCTTTTACTACATGGCACGTTGTGCCAAAGTAAAGAGCTGTTTATTTGTTATTAATCCTCACACGAAATAACAGATTTGTTGTTTGTTCAGTTTCTATGATATAGAGAAAACCAGCATCAAATGTCTGAACTTAATCACGCATTAAATGTATGTATGCTTCTACACATTTTACCATATTACACTTAATTTGCATTTTAAGACAAATTATACAACAGATGCAATGATGCCATCCAATGCAATCCATCCACATTTGTTTCTGCTGATCTGAGACCATGACCATTTTATTCTAATACAAATTCAGCTGTTTTGCATGTCATTCTCTCTTCGCTCTCTGCAGCAGCGGCTCATTAGGTCCTTCTGTGCATGCTCACGAGTGGCAAAAGTAAAAAGGTTTTGAGCGACTGTTAAAGACCACAAGTGTCTGTGACATGATGAAACAAACAGGTGCGCGTCCACGATCTTTTAACCATTGCCAAATGTTACTATCCCAATTATGTGAGAACTGACAGAACAGAAATGGGAAGACCAGAGTTTACCCCGATGGATTTTTGGGTTCCAGATGCCGTCATTAGACATGCGGAGGAGAATAAACACATCCTCATGTTCTAACCCAAGAATGTTAATACTCTCACCTGCTGCCGTGCTGCTCTTTGATGGTGCCAGCATGAATCGGCTCTCTTGTTGGCAGGAGTTGTAACAGGATGAGGCCCCGTACCCCGACTTTCTGATTGGCCTTGTTGTGTGTGTGTGTGTGCGTGGGTCATCTGCGGGCTACGCTGCTCAGATTACCTGTTGGTCCAATACACAGAGGAGCCGACTGCGGAGTTAAAAGCTGACTAAAAAATAAAAAGCAGCCATTTCAGCGAGTCACTCACTCACTCAGCGACTCACTTATCTGTCGTCACACACGATTCAATCCTTCATTCTTCTCAATATCAATGATCGCACTCGTTTCAGCACTCACTCAGTGCAGACCTGTGCAGCCTTTACATCAACACACAGTCCTTTACAGTGGGACTCACACATTGTACTGGCCACAGGCTTTGTGACATTATATACAAGCTATAGCAAAATCCAGAATCTTAGAGTTAGCCTTCCTTCAATTCACTCGATCAAATCTTTAATTGTACTGGCTCCAACAACACGATGTTTGAGTGTTTAGCTACTTGTATCTTTTAAGGATAGGAGCATTACTGTATGTACTGCTCTTCACTTCCAACAATGGTGCTGTAAGAGGAAAATACTGCAGAGATCAACAAAGTTTCTATATGTCGACTCAAATCTCGCTGAGATGCAGTCTTAAAAAATGATACGGCTTTATTTGAATGTCATTCAGTCTCAGCTATAGTCTCATGCTTATTATATTCAAATGTAGTCTGCCTCAGTGCAGCCGTCAATATTGCACAGGCCTGGTCATGACATCACAGTAACTGTCCATTTGGAAGAATAAGTGTGTGTTTCAGACCAGTTTCACTGAATGTGGAGGAAAAACAAGCCTTCACATTGAGACTGAGATTAATGCGCTAATAGCAATAATATATTATTTGAGTTTCCGATAAATCCCATAAAGCTCCATTGAGGTTATAGAATTAGAGCTACTGTATAATCACAGTAAAAAAATAAAAGCATCTGTAACCATATAACCGCTTATGACGAGTTACAGTTTGTGTATCGTAAGAATCTTTTAGCTGAGGATGATTAGAGAGGAGCGCCCGGAGCTTGAAGAACTGTCTGTCAATTCAGAGGAATACTTGTGCGTAATACACATCACACATTCCTTCCCCTAAAACCACCATGACACACAGAGCTGCAGGGCTCATGCAGCTCTGGGGAACCATATTTTCCCATGAACCAAAGTGAGGCTGGAGCTGGAGCGAGCACACGTGGCACAGCGAGAGGCTGCACGGCACAACAAACACAACTCTTCTGGCACCGACAACAAACCAGCGGTGCGATCAATTAACCGAGGCAGCCATCAGATCGAGCCTGTCAGTGAGTGATAATCAACTCTGAAATCTTTCATGTTGCGTCTTTTCGTTTTTCTGCTGACCTCAACTTGGAAAGAGAAAGGAACAAAAAAAAAAATCAGTCAGGAAGCATCCGTTTCTAATCAGGGCTCCTGCCGGATTGCTCTGGGAGGAGAGAAGAAAGAGCAAAGCAGGAATAAAATAGTTATTAAAAGACTTGCATTGGCCTAGCAGCTGCTTTTGATGATATAATAAACAGTTAATACAAAATTAGATCAGATAACCCCGAGGGGGGAAGCTAATTATCGTGTTTCTGCAGTAATGATAATCTGCAGTAGTACTTCTGGACCCTGCTTAACGCCGTCATTAATTTTTGGGCTCCTTAAGTCCAAATGTTTAATATGTTTGTTGGCATTTTCTTGTGCTTCGCATGAAATATCTTGTCTGCGGGGAAAGTGAATATTTACTTGTGTCCATCAGTGCGTCGCTGCATCTTTCCCCGCACACTTGTAGCCTCAGTTCCACGCTGGCGTCAGCTTTCAGCCCCACAGTTTGGCTAAGTGGTCCATATCAAACACTGGTGAATAATCAAAGAAACCATTACAGACTCAATTGTGCTGAATGGAGTGGTGAACACACTGAATTATTGTTCCTTGAAGGAATGGAGAGGAACTGGCTGGAGTCTCTTTGTGCTCTTTAGTTACGCTGACGTTGTTTAGTCACTGTAAAAACATCCCTCTGTCCCAACAAGCTCACTTTATCTTGTCTAGTGCCTTTGAAACTCAAATCCTTGTTTCTCCTGAGGAACCAAGAGATATATTTATCTTTGAACGAGATATTAGATTCATCAAGCGTATCTAACTAAAACTAGAATGCCATAAAGTAGAGACCAATTCTTAATCAAGGGTTAGGAATACACAAGAAAAGGGAAAAAAAGCAAAAGAGCTCAAAGGTCAGATATGAACATTCGATATGGAATAAATGTCACCTTTACTGAGGCAGTTAAACCATCTGTCAAAATATTTCAGTGGAGGTTCACTCTGCTTGTGTTTGCTCTTCTCCAAAACCAAATTGGTAGCAAAAACAAACAAATAAAGAAACAGAACAGAAAAGTGTGTCATTACCACCCAATGCCTAATCAATGAGTCAAACCTGCATCACGAGCAGCTGCTCAGACCCAATATCAGTTACAGTAAAGTATACTAAATTGACTCAAACCATTTCCTGTGATTATCTGCACTTTTTGGCCCCCGATTTGTTGTTGTTGCTGGATGTTGATACCCCCCAGACACACCCCAGAGTGGCCTAAACAAAACACTTAGGGTTTTATTTGTGCCTATAATGTGAACCACATCTGATTGAGATTACAGCATCCTTTCAGATGAACAAATGCTTCCTCTCTGCCTGTGATGTGCCACAGTCTGGTCTTTGAGCACAAGAGGCTTCAGGAAAAACGCAAGGAAGAGATTCTCAAGGCCTGCTGGGATGCGTGTGTGTGTGTGTGTGTGTGTGTGTGTGTGTGTGTGTGTGTGTGTGTGTGTGTGTGGAGTGGACTATGACTAGCTCCCACTAATGACTCTGATTGTTGCATTGACTCAGTGTCAGAGTCTCCAAACCACATTATCAAGATTTTGTCTGTTTTCCAAACTCGAGGCTACTTCAGCGTCATGTCCACAGCCAGCAGGAAGGGATGAGACTCTTATTTTATTATTAAACCGGTTTTACCTCAAACTCCTCTGTCTGCAGATAAAGCTCGCCTGATAGATTGCTTCATGGCTGCAGAGTCTTCCAAAAAACATAAATAAGGGCCACAGAGCTCGAGCTGCCTTGTGGAACCCCACAACTCTTGGCATCGGTGTAGATAAAGGGAATAAATTCTTTCTGGAGCTGCTGAGAGTGAGCCAGCGAATCAACCAGGATGCACTGAAACAGCCACAGATCCCCGATGACACTGTCATTATCAATGAAACTTCATCTGCTTTTTCCATTTCTGGCAGCCAGACGCTATGACAAGAATACATAAAGAGAATATGATCCGTACAATAGGCAGATTATAGATTTAACCCCCCTCCTGTGTGAGTGCATGTGTGTGTTCACGGTGAGTTGACAGCATTTTGTATCTGTTCCACCATTGAAATTGACGATTATGGTGTATGGGTCATTAGTAAAGTACACGATTGAAGCCAGCAAGCTGCAGAAAAGACCCTTGTTCTGACTTTGGTCTCAATGCTTCAGTGTTTTCTGGTCAATTACAAGTCATATTCCTGTCAATCTGTAGTTGTTTACAACATCCTAAACATGTGGGCAGAGAGCTTTGAACTGCTGCTGTGTGTTTTAATGAACAGGTATGTATCTTGGCCTCACCCGCTCACCACTTCTACTACTTCTACCCTCTACACAGACAATTAAATGCAAGCTCAGGACTTTATCTGTTGTCCCTGCTGTATAAGGGTCATCAACTGGCACACAAAAGTATTTAAAAAAAAGTATTAGGAAAAGCTGGTTCCTCCTCAGGTTCATGTTCTTCCTCAGTCTCTGGTTCCTCCTCAGGTTCATGTTCTTCCTCAGTCTCTGGTTCCTCCTCAGGTTCAGGTTCTTCCTCAGTCTCTGGTTCCTCTTCTGATTCTGGCTCCAACATATCAGGCTGGACATGGATGCATCGCTCCATAGCTGCAACAAAGCTCCAGTTACCACTTAGTAAAGGGGAACAAGCTGTTTAGTGAGGAATGTGAAGTATCATGATCATTCAACTGACGGCAGGAGAGGAAGCCGGTCACTGTACAGTCAACATTTTGTTGCAAGATAAGTATGAGAAAGTGTCAGATCTGAAGAACTGAAGAACAATAAGTGACCTCCAAACAGACAGGGGGCAGCAGAGCACTAGAGCTACAACAAACATCTGCTCGTTGTTCTTGTTTCTGTAGCTGCCACAGTTGCCACATCGGCACAATGAAATCATAATGTACTTCACCAAAATGGTCTGCATTAGTCTGGTTTGGTTTTGCTTCACAAAGTTGTATAAAAAATCACTCCGACTCCACAAGTTGTTCTATCCAACCATCGAACCCTGCCTGCTGCCTTGTGATCTGTTGAGTTGACTGCTGAAAGTCTGAATCACCTCTGTCATGAAGTTTACCGCAGATGTCATTTGGTGCAGTAATGTCTCCTCACAGTAGCAGAGGGGACGCTGAGCGTCAGCAGAACTAGATGCTGACTCACTTTTTGTCTTTGTCTTGTAGACATGAACTCGGGTCGACCACAGGCGCAATCCGACATGAAGAAGCAGCCTTTAATCTTCCCTCGACCGCCCTCCACTCTGCAGGAGGGCAGCTCTTCAGCGCTGGGCGTAGCATCACCTCAACGTGGCTTCAAAGGAGAATCAGAGCTGCAGCATTGCTCACAAAGCACAACACAGTGACATTTTAAGGCTTTACACAACGTTTTTTTTTACAGCGGGCGAACAGAGGAGATCCTGAGTCAGTCTGACTCAGCTGTCGAGACGTCGCGTTGCCTTCACTGCACACAGATTATGTGGGATCTGTGAGTTGTGGATGTCAGATTAAACAGGTGTGGGATTTGGAGGAGGGTGGAGGATAAAATCCTGTCAAGTGTTGCCTATGAAAAGCTGACCTCAGCGCTCCACCCCGTCCCCACTGCATTATTCACCCTGTGTTCTGACAATGGTGGAGACACTGAGACTGGCTGCAGCTGTGCTGCTGGAGGTGTTGAAAATGTGGAGGCTGGACAGGTGTTTGTGTTTGTGTGTGTCTGTGATGTGTGTTTGTCCTAAATATTGATCGATACAGCACATGAGCACCTAAAGTGTGACACTGTTGTCACAAATTGCTCCAGAAATGAATGTGAAATGGCTCCATCAGGTGTAGTTGCTGATCTGAGCTAATACAGCAATACATACATACATTACATACATACAATACAGCACCATATTGTATTGTGTGGCACTGTATGTATTGTGAACATATCTACGTTTACACACAAAGTTGATAGATTATCTAGCATAAACAAATCCTACACCTTCTTGTGAGATTTTTGACATTTTTTGGTTTGATTTGAGGATTTTCTGATACTGTCTAGATTAAAAAGATCAGTCAAATCCAAAATTAATTGACACAAGTTCCCATGCATTTTGTGAAGAAAGTGCTTTTAAGAATTCAGAAGAAGAAAACCAAAAGTGTGACTCTCTGGACTGGTTATATATCAGGCTTTGTATATAATTGTATTCAAACAAAGTCGATATGTTACACAACAATCAAAGCATTGAACTGCATCTAAGTCTTTAATGTTTTATTTGAACAAACAAGACACGTTTATGTCCTTTTTTAGTCTCTTGTCATCCGAACCATTTGTCTTTATGTGACGTTTACCAACTTTGATTCGGTGGGTTGGAAACTCGACTCTGGGAGGTCAACTGTGTCAAAGCTGAAGCTGTGATTAATGGACAAAGCCTTCAACAGTCCCCTCTCACGGCCCATGTGGCACTCGCCCCAAATATTCAGCTTAATCTACGGGGTCTGACCTGCTCTCAGGGGTCAGAGGTCAACTATAGCCTGAAATATGGCCAGACCTCGTGAGAAGCAAAGCTCCTGCTTCTCAGTTTACTTCAGTTTGAAAACAAAACACGTCGCGAGGGAAAGGGGGGGGGCAGGGGGCGCGTTAGGGTACGTAATCGTAAATTAGAATGTGTTTGATGCTGCATGGGTGAGGCAGCAGCTAGTAACTGCTCTTCAGTCCTTTGTGTCTTATTGAAAGCAAACTTGGGCACATTATTTATATGGCCTCGCAAAAAAATAATTGGAATTTGAATTAGGTGGTTGTTTAAGGAAACAAATTCAATCACAGGGGAAGTGGAGGGAGGAACACCGAGAAGGATGTGATCGTATTTGCAAGAGGAACCAGGCCAAGGCCTTCGGTCTGAAGAGCTCTGGTGATCAAATCAGAGCTGCAGACAAAGAGAGACAACGTCTTTTAAAGTGTGTTTTATTATAAGCCATAAAACGTGGTCAGGATGAATTGTGCCTCTGGGGAATCAGCCTGAAGATTCGGGCATAAATCTCAGCCCTCCCCTTGAGGTAAACAAACATGTGTGACTCTCCGTCTATTGAGAAAACTTTTAGAAGTGCAAAGACTCACGCTTTACATCAGAATGTGTTTTCTTTTGCTTTTAGTGTTGTGGTAAGCAAGCTCATTTTAATAGCAGCTCCGTGTTTATTCTCCCTGGCTGCATGCATTACTTAGACCCCATGCAGATTTATTACGGCTCCTTTAAAGTGTGCGGCATGCTATATTTTTTGCTATGCTTTGGGAGAGTGACCTCAGATTCCTGCAGTTTTTTTTTTTTTTTGAAGCAGGGAGTTTAGCAGATTTGGAGTGGTTCTTAGGCTCGGCAACAACAGGCAGGAGGCAGTGCCATGATGAAAGCCAGACGTGACGTCCCACCTTATCTCTCCTGGGTGTTTCCACTCCAAACATCAGTCCAGTGTGTAAAGAGATGGAAGCGAAGCCCTGCTCTCGTTCTCCTCCTCCTCCTCTCTTTCCTTCCTTCCTTCCTTTGACTGGATTCCTAGAGCTCACTCCTTTTGTTTGCGTCCAGGACGTGACTCAAACGTGTTGGGTAAAAACAGTCCCGGCGATGACAGGCGGGGCTGGCCGACAGGTGACAATGTCAGACCACTTTCATAGACCCGAGCGGCCAAGTTGTAGCGGGTTTCCTTCTTTGCTGAGGTGCAATTTTTACGACTTTTTTTTTTTTTTACCTTCAATCTGCAAACACCTATTTAAAGTTGGAGCTCAGTTTCCATAGAGCTGAAGGAGGGGATACCAGTGTGTGCTGCTGCCATCTAGTGTCAGGCCCCTGCCGCCCTGGCACAGACTCCACTATACATTAATGTAAGCTCCGCTCTTGTTTGGGATTCAAAGAAATGATCACTTTGTGGGTTTGAGAGAAGAAAAACTCCATCATCAACATGTATTTCCAGGTTTTTACAGCCCCTCAGCAGCAACGTATATATATGTATATATACAGCGTGGGATGGCTTGTAGATTTATTGAAGTTGACATATTTGATTGGAATTCGTACAAACATTTCCACTATGGTGGGTGACCGCAGCCATGAAGATTACCGACGCCTCGCTCTGTCTCTACGAGCCAGTAAACACCACATATTGGAGTTTGTGTAAGCATGTGTCAGGATTTGGGATTTTTATGTCCCTGACCGTGATGCAGTTGTATATCGACGCATGAATTACGTTGTTACACATTGTGCTCTGATTTATTTTCGCTTCCTCGCTGTAATGAGATCAAGGCCTGCATTGATAGAGAGCTTTCTGTGTGTTGTATCCAAAGCTCTGCAGCCACACGCCCCTGCTGCAGCAGCCTGGTGATTCACTTCTCCAATAATCACAAATAGCTCTTTTTGGGAGTTTTATCATCAGGCACTCCTCTTGTTAAGACCGCGTCATCGCCCCACAGGAGAGATGTATCATTTCACAGCACCTTAAAAAACAACTCGGGCACAGACGCAGATGTGTGGAAATGTGAAGTGCAGCCACCAACTAAAAATAACCCAAAAAACTAACACAGCAGGAGCTCCAGCCAGTTGTGTTTGTGTGTGGTAGCATGCTAGAGTGGGCTGGACTTTCCATGCGTGGTTATGACTTCTTGAAAGACTTCATCAATGTCAGCTTAGCAGATCCAGGCCCCCAGCCCCCACTGCTCGCCTGCCACTTTTCATTTCTCCGACCAGGAGCCAGGAAAACGTCTCGCTCCTCAAAACTACCTTGAAAACCCCCGGAAAGAGTAATTCCCATATCTGCAATTTGTGAATTACCTTATCCTAAAACATTCAATTTGATACCACCTCGTCCATTTCACCTCGTCCATTTTTCATAATTGCTCACCTTAAGTACAAATAAATGATGCATGTCCCCGTGCAGGAACCGAGAGCTGCGCCCTGCACCCGTCTCCTCCCGTGCATGCGTTTATATCCTTTAGTAGAAGCAGGGCAGTAAAATATTTTAAAGAACTTTTAAATCACTTAAGCTGGGTATAAATCATTGCGCTGCCCTCTCAGCCTGTGGCACATTGGCAGCGATTAGGATAATATGCCTGAAAAGAAGCACTATTGCCCCTTTCCAAAATGGAACCAAATCTCTGCTGAATGTGGAAAACGTACGCCTCGGGGCTGCAGCAGGAGCAACCGTGAAAACCTGAAAATGTCTCATCCAGGCCTGAAAATGTGAAGTCACTAAGCCTCCCTGTCTGTGTGCGTAAAAGCGGGCAGAGGAGGGGAGGGTTGGTGGGGTTTTCTTTTATGAGAAGCAACATTAAAAACACAAAGTTGTCGCCATTTCACTGCTCTTGTTTTCCACTTGTAGTCTTTACTTTTACGGGACGGCCTGGCTGCGAAGGTCGGCTCCAGGGGTTTGGCGACAGAGACGCAGAACGGGAGCAGAGTGGATGGCGACCGAGGTCCCTGATGAGGCCATGGCTCTGCGGCGTCGACCCAAAGACCCCAGAGCGGCTGCTGTGATTGGACGACTCGCCGAAAACACAGGACTCCCAGGACAAGAGCGTGCGGTCTGGGGCTTGGACCGGGACTGTCAAGGACAGACTGTTCAGAGTTCTGGACAAACTTGGATGGAGGAAGACGAGATCCTGACTCCGCATTTATTTGTTTGCAGACAAATGAACTGCTAATCACAAGCAGTGTCGGCTCACTGCTCCCTGGCCCGTGAAATGTGAACTACAGAGTGTTTTTATTTTAAGGACTAGTTTAAAAATTAGAAGAAAACACTGGCACATCCAGCTGAGTTACTGCCTGCACTCAAATGAAGTTTGGGTGATTGCCTTTTCTTAATGGTGTTTGAGTCGCCTCTGAGTTTAACCACAATGAAAGCACAGATAGTGATCCATCAGAAAAACATGTCACAGAGCCATGTGTGCTCCTTTGACTGTGCAGAAGTAGTTTTATAGCACACTTAGTCCAGAAATATTCATATTGAGGCTGCCCCAGTTCACAGAACCCTGAACCCAACTTCTTCTATTCTTCATGACTGTATTCTTGTCCAAGACATACAAGGAGGCCACAGAGACTCACTTATATTCCTTGGCACTGGTCCTCCTCCAAACCCGACGTCAGGCCCACAAATTTATACGACGCACCAATTGCAATGCCACAAACGTCTGCTCAGAGACGAGGATAAGCAATTAAAGGCGCTGCTCAGGTCCCGCGGGATCGTGGCGCCGAGGTACCTGAGCGAGCGGGGAATTTACTGCCCGGGGTCAAAGGTCAGGGTCGCGCAGGGGTGATAGGTGGAATCAAAGGTAGAGATGCAGCCTCAGCAGAAATAACACGGACTCCCCCGGGGGGGATGTGGAGGCATGGGTCATAATTTCCTCGAGGATGGCTGGAAATAAAAGGAGTAAATATTAGGATATTTTACAGAGTGTGAAGCAGCGCCAGTGTATATTATTGTTAAGTTCAGGTAATTACTGGCTGCCTGCCCCCTGCTGCTTCCACTGACGGTACCTGCACATTCATCACTGCCTCAGCAGCAGAGGCAGCAGCAGCTGGGGTCGGCCTCGACCTCAGCCTCAGCCTCGGCCTCGGCCTGAGCCTCAGCCCGGCCACCGGAGTTCAGGCCCCAACACATGTGACTAATTGATGCACGTTTTTGTACAAAAGGCAGATGCCCCATAATAAAAGATAATGCAAAGTTATGGGGACTATTAATAATTAGTCACACATTGAAAAGTGAACCCAACATGATCCTACTTTAGCCACAGTTTTAGTGTTTCTTTCGACTTTATTGGCTTGACAACTCAATTTCCTGAGACCTTCCTGAAATACCTTTAGTAGGTCATAAAATGGCGCCAAGACCCTGTTATTCATCAATATAAATCAGTGAATTGTGTTGTACTGAATATGTTTACCGAGGTTTCACTGCATTTCATTACTTTTTTGGCGACAAAAAGATGATTAATGCATTTTAGGGTTTTGTTTAAGGAATTTAGATTGTCGCCTTGGTTGAGTGCAGAAAACAGCCAAGAAGTCATCAAAACATCCCAACCACAAACTTTCACTAACCATTAGCAACAGTTTCAGAAGCAGAAATCTAAGAATGAGCAGAATAAGAAATTGTCATATAATGACCATGTACATTACATCTGCATCTCATAATAATCCAGCAGCAAACATGCGGTTGACATTTTGGTTCTGACTTCAGAGAAGTGTGACCTTTCCCTCTGGTTCGCTGTGTGTGTGACTGATGCCCCTGCAGCGTACACTCAAGTGCAGTTCCAAGGCAGCTAAATAAAAGTCAGATTAAGATAAGTGCCATTAGCATTATAGCTGGGGTTTAATGGAGATGTAATGACTGCAATCTTTATAAGTGGACCTTTAGTGATTACAGGAAGCCACTCACAGAAGCACGAAACAGATGTATATGAATGTATATGGTACGTGATGGAAGCTAATCTACAGACTGTATATTAGTCGTTTTTTATTTGTTGTCCTCATCTCTCCTTCCTCTCCTCTCCTTTATGTTCCATCAAAACCCTGATAGTAAAAAGTCATATTAGATTTTCTTTGTGGTCTCGGGCCATAAACCTTAACCCTCCAATGATGGAAACCTACTCATCTGACCTCATAGTGTAGTAACTCAACAACAAAAAGATTATATATAAAACAGTCTATGCACACATCACTGGAGCACCTGTTGGAGCCAAAGTCGCGTGCAAAAGCATGGCACGCATTCAAAAGTGGGCAAATCAAGTACACAGATGCGATGGTTTATTATCTTAAATGATACTTGGCAGACAAACCATTCATCACATTTGTTGAAAATTAATTTTGCGTACGTCAAACCTTTTATGAAACTCTGCCGTGATGTTGTGCAGATTTCACATATGGCTCCCAGAGCTCTTCACACGACTTTGCATAGGTGTTACCACATTACATGGCAGCACTACAGACGAAAGTGACGGCCAGCCAAAACAAACAGAGCGGCGGCCTGATTTATTCAGAGGTGAAATGCTCTTAAAGCCAGTGGCCTGCTCACCGTGTGGGAGCTGCTGCTGCTGGGGAGCCTCGAGGGACCCCGGCTGCAGACGTCCCTCACAGAGAAGTGACAGAAGATAATGATCAACATGTTTTCACTGAACGGGAATGCAACTGCATTACTGGATCCCGCAGTGACTTCAAAATGAATGACACAATTCTGGTGCTGTTCTCACGGTGTTTTTGGTAAAACAACTTCTTAGTTTAATCCGCCTTCAAAGTCAAAGCTAAATTATTGTAATGAACCCAAATGTGCTTTGGCGAGGCTGGAATACTGGTCTGTAGGTAGAGATGTTCTATAAGGATGTGACTGACTGATTTACTGTCATTAATATCAAATAAATGTCTTTATAGCATCAAATATTCTGCCAGTAACAATCCAGATGAGGTGAGAAACATTCAAAATGAACCAAGCAGTACAAATAAAGGCACAGCTGTTCCAAAAGGAGTTGGGGCGCAGAGAGAAAGAGTATTAACTAAGAATTTTATGCTTTTTCTGAATTTCATGCCCGCAACACATTTCTAACTTTTCACTTTTTATTACATTACTATCACATGCATCATGCTCACCAATGCTAAGTCTCCTATCCTCTACACCACTGTTGCTTTTTATGTTGCCATATTCACTCACATATTTATATTCCATTGTCTTTGGAGAAATCTCTGGCACAAGAGCTTCCCTCAGGATAAATGAGGTTCTCCTGATTCTGACTATGATTCAAACCAGCTGGATCAGAAGCAACAAAAGCTTTAGGGTAAGTTGTGCAACAGTAAAGAAGCACCTGATCCAACAGGTAAACGAGTTCATCAACAGATGAGAAGATGCCAGTGAACGGAGGAACCTGTAAAAGCTGTGTGATTAACGGGTGAGGACAGGGTGTGAAGTGCAGCTACACCATTAACCTGCAAATTGTTGAACTGTGCTTTTATTTACATTTTGCAGCCCAACTTTTTGGAGCAGGGATTATATGATAATAACTACCAGAGCTGCAGTTAGGGAACTGTGGGATAATGGAATTCAGGATGGATACGGATGCCGCTCTTTCACCCATGTGTGTTTCATTGTGTATGCACATTGTATGTTTATGCGTTATTGTAAACTCAGCAAGCCCTGTAAGATAGCTGTGAAGTTTGCTGTAAACAGGACAGCGTCTGTGCACAGGCGACCTCCTGGGGCGATTCGTCTTGCCACGTCGTGTTGCTGCAGTTGACCGAGTCGCCTCCCCGCGTGGACACGCTGAGGTTTCTGAGAAGATGCTGATTCTGAGTCTGCTGATGATGAATGGATTTGGCTGGAACGTAGCAGACAGATTGCTGGATTTAGCTCTCGGTGCTGATTCAAATGAGCGCAATTTCAAATATTATCCTCCTTTGTTTGAGCTGCGCCGCTACATCCATGTGTGCTGATGGGAAAGTCAGGCCTCCTGGCCTGCAGAGTCATTGCTGAGCAAAAAGAAATGCATTCACATGCTGTTTTGTCGGAAAATCAAAGCCAGAGGATGGACGATAAACAAACAAACTTTTATGGAAGCTGCTGCTGTGGAAGAAGCGCTCCTTCCAGGTTCCTCCATGTGTTTATCCAGGAAACTAATGCTGAGCGCTGCTCTTTTTCCAGAAAACACCTTCCAAAGCATTCATACAGACACGATGCACATTTAGAGCCACACTACTGGTAGCAACAAGGTGGCACAAATCAGTTGAAAACAACACTACAATTTTCTACAACTTACTATTTCTATTTCACTCTTGTTCACATCTATATATGCATAGACCAGCCTTTTGTTGTATTTAATTGCAGGTGTTTCTGTTCTAAGTGCAACAACAATACAATCTGGTCCAATCTCAAAGCCTCATCCTCATCTGAACCCCAGGAATGGTTGTTGAACCCAGCAGCACCTTTCAAAAATCAATCATGTGTGTGAATTTTGTGGAGAATAAATCCAAACGCCCCTTTAATCACACACAGGCCCCTGCACATGTTGACGTCTCGTGGTCGGAGCCTCCGTGCCAAGTTATTGTTTGAGCAGGTAAAAACATCGGGCCTGCAGTCAATGGCAGGAAACGAAGGGCTGGCCGGCCTCGCCGCACACGGCTTTTCAACAGCGGAAGCGATATTAAACACATAGACTCGTAGAGTTATATTTCAACACAATATTTGTCGAGTCACTCCGAGCCAGACAAAATGCTCTCATCACAAAGCCAAAAACGACACAACCTTCCAGGAGCTCATGGGATAAACATCAACATCATGGAGAGAGACTCAGCTTCACACGCTGAAACCCGACAAACAAGGGACACTTCTGCAGAGTTTGTAAAGTGTCCCATCAAGTGACTGGAACTGGAATCACATCCCACAGGTGGACTGATGGACTGATGGACAGCCCTCTACCAGTGATGAACACAAAGACTGATTTTGGTTGCTAGCAAGGGTAAAAAAGATACTTTGATATTGTTTAGTTTGCTTTGCTTGCCTTGTATGTCACAGTATGTACATCACAGACTCTAAATTGCCCACAGGTGTGAGTGTGAGAGTGAGTTGTGTGTGTGTCCTTTAATGGACTGGAGACCTGTCCATAGCCTTCACCCTACGTTCACTGCAGATAATGCAGTGCACATAGGGTGAAGGGAGATTTGCAACCTTTAAGCCGAGGCTGCTTCCTCTTCTTCCTATAAGGATGAAACAATTACGCAGCTCATAGTCAGTTAATTATGATGCTTCCCTCCAAACTTTGAACCCATACTGACGAAACAAACGGAAAATGTGAAATGTTGCACACCGGTTTCCATCCATGACTGTTTTCAGGCACTAGTCAGATGAAGAAAAATGTGGTAGGAATATGTTTTGAATTTCAGATTTTGTTTTCCCAGAGGAGACGTGTTTTCAAAGCCGACACAGTCACACAGTGTTTCACGCTCAGGAACACAGAGATGCAGACAATACATACGATGTTTACAATCCTGTTTGTCTCTGTACCCCAGCTTCACACTTGTGTCAGCGAGGCCTTTTGCTCTCAGCTGCAGATGGGACTCGACTCCTGCCACAGCGAGCTCTCGATCTGCGGCCACATGGAAGCAATGTGAAGTGTGGATTGAAGGGAGTGATCAGTGTCGTCTGCTGTTGGTGCTAGGCGTGTGATGGCTCTGTGGTTCCTACTTCAGAGGAGCTGGGTGTGGGAAGGCAGATGATTGTGCAGGCAGCATGTGTGATGCTGCACAGTCTGTTTGTGTTGGAGATGTGAACATGGAGGAGGAGCTGGTGGGGGCGATGAGTCAGGACGGGCTGAGTTATGCTTCAGTTCAGCAGCAGAAGCAGGAGCAACCTGTCAGGGTCGGGGTTTAGGGGTCACACAGAGGACTCAAGCTGATCAGCTTATATCTGTGGGTGCTCTCAGATACAGTCTGGGTGAGGTTCATCTGAAGGAAGTTATTATCTCAGAAGATGTTTAAATCCACATTCCTCATCTTCATCTTCATGCCATATATAGAACAAGCTGGTAAACATCAGGTTGAGAGCTTATCTCAAGTCAAGTCATAGTTCAGCTGATGAATCAAAAACAAGCCCTCAGATACTTAAAGTGTGATTATTAAAACCATGTCCGTTTAATGCCGTCTCAGGACAGTAATATCACCGTTTGCCAAAGATGAAGTATCTGTATCTGTTCTTATCACTTTAATACCTTGCACATCACATATGGGGAACATATGTATCCACTCCATGCACCCTGCTGGTATTGCAGTATGTCCAGATTGGAACACACATCTATCTATCTGTCTACTTCTTCATCCATCTTTGAAATACAAAAAGGAGATCAGCCTTTAAGCGAGTGCGACTTAATCCAAAAATCCCATCCCATTCCCATCCCCTTTGGGACTGAACAAAGATTTGATTCAGTTGTATCTTTAAACTGTTTTGAAAACTGTTTACTGCTCTCATCATGTGTTTTAACTGGATTATGTAGAACTTATATAATGAGGTGATTGTCAGTCCAGTAAAACATTAAAGGGGTGATAAACCTCTGTGCAGTCAGTTGCATTAATATCATATATTCCAGGTAGATCTAGAGATGTAGAGATCAAGAGAGTCCTGCAGCAAGTGTTTCATTGTGACGGCAGATTTTAGAGGCCCCTCAGCTCTGTGAAAACCGCTTCCTGTTGGCTCTCCCTTAACACCGACCGTGTAGGAAGCTGTAAACGAGGAATAGATGAGAGAGAATAAGAGTCAGCTGCATGGCGAGCGTGATGCTCACCATCTTGTTAACTGTCCTTTCATCACGGCGGGCAGGCGATGGTGATTACACACACGCCGCTCCGTAAACGTTAGCAGGACTCTCAGCACCTCTGCGGCTTCAGGAGCCCCGGCCCCCGGAACTCTTCCCACTGGTGTTTTGGCTACGCGGCCTGATTGAAACTGTGTGACCGTTCCAACTTCACATTGTTTATGTGCTTGCGCTACTACGTATGTGCTCGTGTTTAGGCTGAGGTGAAAGATTTCTTTATTTTTCCTTCAGGTCGTGCCACAGTAGCCCCGAATTCCTTGGTAGCTCTTAAAATCCGCCGGGTGCGAGACGTGAAAGTCACAGTGGAAGCGGATCGCTCTCGGTACGTCCACATTCTTTGTTTGGGCGTCGATGTCTTAAGCTCTGGATAGGAAGCCGTACGAAAATTCAATCTAATCTAAATTTTCACATAAGAAATCCACATCCTCGCTCCCACACACTGATGGTCTGTACGGCACCAGGTGCTGTAGCTTTCTAACAGGCGTGAAATGAGTCCCCTGCTGCTGAGGAGCAGCGCAGAGGGGGGAGAAAAGCGACAGTCATGCAATAGCCTTGATGCTGGAGGAAATGTGCCGCATGATTTTAGTCTTAGATTTCATCCTGATCACGACCACAAGCACTAATTAAATGGTTATCGCAGTGCGCCGTTTCATTTCAATTCCATCATTTCCATTTGATTTGTAACACATGGCTCAACTATTTGTTCTTTTTCCATCGTTGTAAAAAAAAAAAGGTGGAGCAGCAGGACTTCAGTGGAACTCGGAGCAAAAGTCAGTATTTACACCTTCTAATGACAGGGTGTGTTTTCTTTGGGAGAGTGCGTCTGTCGGGGTGTCACCAAATACACCAGGCTGTTAACACCCTGGACATTTATTAGACACGAATAAATCCCGTGTAATGTACCTGCATCTGAAGGAGGAAGCGGGCGAGTCGATGACGTCTGTAGCTGCCGCTGCCGCTGCTCGTGTCGACGCAGAGCAGCTCTCCGTCTCGTGCCCGTTTCCAAAAAGACAAAGAAAAAAAGGCCTGAACTGAATTGACAAATTGCCTTTTTATTAGTGCCGTCTTAGTGAATCCAGTATTGTGTAACTCTCTTGCGGTAAACTCTACATGTGTGCGCAGGTCAAAACCAAACGCATCCCTCTCAGTCCGTCTCACTTCATAAATCCTTCAGTTCTGCGGCATCGGTTTGAGAGCATAACAGTATGTCGAGGGCGAGCGGTGCCAAGTGGTTTACATCTGTCTGTCGTCAGTGATTTTATAGGCCAGATGGTGACAGGTGGCACAGAAATAAGCAAGGAATATGACCTCTTTGTTTTCCAGGAAACAGATGTGCAACACGACAAGAGGTTAGATAACAGAGACACCGTGAGTTTGATAGAAAATAATCCTTATAAGGTAAACAATCTGTATGCGTTCATCCATTTCCACTCGAGGAGAATAGAATAGAAAAGAATAGAATAGAATAGGATTGTTCGGGCAGAAGCAGTCTAACCCAGCACGTGTGGGTCAAAGCCAGTTTTGAGTTTCCAATCAACCTACTTTTGCACTTTGGGAGAGAACTGAAGGAAACACACATACACAATATTAACTAAACTCCAGAACAAAAAGACCGTCGCTCCAGCCCGGGAGTCGTACATTAGACCTCGCTGTGAGGAGTCAGTACTGAGCGCCAAGACACTTTGCAGCCCTAAATGAACTGTAAAAACAACATAAATTAAATATTAATTTGTCATATTCTCAGGACGTATATATTTCAATTATTAAGAAGGAGCATTTTGCACATCCTAGCAGTGTTTTACGACATTTATTACCTTATTTATAATGTGCTACTAGATACCTGCGACACCAGAGTCATTATAAATTGAACAACAACATGTTGCTGTTGCAGTAAATGAGCCCAGTGCAGCATCTAGTTCAGTTTGTTAAGGCTGAAAAAGTGATTCCACCTCATAAATGAAAAACCTGTGTCAACTCAGCATTAATAGAGCTGAATCTCATCACCGTGCTCATTAATCTGTGAGACCTGGCCCGCTATTTACTGCCCTTTTGACAGCTAGGCAAAAAAATCAGCTGAAGTTAACGTTATCTAAAGCTTTTGGTGTTTTCTTATTCCATTCGACACGCACCATATTTCATGAAGGTGGGTTCCCCGCAGCAGCAGCAGCAGCTGGACAATTCTGGGAGAAAAGCGTGTCGTGTGAATGCTGCTCGTACCCCAGCAGAGAAGGGAAACCAAGAGCAACACAGACTATTTTCCAGTGGCTCAACTCAACCTTCTAATTAACCAGACATTGAATATCCCAAGAAGTTCATCAATCAAAGTTGTCAAAAACCTGAGAAAAGTTGACTCCATCCAAATCAAACACAGCCGAGGAATCTCCCCCAAGCAGTTCATCCAGAGAGTAACTGGAATCCAAGGTGTTGTGATCATGTGGTAGTGGTGCGTGTGTGTGTGTGTGTGTAAGAGTGTGTGTGTGAGTTTGAAAAGCTGCTGCAGTGAACAGATAGAGGTGGAAAACGCTGTGGATTATGTAAAGCCTCTCGTCTTTGCGAGAAGAATTGTGAAACGTCTGCTGACAAATCTGACATGTTGTTTCTATTCATGTTTACTGTAGCAGGAATATTTCAGCTCATTACAGTAAGACGAGACGTTTTCCTGCTGCCAGCCCTCTGCTGTACTCATGCAATCTCTTATAAGCGATGGTTTTACAACCAATTGGTTTTTATACTTCCTGGCTCGGGGGGGAGAAAGTGGGTGAGCACAACACCAGGCTGGGGAACTCCCCTTCATACCAACGTGCCAAAATCAAATCAGAAATGCTCTGATAAATGCAGCTTTATGAGCATGAAATCATTACAAATGACAGTGATAAATTGCTACCAAGAAACAATACCACACAACTGGGACTTTATTTGAATAAAAAGAAAATCCAGAGAAGTAGCTGTTTCAGAAGTACACTCTCGTGCATTTCCAACATCCTGCATGAATTCCCACAGGTATCAGTGCTGCAGACAGAGCTCGTAAAACAGATCACATTTCTGCGAGATTTATGACGCAGAAATGATGTGCTGTCAAGACAAACATCCTGATTTTCACTTACAAGATGTTTCATGTATAGACTACAGCAAAACCTACCAGTGTTAACTAACTCAGATGTTCTGAATACGTATAGAATCATTTCCTATCTTCATAACTAGAATAGGATTAACTTCTGAAATCAGACATGCTGATGATGATGATGATAATGAAACTCTTGGAGGGAGGCTGGATCTCGAAATCACACTGCTGCTATTTTATTTAAGCTGACACTGAAACAGAAAAAATGAATCAAATGAATGAAAGAAATCCTCCTCGGCTCTACAAAGGCTTCCCTACAAATATTGGACAAAACTTGAAACCCAATAAAATCTAAGAGATGGTGAAAAACAGACACAGTGTACCACTCTCACAGCAAAAAGAGGGAGACAGACTTAAACCTGACTCAGGTCTGAACAACTCTGAAGCTGCTGGAAGAGTCTAAAAAGCAGCTGTTATGTTGCAGAAAAAGAAAAAAAAGCAGAATAGCAGTAGTGATCAGGCTCCTTCCACTTTCCCATGTTTCCGTAACATAAACAACGTGCAAATGAGTGATCCGTGCATTCAAAGGAATGTAACGTGGGTGTGTCATTAGAAATTAATCCTTCCTTGCTCTCCCTCATGTAAACGAGAATATGAGTGGAATGTTCGACAATCATCTCATGTAAACACTGTGCTGGAAGTACTCGCTCATTTAGATCTTATTTAGGTCAATATGTAGATGTAGATGTAGATGCAGAGACATTTCCAGCGTGCCGATGTTTGGAGGATTAGTCTGGATTTACCTTCTGACCTCACCTGGTTTGAGAGACTTATCTGTAATTACTGTTTGCTTTATTCAGGCAGAACTTCTAACTACATCTTCCAAGTCTTCCACTGCAGTCAGGTGAAAGCCAGAAGCCACACAGGCAGCTCGGACTCTCCTCATCACAGTGCATTTGTTACGGCTCCTCAGAGCATCACATATCAGAGATGCATCACACAACTCTTCTGTGAACGCTAAAAGTGTCAGTATTTGGTTCTTGGCTGAATTTAAGTGGAAATAGAGTGAGCATAAGGGTGTGAGGAGCTCATATATTTTTATCTTTGTAAATTGGGGGAAAAAAACATTCAGGAATAAATCCAGTTTCTGCACTCGGTAACCTCAGCTGCACATAATTTCCAACCTGATTTACAGTTCGCCGCAGGAAAATCTCACCGTCAGGAAATCAATTATTGAGAAAGAATGTGATAAAGCTGCATATCAGTGGCCATGTGAAACACTTCAATTGATGTTCAGAGCTCGGAGATCGTCTCACCGAGGGGTAAAGTGTCTGTAAGTGTTTTGATTCACTCTGGGGATTAGTCCAAGCACTAGAGTCAATAATGGAGTCAAAGAAAATAAGCCTCCCTGTGTAAATACAACCACTGATGATGCTCTGGCTTTGGGTATTTTTTTGGGTCTTAAAACTTGAAAATTTTCATACACTGCTGATTCAGTACCAGTGAACTTATCACTCACACTTTAAATACTTTATGGTTTTGCAATTTGTGTGCAAAAGAAATCCTAGTAGAGTAGATGAGCACTAACACTGAGACATAGAGGAAGGATTAGCCAACAACTACTTTCGAGGAAAGGTTGCACAGGTCACTGGTTGTACAGTTAAACTTAATAGCTTCTGATCTCTAACGAGGATTCATAAATACATTTATTTATAGCAACAAATGCAAACATGCAGCTAGAAAGTTAGGCTGAAGTGAATGAGGTGAATCTGTGCGTTAGACTTGCATCGGGCACCACTGGGTGTCCTCTCTGTCATCTCAGACTGGCTGTGATGCTGTGTTTGGTCCAGGACCTTCTCCTGCATGTTGCAAACATATTCCAACTCCCTCTGACTCTGGTGGAGCCTGAGGTCTCTGACAGTTAAAGGAAGTTTTCACTTTCAGTAGCTCATATTGAGGATTATCTGTTTTGTTAGTTTGTTTATTTCAACTGTCTGGAGAGAACTTGAAATTATGAACTTGTAGTTTAAATAAAGTTGTAGTGGAAGAAGTTGAAATTGAGTCCCTCCATGGCTAAAGTGGCACCAAGTGAAGGAGGAAGGAAACCAAAGACACGGATGAAAATGTTTGGATGTTACTACCTCTAACGCAAACACATCTATTCATGGCTGTTCACTATTCAAGGCTGATATGATAGATGTTTTTTTTATGCATAATTTCTTCTTGGAATCTGGCTTTACTTGAGTTGTTGCACCTGTACTTGATGTACTTTTTTTTATGTTGAGGATTAATTCATTTTCTTCCCTCTAGTGATGAACTTGAACCAATAAACCAAACCTGAGAATGATGAAAGGGATACACACGGTGAGGTATTTCTTCCAACTTTATTCCAAACAACATCAGGATGCTTGCTTGAAGAATCACCTACTGTAAAACAACTCTCTTTTCGCATGAGAAGAAACGGACACGATTTGACCTTTCGGATAATTTAGCATCCTCTCTGCTAATCTGGGAAAAGCTCCAGCAACATTTCACCTCATAAACACATTTGCTGACAGCCTGACTGATTTAAGGCGTCCGAGGGGAATCCTCAGGAAAGACACGTTCACCTCTTCCAAGAAAATCAGAGCCCAGCTTTCGTCCGGTAGGCACTGCTACCTATTTCTCTTGGCTTCTGGCAGCGTCGTGTCCAGATTAGTCATCCGGAGTTGTCACCGCTGGCACGTCCCGACCTCTACCCGTGTGTGACATCATACACTTGGAAATGAAAGCCAGCAACTATATCGGCCGTAGCCAATTAAACCCCTGAATGTTTTGACCCACTCGGCAGTAAATATGGAATATTGGAGCACATTTTGCGTTCCCTTTTGTATGAAGTCATGTCTCTTTATACGCTGAATGGATACCTGCTGTTTATCTCACGTTGAAATCACGCAGACATTTCGTAATCGACATCAAGGTTGCGATGGAAACTATTAGAGGTCCTCTGCTGTCGTTTTGTTGTGTTACTTCTTTTCCCTGACCAGTGCATGCATAATCAAACTCAAATCCACTGTAACAGAAGCAATTTATGACATTTTCGAGCAGAAATAATGCAGATTGTGTCCCTCAACAGGATCTGACAGTGATTCATACTTTTTTCCGACTGAGTCAATTACCTTAAAACAAAATATTTGCAAGTATACAGCACAGCACTTAATTTAGTGGTCCTGCTTTGGCTTGTAAAAGCAGTTGAATCCAGCTGGCGCTCGGTTTTACAGCAAAGTCTCATTGCTTCAACACTTTAAATGCTTTCTTATGCTTTTACTGCTCAGACCTGAGAAGAAATAACTGCACCTTGGGTGTAAATAATTAGCACACAGGAGTTAGAAACCGCCTTTCCTCACTTATCCCGGTGGCTCTGACAGGACCAGCTAAAGTTTCAAAGCAACCTTCGTGTGATTTAGTCCCTGAACTTCAAATATTAGTGCTCAGATATTAGTTCTGCTCCTAACAACTAAAATCCTTGATGTTAAATGAAAGTCTTGCTTAATATCACATTGGCTGTACGAAAAGGTGCTTTAAAATGCTGTGAGTCGTTGGATTGATGGGCAGATATATATAGGAGCACTTCTCAATGCCGTCTCATTCTTACCAGAGAAGCTGCAAGAAAATAAAATACACACAGCGAGTTCACACAGTGGGGATTTCAATGTCCGATCAGTGAGTTACAACACAAACCAGGGATTCCTTCATTCCAGCGCTGCTTTACAGAGCCTATACAGTATATAACTGCTGCACCAAAAAAGTGCATATGTAACTTTACACCTGAGAAATATTTAACCCCAAGAAAAACAAAACCACACATTTAGAGGTTTAACAGCCAATAAATGACTTTAGGACCATTCTCCGTTCACCAGGAGCAAACCACACAGAGCTGACAATGTCAGCCATAGAAAATCAACTTGATCCAATCATCAGAATATATATTTAATCCAGGGGGTTTCCAGTAAAATAAAATAGTGGTATAAATATGACAAATTGCTGTTGTAAAAGCAGTCACACCTGGACAACACCATATGTTAAAGTTCTGGGAAGCTAAAGTCTCAACACTGATTAATGCTCATCGTGGACATCACAGCCAGGTCCATGCTCAGGACTGTATGTCAGTACAAGATGAGGTGTTAAACAAATGAACGTAAATATGCAAAACATCAAAGGAATTTGACCATGAAGATACACAATGTTCAGAATAAAACCCAAAGTGGAGGATTAATTTTAAAGCTGGACTTTTTTTTTTACTATAAAAAAAAACCTACTGAGAACTCAGATAGTATATCACCGTGCAAGGTTTGACTTTATTTGGCCCAAAAGTGGGCAATTGCTTTTGCAGAAATGTCTTAAAAACATAAAAGATATACAGACGTAAATCTATAGATGTGCAGTGTATACGTTGTAAACAGTTCTTCCTATAAAAGAGATGTACAACAGAATGGAAGATGGTAAACCTGGAAAATCTCCTTCATGTCAAGCTGGGAATTACAACCAGAGAGTATTCCCTGTCAAATATGGTATTTTAATTCCACACGCTGCAGACGTTTCACTTTACATATGGAATAAGAGGCAGCCCCAATTACATGGAGCCCTCGTTCATGTGAAGCTCAGAGGAGAAGAAGAAATGGGCAGAAAATGGAGGGCACCATAACCACAGTGATTAGTATGAAACACATCTGCAGCCTTTTTAATAAGCAGGCCTAAAATAATTGCCCTGTGCTTTGTTTTTATACTGCTCACAGTCTGCCAGGCTGTAACTGGCTCCTCAGCGTCTTAAAAAGCTGCACTTATTCTATACACTCTTAATTTGAAAATAACACCATTAAAAAGGTTTGTTGGTGAGTTTAAACCCGAGCGTTGGTGGGCTCTGATCCCGGCTCAGCATTAACTGAGCTGTACTTTTTGTTTATTTATTTTCTATTTTCTTTGTCTTTAGCCCCATTCAGCAGCTAATTATGAACTTGATCAAACGCCATGGAAATCAACAGCAATTATTCATCAGTCCAAACCACGGGCGTAACGTAATAATCACGCAACAGAGCGTACAGTAAATAATTAAGCTCAAAACATGACCACACATAGGAAGCTAAATAAGCCTCATTTTTGCATGATTTTCCAGATAAAACGTGATTTCGCTTTTGTTTTCTGTAGCAAACAAAACATTTCAACGTGACGTCTGCGGCTCTGCACAGTGCTCTCCTAACCGCTTTTGAGAACCTGCTGTACAAATAAAGTTTATCATTATTATGATTCCTTAAGTCATTGGGGGAGTAATTAGCTTAAAGCAGTGTTTGTGTATCCCCATGTGTTTCTCCAGGCCATTTCACCTAAATACACTCATTAGCCTCCTGCTGTATTTATTTTGTCATCGCACCCTTTTGTTCATGAGGGACGTCTGCTGCTCCGCTGGGTTCAGGACAAGTGGTCAGGAATCTGAAACTCGAGTCGCCATCCTGATTCCCCCTCAGTCGACACGCTGCCATGTGCGCCGGGTTTGTCTAAGCTCCCCTAATGAAACCTAAATGTGGGGTTAGAGAGCAAAGGTGTGTGTGTGTGTGTGTGTGTGTATGGGAGGGTGGTCCAGCAGTGCTGCGTTCAGGTGCAACCACTGTATGGTTACATGTCCGTAGGTACGCGGATGCCTCCAAGCGAATGCCATTCAGTCTGAAGCTCTCATTAGGGACTCGGAGGGACAGGAGTGCAGTAAAGCAGAAAACCAGAGCATATTTGAGTCTGCTCCTGGAAGGTTCACTGCAGCTCAGGGGTTTGGCTCGTGTTTTTGTAGCAACAGACATCCAGCCACCCAACGGCATCCAGCTGAATGTTCACCTGTTACCAGCACTTTAACATGGACCGAGTCCAAGAGTCGCAGCGGAGCACGAGTGGGATTTGAACACAACGTGGCCTTTTTCTTTTCTACACAACTGCGGGTCGGACAGATGCACAGAATGAAAAATATGAGAGGAAATGTGTAGGTGAAGAGGCTGTAACTGTAATTTACTGTAGTGTGACACACAAGTATTACAGTTGAAAAAGTAGACTTGGTTCAGAGTCTGTGCAGGACAGGAAAATGTATAGATGGAAACCAATTTAAAACTGGATTTTATCTTAGTTTGGTTTATGCTTTATTTAATTTGTTATTTCTTTTCATTTAATATCCATTTATTTCTCTTTTCTCCTCCTTTCTCCATCCCTTGGTGGATAATGCTGGTGCATTAAAGTTTGTCAACTGTCAGAAAGGTCAGAAAGTGAAACTCCTGTGACTGTACTGTAAAACCTCTGACACCCAATAAAAATCACAAGAAAAAAGAAATAAAACAAAGTAGATGTAGATTTGGTCAAACAGTTGTTTCTCCTTACAGTCTGGTCGTAGTGTTGTCTGAGCTGTGTCCATATTTCTGATGTATGGTTTTAACTAATAAATCCACCAGTGAGAAGGTGCAAAATCAACACTGACAGCTGAAGGTTTGATCTCACCACTACGAGGAATGAGAAATTCCCATAAAATGAGATGAAGATGTTTTCACATGAGCTGAACATATTTGAGCCTCAACTTAAGGTTCACCCAAGCTCAACTCAGGCGGGACAATCGTCTTATTCAAAAGAGCAAAAAAAAAGATGAAAAAAAAGACATGAAGCCCTCAACAGGAGGAGAGGAAGGAGTGAGAAGGAGATGACAGGCAGGTTGTGAAACTGACTCCGAGCTGTCACTCGCTCTGTGCTGCTGGTTACGTAGCTCCGGTGTTTGTGTTGCTAGCGCGCTGAGTTTTCATAGTTAATAAACAGGGACTGAAAGGCAGTTCTGGGGTCGCCTTGGACAAATATGCAGACTGAACACACACCTGAAGAGGGAAAACAGCTGATGTCATTAGACCACGCAGCTCGTGCTTTAAATGAGAGAAACTCAAGACTCAAGACAACTTCATCTTGACCTTCGGCTTCATTTTTTATTTTGACTGGTTCCTGTTTAGCTGCTTTCCTTCATGAATGCTGGTACGATTTGTCACAGAGGAGCAGCTGCTGTTTGGCCTAATGTCACACCCTGTATGGTGCTTCACCACAGCTGCCTTGCTCAAGAGCTCCTTCTCTCCTCTCCCTCCCTCCAGCTGCTCCATGTGTCGAGCCCAGACGCCCTCTTGACCACAAGGTCGCGTCTCTTACCTCCGTGCCACATGGAGAAGTACTCTACCAGAGATCTGGATGTAAATACCTGGCTTGTTAGTTTTTGCTCAGGCTCAGACCTCTAACAGGAACTCAAGCTGTGCTGGCTGGCCATTAGGTTCTGGTGAGCAGAAAAGACATAATTCAGATTATTAAGTTGGTGGGGAGGGGGTGCAGGATTGTCAGGAGCACTGCAAATATTACACCACTCTGCAGCAGCTTCCTAATTGAATCTGTCAGAGTGCCCTCATCTGGCCGCTGCGCACATTTAACTCTTTGTTCAGGACAAAATGTAGACTCGCACCGTGAGCTCACGCCAGTCATCATTTCATGTAAATCTTTGCTTTTTCGCCCATTGACACAAAGCCACAGTGTTTCACATTGTGCAGCCGTGAAGCACGGGGGCATTTTAAATAGATTTTTTTATTAATCATCTGCATTGGTGTGAAACTTGTGCAGAATACTAAATAAGTCAGCGATGTTTGAACAGCACAGGTGTGGTCAGCGTCTGTCAGGAGGCAGCACTCGGTAGCCGCACTTGGAGATTTACCAAGCATGTTAAACTGCAGCCAATTTTATAGTCCTAAATTATGTGGCCGCCTTGGAAAAATAGGGAAAAGTCAAGGGGTAAGGTTGAGCTTTGCCAGCCAAATCCCCCCACGTAAGCAGAGCGAGGACTGTCCCCAGCCACTTGCTGGAGACATAACAAATTACTGTTGAGGATAAACAGCAGATTTGGAGTCACCGGTTAAGCGACGTGGAGTCATCGGGCCAACTGTTGGGACACTGAGACGCTGAAGAGGGTTCAGCCTTTAGCAGCTGAAAACTTGGCCGGATTGTGTTTCATCAAATGTGAGTATCAGAGATCAGCGGGATTCAGTTTATCCTGCAGGATATTCCACAGATTAATTGGAAATCCATCTTATATTTCTGTGATAGATTTGGTCTTTTATGGCTGCTGTCACACTCGGCCGTGTGCAGGAACTTCCATAAGGGAAAAAAAAAAAGACAAAGGTGCTCGTTCTTTTGTAGGTTTTCAGATCAGGACTGGAGCCACAGGTAGTTGCAGTGGTTTTACTGGACTGAGTTGCACTGTTAAAACATTGCTAATGAAAACCTTCGTAATGAGTCAGCTGTTTGCCAGGAAAGAGCCATGACGCCATCCAATCAGCATCAACCGTCCTCATTGTTGTACGTGATGAACGGTTTCTAATAAACAAAAAGCACGGCCGAAGCTGAGAGCATGTCATTAGATTCTCAGCATTTACATGTGTGTTTTATCAAAGTGTTATTTATGTCAAAATGTTGGCCCGACGGTGGTCAGGACAAAAGCTTCATTCTCAGAGCATTTTCAGTGGTATTCCGTTTGTAGTTCCCATATCTCAAGTTGTTAAAATAAAGTTTTGTAATTTGAAGAATATGGTTTTTGCCGAAGATGATTGACTTCAAGGTCTTAAAACAAATGTTTACATCATTATTAAAGAGTCTTTGGAGTCTGAGGTCTGATACTGAGGGCTGACCTTCAGACAAACATACTGGCAGAATAACCGAGGTTTTGTGGTTTAGGTCAGTCACTGTGGCCATGCAACACTTTGGCAGTCAGCGGGTGTAAATACTCAGCAACGGTTCAGTTCAGTGTTACAGCGAGTTTGTGCGGCTCAGCCCTGTTTTATTAAGTGATGTGAAAATCTTCTGTGTGTAAACACTCACGTTAGGCCGAAGTTACGTACGATCGTGGCTCCAGATGTCTGCAGCTCGCTGCCATCTTAAACACCATGAAGCAGGACGGCTGCCTCTGACAGACAAACTGTCTTGTAACTTTTATATTTACGTCTCACTCTCGCTTTGGACATTGTCATTATTTACTGTGAGGAATGAGGATGGAGGTTTCAGTGGAACGGTTGCTGCTCTTTACGTTATCTTGCCTGCAAATTGCATTTGATTTAAAATTCAAGCAAAACAGATGTGACTCCTACTCTATCCGCTCTGAGCTTCCACTAGATTTATGGAGCAAAATCTACAAATCGGGGGACGTGAACTTTGAGCGCAATCTGTTTTTCTGACACTTTTTATGTGAATAAATCCAGCCTGACATCAAATAACTTGACATCAAACAATCATGACTTGCATGAAATTTCACAGCTGCAGATGCTCGTCATTTACAGGAAATTGTCACAACAGAGGATTGACTGAAAGCACATCTTTATCCTCCTCCTGATCCCTCCCTGCTGATTATGCACTCATTCATGGAGGTGGCCCCCAACGCTGAGCTGTACCTTCAATCCCAATCCAAGCCTGTTTAAGTCTGATTGAGCAACAAGGAAGCAGCAGCTCTTCAGTCTGCTGGTAGGAAGAAGAAATTAAGATTAAGCAACTGGGCAAAGCAGAGAGAGTAAATGATGTCAAATTGGAAACAGGGTCTCCTGACAGTTGGGAACATCTGTTTGGGTGTCAGGTTGCCTTAGTTCTCGTTAGACCTGCAGTTTACCTCCTATCCTGGCTGCCAAATGCCCCTCCGCTCCCCGCTCCTCGCTCCTCCTGTCCACTGTTTTACAAACAACCTCAGAGTCGAGGCCAAGACTCAACGTGTGCTCACGCTCACCTTATGCACACCCAGCGCTGTCCCCAAATGCACTTTGTGTTTCCCACAGAAATGCCGTGGATTGATGGCGAGGGGACCTCTGTGTCGTAGCAATTTGTGCGTCCAATTTGGTCAGATTAAGCACTCCGATAATGGAGGCTGCTTTCCCACAGGAAAGCCAGCGCTCTGTATTTCCATGCAGTGATAACCTCTCTGAGTTTCTCCCATGAAACGATATTAAAGAAGATGGATCATGTCAGCCGTCAGCGTAGCGTCCAAGTATCAGCCGGGTCGACCTGCGTGCAGCGAAGCGCTCATTGAAAAAACACCTCTCCTGACGTATCACGATGTCTTCTGTGCCGTTTCTTTACTCTCTCTCTCTCTTTTTTTCACACCGGAGGAGGAAAGGTAAGAGCATCCAACTCTGGGTTGTCACATTAATGACACGAACGCTTGTGACGTTCAAATTGCATCTGACAGTGAACTTCCGAGGCACAGATGTATCGGCCCGGGCCCAAGCAGACGCCGGCTCCGCTGCCAGACGACTGAGCAATCATTTGGAAAACACTGGCAACACCCGGTGTTTTCATTTTCGGCTCACTTTTTAACCTCTTCGAAAACTTCCAGCAAAGCGGATGACGTTGCAACCCCCCCCCACCCAAAAAAGAAAGAGTAGAGAAGCGCCGCCGAGGTTGTTTACACTCCACTGAAACGCTACTGTTGGGTGGAATTGGAAATTACAGTAAGAGCTCGATGAGGAGAGTGAGCGAAGGGGAGGGGGGGTGAGGGCGAGGTCGGCCCCTCGCTGCCTTTCAAAATGGCTCCCAGGAGACGTGACCTCTGCGTGTCCTGACCTGGCAGAGCGGACGCCGTGACCTCTGCTGGCTCTCGCACTCCTCTCCTCGTAGCCTTGACTGTTTACTCTTTACATCACTCAGTTTTATTCTCTCCCCCCGCTTCTTCTCACTCGTCCTCCCTGTTTTTTTTCTCGTGCTTCTTGCCTCTCCTTCCCCTCCGCGCGTACTTTTTCTCTCTGTGTCTCCCTCAGCTATGTGGCTGCACTGCCAGGGCTGACTCTTTTGATTTGAGTGCAGTACATGTGGTTGAAATCTGAGGCCTGCTGCACTGCCAAGCCACAGGCCCCGTAATGGAGCACTGGCGCAGGAGAATAAGCCATTGTTCTTGGTGCGCTCGCTGGATGGATGGATGGAGGGAGAGAGGGAAGGAGCTATAACTGATTTTTTTTTTTTTTCAAAGAAGAAAAAAAGAAAAAGTTGACTCTTGCTGAACACAGCCCCCGGGGGTCAAAGGGGAGCCCCATAATCTTGTTGTAAATCCTGCTCTGGGTAGCAGGGGAGGAGAAGCCGCCTGGGAGTCATTTACAGACACGAGATGCAGAGAAAACTGTCCAGTCCCGGTTTCCTGGCTGTCTGCCTGCACGCTGCAACAACACAAACAGAGGAGTGACAGTCTTCACCTCATGTTCAAGTGGCAGGATAATTCCTTTAATATCCACGTCTCCTGCACTTTACCAGCATCACATCCTTTACAATGCTGATTTCAGGCTGTCTCATGCAGTCGCTTCACATCAATCCTGTAAAATTAGGAACACGACCTTGTCCAAATGTCTGACTAGAGGTCCCAATACCAAGATTTTGCCCACATGATTATAACTCGAGTAGAGTACTTGACTGACAGAGGTCTCTCATCTTGTGTGTTGTATAACATTTGGATGATACAAGTTGGTTAACACAGTTTTTAACTTTTGCATGTATTCTATATAGTGTTTAGAGGCCTGCTTTTATTCATAGACAGTTTTTTTTTATTTATCATCTGATGTGTATATCAACATAAACAGGGGCACAAATCAATGTGAGTAGTAAGCCTACATGTTTTTTATGGTAATGTGGTGAATGAATAGTGGACATATCTGCTAGGCACTGATTTGTGTTTGATTTCATTTACTAAGGATGAAAGAGTTTTCTCAGAAAGATGCAGTGAAGGAATAAATTGTGAGATTAAAGCCAAAACATGCTTTAAATTGCTTTTTAAGAAGGAAAACTGTGCAGTGTGTACATAAGTAAATATACAGTGAAAATGAAATGATTGAAGCTCCATTTACAAACACCAAATTCCAAATGACTGTAATCCATGACTCAGATTATTTGTGCACATTCATCCATTGTTATGACTTTTCAAATGGTTTAATCTGAAGGACTGCTGTTGACAGAAACATGTAACAGGACAACAATCTGCTGAGTCCGATGATAGACCGCTGTAAAACAGTCATTTTACATACATGTGGACTCAATTTATCCTCCCTCACTGTACAAAACCGCAGTCAGGATGCAGGGGTCTATAGCCTAACAATTTTCAACTTAATTAAAAAGTGTTTATGACCGAGGGCATTGGAGAACGTGCAGCTTTGTGTTGATTAGTCGCACCAGCTGCAGTTCACATTAACACCCCCCTCAAATAAATCTGACCTACCCTGAAGATTCAAATACCTCGAGGGTTAAATCCTCTGTTTACCTCACTGGGTGCAGCCAAATCATTAAAGTAACTACAATGGATCAAATGACTCTTGCTCATTAAAATTTATTGTGAAATGAGAAGAGAGTCAGAGTGGTGTCGTCTTGAATCCTGCGAGCCGCCAGCCCGCCCCGGACTCCGTGGTGCCATAAGGTCCTGAGGTTTCTGTCTCCGCTTCTTCCCATCGAATCGTTTCACAATAGTCAGTCCATCAGGCCGACATGCAATCCATCAAACACCGCTATTGTTTTTCCTCAGAACGCTGTAAAACAAGGGGTAGCCATGGCTGATGTCAGGCCGCAGCCTCATGGAGAGATGCCCTCCTGATACGACTGGACTTTTACAACGCGGTGGAAAGTTGTAACTTTGCTCTCACAAACGAGATGCTGGGAGGTGTTGGACACAGGTGACGACAAACCACCACGAAGCCGTGTCTCCGAGCCCGAACAAATGGCTGCCGAGCTGCGTTTAATGTTCTCCCATCGAGCGTAAATGTTGATGAGGAGTCGCCCTGTCCAACAGCGATGCCACAGAACCCTGGATGTGTTTGTGTAGCAGGATTTCTCCTTGGAAACTAATGTCAGAGTTTCTTCAGTTTCCTGAGCGGCTCCAAAAGTGGAATTTTAAAATGGCTCTTGTGTGCAGTGCAGAATATTTCAAGGATTGTTTTTCTCCTTCTCTCTCTCGGTTATCAGCCTCTGCTGCTGAGCACCTATCCCTGCAGAGAGTGCACTGGTGAAGATGCTTTTAAGGATATTTTCAGCCAAGATTCTAGCAAACTCAATTTAGAAACCTTCTTCGGCTTGAGGGAAATATCGATGACAAGTCAGAAGAAATTTCTGTGGACTAAAGATGTGCGTCATGAAAGGTGAAACGTTTGTCTTCACCTTTTCATAAAAATTAAAATCCCTGTGAACGTGTCAAGTTCTGAGTGTTTTAGCAGACACAAAATGAGCAAACGCGTTTATGAAACTCGTTTTGATGTAGCCAAACTGGCCATGTGTTGTGTATCCACAAACTGCTTTATCTGCCAACCTTGTCTTCTCTTGTGCAGCTGCCATCACCCAGACAGAAATGATCAGCGTAACTACTGCAGCATTTTGATGGAGACAGACATAAGCTACCGGATTTCTTTTTCTGATGTATTTGTGACTCAGTGCCTTTGCTTCCAGACTTTCTGGATGAAATGGAGTTGACAGCATCACAACCTGTGGCTGTAACAAAGGTTACACATTCAGCAATAATCTAAAACTTTAAAGATACACAATGAATAGCAGGAGAAACCTTTACTGAACTGAGAGGTTACTGATGCAGCAGTGCCTCTTGTGCCTCGGCCTCTAATTACACGCCTCCACTGTGGCCTCAGAGCAAGAAGCGTGTAAACAAGTTGTTTTTGACTTTTAGCTTAAAGTGCTGCAAAACAAGGCAGCAACGACGGCTGAGGACTTCTGTCTCATCCTCTCCTCTTTGTCATGGTCCGTGTCTGCTAGATCACTTTGCCTCCATTGATTTCATTGGTCTTGGCTCATACGTTTGCGTCTGACCTTTTGTTAGGCAGACACACGTAGCCGCTTTGTCTTCTACGCTCTAGACTAACAGGCAGAGAGCAGCTCAATATCCGTGTTGTCGGAGCGGATAGAAGATGAACGGCCTGTTACGGCGAGGTACCGAGCTTTCGCCAGCTCCTCTCTACATGGCCCAAACATCAGAGGATAAAGCAGCCACTGTCTGAGAAAGGGCAGCTGTTTCCTACCTCCCTGCATTTCTGTGGACGGTGATGTATGATCTGGCCAGGAGGAGAAATGGAGAGGTCCTCCAAGAGTTAAAGGTATTGGGTCACAGTAGCTGCAACCAGCACCATCATCCTCTGCCACTGTACAGCAAGGCCAACACGTGTGAGGGATTACAGCCACGGCAGATAATCAATAAAATTCACGACGCATCCGCTGTGATGGATGCCTCCCCGCTGCCCTCTGCGCTCACATCATCATTAGTAGTGGTGGCGGCGTCGGCGATCCATCCCGATCAACAGTGAAGGTGTCAGACGCCGCCGTAAAAGTCGTTGCAGCCAAAGTGCTGCAGCTGAGTTTACACCCCTCACACCATTTCCCTTCCCGCTGAACCGTGGCCCGAGTCCCTCGACGAAAGAATAGGATGTCTAGGTCACAACGAGACACTTGACTGATGAGGGCATAAGGAATGGTTTCAGTTTACCGCCGAGCAGAGGGAATCCCAGCCGGCTTGAAAAACACCACATGGGCACAGTAGGATGCTAAGTGTCTGTCTTTGAGAGGAGATTCTTGACTGGCAGCGTGGTTATTCACAAACGTCAGGGGAGCCCGGATGATCAATCCTGCTTTAAAGTCTCTGAATGGCTGCTGGCGTTTATTGTGATTAATGCTCTTAGTGAGTTATTTGCCGGTTTGATTGCTGCCCTGCCTCCCCAAAGTCAGAGAAGTATTCGCGTCTGATTAGCGGAGCCAGTTTTCTCTCAAACATGAGAACGGATTTTTCCATTCACATCAGCGTTGTAATTTTGTTTGGAAAAACCAATTTTACTTGCATGTATATCATATTCTGTCATGTCGGGCAGAAGAATCCGGGCCATGTACAGAGGAACATAATGGTAGTTCAGCCAATAGGAGTTGATCTAGTGCACAATGTTCAAAATGGTCTCATCCAAAACAAATTACTGTAACAGACTGTCTCTTCATCTCATGCTCTGGAAATGAGCATTTAACCAGATTCTAATATCCTGAGCACTGCATGAAACTCTTTTTCACCTTCTTAGATTTTGATCTCTGGGGTTGACACATGATTGATTTCTGGTAAAAGAATATTTGCCAATTTGAAGCAACTGTGCCTCAAAGTTTTTTAGAGTAAGAGAAGATATCACAACTGCTATTCAATTATGTGTGCCAAATACCTAATATAAAATACAAAAAAGAATAAGAAAGGAATACAAAACTGAATAATGACTAACTGTGTTATATCCATGATGATCCATAGTATTGTTTCCATGATGTTTTCTACAGAGGTTCTCACAGTCTGAGCTTCTGCTCATCCGTTCACATTCGTTTGCTGATTGTGCCGAAGGTTAAGTTGAAATTCTGGCCACATTTTCATAGAAACCTCACTCCAAAAGCTCTAAAATTAACTCTTCATCCTGCATAAACAAAAAGGGTAAAAGCAATAATTTGTGGGTTTTAAGGCATCCACTGGAGACGCTGAAGTGCTGTGTAATAGTTCCTCATTTCACACAATCGAAACAGTAAAACTAATGGACACACATGGAGCCAAACGTGAAATTTCTCCAAAGAATTCTCATAAACAGCTGTCGGCAAACTGACGGATGCTTTTCAATTCGCCAAAAATACCAATTGTCTGGATCTACTTTCTTAAAACTGAGGATTTTCAGCAATTTAAGGTTTTGGACTTGACTGGACCAAAAAGCAGGAACCTGAGGACTTCTCAACAATGCATTCTTTTTATTTACAATTCCAATTCACTAAACAATCAATCCGTTTATATAGGCACCACTCTTTAAACCATGCTTGTATTATGTTGCGCACAAAGCAAAAGTTTACGAAATCCTCCAATAATCAGTAATGAGGATGTAAAGAGAAACCCATCTAAGCCCCTAAAAAAGCCTCCTGCAGGAAGTTCTCTCCTAAGAGTTTTCCTCTAAAGAAACTTCACATTTGGCTGCGTGAGGGTCCAAGCTTCGACGACCATAAAAAGTTACTGGACGCGTCCAGGTAGAGGCAGCGCCTCGGTGTGCGCTCAGACCCTTATTATCTCCCATAATCCTCCACTGGAACCAGCTCCTCGCTCGCTGGTGCCGAGGCCCCGTCACGACGGGACACCCCATTGGCTTGATTTACGGAGACGCTAATAAGGGGAGGAAAGCACTCTGCTCCGCTCGTATCCGCGGATTACGCTTGGCAGTGAATGGGAACATTCAGCCGGTGGCTTCCTGAGAGCGAGCCGACGCTGATGGCGAGGATCCGGAGGGACAAGCTGAGCTCGCCTCAACGGGCAGCCGACGATTATTACGTGTCAATGGCTTGAAAAACAACTATTTTCAGAGCGTTGGACGTGATCCAATCATGCCGGTATTCAAAACCAGCCCTTATGGGGAATTGAAGGTTCCTGTACATTTCTGAGCGGTAATTTCATCTTAAATGCTCAATGTCATGTAATTGCGAGAGATTTTCACCCAGAGCTATTTTGTCTGTTCACAGTGAAGCATTCATGAGCGTATGATCATGTACCTACTGTTGCTCATTATGCAAAAAAAGGAGTTTTCTATTTCATGACAGAAACAGATTAATTCATTCCATAATGAGTGAAAACCAGAAATGTACGCCTCAGACATACTGTATGTATTTATTTGTAATTCTTTAAACGTGTGGTTTGAGAATAGTTGTTTTTAATGAAAACTTCGTTTTGTCTGGAGAGTAGCACCACAATGCCCAACAGTCTCATTTGTGACCAAGAATGATTAGAGACAAACTTAAAGTTTCAGCGTCTCTTTTCTCGTGTGAAAACCGCGACGCCGTCTCCTGCAGCCCAGAAAGGCCGCACCTCATTTATCTCAAATTAATCTGGTTTACAGACATGTTAATCTGAGCAATGAGGCCCGAGTCCAAGCAGACGAAATAAATCAGAGGGTATGGATTAATGTATGGCCGCACGGGGTGAAAGTGCTGCAGTGTTTGGGAAGAGCCACTGTTAAAACAGAGAGGGGCGCCACAACTCAGCACCTCATTTATTAGCACGTGTCAGCGGGAAATGCCATCCAGAAAACTCCACTCCAAACATCACGTCTCACACACAGCTCCAAGCTATCAGCAAATCATATTTCCAATAACATGAGAGGAGGAGTGAATCGTTTTCGGCCTTCTTTATGGTTTATCACGATACAGTTGTAATAGCGATGTTTTCACTGTTTCTTAATCTGTTTATTCCAAAATCTAAATGAACATAATGCACTGCTAGTCCTGCAGATGCGTTTGTGGTGCATCAAATACAATTTAAAGAGCGTAAAGTATTTATTCATCTTAGTTTCGTAACACTTACTTAATAGCAGCTGCTATGTCAGATGAGTATCAAAAAGTCTGTGAAATAACCGAGAAAATGTTTTGTTTCCTCAAATTGTGAATAACTTGCAGAGTCCTTCATTTTGAATCACAGTGAAGGATTCAGACTCAGATTGCTGCTCAGTGCCCGTGCCGATCGGCCCGACAAGCTGCCTCGTGTTTCTCTTCTAAAGGAAATGAGTTATGCGTCCGGGACCAGATCTGCAGACTACAATCCAGACTCCTTTGAGTCCTGTCAGACAATTAGTCTTTTGAGACAGGACAGAGCTGTGCTGACTAGGACGGGAACAGCAGGAGGTTCACACCAGACTTCACCTGGCAGAGTGCACACGCAGGTGGAAGACTTTAAAGCGTGTGGGCAGCGCCGCTAACAGCCGCTAAGAGCAGCACTTAAAACCAGGTCAGGATGTAGCGCGTCTCATTACACACTTGGCTGTCATTGACCTCGAGCATTGTTCTGACGCTCCCTGCATCCACTCAGTTCACCCCTTCCCCGCTGCTTCAATTAGTTCATTGTGAAATCACATAAACAAGGATGTGAACAAACAATTTCAGCTAAATGAAAGGTCAAACACACTCTTGATCCCTGCAGAGATTAAATTTAATCAAATCCTTCACGTTTGACAGAATAAACTGTACTTTCAGGTCTATTTTATCTCCATTCTATCTGCTTTTTCCATTTACTTCCTATCTTTTAGCCCTTCAACTATGGCTTCCTGTTGTACAGTAAAGCATTAATACTGTTGCTTTGGATAAAAACGTCTGACAAATTAGGATATTTCTGACAGATTAGGATCTTTTCAACTAACCTTGTTTCCATGGCTATATTGTGTTTTCTTTTCTTTTGCCATCATTAAATAGGTCCACATTTTGAGGGCGACTTAAATACATTAAATCATTATCATGAGGCTGCATGAAGCACCAGGAATGCTGCAGTGCAGGTGCCAGGTCAGAATTTGGCATTGTGAGATTGTGATCAACAAAAAGTGTTGATGCACAGTTGCTCAAATCTTTTACACTAATTTCCGAGCTCATTTTCTCTATTGTTTTATTCCAGGCACCACAGACCATCCTTGTGCAGACATCTGTCATGTGAACGGCCGCTCAGCACCAGAACCCGTCCAGCTCAGCTCCAGAACCTGAGACACCCTCAGGTCTTTCTGGCCAAACAGACTGGAACGTCCTCACGTGGCGAAGAAAACGTTGCAGCAACAAAGACCTGATTCACGATTCAGCAATACACTTTTTCTACTCTCGACCACAACACTGAAATGAATGAGACGTTTAATCCGGTCTGAAGTCACCTTAAATGCACCGTGCACCTGCTCCACGGCGCTGCACGTGACGTCGGTTTCCAGGAACATGCGAGCGTGCTCGGACAGCAGCGAAGCTGATTATGATGCATGGATGTTTGAGGAGTTTTTGTGGACGTTTTGGGCATTTTCCCTTCAAGGATTTTGTGTGGAGTGCTCCTTAAAACACTCGGCTGCGGTCGTCTAAGCTTTCCAGAGCTCATTACGTGGGTCTCTGTGGCGAGGCCTCATCCAGCAGACACAGGAGCGGAGCAGCAACAGACACATAGGAAGGATTCAGCATCGCAGTCTGACTCAGACGAGCAGATGAAATCCATTATTGACATTATGTTTATTATCCTTCCATCACGACAGCAATTTAAGTTTACTTATCTCTCCAAACATCACTTCTAGGTGTTATTAAATTCATCTGCGCCATGACATGACATGTGGTGAAAAGCAATCTTGGGGTTATGCAACGTGGTCAGAAGGTTCTCAGTCTCGAGCGGAGCCTCGGTTCAGCCGGTTCACTCAGGTCTCATTCCTTTCCAACCAGCGCAGCTCAGCTGTGTCATCACGAGGACGGCGGTCGAAAGGCTCCTCCAAGAGTCTGAAGCCACTGTCACGGGACTCTCATTGTTTTTCTTTCATGTGACTGAGAGTTTCGCCTCTCGTTTGGGCCCCATTGGAGCCGATCACGCACATTGCTTTTGAAGATGGCACATATTGACGGTTTACTCGCCCTGACACTGAACGCAGACTGGAAGGCATCACGCGAGCAGCAGGCGCCTCGCAGCCCGGGCTCCAGCGCCCACCAGAGTCCTGCTCGGAGCCAGACGCCCATCACGGCCCGCTCGCTCACTCTGACACCTGAGCACTTTTTCCCCTAATGTCGTCGTTCTGCACAGAGACGTCCAAGTTCCACACCCACAAAATACCCTTAGATATTTCCACACATGCACACACACCCACACCCACACACACACACACACACACACACACACACAGACACGCAGACACTGTTTGTGGCAGCACAACTCACTACAGACCGCGTAGCATCTGCAGCTTCAGGGTGACAAAACATTTTCTATTTATTTTTGCTACTTTCTAAAGCAGTACATATACTGGCAAATTATTTAATTCTACCCAAAGTAAAAAGACAACAAAAAACTCACTTTTCGAGGTGTTAAAAAGTCCATATCTTTTTACTTTACACTGTAATCTTGAATCAAGCACTTCAGATTATATTTCCGAAATATGTTTGGGGAAAATTACTGCTGTTTTTTCTCAGATTTTGTGTTTTTATCTTGTATTTGGACACATTTTTGCAGTTTGGTATACTCACTCCTTGGTGTTTACATAGAAGCTATGAGACACTGGTTTCTTTAGCAATACCTCACAGCCCTTTTCCAGTGTATTTACGAGGTGCACACACGTCCAGCCTGATATGTTGGAGCCAGAATCAGAGACTGAGGAAGTGCCACAGGAACTCATTTATTCTCAGTTCCCAAGTCTGATTCAAGTGGTCATGAAATAAAGCAAATATTAAATGGGATTTTCACATTCATTGCCAAGAAGATATTACATCAACAAGGAATTTGCTTGCACACACACACACACACACACACACACACACACACACACACACACACACACACACACACACACGTACACGCAGCTCCTGGGTTTGGTGCCAGTACCGGGATGGAAGTTCCCTAAACTTTCAAAGCCACGACTGTCCCTAACTCTAACCTTATCCCCACTCCGCATTGGGACTTTTCATATTATTCAAGCGAAACGTGTCTCCACCCATCAGTGACTCCAGTATAACACTAGAATTATGAACTTCACTTGACATTTCCTTGGGCTGTCACTGCGAGCTCATACACCACAAAGGGACATGTGATAAGAAAGTGTTTATTTACTCATTGACACATTTTTTTTGAGGGGAGTTTCTGTGCATATCTGAGAGATTCAGTCAGATTACAACTCAGACCATTTAAAGAAAATGCAATAAGTGCCCTGAACAAAGTCTGGAGAGAGAGCGTGGCATGAGCTCTGTCTGCAGGTCTCATACATCATCTTGTCTGGACTCTGTGTGAGGTCCAGGTACGCTACCTGCAGCGCTCTGTCAGCCCTGGGCTGTGTAACTGTCTCGTAACGTGTCAGCAGCTACTAACAGTCAAATTCCTCACGCTCCAGGTTGCACTTGGACAATTAGGAGCGATTATGATTCTGAAATGACGGCCAAAGCTCTTCTTGGAAGGCGCCGCCGCCAGCGCTTGGACTTGTTTTCGTATAAAGTGGAAAAGTTTAGAGACGGGCCATGGTCAGTCTCAGAGCACTACGCTGTCAGCGAGCAGCTTCTCACTGCACGTCACACACTCTGGACCTAATGTTTCCCAGACCGAGCGTCCACAGACCAGCGTCCCAATAGCTGGTGTTTGATCACTGGGACGGTTTCAGATCTGTTGTTCAGATGTAATGACAAAACCTCTCAGATGGTCAGTTTGTGTGGATTTGTGCTGATAAGTTTAATTCCCCCCTCTGGCAGAAAAGATGCGAGATGTGCTGAACAGTTCGTCCTCTGGTTGTGGCCACAGAGTTCAGCTTTGGTCTCATCGCTCCGCATGACTTTGGTTTCCAGACATCAGATTGTCAGGGAGAAGCTCTGCGGCATTTTTCTGGCGGCTTGACTATTCAGTAGATTTCAGTCCGAACCCGCCTTGTTGTGAAGTAGCCACAACTCATCTATGCAGAGAGGTCTGCAGGCTGTGGATTCCCTACAGAACATCACTGCAAATATGACCATACCACCTCGTCTTGTACGTCAGAGTTTTAACCTGGACCAGGGATGTATTTTGCTTATATATTAACTTTACTTAGCTCTATACTCTACTAGATCCAATATGGTCCAAAAACAGAGTAGGTGGCCTACATAAAAGAATAAGACCTGAATTGTCCCACAGAGCTGGATAAATATATTGAACTCCACTGTACTTTCATATTTTGGCTCCGTTTACTTGGATGTGAGACGGCAGTTTGATTAATCACAGGATGTCTCAGCTCTTTGGAATGAGAGGTTAAGAGACTTAATCTCGCTGGCTACTATAACTTTCTGTGAGCCCTGCTGTAACCTCCCTCACCGAAAATATTGCTGAGGAAATTTTGTAAAGCAGATTCTGGATCAGCATCCAAATGCAATTTGACCCTATTAGTCTGAAGGAGATGCAATGGCTTTGTCGGCGGGAGCCAAAGGGCTCGAAATGAACTTAAAAGCATCATTTTCAGTCCTAAAGTGGAACACATGGCTCAATTTCCAAATTATGCTGCACAACAGCTCCAAGCTTCATATGTAATGAAGTCATCATTTCTCATAAAACCTCTCTGGCTTTTGACTCTTTAAGGATTATTTATCGCACACATTTAAGTTTTACGCTTATCACTTTTATTTAACTAGATTTAATGAGACATTATTTAGCAAAGTTCATCATTCAGCCAAAAGAAGTTCTCTTTACTAAGTCTAAAGTGCAGTATGTTAACAGCACTTTCAGCTAATGGAGGATCACAGGCTCATTATGTGTTTCGAAGGCGCAGTGAGACCAGTAGTCACAAAGAGAGGGAGAGGAGGCCGAGCTTGTGCCTCTTTCAAGTCTCTTTCTGGGCATTTGAGAGACTCTTCGATAGAATTTGTCATCAGTCACTTCAAACAGATGCTTCAACTCCACAGCTCTTGAGCAACCCACTCTCGCCCCCTTCGCCATTATACATAAAGCACATTTAGGTATTAAGCCTTTATAAAAACACATAAATGCAAGAACAAAGAGTGGAAGGAGTGACACGTGTTTCTGTAAGCTCAGATGAAACGCGCGTCCACGCTTTGAGCGCTGCCAGTGCAAACAGATTAAACGCCGCTGTCGATGGGCGAGTCGTGGAGACATGGCAGGGGCAGCGAAACGTCTGGAGCGAAATCCAAACACTTCCAACGTATGGAACCTGAAGCCGCAGCTACGCCCAGCCCTGCAGGAGGGAGGTGTTTGGGGACTGTGAGGGATTACGGGTTGCATATGGATTCCATCTCGTCGTGTTTTGGTGAGACTTGGTCGCAGGTCACGCCACTTCCACAGTTCACCACTTCCTCAGACGCAGCCTGACGCGCCCCCCCGTGACCCCGACCAACTCCCACCACCAAAGTGCATCAGCGCCGCCGCACAGAGCAGCTTTAATGATGGAAACCAGTCGGAGGAATTTGTGGAGAACCTTAAAGAGACACATCGACCCCGCGTGGCTTTTTGGAGGCTTTCCTCACAAACAGCATTCAGGAAAAGTTCTCTGATGTTTCGGGTTTTGTTAGGAAATGAAGAGATCTTTAACCAAGTATGCTTGTTAGAGGCAGACGAGATTTCACCACAGATGCATTTGATCAAATTTCATTGCCACAGTGTGAAGAGTTTACTAGTGGCATCAGATGGAGTCAAACAGAGCAAACAAAGGGCTTGTTGTGCATCAGTTGTAAACTGACTAGTCTGTGGAAAGTGATGAAATTTCTGCTTCTCAGAAGCAAACGTCTTATCAAACGCATCCAAATTACAGCCATCTCTGGGACTATATCCTCAGTTGTAAAGTGAAAATGAAAGCTAATGAGTACACAGTGTCTGGAAAGACTGAACTTACTAAATGTAATTTGTGCGGCTCGAAGCATGACAAACACAATTTAACTTATTTGGTGGAAATCTAATACAGTGAAAAAGACACAAAATTGTGTTTGTTTTTTTTATTTTTGCACAATATGTGCTTTCATAGGATGACAAACAGGCTCAAAACACAAAGTCTGTTACATCACTGAAATGTTTGGACAAACATTCTTGTTAAAGCTGTGAATTTCTCTTCCAGGTTTTCCTCTCAGGAGGAAAATGACTCACAGATATTTGTTTAAAACCTGCCGCCTGAGCTCAGCCTCCATGGCACTCACCAATTACACACACACACACACACACACACACACACACACACACACACACACAGGCGCTTGACCCAGATTTTCACGTCTTGTCTGGAAATTCAAAGCCACATCTTTTGGCCACAATCTTGCCTGTTCCTGAACTGACCATATCCTTGGAGCAATGTTTTCCTGTGGTTGACTTTATGTTCTGGGTTTGAAATCAGGTGCAGCACTCTCCATGTTTCCCTTACACAGCCCAGCTGTACACCCCAAAAAACATTTCAGGGTTTTTTTTTCTAAAATAACCAATTAATATGCTTAAACACGCTTTGACTTTTATGCTTACTCAGGCAACTTGCTAAACGTCACTCAATATTTCCCGTCCGTACATAATTTCCAGTTTTAAAGTTGCGCTGTTATTTGGTTAAGCTCAGGTATCTGCGTCTGTGCAGAAGTTAATACTGAAGCTCAGAGTGTGGCCACACTATAGAGATGTTTGCAATGTTTTCTCAGGACGAGAGTCGGCCCTTGTTCTGCACAATCCAGCTCCTATATGCTAATAAAGCTCAAAGCAGCTGTAGGATGAAGCTGAATAAGCTCCCACCTACAGCGCAGCCATCAACATACGTGCACCAACCTCTTCATCATACACGAAACCCGACGTATCACTTTGGGAAATGTAAACAAAAAAAACAGGGATAAATTCATCCCAGCTGGAGGAATCCTTGCTATTAGCAGCCATGCAACCACCACTTATTGAAAAATGATCAGTTTGGTTAGCTCTCAATGTGATCACAACAGAAATGGTGTTTTCTCTTCCCCTGACATGGAAATGTGGCTTTGCTGCAGCGCTATAGGGTGCACCACAGAGGAAGAAGGCTGGCTTGGCTCGCCGAGATGCTCATTGAAGAAAGTGGAAACCTGGGAAAATTCAAGGATCTGCTTTGTTTTCGGCATAATACATTTTCCTTGACGCTTTTACATGTGACATATGACTTTTTGTTATTGCTCAGTTTGCTAAAAGCCTTTAAATTTGTGGGTTGGTCATGAGCTTGGTTCAAACCCACAAAACTTTGCTTCAAATTCTAGTGGACATCTCAAGCTCCAAAAAGACAACAAATATGTCAGAGTAGATTTGGAGAAATTTGTTAAAACGAAGCACAGACCTCTATACAGTCTCTATTTCATGTCGAAGAAATGCTTACGGAGTTTAATCACTTATTTAAAGTATTTGTCCAGGGATTATTGACAAGGCATCAGATATCGCTACCCATTCTTTTTTTTTTCTTTTTTTTTGTGCATCTGAACATAACTACTAGTTCTCAGTGTAGAGTAAAACCTCAGGGACACAATATCAGCATACAGTCAGAGTGAATACTAAAGGTGCTCTGTGGCTGATTAGTATTAAAATGCATTGTCTGAGGTCTAGGAAGCGTGTTTAATCAAAGTAATTGTTTCATACAGATTCACTTGATGATCCAATTGTGCAGCGTAAGACTTTTATTCTCCCACAGCACAAGACCAAAAGTGTCTCACTCACAAAACACGTGATGCTTAAAATGAAAATGAAAGGCACAAAATCTGGGAAAAACAAAAATTCATCAGCCGCCAAACTGTAATTGACCCGGAAAATGAGACCTTGACATTTTTCTCCTAAGCTGTCGTCTTCTTTCTCGCATTTTGGCAAATTGCTGAATTTCTTTTGGCACATTATCGCTCTTGGTCCTGTGTGAAAAGCAACAAGAATCTCTGTAGTGGTCAGAAACTCTTCAGTGAACCCTAAAACAGTTTATCAAACTACAGCTGTCAAATAAATGCAATGAACAAGACACTGTTCCACTGTTGAATGTACATTTCAATGTATCTTTCACCTGCTAGACCTCAGCTTGCTGTCTGCACTTCAGGGTCCAGAAATGGGCCGTAAAGCTAAAATCAACCTTGCAAAGATCATTTAGAAAAGCAACATACATAACTTCACTCTTCCAGCAGGACTCCTCTGAAGGTCGAGGCCTCATTATCCCCTGTGAGAAACGTGCGATCGGGGAGTCATCTGTGCAAACAAGCTGTGTGAGCACCACACATGGGGGGGGGGGTTGAGAAGAAGGCCTCTGGGTAGCGTAACGGAGCAGGCAGTAGATGGTTTGTTGCAGGAGATGCGTGCTGACAGTTTTGCTGTCAGGACCGATACTCCTGATTGTCGCCAGATGTTCTTCTCTACGTCCTACGTATCATGTGATGGCGCACACATGCACCAGAAATGCAGCGATTATAGCTGAATACAGGACTCCGGTAATGGAGCCGGAAATTAGGACACTTCCTGCCGGTGTACAAGGTCTGAGATACCTTCTGTTCGTAATGCTGCAGGAAAAAGGAAAAAAAAATAGAGCAACTGGGAAACGCATAAAGGAAGTGAATGGAGTGTGATTTTACAAAAGTGACGTGCAGGTTTTGTGGCTCTCTGACTTATGATGTGGAAATGGGTTTGAAGCCGCAGCAAACTCGCTTTTCCTGAAATAAAATACGTGATTTGTCAGTCAGAGCCTCTTCATCGCTGACCTTTGGATGTGCACAGGTGCAGCTACAGGACACGCTGAGGTGCAGTAAATTCACTTTATTTGTATTTACCTGCCACTGTTTGCCTCAAGTATCTGAGGCTTCGTGGTTTTAAAAGCATGAGCAGGTTTAATGCTCAGTCCACACAGACACGATGACTTTTTGAACTTCACATGTTTGGCTGTGGGTTGTTTATTCAATTAATAAAAATGCTGTCAGACATGAGAAAATGCTCTGTTATGCTGTTTACTTTGGTACAGATGTAAGAAAACATGCAGACATTAGCATTTGAGAAGCTGTAAATTATTATTGGACCAATAGTTTCAGATTTATTTGAAAGGTGTTGAGTCACTGCTGGTTATTTTGCTGCATGATTAAATCAAATATGTTGTCTCATTTTCATCAAGAACATCACAAATTAGCAATCAGAAATATAACGCCTGGAGCAGAAAGATAGAACTGATATTCATTCGTTCTTTTCTTTTTGGATTAGGCCAATAAACTAACATTTTTCCATCAAAAACTATATTTTTGACAAAGCATTCCTGTAACAAGATTGTGCTGGCTTGTTCGATTTTCTCAGTTACCGTGATGATTTTGAGTCAGATAAGATGAAACTAGTCTCCATGGCAACCAGACAAACTCCATTTGCAGGTGGTACTTTTGATTTTAGTTCAATGAATAACTTGTAAGAATTAATGGTTGTTAGTGTTATCCGCACACATCCTGCTCGACATCTCATCTTGTGATAGTCTGAACCTATTTCTTATAGGGCAGGGTTGTGTAAAGTGCAGCTGATCTAATTTATTGCTTTAATTAACTGCTGCCTCCTCAGTAATGGAGTCTTATTTGTCGATGTTTGGACAACTGAACAGAGCGAGCGTAAAAAGGTGAAGCTAACGGGAGGCTCAAGGTGGGGACAATTATCTCTCGCGTCTGGAATGAGGCCTCGCTAATCAACTGTAAGGCTATTACCAAAGTGACTGGGCTTTAAAAAATATTCCCAAAGAGTCCCAAAGAGACAGCTGGAAGCCATTCTAAGTGCTTGGGGGGTCACGACGTATCGACAATCTGTGTGTGCACTGGGTGTATAATTGTTTTATTCTGAAACAACCTTGGAGTGAGTGTGGGAGCACCTTTGAGATGGACGTGGGGGGAGGTCAGAGAAAGCATTTATCAGGCACTTGTTTTTACTGGCAAGTGCAGGAGACCTTGGAGGCAGCACATGTGACACCATTGTAATATTGGCCCCACGAAGCAAACCACCGGCTTTACTGGCACCTCGGAAAAAAAAAAACACGGGCGACCTCGGGAAAAAGGCCTGATTTTCAGGAGAAACACCCCCCCTCCACCAATTTCATTTCACACTACATTAGTAATCTAATTACGTGGTGAAATGTTACACCGGCCGGGGTCCTAGGGTGTTGAGACAGAGCTGAGGCCTGTGGAAAGACCTGAGGAGCTCACAGGGCCGTCGCTCTGCGTCTCGGCTACCGTTGGAGGATTGGGTGAACCCCAGAGCTCCACCCGCTCCGGCCTGCCAGCCTCCAACGTAAGCCGAGACCTCCCTGCGAGCTCACCGGCAGCCATGAGCTGTCAGGCTGCATTAAAAGGGACCTGGAACGGTTGAATGGACCTTTTGTCCCTGTTCTCTGGAGTTAATGGAGTACCTATGGGACACTGGTCTCATCAAAAATGCCTCAGATATTTTACAAGTGCTGATGGTCAGAAACCTTGGGTCAAAAGAAGCTGAGCAAAGTGAGGGCGTCCATCTGTCTCGACTGGTTGGATTGGATTGGGAGAGGAGCAGATGTAGTGAAGACAGCAGAAGGTCCTGGGTTCAGTATGATGTCCATGCGTCCATGCATAATTTCTCTTTGGGCATAAATCAAGGATGATCGTATCTTATGTAGGAGGTTCCTTGCTAAACAACATATGCAGCTTATCAACTTTTTCCTGAACTAAGTGGTAAAGGGAATGGGATCCTCCCCAAGTTATGAATTCAGTTTCTTTATCTAGCCTGCCACATGAATGATCACATAACTTTTCAACAACATCGTTCTGAACTGAGTGGTAACTGGAGCTTTGCTGCAGCTATGGAGCTTTGATGCCTCCACATCCAGCCTGATATGTTGAAGTCAGAAACAGAGGAGGAACCAGAGACTGAGGAAGAACCTGAGGAGGAACCAGAGACTGAGGAAGAACCTGAGGAAGAACCTGAGATTGAGGAAAAACCAGGAGCAGAGACATTTACGTTCCACCACAAACTGAAAACTCACAGTCGCGTCCTTCATTTACTTGCATTCTTGACTCGGGGCACGTACGTGCAAATTGTTTCTCCTCTTTTCATATTCGGCCAGGTTCAGCTGGGTGCTTATAGCCAAAATGTATGCACGAATGAGGACGTCATGATGTAAGAAAGCCAAGGTAAAGGTGGTTTTTCACTCTAAGTCTCCTCTAAGACCTCTAAATGCTCAGGGAGCTCAGTGCGGTATCACATCCCAGAGTGGCCAACAGATCAGGCCCACACACTCGCCCACACAGCCTCCTCCATTCACCGCCGCAGCCTCAGGGAGTAAAATTAGAAAGAGTCTTCCACCCCGATACGAAGCATGGGAACGCAGTCTGCTGCCTGCAAACCCCCGGCCGCCCTCCCCCTGAAATTAATTAAGTGTAATTTCACCTACATAATGGGTTACTATGCATTCAACATGACCGCAATAGCGGCCCATTTCTGCTGCTTATGGCCGAGTCATCAATTTGTTTTTGTAAAGCAGAACTCTATTTAACCTCAGTGCAGGGTCGTAACCCTGTGAAAGCAGCCCCCTGCTCCCTTATAATGTTGTTTACTGCCACATTATTGGTGGTATTCTCTCACATTCTTCACAAAATGATTACGTTCGGCGAGGAAAGCGGCCTTTGTGTTTCCAAACTGTGTGGAATTCAGTTTGTCAGGACATTACCTACCAAGGCGAGCTATTGTCTGGGAGCGAGGTTTGTGTTGGACTCGCTCCACATCACCTCATGTTTGAGATTACGGCACAAGCCACCCAGAAAGCAGTATCCAAGAGGAATTTTTTAATAAATTTGTTCAGCATAATACAAAAGAAACTTTTTTCTTTGGCTCTTCCGTGTCTGTTTGATAGATATTGAGGCAAAATTCTATTATAAGAGAAGAGTCTGTACGTACTCTCAAATGCAGTTTTATGTATTAAAGTCTCACAACAGCTTCAAATGATTTGTTACCTTCAGCTTTGATGTGAATTCAAGTTTTAAACATTTGTGCAGATCTAAAATGAGCCCTCAGCTTTCAAACAGCAGCGTATACTTTCTTATGAAAGCTCTTATGAAAGCTCATTATTCATTTCGAGACGCCTGGATGCATGTTTTTCCAGGCTTTGCCACACTGAAGTGTGCTTCGAGTGGCTGCTTTGTGCAGCTGTTGATTTTCGAAACAGGCAAGGCTTCTGCAAATTGTTCTAGCATGTTCTTATCCAGCATTCAATCAGAGCTGACCTTAAAAGGCGAGCTGCAGCTCCGTTGATGTTTCTCTGCTGAATGCACCACTGTGTGTCAGGCCTGGCAGATGGAGACGAGCTGCTCTTTACAGCCAGATCACCACTAATTCACGTGTCACTCCCTCTGTCAATTACTTTTGTCAACTTTTTTCATAATATTTCTTTGATCTGCTGCAAAGTAAAACAAGTCTCAAAGGGATGAAAGAGCCAAAGTTTATCTTGTTGAGAAAAGCAGAGGCTGAAGTTTGAAAACCTCAAGATGAAAGTGTGGCTTTCATCTTCCCATTGAAGAGTTGATACCGTATCTAGTGTTTAATGCATCTTGGATTTAACCCTGATTTAAGATCCATGATATCAAGGTGACAGTTGTTGTTCTTACACTGATGCTCTCCTGCCCAATTTGTCAAAACCAACAATTGTGAGTTGTTTTTGCTTTTGTTCTTTCACTTAAAATGAGAATGTATCCTGTTGTACTGCTAAAAAAAAATCTGTAAGTATAGTTTTAATTATGGCATCAGAAACAATAAGCTGTTGTGCTTGCTCTCCCTTTCTCTGCTCTCTCTCTCTCACGCTCTCTCTCTCTCTCTCTGCTCTCTCTCTCTTTCTCTCTCTTGCTCTCCCTCTCCACGCAGATAAAAAAGGTGATTATGGTTTTTGGTGTATGTGTGTGGCCCGGCAGAGCTCAGCTGCTACATACCTGCAGGCTGCACGCAGGTACTCTTAAATCTTCCCTCTAACATCGACCTTCTGTCCAAACAACTGAGAATATCTGAGCCACGTGAGTCACGCTGGCTCGCCTCAGCTCCAGGTTCTGTGTGTGTGTGTGTGTGTGTGTGTGTGTGTGTGTGTGTGTGTGTGTGTGTGTGTGTGTTTGAGCGAGTCAGACAGGTTTATGTGTCTTTTGTCGGATCACTTTTGATTCAAATTCTCATTTTCAAGTTATTTTCTGTGCGAGCATCGTCAGCGAATATTTCGATTCACAGCTCACGCAGCTCCCAAAGATTCCCAGGTGAGACAGACAGACTGTTGGGCAAACGTCTTTAACACATTACACAGTACTAGTCACTGTCATAGACACCAGTATAATGGACTACAATAATGGGCTGGATTATAATGAGCTACCCTGGTCTTTGCTACTTTTGTGTTACTTTCATCGAAATAATAACAAAAGTATAATTAGCTATTACAAAATGCTAAAATGTGGTGTATCACAGCTCACTGACATTAGATTGAAGTTTAGGTTGACATTGACAGGGCCCATTGGCCCACACTGTAAGTGAACAAGCCTGTAGAGCAGCTTAATGTGAGCTCATCTTGTCAGTGGCAGAGTTGACAGAGATTGTCAGCTTCTGAGACAGTGTCAACATATTACCAACAGCATACTGTGGGACAAGTCTCGTCAGTCTGTGGTTCAAGTAGCATGAAAGAACGAGAGGAACCGCATTTCTGTTTGCTTTGTTTTTCCAGCAGTCTCTCTCACTATAACTAGCTTATTCTTAGTAGAAACAGCTTGACTCATCTCAACTCAACTCAACAAGGTGTTGGATATCACTAAAAGAATATGGGAATATGTAGCGCAAAATAAATGTACACAGCACCAACAATGCCTGAATGAAGTAATGCCACTGAGTAAATGCCAGGAATCCGTTTCACATAACCCTGCCGGGATCTCACTGCGCAAGGTTGAGGACGAGGAGGTAAATCAGATAAAGTCTCGTAGACGTATAGGGAATCAAATGGCTCACATGGTAATACTCCCTGTGAGCTGTCAACAAGATATGAAACTGGACGCCTCATGAACCCACTGTTCCTCCGAAGAGGTGCACTCTGCGCCTCTGCTACCGTATCCCGTTGCCACCGGCGGGAATTCACCTCCACATAATTCAGAAGGCCCTCACCTTGACGCAGGAGGTGCAGGGAGGCGGCGGGGCAGACAGGGAGGGTAAGGTTTCCATCAGCTGCGGGCCACCTGTCCAGACTGTGAGACCACAAAGAGGGGCTGTTTATACCTGTTTATGAAATGAGGACTGGACACCAGTCCAGGGCGCCTCGGTCCTCTGTGCTCTGGATGTACGCTACCATAATGGATGCAGTTTATCTAAATTTAAATGAGCATCTCTTTTCATGCTCACTTTAATTCAAAATTGGTCCTTAAGGCTTACGATCCCCCTCCAGTTTTATGCTTCCAAATCAGAACATTTGATAGTTTTAGAGCAGAGCTTGCACCAGTAAACAAAGGCAGACTGGAAAGCAAATGACTCCAAACACAAATGAGTGCAGAGCTCGGCCTCATCACTCTTTTCAGCAGCTGGTTTTAATGTGGCAAACAAGCTCTTATGAATGCACCTTCTGGTAAGACGAAGTTAGCCACTAGCTGCTAACGAGGCAGACATTTTCCTCTGGGGACTGAGGTTGGAGCCCAGACAACATTACTGACTGATCAGTCAGAAACATGACTCCAAATGAATGCTAATTCCGCTGCTGGATGTGTAAATATGCAAGTGATTGCTGACATGTTCACCAGCTTAACTAACGCGTCACAGTTGTGTTGAGTGGTTGAGTAAATGGCACGCTGTGTATATTTATGTTGGGATTTTACCCGAAAGACGTAGATTTTACAGCTGAACATAAATAGATATGCGCGTCAGTGCTGAGCTCAGGTTCTAGATATTTCTTCTCACTCCGAGCAGATGATATGTTGCAAGATCATTTTCTGTAAATATTTTTCTGAACATGGCATGTTACCGCACTCTGACTGATGTTTCCTAATTATGACAATCAGAAACACAATCTGCCACATTTTTATTCCACAAATGTAAATTTTTACTGAAAAGTTTTAGATTACTTTAATAATAAGTGTTTTCACAGCATAATGAGGCTCAAACAGGTGCATAAACTGCAAAAGTATGACTTTCATGAAAACCGACTACATATAATATCTAAGAGGGATTAATAACATGGAAACCTTGCATGCATGATAATCCATCAGTAAAGTGAGGCGATGATTAAATGAATCACTCCGAGGAAAAGCACTGAGCGTGTGCAGACAGTGGCAGAACTTATGTGTGTGAACTCTGTCTTTGTGCGAGATCCAGTAACTCCTAAACCCTCCTAAACCCCGTGATGATGTTTTATAAACACTGCGCATCGCTTCTCATTCAGCACGACGTCTTATCTAAAGCTGAGAAGAGCTGACTCTCTGAGGAGGCGTCCAACGTCAACAGCCAGCGCTGTGCACGCGGCGCTGTGTCCACAGCTGCTGCTGCTCCATCATCCTCAGGTATCTGAGAGGTGCTGCAGCTCAGCACGCTGCGCACACACTCCTCCTGCCCCCGCCAGGCCTTTGGAGCCAACGCCGAGCGGTCGAGGCACAAATGACCAAAAGTGTCGTTAGCGCAATTAGTCAGAGCTCGGCTTGCATGACAGATGTGTGGAGCGGAGGCCTGCGAGTTAGAACTGAGGCATATTATTCATGGAGTGGAGACCACACTACCGAGAAGAAAAATGGGAAAGGCTTTGTTTTTATTTTTGGCCGCTAATCAGTGCAGAGAGGGGGATAAGCCCTATCTTTGAATTCCAAGCGCAACAGGAAGACCTGATTAGGTTTCAAAGGAAGTTGGTGGAAATTTGTGGTCACCCAAAGCGATGTGGAGCGGACAGCCCTGACCATAAAGTGAACCAATGGAGAGCCGCTCAGTGAAACCGCAGTCATGCATTAAAATAGTGACATGCATTTTATATCTCCAGCTGCGGTTGATGGATATTTAAGGGTCATTATTTTCTTCAAAAACAAAATATCCCCTCAGATAAAGCTAGAAATACGTTCTAATTGTCAGGTTGTTATTCTTCAGAAATTTTGAATGAACTGGTTTCAAATATAATGTGTGTTCAGGCACAGCCCGTTGGGTGAAACACGTGATGGAGGAACTGGTGTTTGAGTAAAGTAATGCTTCATTTGCTTCTAATCAATGACATCACATGGACTCGGACAGAAAAGAACGTGAGTCAGGAATATTTTCTGTTTTTGGATATTGAAAGTTTCCACACATTCCGCACGTTCCCAGTTTTGTCACGTCCATTTGCCAGAAGAGAAAGGAAAAACAAATTCTGTCTGGAAGTTGCGGCTAAGTTCGTATATGAAAGAGATGATTGATGCTGTGAGATTATAAGAGGCATTGAACACATTTTTCTGGTTTAACCTAAAAAGTAAATTATTTCAGGATGTAATTGCAAAAGACAAATGGGAAATGTGCCACTGACTCCCGCAGGGGTCACCGTGTCAATACTCCTCATGGTGTCAGTCGTCTTTTACTAGTCTTACTTTCTCTATAGATCAGAAATAAAAGGCAGTGCATTGTGTTATGTGATATGTATTTTTTTGTTATTTTACTGCAGTTTGAATGATCTGCATCAAATGATCTGTGTTTGAAAGTGCAATAGGAGCTGAGAACTAAGGAAAAGCTGTAATACTATACAATGTACCTGTAAAATGTTAACTTTTTTTAGTTTATAGACTTGAAGCTATGCGATGGTTTTGTCTGTGTGTGTGTGTGTGTGTTTGCGTGTTCTCATATGTTCTCAAAAATTAAGATGGATGTGTGTCTGTGTAAATAACCAAATAAGTTGAGTAAATTAACTTGAAACGCGACAATAGCTCTGTGCTTGTTTTTGCTGCCCCCATGTGGTGGAAATCCTAACGTCAAAGAAATTGCTCATTGACTTTCTATTGTGTCTTTTTATTTCATTCTATTGTGTATTTTGATGTATTTTTACACTCAAGTTCAAAGTTTGAGTCACACAGACATTTTCTGTTGCTTGAAGAGTTTTTCCAGTGAAAACAAAAAGACAAATAATGGAGCAAGTATCGGGTCAGATCAGGCTCCCTCGGTCTCACGTCAATCAGAAATAACACAAATGACTGTGAACTGTGAAACCTGCCTCATCTGATGGGCAAACATCATAAATGTGAAGTCAGATTTGATCCGTTTAACGTGCACGTCACAGTGAAGAGGCCTTACCTGCAGCGAGAGGAAATGAAAGCGCAGGCTGTGGAGCTTGTGGCGCACAGAGGAAATGAAGAAGCGGACGAGCCGCTGACAGCTCTGACAAGGAGACACACTGAAGCACAAACACTCTTACAAGACTTTTTATTAGCGGCCGCCTGTCACACACCCTCTAATGAAGCTAAATTACAGAGTCCAGGCCTGACGCTGCAGACGGCAGGGTGGACCGTGTCCCAGCGTCTCTCCTGCCACTCGGGATACGTTTCCAGAGGAGGCACTTATCTGATTTCTGTGTTTGTGTACCTGCGTGTGTGTGGTTTCCAGGCAGCTGGAAGGGAGAGGAAACACATCCTGCGTGTGCAGACGTGCGAGAGACACTCGGACACCTTTCGTTCGCCAAACGGAGAAAACGCTTTCCACCAGTTTTTCCCTCCGAGGACGTGACTCCCGCGCGGTTTCTCCCCAGGAGTAATTTCAGACTCTGCTCTTTCAGCTTTGTCGGCGGGGATAAAATGCTGATGCACACAACGTCTTTCAAAGTCTCCATTGTTGAAAACGGACGAGCAGGACTCCATTTTCCAGCCAGCGCGGGCTGTGTGTAACCCGACATGTCTACGTCTAATTGCTGAGATTGAAGCACAGTAGATCTTTTGATTCCCTCCATGTGAAAGTGGTGTTTCCACGCCTGGATCCACACCCATGACAAGAGCACTCAGCACAAACATTTATTTCAGATCTGAGCGTTGTTTACAAACCAGCAGTGACTGATGGGGAAGTGAGGAACCGCTCCATCCTGCACCCCTCTCATTACACTCACTTACTGGCATTTTCACATGCACAGCGTTTCTGGATTTGCCAGAACGACTCCGTGAATGTCATCGTGTCTTATTGGAGCCTCTGAACGTCCCTCCAGAAGAGGCGGCTGACGTCAGCCGCTGCCCAGAGTCGCTAAGTTGTGTCATGACACAGAAACCAAATAATCCTCCGCAGTGAGTTTGCAGCGGTCTGCTTTCATCGTGGAGTTAAGACATCCAGGCAACATGTGTTTATTTACAGCTCGAGATGCAGATTAGATGGGAGAGAAAGCAACACCCCTTCATTATATTTATGTCGGTCATTATGAAAACCAGATAAAGAAAAGTGTTGATCATTTGAAGAGATGCTTGATGAGCAAACAAAATATAACACGCTGAAGAGCTTGAACTTAACTTCTTGCTTTGTACCCAATGGCGTTGAACACGCTTTAGAGTCAGTCAGCCTAAACATGCATGTTTATAGATCTTAGGAGGACAACAGAGTACCTGAAACTGGGACTGATTCATTGGATTGGATTGATCAAGTGGCTCCTGTTCACCAGGGTTTTGTTCACTGTACAGTGATGCTGAAGCATCTTGAATGTTGAGAGGACCCATTCAGAAACAGGGCGTACATGAAGAAAGATCCTCGATCAGACTGGGAGTCGAACCGGGGACCTTCTAGCTGTGAGACATCAGAGACATCCACCACTGTATCACCCATTTCACCCAGTGAAACCCTGGAATAGAAATGTGATGTGTGGGTTTCAGAGGGTTCTAATACTTTTCTACTCTTTCATTTTCTGTTGTAAATTAAATGTGGTAACTTCTCAGGAAACTGGGATACTTTCAGAATTCCAATTATTGCATTATATGATATTGTGATATGATATGTACATTAGGTATGATGTGTATATATTATTTATTCTAAAACATACCACAAGTTGCCTCAGCAGTAGTGAGTTAATATCCTTGTATGTTTTCATTCACAAGCTATTTTAATGTACTATTTACTTAAAATGCTTATTTATAGTGGTTGTAGTCGGTATTTATCATAACAAACCGTTCCGAGGATTCCCTCCAGAAACCTTTATAAAGATGAGTTGTTTTTTTTCTTTTTGCTGAGTCAAACATCAGAGGTGGACCAATCAGGAACAAGCCATCCTGTTTTACTCCGCACAGTTTTCCAGATCGACTCACTGGACGAGCTTCTTGAAACTGATCTGCTTACATAACTGTCAGCTGCAGCCCGCTCTGTTTATTGTGTTTTAAAAGTGATCAGGTACATAATTCACTTTTCCAGCCAGGACTGGAAAACGATCCTCGCCGTCGCAGAGACTCCAGGACTCTCAGGTTACCTCGCCGTGACGCGCTCCAACCACGACTCCGGTCCTGATGGGAAAAGCAAACAGTCCCAGAGGTTTACTGCCCTGATGCCATTGTTAGTTTCTTCGGAGCGCAGTTGTTCTCTTTGGCTTGTTCAAAGTAAATATTTCTATTCCTCTGTTGTGTTAGAAAATGATGTGTATTCAAGCCCTGGAGATGGATCCCCACCCAGACTAAATACAGTCGTTTAGATTGTTTTTTTTTTTCTTTACAGTCAGTCATTTATGGGGGGAGCTTGGGGGTCTCCTTCTTTCTTAGTGTGGGCGAAAAGCAATGTTAACATCACTTTCCTGCCGTTTTTTGGCTCCCATCACTGATTTGCCGCCGCCGTGAAATTGCTTGGCTACAATCGGCATCTGTCTAAATCTCTGCTGCATGTGTGCGGAGGCTGGACCCGAGGAACTGCTCCACAGCGAAACTCTGAACCTGTGAGATCAAACGCCTGGGCGACATGTAGACGCTGGGGGACCTTTTCTTTTTAACCATTTATCTGCTCCACACAGGCATTCCTGTCCAGTTGTGCTTGAAGAAAAAAGCCTCTTTCTTCACATCATTAGCAGCTGATTTAGACTTTTTATCTACTCTGGTGTGCATCTGATAAAGTGAGCAGCCTTTTGAAAACGTGAAGGTGACTGATCGGTGGCAGCGAGGCTGAGTGATTTGAAGCCTGAAATCTTGGGGGCTTGGAGAACATTTTATAATTCTGGTCTGTTTTTCTCCTTGAAGAAATTCTTCACATACAGCAGGAAAAGTGCACAAGTCGACCGAAAAATGGCCAAGGATTCCTCGCCTAAGCCAACCGAGTCTGCTGACGATAAACCTTCCAACAAGACAATTCAATTAGTCATGAAGACAATTAGAGTGAGACTGTTTGAAGATAATAGCAGAGCAGCAGTGGATGTATCCACACGAGGCTCATTAAACAAGTATAAACCGGCCTCGCCTTGATCTGTTTCCCATCAGTTTCTCAGGGATTGTTTGGTCGCAATGAAGCCTCGACAGCACGCGGAGTCGTCTCAGACGGAAGCACCTGGAAGGCGAGGAGCTCGTAACGCCGCCACGAGGAGACGTCCTCGCTCCGATCCCGGGCATGCGATGCACTGGAATCATAAACACTTATACAGAGCGTCAGGAACCAGGATCTGCAGTCAATCAGAGGCTGTGCCTGTCTGCCAGAGATGGAATCACTTCATCCAGAAAACAGAGACTTTTAAGGGCTTCTCACTTCCTCGTAGTGACTTTCCTCCTGTGTTCTGTGCCCCGTCCAGGCGCGACAGTGTCAGATCCTGTCGCAGCCTCTGCTTTAGCTCCCACCTCATATCATTTAGAAACGCCGCAGTCTGCCTCTGGCTTTGGACATTAGAGGCTTGCTGGGGCCACGACCACCAAAAATAATCACTTACTCCACTCTGTTGACTGTAGTCATTGTCTGGAAGAGCGAGTGCAACGCGGGTAATAATGGCAAACCTATCTTAAGTTTTATGAATCTACGGCGCCGTCGTGTTTTGACATCATCTTTACTAAAAATCTGAGACTCTGCAGGAAAACCGAAGCCTAATGTAAGCATCGACAATTCATATATAACCTGACCTTATAAACAAGAGGGAGATTATTTAAGGAGGAAACCAAGGGCTGTTTTCAAACATTGGAGGGGTCAGTTGCTCGCTGCCACACAGCCGCTCGTCCTTCAGCGATTTGGCTCCGGATCAGGCGTCTGTTTCTGCCTCGGCCCAGGCGGCATCGTGGCTCAGACTCCAAATCTGCTCCGGAGGTTGTGGCCTCGTTGGAATGCATCCACAATCACACAACCTCCATCCCTCTCCCTCTCCCTCTCACTCTCTTTCTGTCATAAAGTCACCATTTCTCTCCCTCTCCCCCTCTCTCTCTCTCTCTCTCGGACACGAACACACCCTTCCTCCCTCCATCCCTCTTTCCCTCCTCCCTTTGGCTTCTTTTTTTTTGCCTGAAGATGGGAACTCACTCACTCACTCACTGCTGGCTCCCTTCACACTGCAGCTGGAAACTGAAGCATATTTCCACATATATTTCAGTTTGAACAACAATAACGTTGTTGTGTTTTAGGCTCATTATTATTAATATATATATATATATATATATATTTTATTTTTACAGATCCTAACCAAAATAAATCAGTTGTTTCCTGCTGCTAGAGGAAAGTTACAGATAAAATGCAGTTGATTTATTAGAAAGAGGCTCACTCAGTAACAGAGTGAAGAAGGAAATATAAATACCCCAGTTCACTCTGCTCAGTCAAAGCTGAAAAATGACTTTAAACTTGTTCACTTCATGTTGCTGGAAATGTTTGGATCATCGTGTGGACGCTAACCAGGACGCATTAATTAGATGATTTAAATCTGGTGTCCATCTCGGGGGAGAAGTCGAGGAGGCTCCGGGGTGAGAAACTGGTCAAGTGTAAATGGATGCGTCCGCACAAACCACGTATGTCATCGCTAGACTCTGAGCAGAAAACATGACGTGTCTGACCGCGATGGCAGCAATCCCTGAACAACACAACCACACATTCTTCAACCAAACGGCTCAAAACAAAAGTTTTGAGCCACTGACGTCTCCTGACACCACCCAAGTGTTTTGTTTTCAGTGAAGCTGACGCTTGAAGGGGACGAAGAAGGGCTGAATGCACTGTTTATCCTTGTTCTCTGGTGTTAACATGGAAGCTGTGGAACACCGGTTTCATCAGAAATGTCTCCGACGATAATTTACAGCCATTTCGCAATCCCATATTGAGGTGTGGGAACATTACAGCCCATTTCTACACAGATCTGGTGCCCTTTCATTTTTATCTGGCAACTCACCTTGGCTTCACACACTTGTCTGTGCTGACAGCCAGTCACATGAATGGTTGCCTGACTGATTGTGTCCCATGCTGAGCTTTGAAACTTTTCATTTAACAAAGCAGCATCTCAAACGCTGCAGCTATGGAATAGATTGAGTACCTCATTGATCACTTCTAGGAGCCTCAAGATTGAGAACATTAACGACTCCCCCTAGATATCAGCTAGAAGTGAGATTCAAGCCCACACCTCCAGAGGAGACTGGAAGCTCAACATAGTGTCTTAGACCAAGCCAGAATCTGAGGAGGAATCGAATACTGAGGCCAACAACTCCAAAACCTTTATATAACTTCTGCTGTTTGGTGCCTTCCTCTATTTGCACATCAGAACAAACTCATGTTTTTCATCATTTTCTGTCTCTGATCAGATTTTACTGTTTTTAAACTGCCATTTCAAAATCCAAGCATGACAATACAATGATGTTTTTGGACCAGTTGTAAATCTTTGGCCAGGAGAAGTTACTCAACAAAGCCAAGGTAAAGCTTTTTTTCTTTTTCATTCTGGGTCCCCTTTAATGCTGCAACACAGCAGGAGCAGAATCCAAGAAGAGTTCAGAATAACCATCCAGAGGGATGAGGCAGGATTGGGAATCACTGTGTCTCTACAATGTGAATGTGGCCCGGGTATTACTGAACACCAACCAGGCGCCTTCAGCTCCTCTTCCTCCTCCCAAAGCCTCAAACTCCTCCAGTCACGACCTTCACATCTCGACCTCCTGGCGGCCTGGTCCATCAGCTGCTCTGAGGGCTTTCAGTGCAGCGTCTGCAGCTGCTGACTGCTGAGCTCTGGCCGTCTGGACAAGGTCTGCAGTGACGGGTCATACGCACACACGTTTATTTTCCAGCTTCCGGATGAGGTGAAAACAGATGGTTTTAACCCTCGGACTGAATCGAGGCAGCGTTGCGTCATGATTCAGCAGCCCGAAGGACAGAAACGTTTTTGTGTGTGTATGTGTGTGTCTGTGTGTGTGTGTGTGTGTAAGTGTGTGTGTGTGTGTGTGTGTGTGTGTGTGTGTGTGTGTGTGTGTGTGTGTGTGTGTGTGCGTCTAAATGTCAGACATTAGCGAGGGAATTTTAATTAAAGAGTTCATGTCCAAAATACTGTCCATGTATAATAACAGTTGGACTCACTTGTAATTCATCATCCCACATGTGACACGCAATGTTCCTGTTTTGTCAAGCGAGGGATTAAATTGACAATTTCATGAGAACAGAAAAGTTTTGATTTTCAGCTGTTAATAATTTCTGGGTGAGGTTCGACTGTTTTTCGTACTGGTATTTCTTCTTAAACCTGTGTAACAACATGAGAGTTCTAGATGAAGAGATGTATGTACTCACTAGATACGATACTTTAGTAAAAGTGCAGAGGAATGTCAGAAAACTGTACTCCAGTACTCATGGTGTGTTTTAACTATTCTAACCGCGCTCTTAGATCATTTTATGGTTTTGGACCACAAACAGTATATTTAAATAGAACCATGTGAGAAATTTAGAGGGCAAATGTTTCTTTGCTGCAACTGCCAACAACTAATAGATGCATGAAACATGACAAGGAGCCACAACTAAACACTTGTTTGTTAGGGCTCGGTCGACACATAGGTTGTGGAACCGCTGCTTTAATGCTTAACAGGGACTCTTAAGAGGACTGAGTAGATTTTTGGGGATTTTTTTTTTCACATTGTAGGACTAATATATATCAAAATCAAACCAGGTAATGGATGTGGTCGTGTATGTGATATATGTATGTTTCGGGAATCTGATCACAAGCAGACAGCAATAAATTTAAGTGTAAATGACCTCCAGGATCGTTGGGATCCCATCACTCAAACCAGCTTCCAGGCTGTCTGGGGACACATGTGACCACATATCTTCTGTGGTATGAAGGCGTCGAGTCCTGTCAGTCACTGCAGGATGTGGCGGTTGTTTGGTTTTGGTTTGATTTGGTAGTTTTAGTTCAGCTGCTCGGACAGAGTTTGGGAAACGGTGGAAAAACAGTTTTGATGTCATTCTTTCATTGTTATTCTTTGTTATTAAAGGAACATGGTTTACTAGATGGAAAATCTCTTATAGTAGGAATACATGAATGTTTCTCTTTATGCCCCAAATCTGAGTTCCTGATTCAATCAACTCCTCAATTCACGTCAAGTTCAGCTTGAGGATTTGTTCATTCATGATCTGAACACCTCCCATTCGCCAGTTCCTCTGTTTATTGCACAAAAGCCGGAATCATAAAGTTTAGGCTTCACTTCCTGTGAGCCAGAAGATTTTTCTCATGAAAGTCCAAAGTGTTCAAAACACCAACTTTTAAAAGCTTTCATAAAGTTGGATCACAGATGTGAGGGCTGAGTGGCCGTTGTGTTATAGCGATCAGGACGAGGAGTTTTGGCCAAATTAAAACTGGTTTATAAGGAACTGTCTAAAACCTTTACTTTGAAATGTTAAAGTTTGGTTTGTAAGTAGCTGCAAACTGGCACCAGGGCATCAAAGTGGCATGTGGCACCGACTCTGTCGCTGCACTTCGCTCTGGTCAAGGAGAAGTCAGAACTTTAAAAGTCTCGAGGCGAAAAGCTCGAGTCCAACACGTCTGCAGGCGACGGAACGCCATCCAAACACACCCACGCTCGATCCAAGAGCAGCGATGTGCGACAAGGAGCAGGGATGATTGAACAAAGTGCATCGGTCGAGGAGGAGGAGGAGTGATGAAAGCCAGACAGCAAAATGGTTCCTGAATGGCTGTGTGAGGTGAAGCAGACCCAGAGACTCAAACATATTACATGATTACAGTGAAGTGAAGAAAGAGAGAAGGGGGAACTTTTACAGCTCAAACTGAGCCGACTTCTCTCTTTTCGCACGCAGCGAAGCCTGAAACCAAGATGTTAGTGATACGAACAGGAACGCGACCCACTCACCACGTCTGAACGCATCCTCTCCCCTTTCTGTCTCGCACGTCGTTACTGATGGATGGACGATGAAGTTTTTAGACCTCTCTTCCCGTCAGCAGAACATGCTGTAAATTTTAGTGTGAAAAGTTTTGTGTGTTTTTTAACAATGGCCACATGGTGTGACACGGCGTTTCCAGTGGAGGACACAGAAGAGCAAATATGGATTTAAGAAGCCGTCAGAGCAGACAACTGAGGGGATTTATGCTGCCGCTCCACAGGCGCTGATGTCATCTCACTGCAGAGGATGTGGCAGATGTGTCACAGCTGTCTGACGGTGGGAGGAGGAATTATTTAAGGAGAATTATTTCAATAAAGCTGGGTCAGTGAATAGCACCATGTCCTCACAGCCAGAGGGTCCACAGTTCAAAACCTGCGTCTGTGTTGGTTTTCTCCAGGTTTCTCCCTCAGTCTGAAAACATGCGCCGAGGTCAACTGGAGACTCCGCATGGATGCAGAGCTTCACCTAAACCCACTAAAAACTACTCAGTAATCTTAAGTTCATATGCCAGGCCACTACTACACTAAAACTCCACTGATGTTGTTGTTGTTGTGTTACCTCCAGCTGGAGTTGCTAGGGTTACCGGGCTATGACATCATCATTTCCACCAAAATACACTGGGATAGCATTTTGTTTTCCCACTCTGGGACCCAGCTTCAAAACGCACTCTGTTTGCCCCCAAAATGTTGTCTGTGTCTCTTTAAGCCGAAACAATAAAGAAAACAAAACTTGCTGATTGACCTACATCCGTATCCGTGCCCCTAGGAGAGTGTGAGAGTGAATGGTGTGTGTGACCCTCTGTGACACCACTGGGGAGAAAGTGGTTTAGATAATAGATGGATGGATGAGTAATTAGTTTTTTTTTATAATTTTTTTTAAACTGCAATTAAAATCCCACCAAAATAATTTTTACTCTGTGGCCAAATGTGTTCAGTTCATTCAAACTGAATGTGTGGTTTTATGCAGTAAATCCAAATTTGCAGTACAAACAGAGCTCAGATTTGACTAAACCAGTGGAGAAAACAGCAATGAGCAACTATTTGTGAACCAAATTGTGACTGAAGCAAATATTTGTGTAATGAAAACACCAAAATAAAGTTTGTTTTTTTTCTTTTTCAAAACTGCATAAAAAACAAATGAGGATATGGATTTCCTGTGGCTCGCAGTTTAACACTCATTGCTTCTCTTGCATCTTTGAGCACAACAATGTTATAATTCATTATTTTAAAGTTTGTTAGCAACTTTAGTCATTTAATCACAACTAGTATTAAACTCTAACAACTCAATTTTGCAGACTGAAAATTGGATCTAAGGTTAATACTAGAGTTGATTTTCCACCAGTCTTGTATGTAAGTTCTACGTCCTCCTGGTCTCATTTTCTCCCTCATGTTGCAGTTTCTGCCAGTTTAGAAAAACGTGCAGGCCACAGATGGGTCGAACCTTTTTCGCTCCAAATATCTACACTTAGACCAAATCATCTCGGTTTGGGTCGTCTGATGGAAAAAACTACTCACAATGTCCGAGGGAGCACTTCAGTGACACAGAAAAGTGCCTCCCGAGCGCTTGGCACCGTTACATTGCTGTGAGCAGAGTGACACAGATTGCTGTGATCAATAGAGCAGCTCGCAGCGTGTCGCCCGCTGGACACAGATCAATGAGGGTCCGCAGCAAAGGTAAATCAGCAAAGTCATCCAAGCGTGTGGTTCCATTACAGATCCCCTAACAGCCTTCGTGACTCTATAGAAAATGATAAATAAAGAAATAAACGTCCGCGCTCAGATTGGAACCAGAGTCTCGTTTTCCAGAGTCCAGGTTGATGTCATTCGGGCCTCGGTGCCAACGCCATCCAACCCCGTCCGACGCCATCCAACCGCTGCGGATGTAGAGGAAATACTGGGCTCAGGCGTCAAGAGGTGATGCTGTTCAACTTCTGGAGCGTATAGACGGGACTCACTGTTTCACACCTAAACACGTCTGAAAACCCAGCGCATGCTGCTGCTTTCTGTTTCCTGAGGGGGACGTGTTGGGAGCGAGGGACTCATCGGGTTTCCAGCACTTAGGAGTCACTAATTAACAGCTCGCTGAGCTGCTAAAAGCTGAGCAAATGACTTTCAACTCTGGTGCTATTTACTGGAGGCAGATGTGAGGGAAATTAGTGTGCGTAGCTAACAAAGTCACACTTGTACACCAGCATGCCCTGAATTACTGTAGTTTCAGGACCATATTGCACATCACTTGCATTGTGTGTGATTTAATTCATGCCAAGATGAGATGGATGGATCCAGAGGAAATTTGAGGCATCCAATAACTTCTGATACACATTCATTCTCACGTGTGACTGAATTAAATTGTTTTTATTCTAAAATTTTCACAAAAATCAAGTCATCTATTCTCACTCACTTAAAAGCTGTAATGATGTTGAAAACTGATTAAAATCACGTCTACAGTTTGATGTAGAATAAAACAAACAAAACAGTGGCATGTATTTACATGTAAAATTGTTTTTAGGAGAGGATTTTATGATTTGTCAAGACTGCTTCTCAGCCTGGGCATCAACAGTCAGAAAGTGTATTTGCTGTTTTCAGTGGAGTCACTTGTGCCTTTATATTCCTGTCTCCTCACAGCTGCAAAGTCATCACAGCAGCTTCCTTCGTTTTGAACTCACATCTGTCCGTTTGCAAAGTTCTGCCTGGGTTTTCCAGCTGAGACGTTGCTGCTCAGGCCGGCTGCTGTGCTCCTCCTGCTTTTATGAAGAGTTTGAAACGTACGCTTTGCCACACTTCACTTCTAAAGAAATCTGTCCTCCACCTTTACGAGCCTGGATGCCTGCGTCTCTTAAACTCACATTCATCTCCAGCTCGGCCGTTCCATGACAACACACAGTAGTGTTAGCATTGAAACGGATTAAACTAAGTCCTGCTACAGCGTAGGGGGGGATCGAGTGGAGAACCTGCAGAACAGAACATGTGTTTGGCTCACACACACACGAGGTCAATGTGCTGCAGACTCACTAGACCCCTCCGGCGTGGAGCTGAAACACAGAGCGCTCTCTGGTCAGGAGCTGGCGGAGAGCAATAAATTGAACGAAAACGGAACCAACTCAAAGGGGAAACTATTCATCCCAGCCCTATAACTCTTCCTGCTCCTTTCCCCCCTATTATATTTTATGTCCGAGCTTTTTCGCACTGATTGCATTAGCAGGCCCCAAAGAGGCCTTGGAAGAACAAAGCCGTCATAGCTGGAAGCAGCTCCGAGGGGGAGGAGCCCGAGGCTGAGAGCGGCAAAACACAGAGCTGCATAATGAGAGAAAGGCTCCGGTGTCATCTTGTAAATGACTTCTCAGCACACGTTTACAGTGTTCACTGGGTTTTTATCTTTTCATTGCACTTTGTGTCTGTGTCTGTGTTTGCCCTTGTTTCTAATTCATCTCATTTATTTCAACTTTCTTTGAGTTTATTGTCTGTAAACCTCAGTTTAACTTTTTAGAGTGGAATAATAATATTAGCAGTGAGAGTAAAGACTGCAGTAGCACAGGCTGTAAAAGGAATTGTGGTGATAGTAATAGTTGTATATAGACTGCAGTAGTTCAGGCTGTAGTAGAGGTAGTAAGACCGCCCTAATAGTAATGGTATAAAAATACTAGCAAGTGTTTTTATGGAACTTATGAGATAAACATTTGCAGAATACATTGCATTGTTGGGTGTTTGCATTGTTGGGTAAATGGATTTTCCATATCTATCGATTATGCTACATCATGGCTCAGTTCAAAGAGAAAGTCTTCAGGTCCCTGCGTGTTTCTTTAAGAAGTAGCCCTCCCAACACCGGCAGTAGCTGCATCCACAATAATTGATATAACAGCAACAGAAATGTTGAACTGGCAGCGTCAGAGACAGTAATAGCGCGCAGGTCAGAACGTGACCACATGAAGAGTTTTCTGAGAGCTGGATGATGACGAGCTGCAGCCCGAGGCCTGGTCTGAGTGTGCTGAGACTTTACATTACATGCTTAGCAGCTCGGAGCTCAGGCTCGGAGCTCAGGCTCGGAGCCGGCCTGCAGCGGGAGCTGGTGCAGATTAGAGCTCCTGAGAGCGGCGGGGATTAAAAGCAGTGAGGTCAGAGCTGCTTCAGAGACGCTCAGGTGCCTGTTCCCAGAGTTCAGTCTCATTCACTTCCTCGCTGGAGTGACTGTGGTTGAGCGAAGTCTCAGCGTGCCTCTGCCTCCCTCTGTGTCGTCATTATGTTGCAGAGTTCACGGACATTGTCGGCGTGCTTTGCTATGAATGAATCATGGAAATTGCTGTAATTATCTCTCAACCAGATCCTCTTCATGTTTACAACCTTTAAGGCCGTGTTTTTCCTCGTTGCATTCATCCAGAGGAGAGGGAGAGGAAATATCAATATGGCTTGCATCAAGCCGGAGAATAAATTATTTTTAATTGCTTGCAGAGAGCAGAGTTGCTTCAGGGGGGGTGGGGGTGGGGGGGGGGGGGTGCAGGGGCTGCGAACCCATGATGACTCCAGCATACAGTAGGTCACGCATTACGTAAAGGTGGAAGGTAAAAAACCTGCAAAGTGTTAAACACATTAAAGGTTGGCTGCAGCACAGCAACGTTGCTCAGCCGATATTTAACTTTTCAGATCAAAATCTGATCCAACGTCCATGTGTTCCACAGTTTTGTCTTTGGGACTGATACACTGCCTGATATCAGACCACAAGAGACGAGTTAATATCATCAGGATGACATCAAAGATTGTCACACGTGAACCAGAAACACAGCAGAGGAGGTTTTACGTGTGGAGATCTCGCTGAGCACTTCATCATGTGACGGCTGTCTCTTAAAAAAAAAAAGAAAGACAAAAGAAAGAAAGAACTGGTATAAAAAGTGTGTCCAGATGTGGCTCCAACACTCCAAGCTCTCAATCCTGGATATATGAGCGTTGACTCCGCAGTTTGATCCAAAATCTAATCTAAAATGTCATTTTAAGCATAATTTAGGAGATTATTCAAAGTTAAGAAGTGTAATAAAATCCACTCTCATGGACTTTTTTCATTAGAGAGAGATCATGGTCATTTATGTGCCAGGTTGTAAACATGTTTACTTCTGCTGTGAAGTTTTAATGTTGCGGTATATGAGGATTGACTCATTTTAGTGGCCATTGGAGGAATTACACTTGTCTTTGGGCTTCATTTCTCAGTGTTTGGTCCAGAAGAACGATTAGTTCTACAGAGTTTTGTTGTGGTGTTTGAATGCTATTGTTCAGGTATTCACAACGCATGGACAATCTAAACACTGTAAGAGAGCAGGTTCCACCGGAATCAAAGAGAAAAAACAAGATAGTTCTGCTAAAATCTGTTGATTTAGTGCAATAATACATCATTTTTTATTTACCGTTCAGCACAAATAATTAATCGTGCTAGAGAGGGAGAATGATTCATCATCTGCATGTGCCCAGTTAATCCTGATATGGTCGTCAGGAGATATTACAACAATAAAGCTATTTTGAGCACACTTTTGTGTGTGTGTGTGTGCATGTTTGTTCTGACAAATTACCCCTGGTCTAATGTTGATTTCTTAAAAAAATATTTCAGACTATTACGTTGCGTTACGAGCCAAAATACTGCACATTTCAGCGCTGTTTCCACTGCTGTGGGGCCACGGTACAAATACTAAAGAAAACAAAGAATGAAAACACTGCACAATAGGTCTTTGGCGTGCAACTGAAATGTTCGATGGAAACTCCACCCCCCCCCAACCCCAACCCCCCCCCCCCCCCCCCCCAACCCCAACCCCCCCTCCTGGACGGCCTGCACAGAAAATTTAGAGGTTCAGTTAAATTAAACAATTGGATTGTTTTTGTGCTGGGGCAGGGTTTCGCTGTCCGCTTCAGTGACGGAAATGGTGATTTTTCAAAACCGAGTGTCTGAAAGTCTATACTGCTGTTTAAAAATTAGCATTATTCCTAAACCAAATGTTTCTTATTTGTCATATTTGCATAAAGACGTCCCTCAACAATGGCTCATTTTTCAAGCGTGACAAGCCAACGGGCTCGGCTGCGGCGGCTCTGTTTATTTATGACCATCTCGCAGGAACATACCATTAACGTGACACGTTGCACATGAGACCACATGGAACCTAATTCTAGTGAACCGCAAGATGAAATCTATAATTTCAGCTAGGTGTTGATGTGTGCAGATAATTGGATGTGGAACATGATGCTTTCCATCCCAGTGGTAACCGGAGCCGGAGGTTTGTGTAAAACACGGGCCTCCAACGGAGGAGCTGGACGGCTTCGTGCAGCGCCATAGGTGTGGGACTTTAATTGAATTTTCATTGCCCACTTGCCTCGTAATGGCAAGGTTTCCTTTCTGGAATCAAAACTTGCCAACGCTACAAAACATTGTGCCGTGAGGCCGCAGAGTTTGGTGCGGCTCCAGGCCTGATGTTTATGTGCTTGGAGGCTGAAACCAGTTGTACCTGCAACTGGGAAGCCACGTCGGAGTGAATCTCACAGTTTGTTTTACCACTTCTCCGAGCACACGCAGCTGCGATTTTATCCGCTGTGACTTGCTTCCCATCCCAGTCCAATAAATGTGAATATGCAGTAGTCCGACGTGGAGAGAGGAGTGTCTGAGCTAAGCCCGACCAAGAAATGTTCCTTTTCGGTTTCTTCACTTCCTAATTCCAATTAAACAAGCTTTGCCTCTCTGGCCCCGTCTGAACTGTCTTGATAGGGCAACTTTCACACATCTGCCACATTAATAAGATTTAGAAAGGGACTAAGAGCATTATTTTGAGATGTATAGTCTGATCCAGATCTGTTATGTACCAAAAATTGGTGATTGGGTTTTTTTTTCAGCTCCTCTCTCTCTCTCTCTCTCTCTCTCTATGTGCAGAGTGAGAGCAAATTCTTTTATAAGCGATGGTGTCAAATTAAAAACTTGAAATTGGTCATCTGGTCCCCCCAACGTGCCAGTAAAATTAACACCTGCATGTGACTTTTACAAGGTCTGTCCGCTGTGGCCGTTCCTGCCAGTCCACACAATGACAGGATGCCGCTGGTGGCTTCGGCCGCGCTGATGTCATGTTCCAGCTCCGTCCGGACTAACGGGATAATTGCTGCAGTGAATGTGGCAGTTGTGGGACCGAGGCTGAACTGCAGAGCAGACCCTTTGAATTACTGAAGCATCGATGATGCGTCCTGGCTGTGGACTGGGCTGTAAATAAATGCCAGAGCACACCCTGCTGAATCTGGCTGAGAGTGTGATTAGCTCTGGCGGCTACATAAAGGCCACGTTGGCTCGAAGAAGTGCCGGAAAGCTGATTTTTCCAAGGACAGCGTATCCCCATGCCTCACATGTGGATTCGAGATGTCTAATACTCATGAGCTGATTTGTACTACTGTTTCTTTTGCACACGGCGTCTTGGATGAGTGAGTGATCTGTCTCCTGCCTCTGAGTTCACAGATGAAAACCAAGTGCTGCAGTGTTTGAGGAGCGGGAACATACGGAGGAGTCTTCATGTGGTGAAAAGTGTGCTGATGCGCACAAATATGAAAATATCTGTGGTCTCTAATGACTTTGACCGAGGCTTTTTTTTTCTGTGCAGGTAATTTCCTCATGTTTGATTAAAGGAATGATTCCTCTCCAGTTTGGAAGCAATGGACACTGGTTAGACAGTCGGTTTTGATCTATTAGGATAAAAACATGATCTGAAAACATCATGTTCCTCAGTATCCAGACCACAGTTTAGAAACTGATGAAAGGGTGAGAATTTAGAGTGTTAATCTGCCTGTTTTGGCGTCCACTTTTTGTTTTGTTTTGTTGGGCTATGCTTTGTCTATGTTGTATCTTCAAGTAGAATGTCTTGAGATAACATTGTTATGACCTGGCACTTTGAATAAAGTTGAGGTGTTTCTCTAAAATTTCTCAAATTGTTATCACAAGTTAATTTATCGCACGCATCCACAGTTAAAACACTCTTTGCTTTGGCTTTAAGGCTTGTGATTCATATCACTTTAATAGTGTTCAGATCGATGTTTGTTGGCCCCCCTTGAGTGGAGCTGTACCCCTCCTAGGAAAGCACCACAGGGTCCCTCTGACTCCTTTCCAGACATCCTGGTTTAAACACCATCCATCATTTTTGTATTTTCAAACATTAATTGCAGGTCTTTGCAGCTTGTTGATAAGAGAAGAAAGAAAAGTTCGCTTGACAACAAACAAAAGCCAACGCCGTTAAATCATGTAAGTACCCTGGCAGGTAAAACCCAATCATTTAGGGGCCTCGTTTTATCCTAAAAGCTGATACAAAACTGAATCTGGCCTGTAAATCTTGCGATTTACTGGCGTCTCTGGCCTGTTGACAAAAAATCTTGTTTCCGTTCATGATCTCAAAGATCCTGGAGTTGTATTTGATGGCTTGACTTGCTGCTTTGGGGCTTGTCGTGACTGTGGCCACAAAGGGCTGACAGCAATCTTTGTGAGGATTCAGTCTGCCTCGGAGATTTGTCTCTTCTTCCTTATTTATGTTAACAGAAGGTCTGCTCTCAAAGTTGATACCATAAAACATCCTCAACTTTGTGCACGTTCACGTTGGCTGTAAACTGAAGTTCACCTGGAGGTAAAACAAAGACAACAAAAAACGGAAAGTGCAAATGATTTGGTTCTTACCAAGATAAAAAAGATATATCTATACATCTATTTACAGTGTTCAACTTTTCACGAAAATCTTAAATTAAGCATTTACAGCGTATTTCAAAATATGTTCTCATGTGAAATTATCTTGATCAGATAATAATTTCCCTTGTTTTAAGCCACTTCCCTCAGCTTTGACGTTATCTTCTTTGTAGACACCCTCTTTTTTATCTAGCGGCAATTATTTTAAATATCAAATGTTTCCTAAACCACAATTGTTACAGATTAGATATCACATCTTAACCAACAACAAACTAATAAGATTTACTTAGTTTCAACCTTGAATCCTCACATGTTGCATCCCCATTTTCAAGGCCTATAAAAAGTAAAACTTCAAATCATAACAAGTATTTCTCACTCACCTCCTTCACTAACTTGATGATCAGACTTGTTCCAACTCTATTTGTCATGTTTTAGCACTTAAACCCCACATGGTTATTTTGTTCCAACCGGGCCTGTAACTGTGGATCAAAATATCAAAGGTGGAGAGAGTGGATGAGAGCTGAACTAACATAGAAAGAGGTAAAATGAGCAGACGGGATGTAGTGAAAAAGTCAACCTGGAGGGATGCTTGGAGCCGCTGTCCAAATCAAACAGACACTTTGCCAGTGCTCGGACCTGAGCGAGCCATCCATCACTGGATGCGGACGTTATTATGAACACGTCTCAAAGGCTCGTTCCAGAGGTGCAAAGTGAGGCTTTTTTTCAGGGTGTGATTGTAGGTGATGTCGGGGGACTGGGTCCTGCAGATGGATTGAGCCGGGCCATGTTTGTCTTTCACCTGCGATCCCTCACACTCCCCCAGTCGTCCCAGAAGTGAGGATACGTACCCCCAGTGCATATTTTAAACTATTAAAAAAGACATCTTGAATCTTGAATCGTCTTCTTAAATTTGACCTCTGAGGGAATATGAAATATCTCACGCTGGCATTTCAATGATTCCCCCTTAACATCCCTTAGATCTCACAGAGTAGAACACCCAACAAGCTCAGAATGACGACACCGAGGTATTTCAGTCTCGACCAAAGCGGTGGACCAACTGACCGAGTGACTGAACGAACCTGACCACGAGCACGGCTGAAGAAACATATGGTCAAGCAGTAAAACTGGCCAATGTGGTTCAACCTTTTCCTCTGTGGTCATCCCTTGACACCAGTTAGCCCTCTATTACCTTAAATATCTATTACTGTACCTCATCTGAGGGGGGGCGGGTGGGGGGGCTGCTCTTTGCTGGTCACTTTCCGCCACTTACTGTCCATCCAGACACGCAACAACCTCCAGGATGTGTCTCCAAATGTGTCAGCGGCCTGATGAGGAGCACTCTCCACCTGGAACGTGACCTTCAACCCGGTGGACGATCGTATGCATAGATTAATTCTCCTTCCCGCTCGCTGCCTCTGGCGTGATCCCAGGCCAACTTGACTGGACGGACTGCCAGATTCCTCTTTTAAATATCTGGAGTGTTTTAAACACAGCTGCAATCACAGGCACAGATACACACACACACACACACACACACACTTAAATACGCACACATGGACGTATACACACACACACACAGACACTGTGTATTGTTGAGTATTCATTAGTGAATGTTTGGGTTCAAAGGCAGTGAGTCATATTTGCACTACATGCACACACAGCCGTACACATCCGCAGACAGTCGCTGGCCTTTTTCAGAGTTTTATGGTGTCCATGTGTGAATGAGGTAATTACACAATGTCATTCACAATGATAATGCTATACGGACCATTTGCCTCTCATTACAAACCGTTTCCAGAGTCGATGCTGGAGCGCAGACCCCACCTACACCTATTGGAACGCACGAACCCCAACCCCACAGACTGACAGAAATGGTGTTTGACGTGATGCAGTGATTGGTGAAACAAGACGAGATCAGCTGGGCGGCAGCAGGCTCTTATTCTGTTTTATTGTCTCCCAGGAGTTAGACGATACGCTCGTCTGCTGGGACTTGTAGCAGACCTTCAATCATAAAGCAACGCAGGCAGAACAGCAACTGGTAGGGTTCCTATAATGTGGAAGTCCAGTATCTTTCCAGAAGGAAACGTCATCTCGCAGAGTTTACCGTACACACGTTTCTCAGCCTTCTTGGTTTACATTTTATAAACAGGTCGTAGGCGTTTGGCCCGCGCCGCCGCGGCGACGTCAGCGGGGAGGACTTCGTTGTCTCACTAAAAGCTTCGCACTTCAGCATGTCATCTGATGGATTGGCTGTGGTGGGGATTGAGACTACAGGCTACTGGCTAAGAAAACAGTACCACAAGTGTGTTTTTCCAATTACCCACAAGGATTAATAAAGTATTCCGCCTGTCTTTCTGTTTTCAGGCACGTAATCCTCAGTTAATATTAAAAGATTGTGACAGATATATGTTCTGCGTAGGTGCTGCAGTTGAATGTATCATGACTGGTAGTTTGTGGTTCTATTGTTTACTTGCCAACAGAGAACTTTAATGCAAAATGACAAACCTGTCATTTTTCTGTTTTATTGAGAGGTCGTTCTGCAGTTCTGCTTTGTGGATCAGTACAGAACACAGAGCAGGTGAAATGGCTCTTTAAATAAAGTTGAAGATGGCGTTGAACGTTCGGAACAGAGAGTAAACAAGCAAATATGTCCCTATGTGGTCAAATAAGTATAAGGTAAAATAAGAAGATAAGAAAAGAGATCATATTTTATTCATCTCTGAAGGAAAATAACTGTACTGTTGCCCAGAAAAAAGAACATCATATTCACAATACAACAATGGGATGCACAATACATAATTCATATTCATTATACTAATAATATTAATAATAGTGTCATTAAAAAAAATATATTAATAATACCAAGTCCCGGCCCCATCACAGAGTATGAAGTATCTTATCTAGTACATCTTATCTACATCATTTTCTCTTAGTAGGTGACTCAGGCAGCAGAGAACCTTGGTTCATAAAATTTTATTAATTTGAGTTAAGATGGAAAAAACAACACTTTCTACAAAGCAAGGAGATGTATTGGTGCAAAGATATTAAAACCGCTACTTCCTTAAAACACTGATTTAACAGGAGAACCAAGCTCTGCTGAGGTTAATGTGTGTGGTCAATAGTTCTCTGAGCTCTGCTTGAGCCTTTTATACATTTCCTACCGACATTATTACCTTCTGGGATCACCGTAACCTTCCGTCCCCTCAGCTGCAGCACATCTGAGCTGGGCCCTGTCCACAGTCCTGTCCCAGCTCCGGTCCCAGTCCCAGTCCGGTGACACACCCTCAGAAACAGCTCGGTCTCCTCATCCCTGGAGCTTCACATCTTCCCCATATGGGACAGATTGAGTCGTGACCACAGCTCCTCTCTCTCATCCTGAATCAAGGCTGCAGAAATCAGCCTCCTTTCACGCTTTCCTGAGGCCACACAACAAGACGGGAAGGCACTGATTCGGCGGCAGATTCTCCCTCTCTAGGCAGCTGAGGTCGGATGTAACCCCCTCTCAACCAGGGGCAGAGGTCAAGTGTTTTCATCATCTGCGCAGCTATTATTTTACGTGTCATTATCAGCTGCATAATATCCCTGCTCAGGCAGGAAACGGGTGTAGGAGCGAGCGAGGAAGTGAAGAGATGTAGGTCTTGTATGGCTTGTTGCCCTGCAGCTGTGGTTTGGGTCTCTTTCCCCCCTCAGGACCTCACACAAGCCAGTTCATGTCCATCCAGTAAGTCCGCACCATCTCGAACTGTAAAGGAAGCAGCTGTGTTTCATCCTCATAACCACCGTTGGCAAGATTGAGTGACCATCAGCGAGGCCCAAAGCGAAACTTCCCTGTCCACTAACCACAGCTGCTCTACTTTTTGATAAGCTTAGAAGTTTTGGGGCCATTTATTAAACTCCAGACTTTGCTTCCCACCAAAATCACTCCCATTCTTATATCATATCCCTCGTGAAGAGCCAAAAGACATTAGCGTCATTGTAATCCAACCCAAGTGTTGCACGTTAGTGTTGATTGAGAGCAGTAGAGATCCCGGGCTCCACCAATGTGCAATCGGGCCTCCTCGTTTATATTTATTAGCTGACACTTAAGTATCACTGTGGTTTGGAAATATTTATTATGAGTTGAAGCCTCGCACATTTCCATAAACTAGGCTACCGCTCTCCCACACGGATCACGGATGTTCCTGGGCAACACGGGGGAGATGAGCTGATAACAGATAAAGGACTGATGAACTTAATACAATGTACATTTTTTATCTCCCCCACCCTGGATATTAACAGTGGAGAGATATTTCCAGTGTTGTGTAGCACGTAATGACTCGAGGTTACCAGCCAGAGCTATTAGTGCTGGTGTCTTGGCAGCACGCTCGGGTTTCCGGACTTGAAATCTCCCTTTACAGCCTGCGAGAAAATGAAATGAGTGGCATTATTTCACTTTATTTTGCGTGTAGTTGTGATTTTATCATTCAGGTTCGGTGAAAAAGCTGCCAAATATCTGTCAGACTTGATGTGTCTGTTTGCATCCTCTCTGCTCTAAGGTGTTCTATAACATAATGTGATTATATGTTCCCCTGCTTTTATTTTTACTGCTTGTGCTGCAGGTTTACTGCTCTGTAGGTCTGTTGTCTTACTTTTTAATCCGTTACTGAGCTGCTTAATCACAGCTATTACAGTTTAATAAGATGCTGGTTTTATGTTGTGTTAATGGTCAATGCAACATATGGACAAAAGGCAACAGCTTCAAAAGTAAATAAATAAATAATGTAAACAGAAGCCAGAAAGAGTCATATAGACTTGTAACACCTTGGCTTTACGATTTTTCACAGTTCAATTCCACTTTATTTAAAGTGCCAGTTCATAACAATGTGATCTGAAGACTAAACAAACAACTAAACTGTAATAAGCAATAAGTATTGGTGGTGAGGTAAAACTGCCTCGGGGAGGGAGGACATCTGCCTCGTTGGGCTGGCAGAGGAACATAAATATTCATTCTCACAAAATGTGCTCATGTTAGCTATTGCTGGGATAGACGCTCATTTGTTTTGTCTTTCTTGGACTGGTCAGGGGGAGCTTTGGTTCGGTGTTTAATGCAATTTGTTCCGATTTGTAAAGGCCGGGGGACCTTCGTCTTCATTGCGTCTTAACAACCACGTAGTTAGGGTCGAGGAATGACTGCGGTCTTAGTTAACAGAAACCAACATCCGACGTTTAGGAGGAAACGAATAAAGTCAGATGTTGTGTTTGTGGCTCTTTAATAACATTACGGAGTAGAACAATATCACAGAGCCACAAACTGTTTCGACAAGCAGCGAAAACAGCTGTCAATGGGCATAACGTGGAGGCCTCGTCTGAGACGTGGCCAGTGATTCAGAGGTCTGAACCATGATGAGTAAAGATTTACCCATCTGCTGTGTGTCAGATTATTTTAAACAGGGATGGAAAAGGCTGGAAAGTCTCTGACGACTGGAGCTGCCAGGTCAAAAGTACGAATGTGCTGATTGATCGCTGGCTTGAATGAAGCAGAGAAGATGGATCATGTTTTCATTTAAATACAACATCCATTGTTCCAATAACTGACACCTCTCCCAGTCATGTCATTGTTGGCACGAAATTAAAGCCAATTAGGAGGATTATGGCCTGTCAAAGGACTCGAGTTCTTGGTCGACTTCTCATTCACAAGATATTCAATAACACTTTGTTTTCCAAAGTGCATGAATAGTATGTTGGACTGAAGCCCCTCATTTGTAAACTGGAGGTATTGAAGTGGCCAATAAAAATTATAAATGACCTTGGGAACGTGAGGCAACAGAGCAGCCTGCGCAGGTACGAAGTCTTTGCAGGTCTTCTACTTTCCTTCATGACTCTTCTGAGGATATTTCCTGCCAGAACTCCGCTCCAAATTACATTTCAGCATACGCAACATATGGAGACTCTTTAGGCTGGCGAGGCTGACGTTTCTCCAAAATCATCATCACTGACCATAAAACAAAGTCCTGCTGATTGATGGTGATTGACGCTGACGTCTCCAAGAGTTATGAAACGTATCGCCGTGCCCCTGCGGCTACCACACATCCAACGTTTCTGATTGGATATTTTTAAGAAAGGCAAACCACCATCTCCACTTTGACTCCAGCAGCAGCTCTGACCAGAGAGCTGTTTGAGAATTGTTTTTATTAAGTGTGTGTAACCATTAGGTTTTCATCGAGGGGAAATGATGCTGCTGGAGGTTTCATGTGTGGACTGGGATGACCCCGTGTGACCGAGGGGGCAGAGGGCTCGATAAAAATGACAAAGCATGAAACTATAGATCACTCTCCAAAGCAGGAGTGGTGTTAACCCCGGGAACCTGGGGAGCTGCAAGGTTCAAAGAATACAGGCCCGGAGTTATTTGTTTAAGGCTGAGCTGCGCTGGAATGGACCTACTGAGTTACTGGAGCCATAGCTCAACTGTGTCCCTCTTCCTGCAGGGGTCAGAGGTCAGTGTTGAGGCAGCGACCGCACAACAGTAGAGGAAAGAAAGTGACGAGTGGGAAGTCGCCCAAACCGAGTAGAGGCAGCAAGAGAAAGGACCAGGAACAGAAAGACAGAGAGAGAGAGAGATCGGATGAATACTCTGCGGTGTAAAACACCACAAATTAAACCTTATTATGACCTAATTTTTTGGTTGGTTTTTGATAAATGTCATGGTAGCATTCAAGTAATGATACCCTGCTGCACTGTATGTCTTACAGAACCACAAAGAATGGTTTCTTTACGACCCGGACAAGCCCTTCCCTCGCCCATGTTTGCTGTCTTTTATATAGGTTATCCAAGGTGGCCTGCAGTACCATAAAGATCCCTAAAACCACACACTATAAACTATTTATAGAACCGAGAGACACATCCGAAACGGGTTTCCGAGTCTAAATCCAATGGCCGTCTTTTTTTCTCAGAATGACATACGCCACCTCCAAAATTACACATTAGGGAAGGACAAGGCAGGATATGTGCTGCTATTTTTACTGTTGAGTCACAAGTGGCATTTAAAGGGAAGGTATTTAAAGTAAGCATTATTTAGTTAAAGGTTAAAAGTTTCTGTGAGAGATATGAATGTCAAAACTACAAGCATTAACCTGACAGACCATCAGAGAAACTAAGGTGGAGTAGAAATGTCTTTCCCAAGATTTGTACTAAGTAGAACACTGCAAATGACTTGGCTCTTACCAAGACAGAAAATATCTAAAAGATTTGGAATTGTCAGATAAATTATCTTGTTTTAAGAGTTCATTTTTTTATTCTAAGTGTTCAGTTTAACGCTACAGTCTTGTCAAGTGAAATTATCATGCTGCAAGAAGATAATTTCACTTGTTCTGAGTTAAATTTTCCTCAGATTTACTTTTCATCTCATTTCAAACGCCCCTTTTTAACAGTGTAGATGATTTACCTCACCAGAAACCATTTTGTGATTGAGGCACTTGGATTTTACAGTTATTCTTTGTGCTACAGGGTGTAAATTAGCATTTTCTTGGATTAAAGACTGGGAACCACTGGTTTGGAGCATTGTACTTTAGTATGTGTGTGTTTAGGATCTGGTGTTCTGGTGTCGCTCGCCTGTAGGCCTTCACACACGGTGTCTCGTTTCATGGCAATAATGGAAAACATGTTGATCTAATTATCATAATGTCGGCTTATGGCCACTTCTTAGATAAACTATCACCTAAATGCTTTGACCGATGCGGACCTGTTTTCTTTAGCCAATCAATTTCCGAGGCGGCAGCCGTGGGATTAGCTCCAAGGCCGGTCGGACCCTCCCGCACCAGGCTGCGAACGCCATCCGTGTCCTGCTTATTTTGCCTTCCTGCTTCGTATCGGGCTCTGTTTGTTGACCTTGGTCGTGTTTCTCTTCTGGAGGCTGAGCCGGTTTCGTCTGCTTTGTCTGGCCAAGCCTTGACACCGGCTGGACCCGGTGCCGCGCTGCGGCCCAGAATACACAAACGTCATTGGACGAAGAGGCCAGAGCGAGCCGCGAGGCAACACCCGGAGAGACCACACAGCCGCCAACGTCGTCTCGCTGCGCCGTCCCAGAGAATTCTGTGAATGCATTCGTGTCAGCGCTGCGGTGACTCCGGGCCTGTTGTGTTTAGCTTTTCCACCATGAAGGAAAAGGGGAAATACAGGAAGACCCTCCTAGCTGTGTATTTTTACAGGAAGTTCAGATAGGAACGGAGGGATCACAGAACCTTAATTCACAACCGCAGGGGTCAGTTTAACCAAATAAATGCAAAAAATAAAAAGAAAATTCTGAAGAGAGACGAGCAAGAGGGCTGGTGAATAATTTCTTCAACGGGAGAAAAATTGCTCAATTACGTTGGTCTGGAGGTCTCCGAGAGGGAGAGTAAAAATAGTCCACCAGATCTTGGACTTTTCAGGGTAAATTGGTCTATATTGGCAAGCGTGAACAAAACCCCAGAACATGCAAAATGTGGCATTTTGAACTAATGGCCAGTTATAACCACTTTTACAAATGCTCTGCTTCATTTGAAGTGACTTTTTGGATGCTGCCGCTGATTTCAATACTCGAAAGTCGCCGTTTGAAATTAGAGTAACCGGCTCATATTTTCCTACATTAAGACTTTCCCCTCCTTTTATGATGCACTCACAGTCATGTTGTGTGCTAAATGTTGAAGGAAAAGTGAAGGTAAATTTAAGTTTCTGCTTGTTTGTTAACTTGTTTCCATCCCATTGCCTCTGACGCTGACCGACAGCAGTATCTGATGTTGCTCTCCGGTGAGAGACGGAGCAGCTGTTGGACTGCGCTCAGTCTGCTTTTTCCCATCAGTAAAATGCAGGTTGCAGGTTGGACAATATTTGCTCACTGCTACCAACACTGAGTTGCTTCATTTTTTATTTCACGTTTTGGCTGCAGTAACTGTTCCAGCCGTGCTCGCACACAGTAGTCAAAAAAAGAAGCTAAAAATACATTAAACCAGGGCCTAAGATTGTTGATATTCTATAGTTTCTATACCATCCATAAATCCCTTTAAAAGACCAAAAGACCAGCAATGAAAATTGATCCTTCGAGCCAGACATTCCCCACATATCTGTGCCTTTGAGCTCGACTGTTGTTTAAAACTATTAAAACACATCAATGAGCCTCACTGTTGTACTGCTCAAGTGTTCTTCCATTAACATGAACAGGGGCAGTGTTTCTGGCCCCCCCGTCCCTGTCCTGGTGCTGTTAACGTGCACCAAATCCTATTAATGTGTTACAGTGAATGTGAGAGTGGGAGTACAGCATTCACTCCTGTACAAAAGATCTATACAGTCCAGCACTGACTCATTACGCAGCACAGACATCCATCCATTCATCTTCTTCACACACACTCACAACCCGTGGCAAACATTCAACCTTAACCCATGTTGTTGAACCGTGGAAGTAAACCCATGAAACTGCGTTAAGTTATGTTGCATGTACTGAACTCATTTAGAAATGATTTGACGCAAACGGGTCAATAGAATGAAATTGTGTATTTTCAGTGCAGAAGATGTTAACTCCATGAATAAAGTAGGAATAAATTCTCCTCTATTCTTGTATTCAACATAGATGTACAAAAAATCATTTTGCAGTCTGTTATGGTTCAAACACATATAACAACACTGTTACATACGTTGCTATATTTTCCCTCCTAAAGTGCAGACATCCATTTATCCATTTTCTCAGCCCACTTTGTAGCTAACGAGTGCAGAGTTTTGCTGGGGTCTATCTCCAGTCCATCACAGGACACACACACAGTTTAGAGTCTCCAGCCGACCCAAACAACATGTTTTTGGACTGAAGGAGGAAACCAGACCTGGAGAAAACCCACGCAGACAGGAGAGAACATGCAAACTGCACAGACAGAGCCCACCATTGAACCCCGGTCCGTCTCTCTGTGTGACTGCTAAACAACACAAGTTAACACAATATCTCTGAAGTCTCCAGACGACTGCTGATGTCAGTTTGCAAATCGTGTGTTTAACTACTAAAGAAAGGTGACACATCATGGATGTGTGGTGTCAACAAAAGTACCACCAAGGTGCTGTCACACTTTGGTAAAATCTACATTACATAAATCTATATTATATCCATACATCTCTACATTATTCACAGCGCCTGCTGAGATCTCCAGGTGTTACAGACAACACATGTTTTAGTGTGCCATAAAGTCCAAGCTCCACGGCCTGATTTGTTACATCCATCAAGTGTTGGAGCGAAGTGAAGTTACTTGAATTCAAAGGGCAAAAGATGAGGAATCCATACGCTATCATCTGGTGCTGCATCAAAAGTTTCAGCCCCTATTTTTCATATCAAATCTGCTGAAAGACGGAGCATTGTTGGAGTTTTCGTGTTACGTTTCGTGCGCCACATGAGATCTTTACGTCTGGAACCTTCCAGGCTGCAATTTATTCGGTATAACGGTGAAATTCATCTGTTCTCCCGCTTTGCTCCAAGAGTTATAAAAGATTTGGAAAGTTTTCTCCTGGTTTCACACATTGTCTCTGGTGGAAAAAAAAAAAAAAGTTTAAGAGAGGAGGGAAAGGCCACCCTGGAAGAATTCTCACTCTTGTTTCTTCTCATTCTCTCTCTCTCTCCCTCTCTCTCTCTCTCTCTCTCTCTCTCTCTCTCTCTCCTCTCCTTAAACACACACCTCAGCTCGCTTTATTCGGCACGCGAGTCAACACGCTCTGCCCAGAAATCAGAGGAGGCATGTTCACCAGCGCAGCAATTACAGCTACCACCGGTTTACAGCGCAGCTGAATTAGTCTTTGGATTAGGCACGAGGCTGCTTTTCTCATTACGTCCTGCTGGCTCTGCTCGTTTCATTGTTTCCGGGCTCCTGCCTTTGTCCTGGGAGCTTTCTATAGAACTGGTTTTGCAATTACATCACCTAAAGAGAGGACTTTTCTTTCTTTTTTTTTTTTTAAATTACATACTTTGTCAGAAATGTTTAGCATATGAAAACGTGTGTGAGAATCAGCGGAGGTCACCTTTCTTTTGGCGGCTTGGCGGTGTGCGATGACCTGGAGCAGAATGAGGGGATTCACACGTTTTCTATCCACGCTTTTAAAAGTGATATTCGCCAGCTATCTTGGCTCGGCTTGGCAGAGCTCGTACAGCGGCTGCTTTACCTTCGCGCAGAGCTCAGAGCTGGCTGCAGAATAGTTAAACACAGTTGCCAGTTACTGGTAGGAAAACTGCCCATGTCAGCCTCCCAGTAGGAACAGCCAGTCTGTGATTCCTTCCCATTTGCTGACACGTTGGCTTGAGCGCAACAATAATTCTGTCATAATTTAACTAGTTTACGCCACTTCACTGCAACAAATCAATCCCAGTCTCTCCTGAACAATTAACAAGATGTCTAAATCAGACTGAATAATTGCAGCCCTTCAGTATTAATATGCAATGTATGAAATAACAGCTCAGCTTGGATCCGTCCTGGCACACCTCCATCCATGTTATATGCTGTGAGGTGAAGCTAAATATTCTGTCCCGTGGCAGAGGCAGAGCAGCAGATGAATGTTTTTTAATCTCAGCTTTGCTGCTTTCACATAAACTGCTCTCTGGCGTTCTGCGTGGAAAACCCTCCCTGCCCTTGTCACGCCTGCTGTGAGTATTAACATTCAACCTCGGCATTTATTCATTTTGAGCTCACAACCCGCCTCAGATTTCACCCGCAGTCCTCGCTCTGCTCTCTGCTGTCGCTGCTGTGATGCTCCTGATGGTGGCGCTGCTTTCTTTTCTGTCTCTCCCTCCATCTTTCACCCTCTTTTCTTTTCTTTTCTTTTCTTTTCTTCCTCTGCTCGGCTGCAGCTATTCTCACTTTCACAGCTCGGCTCGGCAGTAAATCTCATCGCCGTCCTTCGGCCCACATGTTTCTGTCCGGAGCCCGACCAATCAAACCGTGCATCGGCCGTTTGAAACTGCAAAGTGCAAAAACGTTCACGAAACTGGGCTGAATTCTGCATCACAATTGTGTTATAGCAATCAGTGATCGGGAGCAGCAACATGCAGATCCGTTTATTTGAAAATGTCATAGTATATAAAGCTCGGCTGTAATCATTCACTTATTTCTCCTGTAACCTGAACCGTCCGGGTCCAGCGCCACATATTCTCCCAACCTGCGACTGAGACTTTGGGGTTGCAGACGACTTTTTTTCTCAGGCTGTGTAACCAGTATGGAACGATGAGCAGGATCTGCCAGACAGGACGGTTAGGAAATATATGACAATCAAATGGAAAGTAGAATTACTGCGAGTCTGGTCCCAGAGCCCTGAATCTCTGCCCGTGTCTTTGCAGATATTCCACATTGTCTGCTCCTGGGCCATCGACTGCTGCTCCTCAGTGGTCAAATCAGGGAAATCAGTGGTCAGAATCAGTGCGGTCTGCACATCCAGACTCCACTTCCATCTCCTCAATCATTCAATCAGAGCAGCCCCTGAAGTCAGTGTCCGTCATTGTATTTTGTTGTTATGAGATTAGAGCAACAATCATGATGCTTGGGTTGTGTGGTTGAACAAGCAGAGGGAAAAAATCTGATAAGAGCAGAGTTTAGGAAAATCTGCCAGTTTATCTATAATATAATCATCAGGGTAGACGTTACTGAATGCTGCATTTTTTCTTCTGTTTTTTTTTTGGTTGGTGGAGTTCAAAAGAATGGAAAAGTACAGATCCAGAAGTCCACAGTGACTGTGTGTGGGAGAAACACTCCTCAACAGGGGTACTTCTCATGTTGGCTGAAAAATAGTGTTTCCTCTGTTTCAAAAACCCCAAAAAATGAATTTGGCTGACAATGCAATTGGGCTGATAATGTATTTCATGTTATTTATGCCCCACCTGACAGTGTGTTTGCAGTCCGGTCGGTTCAGTTCACACTACCCAACTGTGTCCAGCGTCTAGTTCTCAATAAGTGCAGCTCGGGTCTGATCTCCTCACACACTGTGCTGTCCTGTCAGAGCGCATGATTTCCGTGATGACCTGTAGTGAGGTGTAGAGTTCACTCTGTGACCTTTGACTGCAGTGACCTTTACATCCACCTCCGCTGAAGTACAGTGACTCTGGGGCCTCCGATCCCCCCGTTCCTAATGAGAAACCTGTTCAACATTGTGATCTAAGATCATGTTTGGCTCCTGCTCCCATAATCAGCATGGTGGAGGCTTGTGACCCATGTGCTGATCCCGGAGCAGATTGAAGCCAGGTTCTGACCGCGCTCTTCACAGAGGTCACATTGTACTTTGGGAATGCAGCCACCCTTCAATCCCCTCCAATCCACGTTACATCAAAGCACCGTCTCCTCCCCTCGCCAGTGTACAATATGCTGCAGCATGCACTGGCCTGCGTTCAAACTCCAGCTAATTACCCACGAAGCTGAGCGGAGATGCTCTGTTGCACGAAAACACTTGTTTCTTTGGTAACGGTGCAAACCAAGACCGGTGTGGTGAAACAAACAATGCACGACTCGCCTATAGACGTCACACTGTAGGTCACAGACTGCAGATGGGATTGCAGGACTTGTCATCTACGCTCAGGGATTTTCAATCAGATCTGAGTTTAGTTTGGTGGCTTTTCAGCTAAGACTTGCTTCAAGTGGAAAGAGCAAGTGAACCTACTGACAGGAGAACATCAGCGTCATCAGCCATTAAATGCATTTTCATTAACCCTGGAAATGTGCAAAACCTGAACACAGCAATAAAAACTGGTGATGGAAACACAGACATATGGAAAAACTTCTGAAATATTGCAGACACATTTTGATGCTGTCATGAGGTGGTTTTTCAGCTGTGTCATAAGAGAAGCATATCACAAAAAAGTGTGATAGAAACTTTTTCTTTTTTCCACATTTACCCATCACCAGATGTGACATAAGGATCACGTGACCAGTTTAAATTAATGCTCATATGCTGATCTACTTTCAGTGGAAACACCCACAGCTAGCAATTGTATTTTATCAAAATCTTTGAAAAATCATTTTTATTTTGTGAAAATCTGTAATGGAAATGCAGCTACAGTCAATAGGATGTCAAACATCCGTGTTGTGTTCACCCAGAGAACAAGTGTAAGCCATGAAAACAATAAAACACACTTTTTTCATAATCCCTGCTGATGATGTGAGGACCAGCAACATGGAAGCACCTCCAGTCCCCACAACCCCACAGCTCCCAGTTCCACACCCAGACGCCTCTTCCTCTCTTTTACAGCCAGACATTCTCCAACCTGTCTGGGGTCCCCGCGTCAACCGCCACCCTTGACACCAATCCATGTGGGTTAATTGACAATGAAAATACCTGGAGGGAAAACGGCCATTTATAAAGGCAAGATTTAAACCTGGCCATATAGGATTATTAAAAAAAAGTCATGTGCACGCCGCAAAGAAAATACCTTGGCCTTCAGATGAATAGGTATCCTTTCTTCTTCTCCACTGCGTTGTTTTTCTTTGGGGAGCTTGTGGTCTTGAAGTGCTTTGGACCTCAGCTCCGAGGCAATTTAATGGATGTACAGAAGCCGCACTGTGCAGAAAATAGCATTAAAATATGTTCCTGGTGTTATGATAGCAGATTCAGGCTCGGGGCCGGTGCAGTGTGTGCATCGGTGGCGTGGAGGCGCGGCGGCTGCAGTGGCACGTGGGGGCAGCTCCGCTGGCCTCGGCCCGGAGGAACGCCGTCCAAGCACTTGCCTCAGCAGCGCTCTTACAGTCGCCGAGGAACGTTCTGCAGCCAGGAAACACTGGAGCTGATTTATGACCCTGCAGCCCAGTTTCTTTGCCTGATGCTGAAACTGTTTTTCTTTTGTACCGACTCAGACTCTGTCTTGTGCATTACGACCGCATAAGATCCATCTCATGGACTGAATTAACTAACAGAGAGGGAGATTGAGACACACACACAGCGACGGGACGTACATGCGGAGAGACATCGGCGCATGTGCTCACTCACCAGTTGCAGATCCTCGTCCAAACCACTTATTTCTGGATGGCGCTTAAACGAAGCCTTGATGTGTTTTCTTTTCATGCATCCTTTGTTTCGTCAAGCCTGACGTGGTGCTCTGCAGCATTTCTCCCTGCTGCAACTCTGCTGTGAAGCAGTCAGAGTGGGTCGCTCTGCACGGATGGCACTCGTGCACAGATCACATCACTATTAGAGATCGCCCCGAGGGTTCAACAAGTGCACTGGTAACAGAAACCATGCAGCGGCCTGCAGGTCTTTGTTTCCATAACAATAGTGCAGATGCACGTCTCTCTCTCCCTCTCTCTCTCTCTCTCTCTCTCTCTCTCTCTCTCTCTCTCTCTCTCTCTCTCTCTCTGTAATCAAGGATTTACTCACAGCTGCCTGTTTTGACAGCGTTGCGTCAACTGTTTTGACAGTGGCTCAACCCGACTAAACTCCTCAGCCGTCCAGGCCTTTTTTCCACGTTGCTCCTCAAACTGAGCTGGCGCCAATATCTTTATTGTTTTTTTATTTTGCGTGCTGCATTGATCATGTTTGCACGCGTTGGGCGGCTCCAAATAATTTGAGGACACACGCTGTGTTCCCTCACAGACCACGACAGTGTGTCTGCGATGGCTCAAACTGAACTTCAGGAAGGTCTGAGCCACTCTAAAGATGAATTTGGTCCCAGGACTGAATAGTGCCATGTTTAACTCTCTTAAAAATGATTATACGCTCTGTTTTACCTGATACATCCATGTTTACTACTTCTCACAAATATATTTGTTTATTAACGGAACAAGACCAAAACTTTTATTTATTTTAGACATGGTGACTTTGTCAACAGCACATCACAGCCTGAAGGTCCACGGTTCAACCCCCCGTTGGACTGAGGTCCAGATACTCTAAAAACAAGCATGTTTATGTAAATTAGAGACTCTAAGTTTCCCGCTGCTTTGAGTGTGAGAGTGAATGGTGTGTGATGGAGTGGAGACCTGTCCAGGCCTTTCTCCCTGTGTGTGTGCTGGAGAAATGCAGCACTGTTGGGTACAAAGAAAGTAAGATGATGGATGGATGGATGGATGGATGGATGGATGGATGGATGGATGGATGGATGGATGGATGGATGGATGGATGGATGGATGGATGGATGGATGGATGGATGGATGGATGGATGAATGGAACTTGCTACTGCAAAGACTGGAAACCAACGGTTGCTAGGAAACAATATGAAAATTGATTAGAAATTTGCAAAAGCTTTGCAAAGATTCCCCCGTTTTTGTAGCCTGAGATGGGAGAAACCTTTGCGACTTCTCTTGGCTTCAATCACAAGTTTTGAATATTTCACCGCAAGTTATCTCAGAGTTATCTTAGACAGAAGCCGTTCCTATTGGCTGTTTAAATGCATGGGTCTGGTGGGAGGGGCTCTGTGGAGTGTAGTCTGTGAGTTTTAAACCACCGTTCTCTTTTGATGTTTTTTGTAGAGCGAGCGTCTTTCCAAATTTCTCTGGCACTAAATGAAGCTGAATATCTACCTCTGGTATTTGGGATGATAAAACATTGTGTTTCTGCTGTTTTTACAACTGAACTGAAGGCCACTTGTGTTTAATAGCGAAATAAAAGAATGCTTTTAATTTCCCGAACCGTTGCTGTCCAGCACGGAGATCCAAAGCCAAGACATAAAAACCGCTGTGACGGTGACATGTGTATCTTCGATATTATGGCCGTCTGGCTCATCTCTGGCCTCATGTTTCCTATAGCTATTGAGAGCCTGCTGTGTTTCTGACAGCCCTGACGTGGAGGCATCAGAAGAACACGGCTCAACCTGTCGTCCTGTCTTGTCTGTGTTTTGAAGAGGCCTCTGGAGTTCACATCCCAGCTCCTCTCTGGTCAGCGCAGCTGAGTGAACGGACGTACCATCTAGCATCTGCCTCACCTCGTGTCGCTCTCGTTTCTTTTCTTTTTTTTCCCTCTCCATCCTTCATACTTTAGTATCGCGGTTGCCGTTCGTTTGGAACGTCTCGGGGTCGTCTTTTCCATTCCCAGACAGCTGGAGCGAGTTACTGGCTGTTTGGCGATCGGGCCGGTGGGGGAGACGCAGATGGTTCAATTCTCATGTCACCCTGTCTGCTTGGCAGAGATGTCGGGGAGCAAGTGGGGAAGGATTTACTCACACACACACACACACACACACACACACACACACACATAGAACACACTGTGCATATACATCCACATACAGATGCACACACCAAACAGGATCCAGTGCACGCACAGACACGTATGTATGTGTGGAGAGCTCTCTCACACACACACATTTTTTCCATTTACATTGGAGTCTCTTACCCGACACTCTCGTCCAGAGACACTTAAACCGAGTGCAGCAGCAGAATGAGCCTCAGTTCAAGTCACTAAAATGAGGAATGTGAAATGTTTTGCCTCATTACCCTGATCACCAACGCAACAACACGCTGCGTACACAGGGATCACTAAAATAGATAGTTCAGACGAGGGTTTCCACCCACAAAACTCTGGAAGAAGCTGCAGAACGCTCACTGCGCGGAGAACCTGGTTTAAACCCGCCTGGTGGTCCAAAGAGTATTAAACCTTATTAAAAACAATAAACGTACCTTTTTTATGTCTAAATAAAATCAGAGGTGATTTCGTCTTCTGGTCAATTGATGTAACTGATGTAGCGAGCTTCCCTTAGTCAAAATATTGAGTCCAACACGTCGTCTGGTCACAACAGTTAAATTATTATGACTTTTATTGTTAGGGAGCGACCTCGGGGGCCTCAGCGATGGTGACGGTAGCAGAAGGAGTCAGGTGACGTAGCTTAAAGAGCAACAAAGTCCACATGTGGAGGAAGGTGGCGTGGATGGATATGTCAAACAAACACCCAGCAGGCCGCCGTCCCCGTTCCATAACGTATCTAAGTTAGATCATCACACAACAATAACATGGTTACTGTAATCCAAACCATGATCTCCTGGAGCCAACCGAGCAGTTGTGTTCCCCAAACTGGGAGACTGTGTCCTGTTAACGATGTGACGACGGTGGCTGGGTATAGCTATGACCTACTTTCTCGTGTGTGTTCAGGAGTCTTGGATTGGACCCATAAGAACAAGGACCTGATGAAATAATGATCAGCTTGGCCCACTGATTGGTGAGATATGACCATGAGATTTAGAATAAAGAAAACCATCAAAGTTTGCATTTTAGCCAGCCAAATAAGCTAATTATCCACAAGTTGGGTCAAGATGCATGTTTGGATCTAATTATAAACTTTAAGCTCTAACTATTCCCTCTGAAAAGGCCTATCATGCATGTTTAGGCTGTTTGAAGACACCAGATTTCCTCCAGGTGTGAGAGGGAGAGTGAACAGTCTTTGTGTCCTGTATGAGGTGGAGATAGACCAGAGAGATAATAGATGTATGAATCCACAAGCTATGTGCGTGACAATCTTGAAACAAAAATAGTCAAAACGTTGTAAATGTTGGAAAGAAAATACCCTATCCCACTAAGACCATTTGCACCAGTAAGAGAAGCTCACTGTTTTTACTGCATGAAATAAGTGATTAAAATAGATGAGAAACACCACTTGGTGGTGGGTCCGCAAAGTATTGCAGAAAAGTGCAAGAAAAGCACTCAAAAATAATTACAAGTGTATTCCAAGAGACTGCACCACACCCGACATTTGCACTTCATTCCAAACACATTTATGGAAGTGATGTGACGGCAGGGAGGGGGAATTTGGGAAAATCACCAAAATTAAACAGTGAAGGAGTTCTAGGTCACCAATGTTCGGCTATTTTTCTTTTTTTTGTTCGTTTAAGTCAGCTTTACATGAAATTGGCTGTGTCACGATTGGAGGGCACCTCCGCTTCAATAATTGTTTTCCGAACGTTTTAAGGTTTGTTGTCATAGTTAATTTGTGGAGAAGGCGAGGCTGCGCATTCCTGCGGTGGACGACTCGGTCATCGAGCTCACAGGGCCCCCCTCCTGCTGGGTAGGAGACTACTGTGTGTGTGTGTGTGTGTGTGTGTGTGTGTGTGTGTGTGTGTGTGTGTGTGTGTGTGTGTGTGTGTGTGTGTGTGCAGTAGGTGGGAGGTATCTGTAGCAAGCAGAGTCTGTTGACAGCTGCAGACAGGTGGGAAACCTTACAATAATAATACACAGGAGTTAAGGGAAGGGTGTGGGAGTTTGTCTGTGCATGTGTGTGTATGTGTGTGTGTGTGTGTGTGCATGTGTGTGTGACTGCATACATGGACTGTACATACTCTGCATGCAATGCCTGTGCGTCAGACTGGATGCATGTGCTCGTATGTCTGCTGATGTGTAAGGTGATACCATACTTGGCCGATGTCAGTCCGTGATGCCGTGACCACAGACACATTCTTGATTTAGCTTTAATTCACTCTATTCTCCTGCAGTCACAGTTGTTTCATGTTGTAATGATCGTTTGTAACAGGGGCCCTGAAAGTCCACATCCACACATGCTCGTAGTCCCAGATTATCTTGCTTTGAACGCAAATACGTTTCTTAGCGTTTTAACCTCATGGAAGTGTAGAAAGCAGCAAATGTTCTTTTCAGAAACCAAATTCACAAGTTCTATGATGTGTTCACTGAAACCCTGTAAATCTGACAAACGGCATCACACGGTCCTTTTTTTATACGTTGACCTGTCTCTGAACACGGCGACAGTCATGACACACAGACAGTCTGAAGAGAATTTCAGTTTGAGGAGAGAATAATTAACAGTTTCTATGAGTAAATTGATCTATGTAAAAGACATCTCTATTGGCAGACATTATGGGTTTTCCTGCTGTAAAAAAAAAAGGTGCGGAAACCTAAAATAATTTTGTTAGTCTGGAGTTTTAGTGTCTGGAGTTTCACTGTCCCGTGACGCTCTTAAAGCTGTGAGGCTTTTCCCACAGCGATGTGAATCAGATTCCAGGGGAAACACTGGATTCTTGTCATTTCTTTTGTGCATTCAATTTGTCAAATTTATGGATATTGGATATCAGGATGTTATATCCGTAACGACGTTCAAAGCCGCTGCTGTTCAAAGCGTGACAGATGCATGTGTTTCATCCGAGCACCCTGCTGCTGAAGAATCTTCACCTGTGCACAGAGCGAGTTCGTCTTCTCATCTTACCCTGACGGTAGAGGAGGACGGCAGCCAGCAACCCTCCCAGACTGGGACTCGACCCCCGCCGACAGGAGCTGCACCCAAAAGTGAAAAGTGAAAACGTCTCCCTCAGAAGTGGCTTCTTTTGTTATCTGCAGCCCTGAGTCTGCTGCGCAAATGTGTGCAGGACGTCGCTGGGGTTTTTATGGCGAGATAAAAGAAAAACCAAGGAGGTTATCTCCGGCTCAGCTGACATTCCAAGTCAGAGGATGGTGTTGACTGCAGCCCGCTAATTGAAGACACATTTGAGAGATGTCTCGTCGTGTGCCAAACGGCCTCTCTCTGGTCTGGGAATCCTGGTGCAAGAGGGACCTCCAGTGGCCGGGCGGGCATGGAGGAGCTGCACCGCCTGCTGTCTGCATGTCAGATATGATGCAGAGCATGCGTTTCTGACTGAGTGGAGTTCAAACACACACATACCAACCTCAGCTGCTGCGGCTTTCTTCTGCAGGAGTGTGCGTATGGAGCACGTCAGGGTGGTTAACATTACTTTGACACTTAATGAGAATTTGACATCTGGACCAAGGAGCACAGCATGTGCAACCTCTTGTACTGTTTAAACAAAGAGATGAATGATTGCGTGGATGCTGATAATCAGCTGCTGGACATTTCTGAACAAACTGGATGTTAAGTTGTCTATTCCCTTGCAGAGGTGTGGACTCCCTTGTTTATCACAGATTGAGTAGTCCTGCAATAGTCCACGTGACATTTAAAGTGAAATATGAAAGCATGGGAGCAGAACATAAATCCCACATTTGTTTAGCTTGTCCATCGGTCACGCACTCACACACTCAAACTCTTGGATGTGGTGGGGATCACTTTCTCAGGCTGTTTGCGTTTTTCAGACTCATCCGTAATTCATTGCTAATTCTCTCCCTGGGCTCGTTTTCACACATCAGGAATTTATTTCCTCTAAACAGCAGAAGATGCTACAAGATGTTCCACAAGCCTTCGGGAACACCTGCAGGTTCACTTAGGCTAATGAGAAACTTTTCCGATTGAGTCACTGTAAACACAGCAACATAGAGGCTGCAAACAACCCACAATGCAACATGAGTCCTCTCTCTGCTCAAACAATAAATGACTCTGTGAACACAACTGTCCTCACATCACCACAGACAAAAGCTTTTACAGGCTTTGTAGCTGCATGTTTCTCTCTTAAAGGAGACCTAGGTTGGCTGAATACATTTATCCATGTAATCTCATGTCATCAAAGAAGCTATGGAAAACTGGTTTCATCAGAAATACCTCAGTTGTTCTTTTAAAATCATATTTGTGTCAGATCTGGCACCCTTTAATGGCAACCACACTTAACCCTTTACCAAGATTGGCTGTCATACCTACCATTCACATGGATTATCATGTGACTTTACGTTTTCTAACCCTAAACAAAGTAGTACATCAGCTTTTAACTATGTTCTGTGGTGACTATGCAACTATGGAACATTTACACATCCAGTCTTTTTATGTTGAGCCAGATTCAGAGGAGGAAGCGTTAGGGTTAGAAGGGTTAGGGAAGAACCAGGAGCATGTGGACATGGATATTTCAGCAGAAATTTCACCCAACTGCCTTTGTTTACCCACATACTTGATCAGAGATGGGTATTCACAAACTAATATAGCATTAGATCACGCCCATGTTTCATATCTCTTCAGATTTACAAAGGAATGAGTCTGTGATGATGTTTTTGGACCTGCTGTACATCATTGTTACTCAACAAAGTCCAGCCAAGTCTTGGCCCCAGACTGACCAGGTCTATGTCTGACTGGTAATCCATTACTCCCACAGCCAACCCTGTGACCAAATCGATATTAAAAGACATGCATGAACAAAGTGAAGGTTCCTTTTTAGGAGATTTAAAAGACTCTTGTTGTAGGACTAAATATTTGTCCACCACAGGTTCAGAGCGATTTGGCTGCTCCGGGTTGTTCCCACTGATTCATGACATGTTTAGAAATGTGGGTCTGGGAGTGAGCTGACTGGGCTTTTTAATGGCTGGCTTTAGCTGCACTTTCATCATGGACTTGCATGCTGAGGAAGAGCATCCTGATTTAAAGAGTATTGACAAGACTTCCACGCACAAGATGATATACGCCCGGCAGGAGCCAGACAGCAGTAGCTCTGCTGATGTTTTAATAGCCGAGCAAGAGAGCAAAGCAAGGGAAGGCATCTCTCCGTCACCGCTGATATCTGCCGAAAACCTCTGACATTCTTCCCAGGATCCCTAACAGGCCTCTCCCGTTTTGTTCTGCAAAGTGCCAAAGGAATAGCTGGAGGTCTAAAAAAAAAAATAGGAGGTGAAGAAAAGATGAAAAAAGGGAAGAAACAGAGTTGAAATATGGAGGAAAAAACTCCAAAACAATCTTGCCCTGGCACACAAAAGGCATTTCAGGTCCTGGGAGAAAATAGATCGCAGATGTTGCTGCCAAAACCAGAGGAGGAGATGTTTACAACCTGCTGCACCTTGTACACCAAATTGGTGCCAGCAGCTTGGCCCGATCTCTCTTCTGTTTACATGGAAGGAGAAAAATCAACATCTTAAGAAGTGACTTGAGTTGACGGGGTCTCCAAACATGAGTAATCATCACCTCCACAAAACAAAAGTCTGCAGGAAAAAAAACCCAACATCCAGATTCAAGTTCTAACCTCTTTCAGGCTCAGATTGACATTTTTGAAGCTTCTCTTATTGAGCCAAATAAAAGCAGGAGACGATAATAGCATGTCCATGTTAACCTGTTTTTACTTTGAACACAGACTGGAAACAGAAACAGTTTCACAGCTCAGTAGTGAAAGCTCTGTAGTGTCACTGTTGCATTTGATCTGTATAAAATTGAAAACCACAAGATGTCATTTGGGTAAGGAGAGGAAAGAAATCCTATGAATCTTATTATCTTGAAAAACCAGACTTCAACTGCTTTGAAAACATAGAAAAATATGTAAATGCAGTCAATCCAAAGTAGAGATTTAAGTGTTAAATCTGTGCATGTGTGTGTGAGTGTGTGTGGGTGTATATATGTGTGCTAAACTGGTAAAATAATTATGTATGACCACCAAAACTCTTAAGTAGTCTTAAGTGAAGGGAATACAGTCAAAAATCATAGTAAACGATCATCAGATGAAAGTGTTTTGGACCACTGATAAGTAATTATCTTCCTTCTGCTTGTTAGAATCACAAAGGTTTGCACTTTGAGGCCAATTTATCACAGAATATGGAAAATAAACTTCAGAAAAAAAGGGATGAGAGAATGAGAGTGAAGCCAGGAAGCAGTGTAACGACTTCCTCTGCAAGGACAGTGGTCGATCTCCACGTCTGAAGGGAGCAAGTCTTACTTCCCAGGGTGTAAAGCTCGACTTTACACGCTCTTATAATCTGTCTGGATTTGTTCTGTCACATTGTGTACGTCACTGAGGGGAAGAGCGTGCGCGTGCGTTCACGAATCACACAACGCTCGACGTGTCCAGAGCGGCTGAACTTTCTCTCCCTTCGTCACATTTTATGTGTCTCAGGGTTTACAGAAAACGTTTCTGTCTCCGTGCCCTCATCCACATCATGAATGAGATCATGAGAAGCGGCTTTAATAGCCGAAAATCAAATTAAGGTTACAGCGTTCACCTCCATCCATCTGGTCCGCAGGTCATCCTGGAAATCTCCCTTAAAGCAATTCATCAAAATTTAGCAAGAGCGCTGGCGATATTGACAATCTAATAACAATGAGCAACGGCCACCATAACATCGCTCAAACAGCTCTGCCAGTGTAAACACTCCATAGAGTGGAAAGTATATTTCTCAACATAAAACACATCTGTCTCCCAGACCGCTGATATTAGGCTTGGTACGACAGTAAAGGGAGGCTGTTCCTCCCAGCCGGACGCTGCTGGAACGACCCCGGCGCTGTGCTTCACCTGCACGCTCGATGGTCCGGGTGGCCCAGGCAGCCGCCACACACACACACACACACACACACACAATCACCTCTCAGTCACCCCGTAGGCTGTAAAATAAGCTGCCGCCACATGCCAACCAGGGGTCAGTGGTATGTCAACACGTTGCCACTGTCTAGCGAGAAAACAGCCGAACACACACACACACACACACACACACACACATGTGTACAGGTTTGTGCAATGAAGGCAGAGACGGTCTCCTCTCGCGATATTCTCGTTAAACGAAAGCTCTTACCTTAAAGGAGACCTAGAATGGTTGAATGTAGCATTTATTCCACTTTCCCAGTTTTTACGTAGAAGGTGTGGGACATCATTCCTTTACAGCCCTTTCACAGTCCTGTTTTTATTCTGATTCTCTGCAGGTCTGGCGCCCTTTCATGCGAATCTGGCAACCACAGAGACTGAGGAGATAGATAGATAGATAGATAGATAGATAGATAGATAGATAGATAGATAGATAGATAGATAGATAGATAGATAGATAGATAGATAGATAGATAGATAGATAGATAGATAGATAGATAGATAGATAGATAGATAGATAGATAGATAGATAGATAGATAGATAGATAGATAGATAGATAGATAGATAGATAGATAGATAGATAGATAGATAGATAGATAGATAGATAGATAGATAGATAGATAGATAGATAGATAGATAGATAGAGGAACCAGAGACTGAGGAAGAACCAGGGGCAGAGACACTGACATTTTACTGGCAATGTGTTTTCATTTACTTTCATGCCTGACTGGAAGTCAGTACATGCACATTTTCTTAGAGGTGATGAGTGTTTTGGTTTCTGTGGTACTCATATTTAATTAATATGCGAATAAGGAGGAATGATTTTTTTTGGACCAACTGTATCAAACATCTTTGGCCAAGAATAAACCATCGTTATTCAACAAAGCCAAGGTAAAAGCGGTTTTTCATCCTAGGTCCCCTTTAAGCTAAACCCTCGTCCAAACCCATAAACCCGCCTTCAGGAGGAGAAGAGCGGCCAAATTGAGCCCAGTGAAGAAGGAGAACTCTCAGTTGGATCCCAAACCCACTCGGATGGTGCTCACATCAATCAGTTTGCTTTGTGCCAGGAGACTTATTGAATCAATATGAAGTGGCGGCTCTGGGCCAGGAAGCAGTGAACTGGTATACTCAGGATGACAAAGTGACCAAACCTTGGTCGACAAAGGCCTTAGAGAAGAAGAAGTTTTTGAACTTTTACCTCTTTAAAAACTTTAACGTTGTTATAATGTTTATCTGCCTCCTTCTACCAGAGCCCCAGGCTGCAGCCATGTGGACCCACAGATATGTTTCCAAACTCTTGTAGCGTCGCCCATTTCATGAGAAGTGGCTCTGGATCTCACCTCAGCTCCGTCTGACTCTGCAAAATGAAGCCTGGCAGCAGAACCTGTCGCCTGCCGTCTTTATTATATGAAACTTTAAGCCTTTAAATGAGATTAACAAGTGAGTTGAGATTAAAATGCACAGTCATCCAGAGCGGTGATGGAGCCGTAAGGAGAGCAGAAATGGATGAAAACAACGTGCATGCAGTTCACAGTGGTGACACGCAGATGGAAGAAGATACATCACATGCATCTATTCTTGTTGCTTCAAGTTGAGTCCATTTCATTTAAATTGCCCAATGTTACAAATCACGATCTGCCTCAGGCTGCTGCTTGGAAGGGAAAGAGTCCCCACAAAAAACATTAAAAAATGGAAGCAATCTCTGATTTGCATCTTATTTTTAAGGATTTTGTTCTCCCACAACAAAGAGAGGAACAAAATTGTTCATTTCCCCATACTAGAAAACAGATGCAGAAGGTCAAAGAAAAACATCTACGATTGTCATAATTCAAATAATCTCGTGATAATCGTGCTCTTGGAGTTTGGCGTCTTTGGAGAGCGAATTAAAAGCTCAGACCCTGATCTGTGCTCTCAAACAAAGCCCCTCTCCTGCAGCTCGCATGCGGCGCGTCTTCTGCCAAAGTACGAACCTGAACTCCCTCCCGAGCGCCTTGCCAGGTTTGCACTTTCACTTGACTTTGCTATTCGTTTTGTTTATGGGGAGGATTCCTCTGAGCGCGATGTCACTGTGTCTGAGAGGCAAGAATAGCCGGGTGTTTACGTGCGGCTTGGTGTCGCAGCTCGGGCGTCGGCAGCCAAAGACCCTCTGCCGCCAAACAGGGCCCTCTCAAAACCCCGACACCTAACCCTTGTGTGTGTTTACTCACGCCACTGTTAAACATTTACATACCCATCCAAACAGTGTCAGAGGGAAAACCGCATCATCCCGCTCTGTTTTACATTAGCATGTGGCCGGGCAGTTTGACTTTTCCCCCAAAAAAAGCAGGAGGGGAGGGCGGACCAGAAAGAAAAAATAATCCCTAAACATCCATAGTAATCAATCTGAGGGAACCAAACAGCAGTATACACAGAGGACACGGCAGTAAACAACTTTCAACTCAGCTGGATTGAAGTCTCATCTCTGCGAGCAGCGAATGAGTCGTGACTCCGTGTTTCACTAACATTTCGTCCCCAGACCACAAACAGCTACGTGCTGCTGAGCATCTCACAGTCTGCTCTGAGAGCGGAGACAAAAAAATGGGACCCCAGCCCTCATAAATGTTTAATGAACACTCTCTATTCACAATTATTGAACCTTTTCCAAACCCACACGGTGCTGTACGTACAGTACAGACTTGTACCACATCATCTGTGTTTGTACAAGCAAGTGCACAGACAGAAGTCCCGCGTGGAAACACGAGTCTCCCGGTCTCCATTTTAACAAGTCTCGCTTTTTTAATGGGTATATCCTGGTGTTAAATACCTGCAGTGTGTTTTCCCTGGCTGTGACGACCGCGGGACATAAACATGCTATTCTTGCTGCGCCCGTAATTGTTCTATTAATAACGCCCATAACGTCTGAGTCTCGTTCTGCATGGAAAGGTGCAACAGTATTTATTGTGTGCAAACGCGACGTGTTTCCAGCCACCGCACGTTGTTAATCTCCGGCCACACCTCTGCCATTCACGGGCCTTCTGGGTCGGGCCGAGCCGGCGCTTGCCGGTCAGAGGCCAGGCTGCCGCCGGGGTCCCCCGCGCTCGCGGCCGGGCGCCACCGCACATCTGGGGCCACACCTCTGGAGCAGGACGCAGCCCGACGCGTCCCTCCGAGAGCAGCGCCGCCCCACCGGCCGACCTTCAAAGTGTTACACAGCACTTAAAGACGCACAAACCTCTGGTGGGGCTCGGGCTCTCTTTACGGACCACCTAGGGCGGAGGAAGCAGGGTCCTGGACCTGAACCACGACCCTGCGGCCGCCGATCCCAACAGAGACTCAAAACTCGGCCCAAGATCTGAATCTATCCACTGGCTGCAGGTCCCCAACACCAAAGAAACCCAAGAAATACGAAAAAAAATCTTGTGGGTTTGAGGATTGGAAATTTCCAATTAAATTAGACTCTATTTTCGTGGAAAGTAAACTAATGTTCTTGGAAAATCATCAGCGTTCCTCACAGAGTCCAACTGTGACTTTGAATGTCACCAGATACGACCCTCAAGGGAAAAGCTTCCCCACCCTGATAATGGTGAAATAAATACTGGATTTAACGGTTCACGTCAAGCATTGTGTTGACTGTAGTGGGCAGAGATCCTCTCTTTTAAAAGTTCTTGAACTTAATGTCTGGATTATGTTAAGCGTCGACATTTTGTTTGAGTGAATGAAACACTTTCGGTTTGGGCAACATTTCGCCGATGTTGGGGGAAATATGACGGTGGCTGCTGACGTTTTCTGCATTAAAATAAACTGTGGTCTTTCATTAATCTGGCCAAGCATGAACACAAAACCCTGAAATAAGACCGTAATCACTGTGAGTGGACCGTGCATCGTGAGGTTGCCTGTTTTGGAGAAAAAGGACTAAGTCAGTAAACATATTCACTTTCAACTTTATGCCACATTAATAAACAAGATTTTTTCCCTGTTTGTATAAATGTGTTTTCTTCCAAATGTATTTTCTGTTGATAATAAGTTTTACGTACATTTTCAAACTTTTCAAATTCTTAATTTTCCCCAGTTAGATTGATAGATTTTACTGAATCTGAATCAAATCATATGGCATAAAATGTAGATTTCCTTGTGAATAATGTTGAATTTCCATCCCTAACCTACTTTCCTGAGCTCATTAGAGGATGTTTGCGCCTTAGTTACAACCCGTGAAACGTTTCTAACTCCCCGTGCGTCCCTGCAGGTTTGTGTGCAGCAGGTACAGTACATGACTCGACTGGCAGAGCACGAGGGAACAAAACAAACAGTGGGTTTCTAATGGCGCAAAGTCAGCTGGATGGGAAGCACACTCCCATCTTAATATGCAGGATTAACAGAGGTGTTCACCCTCATTAACACACAGCACGAACGAGATCCTGCACCAAACCTCAGGCTGAAAAACTGGGGAAACTATTTGCTTTTAAAGCACAGAACAGAACTTTAAAGCTTTGCTGAACCTTAAACCTTCTTAATTTGATTCATGTTTCCGTCTGTTTCGATTGTCATTTTAAAGTTTTGTACAACCCAGTGCCCCCATCTTTGAGATTAAAAAGGTACAGGCAATGAGTAATAAATACAAAGTACAGGAGTCAGGCACCAGAGAGAAGAGTTTACCTGCTTTATCTCTGGTGTGCTTCAGTCTAAAGCAATCATCAAAGGTTATTCATTGAAACTGGGGAAAAGGTTTTTGTTAAATATACTTTAAAAAAAAAGCCAAGCTATCCTGTTTAGCATACTTCAAATCTGAGGTGACCATATTTTAGTCAGCGGGAGTTAATAGTTTGCTGCTGTGGTTAATGCAGCAGAAAAGCTAATTTGATGTGTGGAAAGTGAATGTTTTGCACACCTGAAAGGAACAAAAGCAACTAACGCTCTTTGTCACAGTGCAAAATCAGAGCCAGTGTTTTGATTCCTTTTCATTTCTTCATCTATTTATTTCTGTCTGATGCAGTCAGTGAGGCCTGAGCTGCACAGTGTGCTGTAGCTGTGGATGAAAATGCACCTCGGTGCTTTTAAGTTCAAACTAACTCTAAAGCCAAGTGATAAGTGAAGAGATGTGAGAGGTCCCAGACTGAGAATGGGGATCAGGGGTGGAGGCTGGGGGGGTGGAGGTGTTGTAATTTAGGGGGTCACTTACGGTCTAAACAACATGTTTGTTGTTTCCTCTGCACACCAGCTGCTGCCACGAGGGCTCATTGGCACGATAACAAAGGGGAACATTCTCAGGTGCTTTTGCTTTTGTTAGCGCTGTTGATTACGAGCTCTGAATAACGGACAATTAGAGGAAAATGTGACTCGAGGAGACACGTGTGATGTGCATGTGTCGCCCTACAGAGAGAGAGGACAGGAGCAAATGTCATTACATCATAAAAGCAGAAACTTCTCAGTGCAGGTGAGCGATAGTGGAAGAAAAACACTGGACATGTGTTTTTTTTAATAGGCTTCAGGGTTTCTGTTTGACAATGACTGGGAAGAGTGCCACACTTCTAACCACACACACAAACATCTCGTCGTCATCCTCTGGTCTGCAGAAGGTGGGAAGAGAAAAAGAAGACGAGTCCAGGCTCCAGGCTTCTGTCCTCAAGGAGGTTTTTGGTATCCATTGATGGAGCTCCCTGGCTGCGGACAGAAAAATAAACTGTAAGTGAAGATGACAAAAGACAATAAACACTGAGAATGTGCAAGAGGGGAAATCAGAGAGGAAAATGTTCCAGTAACTGCAGGTCAAAAACTGTCTAGATATCAACCTTAATTGGTTTAAAAGTGCATGTTTTTTAGATGCTTCGGTTATATAAGTATTGTTCCAGGAGCGTGTCAGAGACGATATTTCAACTGTTTGGAAAATGCAGTTAGAAAGTAGGTTCTGACTCATGGCAAATGAAAAGCCTGTTGAAACAATTATCCTGCATGCAGCCTAAAGTGGCGCACTGGGTGCACGGTCTGTGCCCCGGCTCTGTGCCTCTGCAGGTGAACAGCCTGGAATCAGCTGGGGAGAAGCTATCCAAAGCTGGAAACACTGAGGGACGTATCTGGTATGATGCCACGTGGACATCCGGACAGTAACCTCAGCGCTGCAGTACCTAGCATGAGGCTTTACCACACAGCTTGAAGGGAAATTCAATACATTAGTCTTGAACTTCTCACAGATTCCTCAAAGCAGAGAACCTTAAAGCGTCAACCTTAAATAAGTACGCTGGAGACTGACACCAGCAGAACCCTGTGACACCACTGGGTACAAAGCAGGTAAGATGATGGAGGTTTGGAGTTGATGAAAAGCGAGAAGATTCAGGGTTTAGACACGTCAGTTTTCTCCCATCATTCAATCTTTGACGGAATAAGTCATGGTAATAGACTGATGGATGGTGAAAAGCAAATGTATTTGGATCCAACTTTCAGTTTCAACTTTTCATTTTGAGAGATCAAGAAAATATGTTGGAAGATGCATCCTCCACTGGTGGCTGCTCATAACTGTGCATCCACATTGGAATATGTGAAAGTAAATCTTCCTCTATTGGAGGTGGGACCAGACAGAGGGTGATTGTTCAACCCCAGGTTTTACACAGTGTAAACTCACTTTGTTATGGACATAAATTTTCATGTGAAGTGCATATAAAACAGATTCAGCCCAGTTTTAGTCCAGATGCATGGTTCAACATAGCCTCAGCGCGGTCCCACTCCCACATCTCTGTTCTTATCTGGCTGGGAACTCTGTGCACGTCTGCAGAGTGTGAATCTACAGTTTATATAAATCATGACAAAGCTGGTAATGTGTCTTTTCACGCTTCTTTCCTCTCTGTCTCCGGCGATCCCTGCTCCTCCAGCTATGTTTCCTCCCTCTCTCAGCTCTGCAGGCACCGAAAAAAAAAAGTCTCTCTGCATCATCTGCACTCAATCAGAATAATTATCCCAAGAAATGCACTGCAGAACCCGTGAGAGGTGAGGGGAATGAAGCACAGAGGCAATCACCTCCCTCCAGTCATTATTAGTCATCGCTCTGCCGCTTTGGAAGAGGACCCGGACGGCTTGGGCGGAAGCCACGAGCAGCCGACAGACAGGCGGAGAAAAGGCCTGATGTGACTCCGGTGCCCAGAAAGTATCAGCGATCTCTCAAGGCTTTGGCAGCGCCGCAGCTCCTCTGGGGACTGGCAGCACACGAGTATCAGCCTTATGTTCTGTCTGTCAGGCTTCCTCTTATCCACAGGTTTTAAAACACTGAACATGTCACTCTGAAGATGTGGGAGCTTTTAAAACTCCCAAAAGCAAGCACCTTTTCACTTATTCATTCTACAAAAGATAAAAAAACAGAAAAGAAAAGAAAAACTCTCCGGGAGGATGAGGCATCTGAGATCCTGTCAGGGTTTGTGAACGCTCCCTCAAGGAGTTCTTTTGTGGGACATAGTGGGGTTCCTGTTTGATTGTGAAATGGCCGTGCAATCAGAAGTTCCTCAAAGCCCTCGAACTTTTTAAAACGGACAGACAGAAAAACTAAACCAGTGATCAGACTCCGGTGCCCATGGAGAATCAGTTTTATGAATGTCCTGGAAGTCCACAGGGGGCTGGCATCCCTCCCCAGATGAATATCTCTGTTTTGAATTTCTATTTCACCTCTGAGATTTGCACTTATTTCTGCTCGAGAGACTTTAAAAGACCAAACCGTTTGCTCTCAAGGTGGAGAATGTTTTCTAGAAAACGCAAAGACCTCAAGAAACCCCACCATCTCAGAGACCCTACTCCTATGAATCCCCTTAAATCCTGTTTACCTTTTAGATTAGAAGCATCTCATGAATCCACAGTAATGCTCTGGCATATTCGTTTATCCAGCTTTTCGACTCCAGCCTTGTTTTTGTCGTTTTATCCATAATTGGGTTACGATAATCCATATTTTACCGAGTCACTGCTGAGATGTTCCTGGACGATGACATCACTATAATAAAGTCCCACATCAAAGTCTTAATAATCCCTCATCGTGCAGGAGATCTCGTCTCGCAGTGTCTGACTCCTCTTTACGAGATGCTGCAGCATTCCTGAGCCCCACGATGAACTTTGTGAGTGCAGTGTTATTACTGATGAGGACGTTTGCCAAAAAATTCAAAAATAAGACCCAAGTTATAATATACAGGAATTTTTATTAAGGACCATCACTTTTATTGAAAATTGTAAAGTTTTTAAAAAGGGACGGATCAGTTTTTCATCCATTTTTATTCCCCAATGTACTTTGGAAATGTGTGTGCTTCCACCTGCAAAAACACAGTTTTCTGGAAAAGTAAGTAAATAAAGGGCTGTAGCATCAAAGAGAGCCCATAAAATACTCAAACGAAAGAGTGAAACGGGGTGAAAGCTGCTGCTTATGTCCGCTCCTTCCATGTTAGCGCAGAGCAAAAAAAAACAGTACGATATTTCTCCAGAATGAGGATTTTGAAGTATCGTTCTCTTGCACGTCGTTAACAGTTTCAAAATAAATTCCCACATCTTAAATTCTCCAATTACTGACATAATAATGACACCTACTCATAGTGGAGCTGCACGCCCCCTGGTGGCCAGTGTTAAAGCAACAACGCACTCCACATCGCTGCAGTCCTGCTGACACACAGACAAAATAAAAACAGCGATGAGGCCTCATTTCCCCCGAGGTCTTATTGCTTTTAAATCCTGACACCACAAAGAGCCCACTGCAGCCTGGCAGCCGTGCCCAGATGAATATTAGTTCTGCGTGTTTGGATTTGTAACATTTCATAGTGTTTCATATTTAAGATCGGAACATGGTGAACTGATAATTGTTAAGGTGCTGGGGCCTTCCAACATCTAAATGAATTGCAGGCAGAGTAAAGACAGTGGTGGACTGTGTGAACAATGGGTGCAGTACAGGCACCTTTGACTTGGACTCTGAGGTTTTCTATATTGTGCACAGTTGGTTCAACTCTTTTTTGTTTTTCTCTTTTAGCTCCACTTTTGGTCTCCACCAGAAATGTTTTGCCCCTTTTGCCATTGTTTGATGTGATTCTGCTCCTGGAACCAGCCAAAAAAAGACATGCAAAAACAGCAAATAACCAACATTTCTCTTGTTTATAGCAGCTAAAATGAAAGAAAAGTGAAGTTCAGCCTCCCATTAGAAGCAGGTTGGGTGGGATTGACAGGTGTTACCAAACGTATGACCCCACATGACCCATGTACGTGGAAAGTGCGCGGACCCAGGGTCTGTGTATGCTCGCCTGTCTCTTCTTGAAGGAACGTTCTGCGGTTATTCAGTGATTGCATAAAGGCGACCTTTGAAAACAAAAACAAAGATGAGACTCCAGTACCCATGAGGTTACAGAGTCCTGGCTCGACAACAACCCCTGTAGCGACTGGCAGTCACAGCCAGATGAATATTAGCCCCAATGCTTTGGATGTCTTCTGTTTCATTCCTCGTCTTTGATCCACCAATGTTTTAATATAGAGGCACTCACTCATAAATTAAGGGGTCATCTGAGCGGTGGTCTGTATTATTTTTCTCAAAATACAAACACAGTTGACCAGATTTAGTTTTTGCAGTTTTCTTTAAAGAAACCTCACATTTGAGTTTCAATAAGCCAGTAGTTTCAGCCTTTCCAGTATTGGAGCCAAACACACTATTCTGCATCCAACTCCTCAGATGTAATGATGCAGTGTTGCTCTTTGTAAAGAGCGTTTTGGACTTTTTGGCTGCATTTCATCAACAAAACAATAAACCACATCATGGAAAATATCAAAGGCATGTAAACAGTAATAAGACTAATCATTACTTGTACATAGGAGTTGTGCAGTGACCTCTGCAGGTGCCTCAGAGTTAAACAGAAAGCAGAACAAGACTCTTCGCTCCCCAACTTTAAAATGCTCTTCTAATTTGTGGAGCCACTGACAGCAGAGCAACTTCTCTGGGGCCTGGCAACAATTCACAAAGGAATATTAGTCCTCCCCAATAAATCTCCAATATTTCACCCCTGAAGATTAACATGTCCTCCACCCTCAGATTTCACAACCTTGAGCTGACGTTTAAGGAGAACTTTCAGGCAGCGGATGTGGATCATATGAGAACTTTTGCCCTTTTTAAGCCAAGCAGCATGCACCAGTGCAGAGGCAGAGACGTTGACCTGGTACCTGGTTAAATAGGTCCTCGTATAGCACGTTGGACTGGTGCACCTGAGCCTCCAGCTCATCTTCAGCATCTGCATCCCACGATGCTGCACTGCTGCAAACAGGAAGGACGTGTTGTAAATTCATAGCGAGCTGGAAAGCACGAGGGAGTGAGCCAAAGTGCAACGCACAAAAATGACGGGAGATGAAGAGGAATTTAGATCTCTTTACTTCACACCCAGTGGGAGTTTTTAAAAACACCCTGAAGCCTATTTCTAGTCGAAGCTTCATCACAGCGATACACGAGCTTTATTTTGCCATATGTGTGTGTGTGTGTGTGTGTGTGTGTGTGTGTGTGTGTGTGTGTGTGGACCTGCCTCCTCATCCTCCCTCACCTGTCGCAGAGTTTGCTGCCCTGCAGGGGGCAGAGGAGGCTGGGGGTGGGGCTGTCGTCCTGTAACCTCCTCCTCAGCTTCTCCACTTTCTTCTCCAGCGCTCGGACCTGTTGCAGCAGAGCCTGTCGCTCCTCCATCAGGCAGGCTTTGAACCTGTGCACACAGGTTTGTTTGCAGAAGTCCATCACATAAAGTCATGTCATCATTCCTGTGAGTGGCAACATGAAGTGTGTGGTTGCCAGGTCTGAGCAGAAATTGACCATAATATTCATACATCAAAAATGTGATTGTAAAAGAGCTTGTCAAATAGCATCTGAGGCATTTCTGATGAAACCAGTGTCCCATAGCTTCTATGTGAACACCTGAGAACAAGGATAAAAACGCCTTTCAACAACTGTACGTCTACTTTACTTGGTTTAACTTTGCTTTAGCGTGCAACTCGGCTTTTAACAGTATTGTTAATAGCATGGCTGAGCCGTCTATATGACACTGGACAACGACTCCAGCTTCTCTGGGAAGTTTTGGTTCAAATCCCGCTGAGGCCTTCAGTTTCAGACAGGATCCTTAAACCCAAGAAACACATTTCTCCGCAGATGTTGAAAAATTCAGAGCTGTATTGACCTGTGTCAGCGGAGGCCTGAGACCTGTGGTGTGAGAGGAGCAGGGAGGACTCAGGGTTATGTCACACATTAACCTCCTTTAAAGGCTCCGAGGACAGGTATCTGCGTCAGCTCTCGTTTGTCACGCCTGATGTGATGTGATCGTGCCGGGAACACACCGACCTCTTGATACAACACATCCAGTAGCGCTGCTGCTGACAGAGCCACTCAAACTGCTCGGCCGTCTCCTGAAGTTTCCTCAGGCTGCCCTCGTTCTCCCGCTGCAGCTCGCTCACCTCGGAGACAGAGACGGAGAGAGCAGGATGAAACAAGGTTATATCAGCAGTGAACTCGCTGCCGTCATCTGGGAGAGATGAGCAAATGCTGGAGAAGAGACTCCCGCTGCCAGGATTTTCCCAATAATTCACAGAGTTGATCCAGCGCAGATAAATGTCCTCGTTAGTCTCTCGCTGACAGAGCACTCTGTTGTTTTCTCCTCTTGGACCTGTGTAGCTGTGTCACTGGAGAGATAATTGTGGACCTGATGGACCGGTTGAAACGGGGGGAGCAGGAAGGGAGTGAATCATTGAGTCTGTGCGTAAAACTAAAAATATAAAATCCTGACACGGAGTCTCGCTAATGCCCAGACTCAACACACAGTGATTCGGAGGCGCTGCCAGCAGGATCTGAGTTAGTGTGTTCTCCGGGGTGGTTGTATAGTTCTTAACATTTGGCCACGGTGAATAAATTTGAACCTCGGGGTTTTATGTTTCATGAAATTAATTGTTGAAAATCCAGCAGCTGACTTGTTATTCGCTGTTTTTCACTGGCGCGCTGACACATTGACCCGAGCTCGCCTGAGAAAAGCAGGAACTGTGTTAATCCATTACTTCTGATTGGAGGAGCTGGCAGCGGGATGACGCAGCGCTGCTTTATTTCTGGGGGAGCTGGCTCCCAGCTTGACAAAGAGAAATGCTCCACATTCATTATAAAACCATTAAAAGTCTGTTATTTATTTATCTATTTGTGCTCGACCACAGAGCTGAGCGCAGCGTTCACTGCTGACACCTGCTGGACGAACATGGCACTGCAGCCACGGATCAGCACACACCTCAGACGATCAGGAATTATGATGTGATATTATAGTTTATGACATATACATAAAAATTAGCATCATAATTACAAGCTGTGATATTACCGAAGCATCAGAAATTACAATCCAATTACAACATTGTGAAGTTTACACTAGTTACAGGATTTTGAAGTGATTTTGCTTCTTCTACTTCCCGTAAAGATTGAAGCGCTCCCTTCAACAGTTGCGTGATGTTTTATGCTTTATTTCATTTTCAGATTGATATTTCACGTCATAACACAGCAGATGGACCTATAAATAGTTTATTTTGACTTGGTCTTTTTTGTGGTCGATTTCCCGATTTATGTCCTCTCGTTTTATTGATCAAATAAGAAGATCGATTGCTGCAGAAAATGTCACGGTTGGAAAAATTGATTGTCGAGCGCTGACAGAAATGAACACATTTGTTTTGTGTTTATTCCATCAGCGAATTCACAAAAAAAACTTCACAGAGCGTTTCAACTTTGGACTTGCTTTCAATCAGCTGGACTTTGTTGTCTCACCTTCCTCTGATGCGCGCTGCGCAGCTCGCTCAGCTCCTCGGTCATCTTCTTGTTGTGGCCTCGCTGCTCCTCCAGCTCCATCTTCCTGCTGTTGGTGACAAACATGGAAAAGTTTTCATCCATCTCAGCACGTTACATGTGGTCGTTTTCATTTTCATTTCATCTTCTCGACTTGTTTGAATTTATGGCAAATTGACTTTATATCAAGACTTTTGCATTTGGACGTTCTGGCACGGACTGAAAGTCCACGGACTTCTCACGTCAATACACAAAAACACGTCTGAGAAATGATTCACTAAAACCATTTCATGACAAACTGTGTCCACACATTACAGCCGCCATGATTAAAAACATATTTGATTCCTTTCAGGTTGAAATAATCAGTGTTTACTTCGCACAGTGCAGCCCATTACACATTCCGTTAACACAAGACATCAGGAATAAACTTTATTTCTGTGACTTTACTAATGTGAAGAACAATGAAAAGTAGAGACTTTTAGCCAAACTAAATTACTTTGCGCTGTGATGGTTTTTTTATTGTTTGGGTGTTTCTACAGCTGTTTCTGAATTTATGTAGTTCCATGATATTATCTGCACATTGAATGTTAGAGTCAGTAGGAAATGTAATGCTAATGCAAAATGTAAATATTATCCTCTTTGTTGATTTGTCTTTTATCTTCTGACTTGTTGGCCTGGATTCATGATGTGATAACGTATTCTGACACTAACATCAACAGATCGGGCCACGACAGCACCTGTGCAGACTTCACATCGCAGCTTTTCAACCTGGTGTTTTGTGAGACAACAGCCCCAGATGAAGTTCTCTGTGGGTTTGTAAAGAGCTGCTGACGCCTTCACCTGGCTTCACTTTGCCACAGATGGTAATCAAATAGTGGTGTTTTTTTTTCTTTTCTTTTTTTTATTAACCTGAATGTTTCTTTTCTTAGTCTCCTTCACCCTTATCTGGGTAAATGTTCGTTTTTCACATTTTGAGCAGTTTTAACAGCTGTGAGAATCATGAGAGAGTGTGAAGACAATATCGAACTGTTCTCACTGTCCTCAGATGAGCGGAGCAACCACAGTGTAATGGGAGCATTTACTTCTCTCTCTCTGGGTCCTACCTGCGGAGCTGTGTGTGCAGGCTCTCTGTCAGCACAGCTCTGTGCTGGGCCTCAGCGTGGAGCTCAGCCCGGAGGCTCTCTGCCTCTGCTGCTCTTCGCTGGGCCTCAGCATGCAGCTCGCCCACCAGGCCCTCCAGCTTCACCTCAGAGCTCTGCAGGCACAGCACCTCCGAGCCAGCCTTTCGCAGCAGCTCCTCATCCCTGGAGCTCTCCTCCACCAGGAGGACCACACGCTGCTGCAAGGACTCCACCAGGTGCTCCACGTGCACACACACACACAAACTAAGAACATATCTATAGAAATACGCATTTTGCATTCTAATACTTTGCCACTTTTATCAAACGTGGCATCTCCTTTCTCCTTTTTTTCATATGCTTGTTTGCATGACTGTACACGCACTGGAACCCTGACAAAAAGTCCATAAAGTTCACATATTAACAATGCAAATTAATCCAGGATGTCTTCGAGGCATCATTGCCTTGTACAGAGGGTACAGTACAAAGGATGTGAAATAACCAAGCCCAAACCTGAAGATATATCAAATCTGTGTTGGACAAGTGAGTGAGTCATACTTTCCAGATCTCACAAATAGATGATTGAGCCTGGTTGTTGCTGTGCAGACACTCCAGTAAAAACAAGGTAAGGCACTGTGAATGTGAAGCAGGACGCTGCCAGAAACCTGCACATGTTTGGTGAAATAGACACCAAAATCTGAAAGTGCTCTCAACATCATCTGATATGGAATTCAAAAACAATCAGGTGGTGTTTACTACTGCGGTTTGGCTCAAAGTTAACCGGTCGGGACGTGATAAAAATGTGCAGTTAAAGATGAAAGCCACATTTTGCTTTGCTTTTTATTTCCCAGTGAATTAATGGATTTAGGGTCCTGCAAATTATGGAGATTAAAGAATAAAATGTCAAGGTGTTTAGATGAACTGCTCACAGCTCATATAATTATCTAATCTGTGTCAAGGAGCCAGAGAGGTCGGTACACGTTGCCAGGATCTCTGTGTTTCCAGCATGTTAACACTGGCTCTTACTGGTAGCCTAATTCTAGTGTAATTTCAGTAATTGCAGTATTGGTGGCCCAGTGGTGCAGCCATGCCTCTGTGCATTTAAATTAATGGATTGTAATGAGGTTAAACACTACGAGGTGAAATGACTCAAATTTACAAAATCACTCTGAATTGGACCGAAGTTGGCGTTTAGGCGAGTTTTTCCAAATAAGAGTCCTAATCGTAGCACTAACACTGAAGCAGAGCTGCTCTTTGTTTCTCGGATCCTGAGTGAGTGAAAAAAAACCCACACGGGATTAGAAACTCACTCTGCAGCACCATTAGGCTTTTTTTGGGGGGCAGTTTAGGTTTCACCAAAACCTTTTTACAGGCTCATTCCCAACAGACACGCGCAGCTTTTAGAGCAGAAACAAAAATCTCTGATAAACACATTAAGATTAAGTTTGCAGCTGGCATTTAGCTGAGACAGAGCCAAGTGTTTTTCCCAAGAATCGGTCACATTTAAAGTTGTGTTTCTGGCAACTATTTAGTCTTCTAATTGCTCCATTTTATTCTCCCCAGCTATTGCATATCTGACATTTTCAGCAGCCCTGCACTCTCTCTTACCTTCACAACAGTGTTTGGATGGTTTTTAGAGCTTTTGACACTGAAGAAATCACTGATTTCACAACTTTCCCATTCTGTGACAACAATGAGCTGAGAGATGCTGCAATGTGCTGCAAAGCTGAAGAGAAACTTTATCATTGGGGAAAATTCTCAGGGTTTCATCTCTAACACGTCTCTCAGACTGACAGCCTCTACCTCTCGTGGTCGAACCAAACGATGATTTTGGGTCTCAGCCTCGGCTCACCTGTTGGTGCTGCATCCTGCTGATCAGCTGGTCCTGTTTCATGCGGAGCTCCACGTTCAGCTGCTCCTGGTGGCAGAGGCGAGCCGTCACCTGCTCCAGATCGTTGTGCAGCTTCCTCTCCCTGTCTCTGGACAGCAGGAAGTCCCTGTCCAGCATGGCTGCAGCCCCAGCACAGGCACACAGTCAGGACACTGTGTGGGCCCCTCCGTAAAACAGCCGCTCAGACGTTTTAATGAAACGTAATGAAAAACTCCATTTTTTTACTGCCCTTTGCCCACAGCATAAAACAACCATAATATTCATCTTTATATATGGGGTTTTAAGCCAGACGCTGACATTTCTGGCCAGAGCTTTGCTCTCTGGAGGAAAAGGAATTCATGTCTCCTCATCGCTGCAATTAAGGGTCCCTGATATACGCTTACACAAATTTCACTTGGATCCCATGTTGGTCATCAGTGGAGGCCAGAGAAGGTCAGAACTGTTCACACAGACTACGTCCCAAGCAGCTCTCGTCTGCCTCTTTGTCTCCCCTGCTCCTTAGGCCATTATTAGATTTTATTCGGTTTTAACCAAATGTTCTTCACGCTGCTTCCCAACCAAGCGTTGCGTGACAAACGGAACAGATAAAACAGGCTGATTAAATCATATATCTTGTGTGCACATGGTGAATTTGACCCATCCTCAATATTTAACAGCATTGTGTCATTGTGAACATTTCAGCTGCGAAGGATGAGGTGTGGTTGTTCTGAGGGTAATACGTTACAGAATGGGACTCGAGTGCTCCAAACTGCAGACATGAATTGATGAAATTGCTGCTACAATTTGTTCTTCAATGCAGGTGCAAGCGCCGCTCAGGCCGCCCCAGTGTCTGCGCTCATGCTTTATTCAAGGCTTTAAACTAATGAGAAGCTGCTTTGAGCGGGAAACAAGGAGAATTCAGCTTCTTTAACTCGTGTTTACATTTCTGACTGTGGAGGCGGCTGGAGAAATGCTCCAGATTCAGCGGTCAGAGAAACAAAATGAGTCTTTGATTAAACTTTGATTAAACATCTTAGAAACGCAGACCGAGGAGATGCTCATTAATATCCAGGGTCACAGGCAAAAAGCAACAGCAGCTTTGATGGCTTCAGACATGTTTCACTGCTGGGAGCTCAGACCTAATCAGATTAGTTATTTAGTGAAGTTATGATTGGTTTCTGCGGCTGAGGTGTAACGTCATTGTTTTCATTGGATAATTCTTCACTGGACCTGACGTCAATACAGCGGTAATTACAACCGGTAATCAATCAGGTTTAACTCGTGACCTTTCAACAAGCCACATGAGAAGATATGCATGAAAACACTGAATCTTCCTACCCAGATAGCATACACTGTGGATATCTGGTGTTTCTGTAAAGCATGTTTGAGTTGAGATGATTCTTGTTTTCTCTAATAACTGACCTGATTAGTTGTTGGTTTATGAAATGTTGATGTTTTTACAAAGGTTAAGCTGAACTCAAATGCTCCCTTTTTGTCTACAACTTGAAGAATATAAGGTCGTTTTCACAGAGGAGTGAAGAAAGCAGACAACATTCAAAAATGATATGAAAGAAGCTCTGTAAAAGGAAACTTTTTCTCTTATATGTCACATTTCATAGTATTGCACGACTGTGGCATCTAAGGCTTGTTCATCATTATAACTTGACAAGACTACAGACTACAACAGACAGCAAAACTGTGAAAACAAAAACGTGGAGGCTTGTAACTTCATCCTCGGGGGTCAAAGTCTTGACCTCCTGGTGACCTACCTTTATCGTGAGCCAGCCGGGTGCACTTTGCCGTCAGATACTGGATCTGACTGTAGTCTTCGTCCCTCTGAGCTCGGAAAAACCTCCTCATGCTGACCCGCGTCCCTGCAACTCTGAAGCTTCTCCTTCCACCTTCCCGCGATCCTCAGGCCTGGGCAGGTCTGTCCAGACAGGACAGAGTGTGTGTGCACGTTTCACCCTCCCCATCCACAAAGCCTCTGTCCTACATGACGACGCACCTTCAGCAGGCAAGTTTCAGCATTATCCAGGCTCCTGTTTTCACAACCTGGAGCAGAGACGAGCGGCTGCAGCGTGTGTGCAACTGTTTGGAGCTGATGTGTTTTGTTACTCTGTCACTCAATGCATGAACAAACTACTGGGTCCTGTGCACATATTGATGGTTGGACTTAATTTTATATGCAAATCTGTTAGTTTAAAGTGTGGCCCGAGGCGGTGAGTGCTGCAGGAGGGCGCTGGGTCGGGCATGTTGTGTCTAGCAGGCAGGTCTCTGCAGCAGCAGCAGCCTCAGGTCAGTGCTGCAGTGCGCTCCCACAGAGGAAAATACCACCGGCATGTAAGAACTCCTTGTGGTTTCTCTGCAGAATCGTCTGAAAGCACAGAGCAACTCTCTCCCCTCTGCAGACCATTCAGTCCAGGTTCAGCTCGGTGTGACTAGACGCAAACTGAGGTACGGACTGCTGTCCTACCTGACCTTGCATGTTTTTATCTCTGTAGTTAATTTCCTCTGATTGTTTTAGGTGCCCTGAATTTATTTATGTGACATCTGAACACAGAAAACAACTTTAGAGGATGTTAAGTCAATTTTGTGTTACATTTACATTTTAGTCAAATATATATCTGTAATAAATCATATTACCCAATGTGTTTGATTTCTAAATCACCTCAAATTCTTTTAAACATTTCGTATTTATAGCTTGCAGGTCTCAGTGCCCTATGACCATGTAAGACATTCCTTTAGAAAACCGGATTCAGATAATTTACCTGGATGAAACATGTTTGGTGTAACAGACTGTTCTGATTGAAGCTTAATTCCACTCTTGATGTTTTTGCCACAAGTCAGCGCCCTTGTTAAACACTGAAATGTAGTGCTATCATCTTCAGTGGTCGGTCGTGTTTTGACTGAGAAGTCCAAGCTGACCTGACATTAACACATCAGGAGGGTTGAGGTGACAAGCTGTCACTTTGCATGAACTGATGTTTAACACCAATTAAGAACCCTCAGGACTTAGGTTGTTAGTGTGAAAATATCCTCATGGTGTGACATCTTCTCTCTCCTCATCGAGGTGTTGACAGCGTGATGGAACTAGTCGTATCTGAGGCCTGCAGAGGGCAGTGGATCACATCCACTCTCCCTCGTCTTCTGAAAGCTCAAAAGTTCAGGTCTGTCTCATCACTATGTGCCTTAGTTCAGAGGTGTGGTTTGTACTCAGCCTCAGCATCAGTGCTGCAGGCTGAGCAGATGACATACATGGGGTCTTTGTCCTGAAAAATGAAGAGTGAGCGAATGCATTGGTAGTCATTCACAGGAGAGGATGTTCAAAAATGGCCTTTATTAAAAAAAAAGAAAAGAAAACCACTGTGCTGACTTCTCTCTCTCCAACACAAAAGTTGCAGATATAAAATGGCGCTGGACACCGTCCGATTAAATAAATAAATACAATAAGCTCCCAAATCTGTGAGAAACAAAGCGTAACATCCGTCTCAGAACAGGAACAGAAAGACTGGTCTACACATCAGATTCTGTCACATCAGGGGATGAACGTCAGACTAACCAACAGAAAGTCAGAGAACATTTGACAAATCCAGCTTTCACACCATCATCACCTGAACTCAAAGTAGTGTCACCATGTCATCATGATAATGCACAAATCTTTTCAGTAGTTTAATTTGTTAAATACATTTTTTTGAAATGAAACAGAACAGCCATTGCTATGGTGCTTTTAATACAATCAATGCATTCACTGAGCTCTTGATCTCTGCAGTCACGTTCACAAAGCTCAGTGACAAAGTGTTAAAACTCAAATCCAGACATGACTTCCAACACTTTCATTTCCACAGTTTTTAATTTATGTGGAAAAAAAAGTTCCTCTCTTTGTTCTTCTTGCTCTTTATGAATCACTGAACTGTTGCTGAGGCTCGATTACAAATTTGTCCTTGTGGCTCGCCTGCTTTGTGCCCGCCAGTTACAGTTGATGAGAAGACAGATGAGCGTGTCAGGGCCTGGAAGCAATTAGCTCAGCACAGAGACTCTCCTGTAATCCTGAAGGTGACCCATCTTTAGCTTTCACTCATCACACAAACTCTTTTTGTGCAGGAACCAACAATCCTTCAGTAGCGCCACAATGTGGACATTTCAAAACGCTTTAGATGGAGTCGAGACACAGTTTCCTAACACAGTCATGTTTGTGTGCAATTAAGCAAACGTGATACAACACGTTTGGAAGCGACGTGTGGGAGTGTTGATAAGCATAAACTTTTATCGTCTCTCTATGAGCTAATGCTCGTTCACCCACAGAGCCACATCAGTCCTCTCATCTGACTCCAGAACAAAAAGCTTATTTACTAAAATGCTGAATTAGTCCTTGACGAGAGCTTTATTTGCTGTATTTGAGGTCTCAGATCTGAGAAACGAAGGTTCACACATCAGAGATGACACTGTTGGAAAAGTAGAGGGGGGTGGAAAAGGTTTCACTGGAAATCTGCAGTGCGTCGAAATCCAACAGTGTTGGACAAAAACCTCGAGAGACACAATCCAAAACAAATTCAAGTTGCAACAAAACAAGTCAGCGTGTAAAATGGGAACTGTGCGGCGCTTAAATGAGGCAGCAGATGCTAGATTCCTGGTTCAGCCTCCGCTAATGGAGTTAAACACCCAACAGGAGAGCTGCACCTGACTGACTGCAGTCTGAGCTGATCCCAGAGCTGCCAGCAGATTAAACCAGGCAGCAGAGACGCTTCTCCTTCACAGGCCCGGCAAATTAGCACAACTAGTCACACAGCATCACTTAGTGTCTTGAGAATGCTGGTGTGAGGAAATGTGGCGGTGTGCGCTCTGAGTCTAGGTGAGCATGGACGTGTGCTGGGTTTGTCACTGTCGAGGAGTCGCATTTAAACGCTTAGGAGCTGGATGTGACCGAGCAGGCCTCAATTATAAGCAGCCCAGTTCCCAGCTAATCCCACACTGGCTGGAGGAGACTATAGGCTTTTCCTGCTCTCTTGACCTGACAGGGCCTGGCTTACCCATACACAGAGAGAGGGAGGTAAGAGCTATCATGTGCAAAATAACCAGCGAGTGAGCAGCCTGTATCCAGTTGGCACCTCAGCTGATCTCTGTGGTGATGGCGGGGAGGTCTGACCAGATCCTCTCCTCAAAGTTCAGCTACTTCTGTCTGTGTCACTTTCAAGATTTAAGACTTTTGAGAACTTTCTAAAATTGCAAGTTGAAGTGAAAACATATCTCAACATATGCCATATGTTGAAAGTTGAAAAGGTGACAGGGCTGGAAACCATGTAAAGGTTTGGGGGCAGTAACTCAGTAACAGACACACTCCAATTGTAGCTTTCAGAGCTTTAGTACAGTGGAGTTACATTAGCAAAGAACTAATGACAAACCCACATCCTTCTAGAGGACAAACATGCTGTATGAACAGATGCAGCTTCAATCAATGAGAACCACACTGAATGGAAATGAAAAGTTGTTTCTCATTGTGAGTGATGAAATGCAAACAGGGACTTTCCATCAGCTTTCTGCTGATTTCCAGTCAACTGGACTAGACACACACTCAGATCTGTGCTCTGAGAAAGGGAAAACTGCCAGATGGAGTGTGCACTACACAGAAAGGAGCCCGGATAGGTGCAGCTCTGCCACTTAGGTCAGATTAAGTCTTGTTTGACATTCACTTTGAACATTTTTCACAAATTTTCACAGACGTCTGTAACAGGTGTCCCATGGTTTAGAGTGCTACAATGAAAGCGGACGCACGAAAAGAGACTTGTAACAAAAAAAAGGAGATAAGATCCAAATAGGAGTCAGCGTTTTCCTTTCCACCAGTGTCAGCTCAATATGATGCAGGCGGTAAATAATAAAAAACAAAGAAAGTATTGCACTGGTTTGGTGTGAGTCTATGAATGGGCGGTCATCATATAAATAACAACAACAGGAACCAAACAGTAATACCATAATAATAATTGCAATACTAATAAAAACAGTTCAGACTAAGGTCCCCCCTCGCGCTGCCGCTTTACCACTGCTGCCAACTGAAGTCGTCGTTGGATCCAAAGACCAGGAAGAAGCCCAGGATGGTCCCGAAGATGACTACGTTCCCCGTTAGCACGAGCGCACACGCCCCCCAGGCGATCTGTGGACCAAGGCATCAATAATGCAGGTTAACAAATGCTGCTGGGGGCTGCCGGGCTGCAGCAGCACGTATTTAGGCCAGAATGGACTGGAGGGTATCAGCAGCAACAGTTTACAGAATGACTCCACACAGCAGCTAAATGCTGGTCTCACTTCTCTGCTGTGAGGCCAAGCGTGGTGTTCGAGCTCTTTAACGGACACTTAGAATGGTTCCATGTAGTATCCCTGGGCTCTCGAGTCAAAATAGCAGCTATGGAACATTGTTTCATTAACTGTAAAGTGTTTGAGATGATCGATGAATAAGGATGTGATGATGTTTTTGGACTTTCCACACATCTTCAGACAAGAACAAAATGGTGTTGCTCTATTTTGCTGCTGGTTTGAGGGGCTATCATCACTTACTACATCGGCTCTGGCAAAGACGATGGGCAGGCCGAAGGCTGAAATCACGATGCCCGTCGTGAGAAAGATGGCCAGCTCTTTGCAGGCGTTACTGGCCGAGTCTGTGTCGTCGACCACCCTACGTGAAATGCAGTACGGGATGGGAGAGAGGATGTAGAAGAAGAGGAGGAACAAAGGCCAGTATTTGCTGCAGACAGAGAGAGAAAAACAGATTAATTCACACATGCTGTGAAGATGAACAATGCAGTCAAGTGAAATGAAGGACATGGGATCTAAGATCACAAGTTTTCATATTGAAAGACATTCAGATCAAACCATGTTGACTAATGCCAAATTCTGCTGTAAATAACTATAGCATGACCATAAACATTTGAAAACATAGGTATAAGAATTTACGATGTTTTTAGAGTTGCAGAGAAAATCTGACGTATATTTGAGGGACCAGTTTAGTGCAGTCTTCACTGGAAATCTGCAACATATAATTACCAAATACTGAAACCCTGTAGGACATGATTCAGACTAATCTAATTGACAATAAAACAACTAAACTGTAAACTCTGAACCATGCAGCGCTATAATGAGACAGCAGACACACAAACAGGCTAACGTGAATGTGAGTGCATGTGTGTGGGTACTTACTCATAGACAGGAAGGGCACATCCAAGCATGAGGAACATGAGGCCGATAGCTCCTCCAAAGGACAGGCTGATGAGAGCTGACACACACACACACACACACGCGCGCACACGCGCACACACACACACACACACACACACACACACACACACACACAGGGAGGGATATAAACATCATGGGCCGTCTCTCATTGCTTCAACATCAATCTTAGCATCTCTCGTAGCTTGTATATCTATCTGAGCATATCTCATAGCTTCTATGTCAATCTCAGCATCTCTTTATGTGAAAGCATCACACCACAGCTGATGCTGCTGCAGGGGCCCTGGATCCTGCAGCCACCATGTGATGAATCAGCTGGTTTCACGTGTTCCAGCTACATTAGCAATCTCAGCCATGAGGGGGCTCGTTTTAATCTGAGAAAGCTACAGAGTCATCGTGGCTGCTTGTTAGCAGCAGCTAATCCCGGTCTAGCGTGCACAGCATCAGTCAGCGCCTGATGGTAATGACTGGAGTCAGGTGCACATAGCGTTAGCATCATTACAGATAACTCATATCCACGTTCTTTTCCTCGAAATGAGATGATATAACATATTGTATCTTGATTCAATGTTTCGGGGATGTGGTGTGTCAACTGTGTTGAGTTAAGGTGTAGTTAATGGTGGTGCCCAAGAGGATATTAAGCTAATGCTAACAATTTAGCCCTGCGGCCAACGTTACCGTTAGCTCAAGACACACGCAGTGATAGTGTTTGGGGTGTTTGAGAACTGCTGTGTTAAATAACCTGAGTTGAAAAGATTATTTTTAGGTGGTAGAAATTGCATATATTCCTTACCTTTAATCCCAGCCATTTTTCCTGGACACAAAGCTCGACCCGCAGCCCTGACGAATGACAACACTGCTGTTACTGCTGCCTCCTCCTCCTCCTCACCCTCCTGCGGTGCTGCCTTCAAGAACCAGGGCAAACGTCGGACCAATGAGTTGCCACACCGAAAATGTTTGTTGACCTGGAGTATTTACAAACTGCGATAAAAAAAATAAACAAATAATTAAGATTTTTATTGACAACCACTGAAACCAGTGTACCGGGACTGGGGTGATATGCATTCGCTTTTAGAGCCAACCAAAAGTCTCTAGCTGTTTTATGGATTATTTGGAAATAATTTATGGAATAGAAATTGTATTATTAGTACTACTGTTACTAATTAGTACTAAATGAGTGCGATTTCGTGTGCATAATCATAGTCTATACGCTAGTTGTGTGTGAACATTTAAAATACTAATATTTGCTAACATACTAACATTCACCAGTGCCACCAGTTATTTAAAAACATGAATCACAGTAAAACATCTCTAAATTATTTTTATCGACAGTAAAATGACGCCATGGTTAATAATTAATCTCCAGAATTAAATTTTAGTTTTGTAATAAATCAACAAATAGTTTGTTTTAACCCGGATGTGGAGGTTTTCTTCTTCCGCCTGTGTGTGAGCCCACTCAGTGAAGATGGCGGCCGGCTCCGGAGTGTCGGTGGCCTCGCTGTGGACCGAGGTGAACCGCTGTGGACAGAATGGAGACTATACCAGAGCCCTGAAGGCCCTGACCAAAAGTACGGGTTTATATGTCCTTATTATCTTTTTCAAACGAATCGCAGATGTTATTGGACATGAAAGAAACAGCTCTTCATTTCTGCAGAGCTATGCTGCATGACCAGCTGTTAGCATGTGTTCGTAGGTCTTTCAAACTCCGACTGAGCCTCATCTGCCCAGTGTCTCCTTATAATCACAAACCCAAGTGACACAGCTATGAAGCGAGGTTTATATATGGTAATCAAATCCAGTGACACAATAATAATTACTCTCAGAAAGCCGTCCTCCGGATGAGTGACGTGTCCCTAGCCTCCTAGCTATGTTGTCATGGTGGTCAGAGAATCAGCTGCAGTTACGCTGTTAGACAATCACAGATGATAGTGGTTCAGTAATCTTCCCGTAGTGATTTGTTTTTCCCTCAATTTGCATCGCTAATGTAGTCTTTGTTTGTCTTTCGTCTCTTCCTCTGTCGCAGTTTTACACGAAAACAGGGATGATGTGACGGCCCTTCACTGTAAACTCGTTTGCCTTATCCAGAATGGGAGCTTCAAGGAGGCTCTGAATGTCATGAACACCCATTCAAAGGTGCTCGGCAGGTAAGCACACAAAGTGTGTGGTTATTCCACTATTCTGATAATGGCTCTGTATGATAAATCCTTTATTACATTGTCCAGAACTCGGTTCAGTAGGGATAACAAGGAATCACTGAAAAAACTATTATTTTCAGTATACCAGTGGTTTCTTTGAGAAACTCATTTCATCTTATTCATATTTCAAGCATGCCAACCCAAAGAGAATCGGCATAAAAAGGAGGGAAGAAGTGTAAACACATCTCTTCCCATCCCTGCCCCATAACTAATCAAATTTTAACCATTTTTCCATTAAAGTTATAAATATTTGTATTTCATTGTTTTCTTTCCTGTAGTTCCAACTGACACCCTGTTAAGTTAACCTGCCTTTCTCTTCGCTCTCAGTGAGGTTGTGTTTGAGAAGGCATACTGTGAGTACCGCCTGAACAGAGTGGAAAGTGCCCTGAAGACCATCGAAGGTGCTCCTGAACAAACAGACAAGCTGAAGGAACTCTACGGACAAGTGGTGAGGCTGTCAGTCTGTGGTAGAAACAATGTTGTAGCTAGAGGCTTTTATCTTGGTAGATTGAAGACCATTTGCAGTGACATTGCTTTTGAAAGTCTAAACTGTAACTGTCTCTATTCTCATTGTGCAGTTGTACAGACTGGAGCGCTACGATGAATGCAAGTCCGTCTACACCGACCTGATCAGGAACTCTCAAGATGAGTACGAGGAGGAGAGGAAGACCAACCTGGCGGCTGTGGTGGCTTCCATGAGTCAGTGGGAAAAGGCTCCAATGGTGAGGACTGTGGTGTGCCTTAATCTGGATCTCATCATACCACCAGGACAGTGTTTACATCCACTGGATGACATGATTTAATGCAGAGGGGTTCTGTTTTTCTGCAGGAGGACCTGGGTCTTCCAGAGTCGACGTATGAGCTGTGTTACAATGCTGCCTGCGCGCTGATTGGTCAAGGACAGCTGACAGAGGCCCTTAACAAGCTTCAACAAGCAGAGGGTGAGTCCCGCTCTCACCCACCCCTGCTCTTCTTCTTATTCATTCTTAATCTGACAACGATGTTTGTCCTCTTTCAGAGCTTTGCAGAGTCTCATTGGCTGACGATTCTGTGAGTTTTGCATCATTTTAACTACTTAAACACTTGATTGAGTCTTAACTGTGAATTGATCTTATAAGAGCACAAGGAGAAGAATATGGTAAATCAATTAATTATTGAGGTAAAAAAAAGTATGAATGATTGTGAATGGTCCAGGTGTACTTCTTTATCAAATGGATTTGTGACCAATCTAGATCAAATCCTAGTATAATGACCCTGATATTTATTGGAGTTTAGATCGTAATTCTTTGAAGTTCTGCTTGTCCTCAGCCGCCTGAGATTTCTTTTCCTTGAATGATCATTGTCACATTTGCTCGTCTCTTTCAGGATGTGACTGAGGAGGACATCGAGTCAGAGCTGGCTGTCATCCATTCTCAGATGGCCTATGTCATGCAGCTGCAGGGTCGGACGGACGAGGCACTGCAGCTCTACAACCAGGTCATCAAGCTCAAGTGAGTGGCCAGGCTAGACTGTGGACATGAGCAGGACTGTTGTGCTGTCTGAAGTGCAGCTCTGACAGGAGACGTTCCATCTTTTGCTCTTCATCGCAGGCCGTCAGATGTGGGTCTGCTCGCTGTGACTGCCAACAACATCATCACAATAAATAAGGTGAGAACAGTCAGAAATGTGTCTGATGTGGAAGGTAATTACTGCATCTTATAAAAGTACCGTGTGAGCAGTCTCAATGGAAAAAACAACACTAAACTGAATTTTAGTAAGAAAAAGTAATGCGAGCCTACACGTGTTCAGAATGATTCAGAATGAAGTCATTTTTTTAGTCATGGGCTCTGAGTTTGCAACAGAACGATGCAAATATGAAAGAAAGAGTTACTCTGAAATGTTTTCATGGAATACCTGTTTTTCTAGGACCAAAACGTGTTTGACTCAAAGAAAAAGGTGAAACTGACGAACGCTGAAGGTGTGGAATACAAACTGGCCAAGAAGCAGCTGCAGGCCATCGACCTCAACAAGGCCCTGCTGGCCATGTACACCAACCAGGTACAGCTGCAGCACCAGCACCAGCACCAGCACCAGGCAGGCACAGGAAACACCTGTCAGGAGTCCACCTCTGATCACGGTCTGCTGGTTTGTGTGTCCTGCTGACAGGCTGACCAGTGCAGGAAACTGTCCTCCAGCCTCCAGTCTCAGAACCCGGGCCACCCTCAGCCGGTCCTCATCCAGGTGGCTCAGCTGTGCAGGGAGAAGCAGCACAGCAAGGCCATCGAGCTGCTGCAGGTACACCACCAGCTCTGCTGCTGCTGTGCAGCCTGAAATACATGGAATGGGAGGATCGTGATGTAAAGTGAAAGCTTAGTCCTTCATCCATTCACGTTCTCAGCTCAAAATGCTGACACAGCAAACGGCCTCTGGACACCTTTCATTGTTTGCTTTAGGGTAGCTGTGCACGCAGAGCGGCTGGATGCTGAGGAATGACGCAGTTCTTGCTCAGTGAAATGTGATGCCACTAATCAGAGGCTTTCTGCACGGCTGTTGATGTGTTTTTTCTTCTTTTTTTCCAGCAATTCTCAGACCAACATCCAGAGAGTGCATCCGGCATCAAGCTGACAATGGCACAACTCTATTTGATACAAGGTAAGGGCATGCTACGCTATAGTACATGTTCATACCACACTGTGACATGTTGGATGATCATGGAAGAATAGTATTATAAGCCCAAGATAAAGTTGAGTTGGTCAACTTTTAGTTTGGGTCATTTTCAGTTTGATTTGGTGACAGTTGTTACTCTGAAAGGACAAACACATTTTGACTTTTCCACCTCAGGTCACGTAACGAAAGCTTGTGACGTCCTGAGGTCCATTGAAGAGTTCAAGCACAAATCAGGGATGGTGAGTGTGACAGGATCCACACCAGTAGTGTGTCTAAGTGATGATTGCTTTATGATGGTGTAAGCTCAGTCCCAGTGAATGTGTCTGAGCTGTGGCATTGATTTCTCAGGTTTCAGCTCTGGTCACAATGTACTCCCATGAAGAGGACATCGACAGCGCTATCGACGTTTTCAGACAAGCTATCGACCACTACCAGTCTGAGCAGGTCCGTGTCCAGCGCCTGCTGCTTTTTATGTATCTCACCAAAAGCTGATAGAACAGTTACAGTAAAAGATATTTACTATTTATCTTATTTACACGTTCCGGGGGTGAAGTTGTAGTCTGCATGAAGCAAAGTGAAGAAGCTCAATTGGAACAGTCAAAAGAAACAACAAATGGAATGTCTCCAGCAGATAACTGTTGTACTGTAATAAGAGAAAACAGGTGAAGATGTGAGCAGGTTAGTGAGCTGACCTGCATATGTTTCCACTGCATACTCAGCCTGTCGCTCCTCTCCTCCTCAGCCCGGCTCCGCTGTACACTTGGCGCTGGTGCGAGAAGCCGCCAACTTCAAACTGAAGTACGGACGGAAAAAAGAAGCCATCAGTGACCTGGAGCAGCTGTGGAAGTGAGTTAGAGCCCCAGATAAACACTCACTATCATCCAGAGTAGCAGGCCAAGCCTTCAGCTGGTGTTCAGAGCTCTGTTTCTCAGTGGTTTCATGACTGTGACTGTGTCGTTCTGTAACCTGAAATCTGCAGGGTGCTCATGCAGACGTTGCATGAGAAGGAATGCTCATTTTGGTTTCTTCTTTTACAACAATGCTTTCCTTTCTTTCTTCTTTCAAACAGGCAAAACACTAAAGACATCCACACACTGGCGCAGCTCATCTCAGCGTATTCACTGGTGGACACGGACAAAGCCAAATCGTATCCTTTGACGTTCCAAAACAGCAGCAGCTGAAACTTCTTTTGGATTCGGATCTGATTAAATATACACAATGAAGAGGCTCCTTGGAGAAAACACCATTGACAAATAAATTCAACTCAAAGCCTCAATGGAATGGCTGACTAGCAAAATCACAGATATCACTTGATCCTTAGCCTTCCTGTCCAGCCTCAGCAAACACCTCCCCTCTGCAGACACCATGTCCTTCAACGTGGACGTGGACGAGCTGGAGAACTCCCACGGAGCCACCTACGTCAGGAAGAAGGCCGCAAAGGTCACAGGGGAAAACCTCCCCAAGGAGCCAGGGTAAAAGCACCAGCCACACAGCCAGATCAGTGCTGCGCTGGTGGAAACATGCACCCACAGTCTCATTCCATTGTCTTTACAGCCAAGCCGAGATCAAAAAGAAGAGGAAGAAAAAGAAAGGTACGCCATCAAATGTTGTCCTACAAAGAGTGTTTTCTGACATGGTAGGGGTGTTAAAAGAAGTGGTCGCTCTTTTTAGGCAAACTTCCCAAAAACTACGATCCCAAAGCGGCGCCTGACCCTGAGAGGTGGCTGCCCATGAGGGAGCGCTCCTACTACAGAGGCAAGAAGAAGGGGAAGAAGAAGGAGCAGATCGGTAAAGGCACACAGGGAGCGACGGCCGGAGCCTCAGCCGAGCTGTGAGTAAACACGCCGCGTCACAGTGGACGTCACCTGTGAACATGGGAGCAATTAGCTGTAATCGACAGCTGGTAATCAGCTGCACTAGAGGAGGAGAAGCAGCTGGGATGGCCCCTGAGGTTCCCCTGCCAGCGAGGCCTCAGTGGAGGCAGGGCAGACAGCCGCTGTCTGTTTCAGACCACAGAATCCTTCTCAGTCTGACACTGAGCAGAGTCCATCACTGGCATCAGAAAAACTGTGAAGTATCACATCACAATCAGAGAAAGCTCTAGAAGATGGAGAGAAGAAAGCATTAGTTAGATTAGATTAACCCTGAGGGGACGTTTATGCTCTTGTCATTCGTTGTTCATCCATGTCTGGCATAGATTCAGGCAAGATTGTGTCTTTTTATTTCATCTTGTAATTCCCAGTCATTTTCAATTTCATTATAATGCATTTTAGAATTTTCAATTTTCCTACAGTGAATCTAAAAATCTGCCGTATACAAACAGTTGTTACAGTAACAATTGTTCGGTTCCTGTTGTACACAGAAACTGTGCCATTGAAACCCATCCAGACTGCCTGCATTTAATCTGGCTGCCATTATATTTAAAGACGATGCATGTATATTATTGTATATTAGGGAGTCAATCTGAGCTTTTTCCTTGGAATTTCAGATTTCAGATGTAGGTGAAAAGACAAACAGCTCAGGAAAGCACAGTAGAATATGAATCGACTTTATGAAATGTGCATTTTACTTTCTAAATGTCCAGAGTATAACAACTTTTTTTGCATCTAGTCCGTGTCCTAGTCCTATTGACCTCCTTAAACCACCAAGCAACATCTTACATTGAATTTGGTGTAGATGGAGTACAGGTGGAGTCAGTTAGTGTTGTTTTCACCCTTTGAAGGGTTTGTTAGTGAATGGACTGGTTCCCAGTGATTCATCCTCTGATCTCGACTCTATTCCAGGGACGCCAGTAAGACGGCCAGCAGCCCCCCCACCTCCCCCAGGCCGGGCTCTGCATCCGGCTCCTCCTCAGCCCCCGCCAGTAACGTGGTTCCACCCAGACAGCAGAAACCTCCAGCCTCAGGGGCCACGCGCAAGAAAGCACCACAGAAGAAGAAGAAAGGAGGCAAAGGAGGCTGGTAGTGAGGGGGGAGCTGCAGGAGAGGCACAGGGGCCACAGGATACACTCACCTGTGTGTGAGTGTGTGTGGTGGAGACATAGCCAAGAAATCAGGAGCTTGTCTTTTACTTTTTACGTTTCAAGTTCTGTTTTTGTTCTGGCCACTCATTTTAAGAAAAGAAACCAAAAGTTCCACCTTTGCTCCCATTCGTCATTCATTTGTGCCGTTTTTTGTTGGGGTTTTTTAAGCGTCCAGGGAGACAGTTCCACTGAGCTTTGTGTTGTCCTGCAGGAGCAGAATGTTTCTGAAGGTGTCTGTGGATTTTATTTAGTTTTAACTTGCACAAACAAGTAAAAACAACACATCACAAACCTACAGATATTAACACATTTTGTCGATGAAAGGCTTGGAGAATGAGGAAAGGCCTTTTCTGTGCTGGTACCTGGTGTTCATGGCTGTATTTTTCTATCATCCAATGCCAAATGTACATCTGTAAAGCTGTAAAATGTGATAATAGATTTTTGGGTTGATCTAGCAAACTTCTATTTAATGAAGTTTCATTTCAAATCCTTGAATCATGTGCCACCCATGAATGAGACTGAGCATTTTCATGTAGGACAACCACAGATCATTTCTAGTATCAAGGAAAATAAACTGCTTTTGCAAGTTGACGGAGTTCAGCTTTGGACTACTGTTCTCATTTAGTGTTAGGATAACAAGCTTAGCGCTGTTTCCTTTCTACTGTCCCGTTTCCTTTTAATCAGCTGCAGAGATGCACCGTTAAAGAATTATTTATTTTTCCAATCCCTGTGTTGGTCTAAATTGAGTCCAAAAGCAAAATTGTTCATTTTTTGTCAGCTGCATGTTTCAGGAGGGGAAGACGGAACGAGCAGTGTCCCATTTTGTTAAGTCTTAATAAAAATCTTCACAGTGACTTGTGTGTTTCCTAAACTGTTGCCTGTGAACATTTAGATCTGCATACATACATGATACGTCCCAGTCTGTTTTGCCTTCAATTACAGACTGGAATAATTCATTTAAAAAGAAATTGGTGCACAAATATGTCTGGAAGATGACTGGACTGGACAGTGTGAGGCCTCCTGGTGGTTAGGCCTGCACACTGATGTAATTTAAATACATAAATTCAGCTGAAACTTTCAGAAATACTTCAAAGAAAGTGTCAGCCAGTGTGATGTTCTCTTTCAACATGTGGGCCTTTATTTTGTCAAATTATGATGGGTTGACTACATTTAAACTACATTTAAAGAGGAAAACAGGCTAGAGTCATGGAAAACTAGTAGAACTGATACTAAACAGGCCTCTATATGTCCATAAATTAAATAATTGTTTTAATTTCAAATTGTTAAAGAAAACTCTCACCCTTGACACAAATCACTGTGATCATGTAAGCTGCAGAACAAAAGGTGTCACGTCCTAATATAAACTCAGTGTGATACGGCAGGCAAAGTCACTTAAGGTACCATCTTCTGAAGACAAGTAGAAACAAAACATCAACACGTTTATTGACAAAATCACATGTTCCAGGTAATAAACCTTTGAACGATTCTTAAACCCAACATATCTTAAAACTTAAATGCTCAGATGAAGACACCTTAATCTCTTTTGACAGAGACTCTATTCTTTGTGCGCTTCCTTTTCATGGGCAGCTTCCTCTCCCCTTGGTGTGGAACACTCAGGAGCCAGGTCTGCATGTTCTCCTCCTCTTCTTTTACTTCGAGACTCATCCAGGTGCGAGCCCGCAGTGAGACAGGCCTCCTCTTCCTCTGGCTGGTCTGGTCCTGCTGCGGCTCCTGGCCCTGCTCCGCTCCAGAGCTGGGGTTCTCTGTTTGTCTGTGCCTCCTGGACTTGGGGGCCTGCAGGACGTTCTGGAAGCTCTTCTGTTTGATGGAGGACAGAAGCCTGGCTCTGCTGCTGCAGGCCTTGGCCTCATCTGAGTTGTCATCATCGCTGGAGTTATTCTCCTCTTTGCTGATCTGTGAGAAGGTCTTGTTCTGCCAAGTGATGAACTCTGACATGCAGTCTTTCATGCGGGTGGCCAGGTCTGGATGCGTCATGTTGACCTCGAGCTTGAGCTCCCCCATGGCCGCCTTAAGCTTCTCGTACTTGCTCTGGATGTTGCTCTGCTCCTCCAGGATCTCGGAGACCAGGAGCTCCTGGATGACCATGCTCCTCTCGATGAACTCTGAGCACATACTTTCAGTCTTTGTTTTCCTCTGGTGAGTGAAACTAAGAATGTTTGGCATGGCAGTGAAGTAAATGGCTTTGGTTGCGAAAAGCTTTCCATATATATAAAGAACATCGAGGTGCCCAGCCTCTAGAGAATCCTTGAGAAACTTCTGAACTTGATCCCAGTCCCTCAGAGGGAGTCTTAACCTCAAAGGTGGATCAAATGTTTGGGTGTTGTAAAAAGCAAACATTAAATACAGTCCTCCTACACGCATCTGGTAGCTGTAGGGAGGCAGGAAGTACTTCCTGGCTGTGTTCAGAGATATCTTGCAGAAGCTCTTCAGTTCATTTATGCGATGGACTCCCAGGAAGACCTCCTGGAAGCGCATCTGCCTCCAAATTGTTGAAAATACCTCAAACCTGACAGAGTCAGACTCCTGGAAGCGAGCCAGCAGTTCCTCCACATCTTCAGTCAGAGGAGTGTAGAAGTTGTCGGGGTAAAGAAGCTGCAAGCGAGGCATCGTGTCTGAGGAACTCTCAGACTGGCTCTGTCTGCAAGAGGTCAGAGCAGACTTAGCACAGGTGAAACTGGTTACTGTCAATCAGACAAAGAAGCCCCTGAACCACTAGGGGTCCCTCTCAAGTTGCAAGAAAGTCCAGCTGTAATATTTAGATATTTTTAGAGAGATCACCCCTCCTTTGATACAACAAATAGATTAATGCTATCAGTTTTAAAATATATTTCTTTACATTTGGGAGGAATTTGAATTTTAGTTATATATTTTTAATGGATCATAGTGTTTACAAAGTATTCTGAAAAAAAATATTGTTGCATTTTTCAGACATCTACGGAAGCCGAGTATGGCCACTTATTTAGTTTTTATGTATGGCTTGTTATGTTTTGATTGTGAGACACACCATCTATTTTAACTTTGTGTGTAAGTTGTAAATGCTGTTTATGTTTAAGGGGTTTCAGCGTTGTCATGACTTGTTTTTGTCGCCACCACGTGGCCAGATGTGAACGGTGCATCAACAAAACCAGCCCGGAAACATTTCTCGGATCGGTGGCTCCGGAGCTTCCTGTCCACTAATCCACTTGTTGAGGAGAATAAGAAAGGCGAGAGGGGATCTGGAAGGGACAGTCGACCATGATGGACAAGCAACGGCGTTAAAAAGCAAAGTGAACCAACCGAAGGGCGACCGTTAGAGGAAGCTTAGCGAACGTTGAGCGCCATGTTTGGACTGAGAGAAGCAGGAGTCCTCGGAGTGTCCGCCGCTGTGGCGGGAGGAGTCGCGTATCTGGTCTGGAACTATGCGTCCTCATCTTCGAAGAAGGAGTCAAAGCCGGACAGAGGAGATGTTGCAGAAGACGAGGAGGTGAAAAGAAAGAAGGAAGAGGAGGTGGAGGAGAAGGAGGTAGAGGAGGAGAAGAAGGTGTCTGCTACAGTCCAGAATGCTGTCGGCGCATCTCCACAGGTACCACCTGACACACCTTCGCCTCCTCCAGCAGCTCGAAAACAACACGTCAACAGGACTTTATAATCAGGACCTCAGAGCTGCTTTGGATGTTTGTAGCCTCTCAGTTAAATGTTGTTTGAAGCAGTTTAAAGTTCTCAGATTGGAGATGCTTTGAAACTGGACACCTGATGCGTTAAGATGATGTGATTTGCATCAAATCAAGAGCACAGAGCTCATTTTATACATGCTGTGTGCTACATTTCATCAGCTTTGCTTCTGCAACTTCTGTTGTTTGAAGCACTTCAAATGGTCTCCTAAAAGTCTTCAGACCAGTGAACTTTATTTTCTGATATTTCAAATGAAAACACTCCAGAGATGAACTGGATCAAACCTGGACCTCCAGTTAATTTCAGTCAACATGACCCAGATTAAATGTATACATTTCCTCAAGATAAACAATGTATTTTACCTCATCATCCATCTATCTATTCATCTACTAAATAATGTGTTGATTTACGCTACAAAATGTTCATTATTTTGCACAACATAGTCTAAATCAGTGCTGAATGATGCAAATTTCTTCCCTTACTCAAAAGTCCATCAGCTTGTTGAGAAGGTGCACCCATTAAAAACCTTTTATCTATCTATCTATCTATCTATCTATCTATCTATCTATCTATCTATCTATCTATCTATCTATCTATCTATCTATCTATCTATTCAAGGTATTCATGTTATTCTTACAAACCAGACATAGATTGATAGATGTCTTTAATTGATGTCATATTGAGAAATTGCACTGCAGCAGCATAACACACAGTAAATAAGATTTAGGAAAAACATGAACAGGTTAAATACAGTGAAATGCAATGAAATAGCAGCATGGATAAGCGTGTTGTCCCTGGTGTGCAGGTGCTGCTCCAGCCCGGGCCCACAGCGAGGACCCAGGTGTTGGTTCTGGGTCTGGATGGAGCTGGGAAGACCAGCCTGCTGCACCTCCTGTCCACCGGCAGCCTGGAGCAGGACGTGCAGCCCACACAGGGCTTCAACGCTGTCTCCATCAACAGGGACAACCAGAGCATTGAGTTCTTAGAGAGTGAGTGACCTGGGACACTGGGCGCAAGCCTGAAACTACACCTCGATTCCTCTTGAAATATCCCTGCTGATCAGTATTATTACCACCTTAGAGAGGACCTATAATGGTTGACCAGAGCATTTAGTCTCAGTAGAAATGCCCCTGAGGCTACGTTACAAGCCCCTTTATGTTTGCATATTGGGAGATTACAGCCTGTCCTTTCTGCACAGGTCCTATTACCAGCGTTGTCCTTAAATGTAGTAATTAAATGGAGTCACAAGCTTCAGAACACATTCACATCCAGCCATACATGTTAATATCAGAAGCTAATATCAGAAGAATCTGATTTTGTGGAAGAATTCTGCTGAACAGGAGTCTGATCACGGTTGCCTCAAAGTCAGACATGTAGGCTATGTTGTGCTGATTTATTGATTTTATCTGGGTTTAAACGTGTGTAGGGTGTAGATCATGTCTATAGTCAGTCACATAATGTTACGTAATGACTGTGACGGTAGCTTCATGGCAGAGAGGAGACTCCTCTTATTTCTATGGCTGTGTGTCTGTCAGTCGGAGGAAAGGAGGATCTGCGGGTCTACTGGCCAAAGTACATGTCCAAAGCCCTGCTGCTGGTGTACGTGGTGGACTCGTCCTGCCCGCACCTCTTCCCCGTCGCTAAGAAGCACCTCCACAAGCTGCTGGGCCCCGACCCCCTCCTGCCTCTGATGGTGCTGGCCAACAAACAGGTGAGCCTGACAGGAGAGCACTCCACAGGGTCTCCAGCAGAGCTATTTGACCGGCTGCAGCTTCACAGTGTGACAGACGGTCAATTTACATGGTGGTGGTGGTCACTGAAGCTTCTATGGTGTCATCAAACACTGTAGGAAGGAACTACACTAAAACATTCCAGGAAACATTCACAAAAAGGAGAAACTTTCCCCCAAAGGTTCAGAAACTGTGTTCAGTTCTTAATGTGTGCTGTTCCATAGAATATGGCAGGTAGTTCTGAACACACAGAAACCGCTCCCACATCACTCCTTTAGAGTGTTTGTCTATTAGAGTCTTCAGAACGTGTTGGGATCAGTTTGTCTCATCTCATCCATGTGTCTCCAGGACCTTCCAGAGGCCTGCAGCATCACGGAGCTGCACGACGGCCTGTCTCTGTCCGAGGTGGGAGACAGGAAGCTGTTCCTCATCGGCACACACATGACAGCAGGCGAGACTGGGCTGGGCTCAGGCGTCCAGGACGCCAGAAGTCTGATCATGGAGATGGTCTGTGACAGCAGATAAACCCCCCCCCAACCAACCTCTGCCTGCTGGTCTGTCTTTGTGATAAAGCTTGATTGTGTCTTTGCAACCTTTCACTTCACTATTTTCGCTACAGTTTGTATTTATTTATGTGAAGGGTCAGAGGGCTTTTTTGTGCTTTTATGCTTTTGTAGACAGGGATTAAATCTGCTTTATGCTGCGTTTGACCAAAGATTAATTTGGACTCACTGGGTGCCGACAGGACAACCACAACCTACGCTCATATTTTCTTTCAACCAAAAAGTTTTTCATTTGAGAAGGGATTTCTTCAGTGTGTCAATGTGTCATTTACAAGACTGTTGGAAGCACAAGGGATGGGGATACACATGCGTTGCCTTCAGGTTTTAATGCTGACTGTCAGATGGTACTTCTGTGTCACCAGCTTATTTAGCAACAAACTTTCTAATGCATTTTTTTTCTTATTCTTTTTAGCAGCACAACAGAAACAGTTGCAGAATTTCTTATTTGGCGAGTGTCATAATGTACAGAATACTAAATATCATGACAAGAATGTAAACTGCTCAGAGTGGAGCTCATCACAGAGAGCATGAAAACCACCAGAACTTCCTCCAGCAGTGGCCTGTCTCCACCATCGGGGGGCAGCAGTCAGGCCTGACTGTTCAAACCTCGGCAGGAGGAAATTAAACTTGGGAGATCTGTCGACAAGGTTTATGATGAAACATCAACCTCTTCATAATGGAATAAAACAGATCCGCACATTATCATAAACTGTAACTCAGACTCTGGAGAGTTTCATGTGTTGATATACACGGTTGTTACAATTAAAGTGTTTCCACTAAAATGACTTGTTCTTTTGTGGTGCCACATTTTGGGGTTTTAAACTAATAACAGCTGATTTGTCAATGCACACGGACACCTTGTGGCGGAGTCCCAGCATGGCTGCACTGTGGTCACCGCATCCCGGCATCAAAGCCTGTCTATATCTGGAATCTGATCCAAACCCCCGGCAGCTGTCCAGAAATACTGCGGCCTGCGCCCTGGCCGCTGACCTCGGCGGATCACTTTTCCCTCCCGCATCCTTCAGCGGACGGCTTAAGACGACGGCTGCAGACTCCAGTTTCAAGGAGTCGTCAGGTGTGAGGCTGGTTGCTAGGGACTCCTGGCTCCATAGCAACAGCAGCAGATCAGTGAGACGGCCGCAGACAGCGAGATGGTGTCAGGAAAACAAGGTGAGTTCCTCCCATTTCATATGGAAGTCTCCACATATTAGTGCTTGACTATTCTTCACTGTAACTCTGCTTTTCCTGTGGCTGCAGGACTCCGGCCCAGGTTTGGTCCATCAGACAGGTAAAGTCAGTCTACCTGGGTGTCACTGCTATTTCAGTCTTTACAGATGTTGATGAAGTTGTAATATTGTTTGTAAATAGATAATAATGGTTTGGCAAACGTTGCTGTTAGATATTTATCAATTTGCTTGTTTTGTTAACTTTGTCACCTGTTTCCAGCCATTTCATTGTACTGTATATTACTGTAATTAGTCAAGTCATACACAATAACACATTCAAATAACAATTTCAAGTAATAACTGAAATGTAACATTATTTAGACTTAATGGCTGTATAAAAAATTTACACCAGGCATCTGATTTTGAATGTGGAGTAGGTTGAAGTAAATGAGACTTTTTTGTATATCTCTTTAGGATGCATTTGCCTACCATTTTTTATTTGCCTATGACAACGTGTAAAAAAATCCTTATGGGGAGTGGTCACAATTTCTAGGGGGTGCTACTTTTGCATTTTGGCCCGTCATGGGCTGTGCCCCTATCAAGTGTCAGAGCTCTCTGTCCTTAATCAGTGTACAATTTTCCTGATGATAGGAGTTCTTTAAAGCCATCAGAAAGCCACTTGTCATGCGAGGGATCGCTATTCATGCCCGCCACACAGATACCATCGGTGGTAGCCTCACTGCCTTTGTAATGGAGCTTCACCAACTTGTTCTGCATGTATTACAAGTGGAATGAAGTTGATGTGGTCAATTATGTAGGAGTACTACATGTAAGCGTAACACCTGGATACTTCCTGTCACCACTGGGGAGCGCCATGAGTGCGGTAGGAAGTTAATATATCAGACTATTCAGGATGAAGCCCTCATCATGTCCAGCAAGGTTCAAGCTGCCATGATCGAGTATGTGCGAGAAAAAAAAAATCACCAACTTTTGACAGATCAGAGCAACCATGCCCTTTGACCCACAGAAATTATTTTGACGAGTGTTGGTCAGTGGATGATCTCTCTGGATGATCTGTACCTAATTTGAAGTCAATCAGGTAAAAGCCCGAGGAGCAGCTCCTTCTAAAAGAGACAACAAACAAGACAACAAAATGGGTTCTAAATGGGCCTAAAAAGAATAATAATAATAAAAAGAAACACGGCAGTTTTAAGATTTTCAGTTTTCTCGCAACTTCGTTGCTCAAACCCTAATAATAAAAAAAGAAACAGAACAGATACAATAGGTTCAATAGGTGCAACTTTGTTGCTCGGACACCACGATGGCAGCAGAAAACTGTAAATAAAAACAACCTACGTAAGCCTACGATGAATTTCTCCCTGATAAGCTCTGCCAGTCTGTGTGTGAGGTGGATGAGAGGCTGCTCTGTGGTCTAGAGTGGAGCCATCTTTTAGCTGAGCTCACTGAGGCCAGCTCGTGGACATCCCAGCTCCAAAGCCTCAGCAGAGACGGGAAACCCACCCAGTGATCGGAGGCCCTCGGGGACCCCGACTCTCATTCATTCTTTTATTTATTTATTTATTTTCTGCTGATTTTGGGGAATGTTGTGTTTCTTTGGCAGAATCTTGGTCCTGGCACAGCACAAAACCACAAAAACTGTTTGGGCCACAACTCCTTGGTGAGTAGATGAGTCACAGTCAGGTTTCCTCCCTCCTGATTAAGATCAGATGCTTTTTGTACAAATGTAAAAACAAACACAACTTTCCTGACTGTGACTGCAGCCCTTTGCTTATGAAGTGTCCAGTTTTCACCGTCCAGCGTGGCAGGAGAACTCTGGTTCCAGCTGTGTCTCTTGGTGTTTCTTCATGGATCTGCTGTGAAATCCAGTCCCAAGAATCCAGCAGCCTCCGTGGTCACTGGTTCCTTTATTTCAGGGCAGATTTTTTTCTAAATGACATAATCAAAGACAGACGTCTGGCACGCTTCAAAACTATGTGGGGGGAAAGGGCCCAACAGTTTAGAAAGAGCCTTTCTTTCACTTGCTTAATTGCCCTCTTTTGGAAAATATTTGCCACGCTGCTGTGCAAACATTTCCAGCTTCTTATCAGGAACTTTTCTTGCTTTTCCACTGACCAGTGACAGGCTGAACTTATCAGGAACTTTTCTTGCTTTTCCATTGACCAGTGACAGGCTGAACTTATCAGGAACTTTTCTTGCTTTTCCATCGACCAGTGACAGGCTGAACTGGGGCAACCAGGAGCCCATCTGGCCCCTGTCCACTGCAGCGCTCGGAGCCGTTCCAAGCGCAAGAATCCAATACCTGGCCAGACACAAAGGAGAGCGCTCAGCAAGAGAGGACCACTGGAGGTAGCCACAGCCACAACATTATTGATGGCTCACATTATTGATGAGGGAGAGCGGACGTGGTCTGACTGCACACAGGAGAGGTCCAAACATCCTTCACTGCCTCCTTAGTGAATGAATCTAGAATTGCTAAAAATCCTGGCAACAAATCTGAGGCTAGAACTAATGAGCAGGACCATTAATATAAGCCTACACGAGTTAATCAATGAACAGGCTAAACCAGCCCATCAGTGTCAGATAAGCATGAAAGGGCACGAGATCTGTAGATCTGTGCTTGTAAAGTAGGATCAGGGCTATTTCTGCTGAAACCAATGTCCCATAGCTTCTATCATAGATACCCCATCCGACCATTCTAGGTCCCGTGTAGGATAACAGGGTGTTCATAGGATCTTAAAAAGTATTAAAAGTTGATAAACCAATTTCTGAAAAATGGAGGCCTGTAAAAAGTATTTAAAAATCTTATTAGTGATTAAAAGAAGTGTTGCATCTTGTTGGCATTCAAGCTCTTTCCAAATAGTGTGACTGCAAAATGCATTTATAGTGAATAACTGGTAAAAATGGAGATGAAGTCAAATACTGGATGCGAAGTCATCACATCAAGTGTTTTTCTTTAGAAATCTTAAAAAGGAGTTGAAAAGGAGTTTCCTGCAGACACCTTGGATAAGATAACATTAGCCTGTATTTGAGTGCAGCAGCAGACAATAGAAAAGCATCAGTGTAAGGACAACATCATAAACAATAAATCTGTACGCATGCTGAAAGAAATAGCAGACAAATCGATGAGCAAGTGTTGACAAAGCTGACGTCTAGCAGCTGGATGCACAGAGTGGCTGCTTCAGGAAAGTCAGAGAGCAGAGTGGCGTCCAGGCCCGGCGCCAGCTGCACCCCGGCCTGGAGAGAGCTCCAGGAGCTGCAGCTCCACAGGCTGTTATTGGAATACTGTTTGTTTCCTTCCCCGCCTCGGCTGTCACATTAAAAGCACCGCGACATGAGGCCAGATTCAATCAGCAGCCCACGCAGGAAGTCAACCTGCCACAGCGCATGAGACACACTCTCAGCCAGCCCCATGCAGGATTCAGGATGCTGAACGCGTCTTTACATCCAGGCTGGATGCACATGGAGTGTTCGCAGAGTGAATTAGGTTAGTGATAAATGGCCAGATAATTACACCCCTGCTCCACGTCTAATCACATCTCTGAGCAGGGGAGAAGCCTCGAGCTCAGGTTCATCTGTCAGACCGTCTGCTCCACTTTCACCGGCCTCTAATCACGTATGATGCGTCAGCTGCTGCTTGCTTTAAAATAATATCTCTTAATATTAGCATTAGGAAATCATCTGCAGATCCTTATGGGCAAAGGGGCAGAAGGTTGAGGCAGGACCTAATGCACACTGATTTGAAGCTATTCATACATGTACTTTTCCCCTTTTTCCCATTTTTATCTACTATGATTGTTTTTATTGCATGAGTACTTATCATTTATTGCTCTTTCTGCTGTCCATTGCCGGCTGTAAAAACATCCATTTTCCCACTCTGGGAATAATAAAGGAACGTCTTGTCATCTTATATCTAATTTCAAGCAGAGAAAAACAGAATAGTGTCACGGTCAAGAAACTGGAACCAGCAAGCGCTGAAAAACGCATCCATCTGCTATCTTATTTACTTTGTACGTTAACAGTGTCATGAGGGAAAACACCCTGGACAGTTCTCCAGTCCATCACAGCACACACACACACACACACACACACACACACACACACACACACACACACACACACACACACACACACACACACACACACACACACACACACACACTGTTCACTTAAACCTAGGGACAATTTAAAGTCACTAATCTGCCTCGTATGTATGTTTATGGAGCAAAGCACAGAATACCAGCCTATGGAGGGAGAACCCAAAGGCCCCTGGTCCAGCAGGTATGTGAACTAAGGACCCTGCTTGAAAACCAATATTTCCCAAACATGATTAAAACATTTCGAATTCAGTTTCCCGTTGATTTGACTTGGCCGTCGGACAGCAGTCCTGATCGTTGTCAATGAAGGGAGAAAGACAAACATCTGCTGGTTCCAGCTTCAGACATGTTGATTTGTTGAGGTTTGCTGACAGGAGCGAAGTCTGGACAGACTCTCACAGCTGACACGTTAATGAAACGCTCAGAGTTTGGACCCCTGCATGTCGGCTCACTGTCTGGGCTGAGAGTTAAACACTTCTCATTGTTTTTGTGGATGCAGACGATTTCCTCTGGTGCCTCCATCATCAGCTGCACACTGCCACTCATCTTCTGTTGTGTCGCCCTCCTCCTCCTCCTTCCTCCGTTCTTTTGTCCAGCTCGACATGTAATGGATGTGATAATAGCTTCCATTTTCCTGCAGGAAGGAGGAGGAGGAGGAGGCAGCGAGCGTCTTCAGGAAGACTCAGCGTCCTTCCTCCCAGGCGTCCCAGTACGAGCACATTGTCCGGCTGTCGACACCTAAAGCCAGGGGCCGCAGCTCCCAGGAGAGGAGGTGAAGCCTCGTTAGGCCTCAGACACAGGCAGCAGGGTGGGATGAGAGGAGCAAACAAACCAGCATCCAGGGACTCCCAGGTTTACGAGCTCAGCATGGAGTAATCAGTTCTTATAAATCTGCCTCTGTCTCAGACAGAAAGACTAAATACACCATCATCCTCTGATGAACTGATGTGACAAGATAAGAACTATGATTGTGAAGCATAACTGTGAATTCCCAGAGCCAAACACACTATGGTGAGTTCTAGATGTGATGACCAGGTCAGAACTACAGTGGAGCTCAGTTTACAGCCTGTGGAGCTGAACTGGTCCGTGTTGGGATGTCCTGTCTGTTTACAGACCAGTCAGACTCAGGCTTCAGTGACTGAGAGACAGAGGTCGATCTCAGTGAGTCCGACATAAACAACCAGTTAAAGGGGAGCAGAAGTTAGGAAAAATGTGAATCATTTTGATCCCATAAATGTTTATTTCCCACTTTAAAAACAGCTTAATACGATTCTCAGTCAGGCTCTGTACACAGTCTTTGAAATGCAGCTGAAGTATTTACTGTGAAAGTGCAGCAGCTTTTTCTGCAGTGTTGCAGACTTCAGCGTTGTTTAGGAAGTGAATGACTGTCTCAGCTGATTGGCAGCAGGTAGAGGGGATTATCAGGTGTGTTTTTTGTCTTTTCCAAGCTGAGATGTTGTAAACTCGTTCACCTCTCTCTCCAGCTGCTTAACCTCAATGAAACAGTGATCTGATTAGAGGAAACATTCTTGGAAAGCAGCCAGGCAGCCAACAAATGTGTGAGAGGCCCAAAAACACAGCTTACAAACATTTCCCAGGAAATAGTGATTATATTACATTCTATTGGCGTCCACACTACAGCTGTAAAAAGATCCTGAGACGTCAGGGAGACACACGTCTTATTCTTGTTCTTCCCTCTCAAATGTGAAGATCCTTTACTTAAATGTAAATCGAATTACTGAAATATTCTTGGGTTTCGGGACTGTTAATCAGATAAAATGAGAAATCTGAAGACATCTGATGACATACAAATCGAATAGAATAGTCGTTATTGTCATTCTGCTCAAATAAGATGATGGAACAATAATTATTTATTTAATAATCCAAAATAAAATGGGTTTAATCCAGGTTTCTTCTGGATTCAGGTATTCTGGGTTTTGTTTAGGTTTACCCAGAAAACATGATTACATGTGGATTGAGTTGTGGGACTGTTAATGCGAGAAACTGAGAAATCTGGGGACATACGTCGACTCATTACGTGAACTGACTGATGAAAAACTGAATTACTCCAAACTACAAATAAAATAATGGCTTGCAGCCGTGAAGGCTGGTCTCTGGAGCCTCCCCCAGCAGCCATGATAAACTCTCTGAGGTTTCTGTTTTACACATTAGCCCTCCCTGCAGCTCTCCAGCAGAGCTCCATGTCACCGCTTTCTGTCAGGTTTTGGATTGTGGAGCGTTCTGGTCCTCGCTCCGGGGGCCTCGTGCGACCCGAGCCTCTGGAATTCAGAATATAACGTATCATATATTTAAAGCTGAGGAGGTTGGAGGAGCGCGGGCTCCAAGTCCAGCTCCTCGGAGCGGCTGGAGGAAGCCAGCGTTTGGACATCTGTTATTTCAGAGTGAGGCTGTGGGAGCCAGAGCAGAGCAGACAATAGAGCTTATTGTCCCGGCCTCAGCTCCCCTGGGACGCTCGCAGACAGCCGCGGAAGTCTTTTTATAAAGCCCCAACGCAGCAGCACAACATCAAGACAGATCTGCGCTTTTTTTTTTTTACTTTGGAACAAAAAGTGAATTTTTGCTTTCGAGATTGAAATGGCAGGCGTTACACTGATCTCTGCTTTAATACCAGACACAACAAGGAGTAATAATAATCAGTGGAAACTTAATCCTCTCATCTTGTTGTTGTTTGTCATGAAAAGATAACCCCCGAGAAGGCAGAGAACAAAGAGTGAAATCAAACATGTCTTCATCCGAAACTAGACCTCACGGTGTCACTCTCATCCCTGTGAGGGTGAAGGTGACACATGAACACATCTCGTTCAGCAATCGTAGTCCTCACTGTGTGAATGCTCCTCACAGGCCTCCACACACTCCTCAGTGTGAGAACAACTGTCCTATCTGGCACGTGGAGCCCCGGGCCAAGACTGCCACCGCCTCGCCCCGGCTGCTGCAGCTCTCCAGGCCCAAAGCCCAGCACCCAGACTTCCAGAGCAGCCGAGAGGTGAGGGGCAGGGATGCTGCGGGTTTGGTTAAAATCGTCTCTACTCAACTGTGAGACAGTATGAGTTTACTTGGAGTTTGATTCCTGGATGAGAATAGTGGATGTTTACTTTTACCAGGTTACACTTAGGGTTGATTTGGGGTTTTATCCAGGTTCTTATAGAACACTTTCTTCATGACCACTTTACAGACTATGACACAAGTGACATTCAGCCATTCACACACTGGTGGCAGAGGCTACCCCACACGGCCTGTCTGCTTTAATCTCTCACCTAATGACACAGCATCAGAGGCTGTTTGGGGTTCAGTATCTTTACCAAGGACACTAGGACGTGTAGGTTGTACTGGACTGATCAATCCACCGACCTACCTATCCACAGATGACCTCACATGAGCCACAGTGTCTTAAAACATACATAATTTGGCTGATTGGAGACTTGAAATTAGAGTGGGAGTGAAGAGACATGGGAAGAGAGAATCTGTGTGTGTGTGTGTGTGTGTGTGTGTGTGTGTGTGTGTGTGTGTGTGTGTGTGTGTGTGTGTGTGTGTGTGTGTGTGTGTGTGTGTGTGTGTGTGTCCTGCCTCTGTCCCCTTGAGTGCTGGGATGGGCTCCAGCAGCCCCCCATGACACCCATTAGCTATAAAGTGGGTTAGGAAACAGCCTGATTGGATGAGTGGATGTATGTATACCTTCAGGTCTGACGTCTCCACCTCGTCACACTCCCCAGAGCGCCGTGTCCACCGTCTCCACCGCGTCTCTGAAGGCCCAGAGCTCTCAGCGAGTCCTGCAGCTGTCGCTGCCCAGGCTGAGGCACAGCGACGTCTGCTGCCAGCTCGGACGCCCCGAGGAGTCCATCTGGGCCGTAAGACGCACGTCACTCCGTTAAGGGCCGGGCCTGACCGGCCTGAACGCTCCCACTGAAGGGATGCCAGAGAAATCACAGCAGAGGGTTCTGTAATCCCTGTGATTGGACCAAACTAACATCTCGGCCGAGCCGGGCTGCGTGTTTGACATCACACAGTCTGTGAAGACGTTTTCCATCCGTTTGAAGCAGCCTTTCACATGACAACACATCTTTCTATTAGCTGAGGAATTTTCCAATCGTTTCCAATCAATGGATCCTCTGCACTGATTCTGAGTCCCCATCTGTCCTTATGATCTGTGGTCTGGCTCCTGGTCTTTGACTGCAAACTTCAATGACAAACACATTATTTGAGAGTCATTTTCAAACGCAAAATGACCCTAAGCATTAAAGCTTTCGCTGAATGTCTCAATCTCTTCAACCAGGTCTCGGAGGCAGCGAAGAGAGCTACAGCAAGTGCTCGGGTGGAGATGCTGGCGAGGCCGAAGCAGCTGTCCAAGGACTACGTCCCTCCCCGAGAGCCGGAGTGGAGACGGAAAGCTCTGCAGTCACCTGAACTTCATCAGCCCCGCAAACAAATCAGCCCCGGGCCAGTTTATAACCCGATTCAGAGTCGCTTTGCAGAGTTTCATTGAGGTCGTGATGGAAACACATGCTTAGGTCTTAATATGAAAGGTAAACACAGCTAAAGATGATCACTGTCGAAAGGTTTTCCAGAGTTTGTGGAGCTCAGGAACTCAATAAAACTTATGTGTTGACAGTGGAGAAGATGAGAAACAAGAGACTGGTTTGTTTGAGGTGTGAAATGATGGAAACATTACTGCAGATAAGCAAACAGATTCCCAAACAGAATGGGAAAGCTTCACTCCCTCTTCATCTGTGTGTGAAGTGGTCCAGCCAGTTTCTGGTATGAGGATAGACATGTGTGTGTGTGTGTGTGTGTGTGTGTGTGTGTGTGTGTGTATAAGCTCTGGGCATTTTCTCACGCTTCTATTCTACTTAAAAACAGTCTCTCTCGAAGCTGCTTGTGTATTTTCAGCCCTGGTGACAAACGCCTCAGTTTTCCTCAGTTTAGTCCAGGTCGGGGCCACGGCCTCCGTTTGGAAATCCAGGGTAATCCCAGCTGCTCTGCTGGTGCCCGCAGGCGGGCGCCACGTCGGCCTGAGGGTCAGGCGCGTTGTGCTGGGAGCCCGAGGCTCTGCGCCCTGGCCCCGGAGCTGGAGGCTCCAGATCAGCACAGGTCTGTGGCCCAGACATTAAAGGAGATTGAACCCACATCCCGCTGGGAGGCAAATCTGGGATTAGCCCGCTGCTATCGTGACCTGGGACCGCAAGGTAGGAGGAGGAGGAGGAGGAGGAAGAGGAAGGAGGGACAGCTGGAGTTTTATCCAAACAATCATTCCTCAGAAGTGTCTGACACACAGTTCACCAGTAGAGACGCAGAATCTCTCTCAGATGCAAAAAAGAGAAAAAAATCACTCTATAGCACCTCTAGTGGTTACAGCTCTACAGTGCCTTTAATAGCTGAATAGCTGCAATGGTTGCTTTGCCCAACTGTATTAGATTATTTTAGAGTTAGGAGTGTTTTTTCTCTCATTTCCTCTTGGAGTATCTATCTATCTATATCTATACATGTATCCATCTAGGAGGTTCCCATTGGGAAATAGGCTGCAGCTGCTAGGGAGCAGTTGAGGTGAGGTGCCTTGCTCAGGGTTCATACAACAATTTGTCTTGAATGCATTAGTAGAATTACTAAAATACTAACTAAAATTAACCAAGCGGCTCAAATAATTAATGTGAAAGTTTGTGGAGGGATGAATCCAGGTCTCTAGAAGTTATTCATTGCTGTCCATAATTTAGCGAGTGCAGCTCTGGTGTGTAGACGGACTGTCTGAGGGTCGAAGGTTGAAATGTCTCATCTATGTGGCAGGATGTACGTTTTTAGGTTTCATCCTCCAGTCTCATACATCCATCTTTCCCTCAGCTCCATCTTGACCCTCTGTCTGAGGGAACTGGGAAACTGTGAGGTGTGAAAGAGCTGTCCTCAGGTATTTTTGCACGGCTGCTGTTCTGCCTGTTGGCATCAGGATGTTGTGAGTATGCAAAGACAGATTATAGTTGATAACTGGACACGTAGACAATCAGAGGCCTGGGTTTCATGCAGGAAGCTCTAACTTACACTCCGGGTGCTTGTAGGCCCCTCTCCACCCTGAGCTGTGGTTTTTCTGCCGGTGTGAGTCTTCACACTTGCTCGTCGCGTGCTCGGTGCCAACGGCCTCACACAGGATGCTGTGTGCACCCAGCCCACACTCCAGCAGGAAGCATTAAAACCTTCAAACCTGAAGGCATTAAACAGAATTTAACAGCACCATGCTGTGGCACAGCTCGTCTTTGTTTCCTCCTTAAACTTATAATGAATAAAGTAGAGTTGCATCTCGGTTTGATACATCTCTGCTTTACACCTGCATTACAACTCTGCAAACTCCAAACTGACCCAACTTCTGAGCTGTGAGGAACTAGAATCGTTTGGACCAGAGCGTCTCAGACTCAGGATCAACCTAATAAAGTGGCATTTCACTGAATGCCGTGTGAGGTGAGGTGAAACCAGAACACATGTGGTTCTGCTTTGTTTTATTCGTCTGAGTAAATGATCCAGAACTGCAGAAACAGACGGCTGAAGGCATCAGAGTCTATCAGGAGCGAAGCAGAGCAGTGAGAGGAGAGGTGCCAGCATGTCAGAGGTTACCCAGAGGTTTCTGGAAGGATTCAGTCATTTAGGGACACTTCAGTTTATCAGAGGGAGCTGGACCATGTTGCGTGATTCTGCTGATTTTCACATTTGTGTATAAATTCACGATGAGCTGAGAGCAGCTCTGAGCTGTTTGCTGTAAAGAGGCCACAAGGATCCATTTTACTGTCACATAAAACTAAGAAATACTCACACTTTGCACGACTGGTGCTGCATGAAATCCACATAAAATGGGATTAATTATCAACGGTGTTGATGATTGAACATATTTGTCAATGGAATAATCTCAAATGTGCAAAGTTAGAAAACTCCAAATAGATGTAGTCTGAAACTACAGTGACCACAGCGGAGAACTCAGCGAGAGATGAGGAAACGGACACATTCAGAGTGTGATAAACAGCTTTTTTTTTTTTTGGACTCGCTCAAAGCAAAAAGTAATTTGCAGAAAGAGACGACACACACTGAGCCTGGCAGTGTGTAAGCAGCAGATTCTCTGCAGCTCTGCAGCCTCCTCTTAGCAACACACAAAACCAGGCCGCATTCAAATTCTGCACACACACACACACACACACACACACACACACACACACACACACACACACACACACACACTCCTGACTCTGGTGGGCTCTTATGGCAGAGCATCAGACGCAGGAACTGACCTCTGAGTGGAGCGAGCTCCACACTGCAACACCTCTGTGACCTCTGACCTTTAACCTCCTCAGTATTATATAAGACGTGTCCATCCACATGCTTTAAATGTGGAGTGTTGATATGAATATTCCAGTTTGCACCAGGTGTGTGTGTGTGTGTGTCGCCTGTAGCAGACCGGTGCAGTATCAGAACAGGCTGTGACAACAACCTGTCAGTTCAACCATGAAATACAAGTTCATTAACGGTGCTGAGAAATCCAAACAGCCAGATAAAATGGTGATTTACGAGTGAGTGAGATATAAAGAGTGTTCACTTGGTGTGTGTTCAGCTTGAGCAACTCACACTGTGTGTGTGTGTGTGTGTCTGTGTGTGTGTGTGTATGTGTATGTGTATGTGTGTGTGTGTGTGTGTGTGTGTGTGTGTGTGTGTGTGTGTGTGTGTCCTCCATAAACAAATTCTGCTTGTTTTTCAGCTGAACAGAGTAAAACACCCCCAGGCTCAGGAAACAGACGCCACTGTGTGTGTGTGTGTGTGTGTGTGTGTGTGTGTGTGTGTGTGTGTGTGTGTGTGTGTGCTCTGTGTTGACGAGGATTGAAATGTGACTATATGCAAATATAACAGAATGGTCTCGAATGAGATGATCTGGCAGTTTGCAAGTTGTACAGACACGATGTCAGTAAACAAGAGTATGAGTGCTAATGTCTTCATAAATTATGAATGTGTGTGTGTGTGTGTGTGTGTGTGTGTGGGTGATGCCAGTGTAAACAGCCCGTCCCAGCAGCCTGTAAAAAGCAGCAGTGTGTTTTATGAGCAGCTGAACTACCTGTCGGTTTCTGTGTGCAGACGTTCCCACAGTTGGAGCGTTTTCTCTGCAGGCTCTTTGGCAGGACGCTCCATCCTCTCCCTCTCTCGTACACACACACACACACACACACTCACACTCATATTCACAGTTCAGCTCAGGATTTCTTCTCTATCTTGTAAACTGAGCATCTGTTATTCTCACTCTGCAGGCTCCAGTTTCTCAGTTTCTCAGGGCCAGTTTTTCTGATTTGAGCAGCAGCAGATCTCTAATCTCTCCATTTCACGTCCAGTAAACGTCTTTATCTGGGAACAGAAATTCCCTCCCACAGTAGCAAAGTTTAGTCAAACCAGCTCAGAACTTGATGCCAACTTCCCCGTAACATTTGTCTCATTTACATCTGTTGGAGAAAGCCAATTCCATACAATTCAAAGACAGAATGTGACTCTGTTTATGTCTTGGTCAAGACGATGGTTTTCATTCCTCTGATGATTTGTCTGGAAGCTGAAGAAAGAAGTCCTTCTGTCTGTGTTTCTTCTGGACAGACTACAAAACCTGGTCTGTGATATAGATGGTCTAACCGCAACTATGGCGTCACAAACGGTCTCCAAACCACACCATCCTCTCAGTGTTTTTTACAGTAACAAGGGAAATACTACGAGGAAAGCATGTCCGTTCAGAGATGCTTTGATAAAGTCCTCAGACTGTTTTGTTTCTTCTTATAAACACCAAACCTTCACACTTTCTAACTCACACGCAAACCTGCAGGACTAAAACTAGAATCAATGCAACTTTAAAAAAATAACAAAAGGAGGATGTTTTAAAGGTTCCACTCCTCCTCCCACAATAAGACTCAGTACTTCCTGACTTTCCTTTTCCTTGGCACTCGGCTTCAAACCCACTGGTTCCTCCTGAATGTGTGATTCTTTCAAAACAGGCCAAAAATACATAGTTGTTGTTTTTCTGCAGTTATCTGCTAAAACAGAGCTACTTGCAGTCTTTTTTTAGCAGATCTTTTTCCAACAGGAGGAAAAGATCCCTCTGTTTGTTGTAGATTATTTCCTGCCAGTGGATTCATTTATGTGTGTGTGTGTGTGTGTGTGTGTGTGTGTGTGTGTGTGTGTGTGTGTGTGTGTGTGTGTGTGTGTGGTTGTGTGTGTGTGTGTGTGTGTGCATTCACAGTACTGAGCACTCACAGTACTCATTGTGCCTCGCTCGTGGTGGTTTTACAGCATAAATTCTGATAAATATTGACTCCTATTACCATAGTAATTTATCATACAGTCAGAAGTCGGCTGAGTGTCTTCAGATCTTTCTCCTGGAGTTTTCCAGCTCTTTCAGCAGTCCAGGATCTCCGTTCTGTTACATAGAGCTGTGGAGCTGCTGACATCACATCCTGTTTACAGAGCACGCTCACAGGGAGAAAGGACAATGAAATGACATCAGCTGTCACTTATTTAGCCTGTGATGCCATTCAGCTCGGTCAGCTCACGTGCCCCCCCCCACACACACACACAACCCCCCCACCTCCCACCCCTCATCCCCATCCCTCCCTCCTCTGGACACGTTCCAGCTCGGCCCCCCAAACGTTCCTGGACACCGGCAGCTGATTCCAGCAGCATCCATTGTCCCGGCAGCACTTCCTTACATCTTTTATAGTCGGAGCGCGGCGTCCAGCTCTGCTCCCCGCTGACAGACATACATGTAAACAAAGGCAGAAAACAAAAGCACACTGTCCCCAAACTGTCCCCACCCTCCCCTCCCTCCCTCCCTCCCTTTCCAAACCTCATCCCACCCATTGTGTAACTCTGCTTCCTCAGTGAATTTGAACCCCCCCCCCCACGGGAGGTACAATGGCTTCAACGCACACACTTCAAGTTGCTTTAACTTATAATAACAATATGTTTATTTCTGTAAACATGGAGGTTATATTGGCAACGACACACAGAACACCTTCACATTCAGCACATAGAGTCACAACAGCTTCAGAGATACAAAAAGAGGGTGGAGGGGTGGAGGTGGGTACATGGGGAGGTCTGTCCAGGAGAAACAGGGTCCAGCAGGTTCTTCTCAGTCCAGCACCGACCCCAGTTTGGCGGGAAGCCCCTCCGACTGTCGCCACAGTGCGTTACGAAGCTCGAACCATTTCTGCAGGGAGGAAAACAAACAGAGAGGGACAAAGGGAGGTGTTAAAAACACGAGGAGCGGGCTGGGCTTTTACAGCGCTCTGGCACAAGCTGCTGAAACTGGAGCGCGATGAGGTAAACTGGTCCCAGTGACATCAATATTCCTGAGAAGCCAGGCAGGTGGAGAGCTCGTATTGTCAGGAACGATTTGAGTAAAAAATACTGGATCCTCCAAATTCATTGTTAACAGTTCTGCCTCCTCAGGCCACAGATTGTGTCCATGTGCATGATACTGAGCTCTGAGCTCTGGAAACCTTATCAGAGTGTGTACATGTAACTATGAATGTTGACAGGACACATGAGACTCGAAAACAACAACACTGTGACTAATGTGAAACTCAAAGAGCTGTGAAATCTTTCAGGTGTTTGTGACGGTTTGTTTCCAGGTCGTTGGAGCATCACAGCCTCATTAACCACAGGCCAGGGATCCTGCTATATCACTTTACTAAACACATTTGTCTTTTTTTTTCAGATTTTAAGCATCATATTTCCTATCCTGTGACACGATATGTTGGTGTGCATCACATTATGAGTTTGCATGCTTCCTCCCAAGATGCAAACACATGTATGTGGCTCAGAGTTGCCCCCAGGGGAGTGTGTGTGTGTGTGTGTGTGTGTGTGTGTGTGTGTGTGTGTGTGTGTTTGTGTGTGTGTGTGTGTGTGTGTGTGTGTGTGTTTTACAGTACATTATGGTACAACCTGTGCAAGGTAATAGATAAATATTTTGCAACAATGAGCTATATCATGTATAATACTATATCCTTCCATCGTGATATTCTACATCATGTACAAGATCACACTGATTATTTTTACATATAATCTGATGTGCAATTTACCATTTTAACTTCATATGCATTCTGCTCGATCTACCTCATTTGTCCTGTTATCTCTAGATACATGATAGGATAGGATACATGAAGTTATTGTGAGTTCACTGATACAGGACTACAGAGAGCTGTCTCTGATTAAGACAGAGTCGTGCAGCCTTGTTCCTCATTATTTTCATAAACACGTTTCAGTGTTTGGTGCAGGGCGCTGTGGTCGCTGACTCATCCAGAGACACGGCTCTGACCCCGAGACCGAGGCCGAGCCGTTGCGCCCAAACCACAGACGATGAATGTTTCCATTCAGGCTCTTAACGGCAAACGAGCTGGACGCACTTCCCAGGAAAGCCTCCTGCACTTAAGAGCTGGGAGCTGCGGACGAGTGAGCCTGGACGCACGCCCGCCGCCCGGCTCCTCGCCGCGCTCTGCGCTTCCTGTCGTCAGGGGGTTTACACAACGAGGCTGACGTCACCTCCGACCGGCCCGGCGGGGAGGGGAGGGACAGCCGAGCCTGGCGGGGCCTGCCTCAGACATGTGGCTGGCAGCAGGGACACGTTCCACATCTTATACTGAAAACATGAGATTCCCATTTGGACTCATCTGGATGGGCAGAGAGACTAAATCAGTTCAGGAAACTGGCTGCTGGTGCAGCGCCGGGATTTCATAGCCGTGAAGCCTGTTTCTATGACGCAGCGCATCAGGCCTGGGAGTTGGTTCACATTTCATCATTAGATATTTCATAACTGGAGGGATTTATGAGGGAGTCACAGCTCCAAGTTCTGTTTCACTGGAACGTTTTCTGTTTTAAAAAGCAAGCAAAGGTCTTTGACTCTTTTGTAAGAACAAATGTGGCTTCAGCTCAGAGAAGGTGGGATTTATTCTCCCGCTGACCCGCTCACTCACTGAGGCCTGTGTCATTTTTCACCTTCGCCTGGCTCTGGATTACATAATGAGCTCTTTCAAACCTGACACGTTCCTTTATGAAGCGCTCTGTGAAAGGAGGCTGGAGCCATTTGTAAATGTTGATGTGAAACTGGGAGTGGTAGCCGGGGTGTGTTTCTACAGCTCAACCCTCTGCAATAGAAGCTTTGTTGCACAGAGAGAGGGAAGAAAACAGTAAAACCCAACACCTCCATCATCTGGAGTCAAAGACTTCCACGTCACCTCCGGCTGGGCCAGAGTGGAACGTGCAGTTTCCCTCACTGCTCTGGAGCTTTCAACAAATGCACGTTTGTGATGCTTTATTGTATGAAACCCTGTTTGTGTTTCCACCTACAGTTGATCCAGTTCACACAGGGTGAAGCAGGGAACACACCCTGGACAGGTCACGCACTCACACCTCCGGCCCACCTAGCCTCTAGTCCACCTGAACATGAGGAAACCTCTGCAAACTCTGAGAGATGAGAGCTTTAACCAGTTCATTGCTGGAGAACATGAAACAAGCTGATTATCTCCCTGTCAGACATACGACCTGCAGCTTTAAATCAGTGCACTCCTGGTCATTCACTCCACCTCTCTGCAGATTTTAAGGATTCACCTGTTTAGTTTTTACAACCACAGAGGTCAAGTTCTGGGCAATGAGTTCAAGATCCAGGCGGCCTCACCTGCTTTTAATACAGAACTAAACACTGACTCTAGTCCACCTGTTTGCACACGACCGGCTGCAGTCGATGCAGAGCTGCAGCTTCATGCCTCAGAAATCCAGAACGACTGGTCCGTGGAGTCGACGAGAGGGAACAGCCGGTGACAAACAGAGTCGGCGGTGGGTGAAATGTCCCGGCCCAGGACACGTTCTGAGCCACGTGCTGAACCGGTCTGTCAGCTTCACGGGCCTCCAGCGGCCTCGTACATTTGCCTGCGGAGCTTCAGGTTTGAATGACAGGATTTACATGTGAGCTTTCAGCTGCAGGTGAGAAACAGCTAGGCAAACATCCGCCGCCGAAGCCTGAGGAGCAACAGCAGACGGAGGTGTTTGATTCCAGAGCGGGGCTCTAACGAAGCGTCTCAAAGTGATGTATCTGTGGCAGGAATGCGACTGGAGGTGCCTGCACAGCTTCAGCTGCTCTCTCTTCAGCCTGTCGGCTCTTATCTGAGGCTGTGAGGCTTCACATCTGGATCCTGATGTGACAGATGCACAGTTTTTACCGTCGGGCATTCTTCAGATAGAGAGCGTTAACGCGGAGGTGCCAGGGATTAAATACCTCAGTGATAATGCAATGTTTGGTCTAATTGTCAAAATGATGCTCACACACGTTCATCTAAAACAGATAGAGGGAATATCTTGCTCATTATTTCTGAAATTTGGGGAAGAATTCCAAATATTCTTCATGAGCATTGGCTCCTATTTCAAGCCTGAACATTTGTCTTCTTCTTCTGAACTTTTTGCCGCCCTAACAAGCTCTTACATGCCAAATGTATCTAATGAGGCCAATATAAAATATGATTTAACAAGATTTATAATGTTTCCATGTCTGTAGTGAAATCCAAACCCTAAGGAGATGTGAAATCTTGAGTCTGAGCAACTGGAAACATGGTTTAAATCTCTGACAAATGCATCATTTTCACAAAAAGAACATTTATCAGCACAATTAACGACTATGTCACCCAACAATGAATCTAACAATGAATCAATCTGTTCAGCCTCTAAAACATCACAGCGAGGTGCGGCCACGGTCCCGCCCTCACGGTTTGATTGACAGGGGGTCTTTGCGGATGAATCAGTGTTTGTGAGGAAGAAAAGCGTCAGGAAACTCGACTCTGAGGTGACCTCACCAGGAGGAACAACCTGGAGCTGCTCCACTGACAGTCGCTGAGGCGAAGCCGAGGCTCTTTGTGTTCGCTGTTGACACCAGGAGCTTCAGCACAAACATCAGCCTGAGCTCCAGGATCTGACCAGGACATTTGACCTCACATAAACACAACCTAAGAGCAATCATCTTACTTAAGTCAGTCTGTGGAGATTCTAACTCATTAATGAGCTGTAGGGTCCTGGACCCTAGTGCTTATTTAATATACATTGACTGCATTGTGTCATATATTATAGTCCAGTACAGTATATTACTGTTCAGTCCATATTAAACATAACATTTTGCTTCGGGTTCTGTCTCAGTGTGGTCATATCATGTCAGGGCAGCATGTCATCACATCAGCACAGTGACAGTGTTTGAGGAGGAACGTGAGGCTGCCCCCCCGCAGGAGGCTAAACAGGAAATCTGTCACTTGTTATTTTAGGCATGTTGTTTCACTCACGCCTCACACACAATACTGAGGAAATTAATGATCTAGTCACTAGTGGGAATGACGTGAAGTAACAGTAGGAGCTGTTGGTGTAGTTTCTTTAATCTTTAGCTTTTGTTTTTAGCTTCAGTTGAAAATCATATTTGGTAACTAAGTCATTTGGTTTGACTTATTTATGAGTTTGTTGTATTTAGATTAGAGTTTTGGTGATAGGACAATACTCCGGGCACCTAATGTTGATAGTGGTAGGTAGGCAGGTTGAACCTTCTCAAACACACAAAACAAACTCACAAACTTTGGACATTGAACTTCTTTAAGCCCACGACAACCCCAAGACACACCGGAGTTCTTTTAATCAGGTTTATGATTCAATATAAATTGTTTTTGTGCAGTTTTTACCTCCAAATTTGAGTGAGATTTGTCATTTGTTATTTTTAGGTCCAGGTCGAGCAGAAAACAGAGGAAATCAATTATTTATTTATATATGGGAGAGGAAAATAGTTAAATTTTGAAGGAAGTAACTGTAAAGCTTCAGATAATCATTCTCTAGGATGATCTGTGTCAGGATCGTTTCTGAAGCGAGAAGTCTCACAGTTTATATATGAACTCCCACGACCAATAAAAATAAGGAAAACAGCATCATAAATACTGTCTCACTGTCCTCCTGGGATAAACACCTCCACCCTGTAGCACCGCTGCTTCTCACTGCTCCTCACCTGATCCGCTACCACTTAAAGTACAGTCTATAACTCTGTATCTATCTGTATCTCCTAGCACCTCCTGCTCTGACAGTCCGCACTCTGCACTAAGCTCTGTGGGAACATCTGATCTGTGTATCTCCTGGAGCTGCTCACCTGAGTCTCCTCCTCTGACAGTCCGCACTCTGCAGCGATCAGCATCAGCGTGGCTCCGTCCGGATGTTTGCTCCCTTTGCTGAAACTCTCCTCCAGCACTTTGACCTGCTCCTCCGACAGATTCATACACTCCATCCCTTTGGAAGCCATATTCCCTCCTCTCTCTCTTTCTCTCTGTCCTTTTTCTTTCTTTTCTGGCTCTTCAGAAGCAGCAGCAGCAGATCTTCGGGCTGGACGTCCGGGTCCTGGAGCTGGATCTGCGGATGAGATGCGCTGGTTGTTGGAGGTGTTTCCTCAGCTGGAGCGTGTGTGTGTGTGTGAGGGAGAGTGTGTGTGAGAGCAGTATGGGAGCGTGTGACAGAGGGGTGTGTGTTTGCGTGTGTGTGGGAAGGGTTTACTACAGTCAACAGAGGTGCGTCATGAGGCCAGTCCCACCAGCAGGACCCGCCACTGAACGCACCACCGCTGTGGAGACACACACACACACTCACACACACACACCTCCTGGTTCTGACTTTATTCATCCTAGATTAACACTAAATACATCAGAAATATATGTTTTTTGTTTGTTTTGTTTTGTTTTGTCTTGTTTTGTTTTGTTTTGTTTTGTTTTTTTTTCAGTTTTAGGCCGCAAAGTAGTCACATTTTGCTGTGACTTTGATGATGACTTTGGGAACGTCTTCACTGGAAACATATCTAGTGATCACTTTTTCTTATCATAACTTAAAGAAATTGAGAAATGTACCTTGTTTCTTGGAACTGACTCTAGATTCACGTCTTAAATCTGAAGTTCAACAACGATTAGCTTCGCATCAAAGCAATAGCACGTGGAAACGGTCTGTTGGCTCAGCAGATGTTAGAAATGCTGCTGGATACATGCTCACTCTCTAGAGTGAACGAGCCAACATAAAGGAAGTCTGAGTAAACTTGAAGCCACTTTGTTTACATTGAAACTTTAAAATATCACATTCCTTATTATTCATGCTTCATACCCACTGGTGTCAAGAGTTTTTCAAATTTTAATGTAGATGATAAATATCTGAGTATAAGTTTAAGTATATAAGTATAAGTATTGTATAAGTATTGATTCTAGGGCTGGGGGAAGCTAAAGCGGCATTCTTTCAAAGTCTATAAGTTATGATAATATCAAAAGGTCACCACATACATATGAGCAGATAAGAATGTGCACATTGTGCACATGGATATTATGCAATAAAGGGCTGTAGACTGGTTTATGGTTTACCTACTGTAGCATGCAATGTGATAGGATGCATACAGCATGCATACAATATGATAATATTATGATAATATTATGATAAACGCGCCACCGAGCAGATGGAAAGTTGCCTAAAACTATAAATGATGTAATAATTCACTGGTGCACAGCACTTTTGCTCGAACTCGTATTCTTTATGTCGGCAAGAAGAAAAAGAGAAAAAATAATCTCACAGGCTAATCTGTTTATGTAGATAAATGTAATCTGCTCTGGAGGGGAACGAGCTGCCTGACTCGAGGAGGACACAACGCTTTAAAAACACATGTTCAAGCATGACTACAAAGATAAGATGCTTCTTTAAAGCCAGTAAGCTCTTCACTCCCTCACATCCACACCCTGGTCATGCCGGTCTCTGTAGCGACTGTTGTTATGTCATTTTCTCAGTGTTTTCCTCTAACGGAGTGGATTATTTACAAGGCTCTCCGGGCTCACTTTGATCACAGTGATACACAGTCAGCTGCAAAGGAAACATCCCGTCCACGCATGCTGAATCTGACATGGTGGAAACACTAAGTATGGCTCCTGATAACAACCATAGCATCAACACACGCTCACTCACACACACACACACACACACACACACACGCACAGGCTTCCTTTTGATGCTATCTTTGGATTTTGATTAGACCCATAATTATGTGGTGCCCGCACTGAAAGCTTGACTTCAGTTCCCCCTCGCCTGGATTTTAAGATGCAAATAATATCTCGCCCACAGAAACACAGGCAGAAATCTCACTGGGATACAGACGACCAGCTAGGACAGGTCCGTTCATTTTCAAATCCTTTTTCATATTGTTAAGAGATCCTTTAATACCATCCTATTAGCAAAGAAAAAGTTAAGAATATAAGCAATGACGTTTTAATCTTATTCAAAGCACCCAGGAACCACACACAGATGTCAGAACATGCAAAGCTGTCCGTCTAATCCAACCTGAAAGGTTCTAGATACAAATATACAAATGTTGATACACATAAATCTCAGGTTTTTACGTAACTAGTAACACCTGAGTCTCTTGTGTTTTTTTGTTGGTTGGAACATGTCCACAACTTTCTGAAAGCTGCATGTTTCAAGATTCAAGGAGAAGGTTTAAACCAGATCTTCAAATAAAACTGATCATTTCTTAACATGAATATAGTGTAATATAGAATATAGAGATGTGTATATCCAAGAGATTCTCACCACCTTCCTGGTTTTCGAGGTTGGATTTTCAATCAAACATCACATTGATATAAAACTGGCATCTGGCACCTTGATGCTACCTGAACAATCACCAGGTGAAACGTGTCAGCCTCTCAGGGTGACAGATGCATGGAGGTCGTCCCTGGTGAACTATTGAACACTATCCACGCTTAACGGCACAGCGTGGGGCGATTCTGCTGATAACAAGCTGTCTTTGGGCTTTTTATGACATAACAAACATAAAAGGCACGTCTGTGGAAAATCAGCGAGCATGTGGAGCTGATGCTGTCTCAGGCGATTGGCTGCCGAGGCGGATGTGACCGATAAGGACGGTTAATCCTCTGCGAGTGAGACAAAGTTCACTGAGAGGTGGTAAACACGGCCATTCAGCCTCCAGGTTGTGAACGTAAGCATGACTCTCTGCCTCTGATCGAAGTCATTAACCTGATTAATCTGCGGTGTGGTGACGACTTCAGACGTTAATCTGTCTCTGCTGCGTGTCTCATGAGAGCAAAGGTTCAGCTCTGAGGGAAGCCGGACTCAGGTTTGGACGTGGTTCTGCTTTAATGTTGTGTCTCATCGTGTTTGTCGGTGTGGGACAACAGCGCTTCAGCGCAGCCTGAAATAGAGAAAGCTCCTGATAGCAGTGAGTGTGTGTGAGTGGAGATATCACACACCGCAAGCCTTTAAAGAGCAGGAGGACAAAAACATCGGAGAACCAGCAGTGACTGAGCTGCTGTCACTTTACTCCCGTTACATTATAAACGTTTCACTGTAAGGATTCAGAAATAACTGACTGAGTACTGACAGGTTCGCACGCTGCAGAAACAGGTCAACTGTCATTTCTTATTTCATATCTGATTCATTGATACGGCTCAGAGAGGGACTCTGGTGCCACTTTGCCTCACCTTCCTCCTCCTTTTATCTTTGTCTCCGTTCAGAGGAGGTGACACAAGCAGTCCAGATAAGTCCGAAACACTTTGTCCCAGATTTAGCAGAGTGCGCAGACTCTCAGAGTCGGACTGTAGATAAGATAAAGTGGTTAAAGTGAGAGAGATGCTTCAGTGTCTGTTCTGGGATCTGTCTCAGAGCAGGTGAGAGAGGAGGCACCACACATCCTCCTGCACAATGACCCTTCTAGATGTGTCACCTTCTGTCCTCTGTCAGATCGATGCTGAGCTCATATCTGGCTCCTCAGACCGGCAGAGATTTATTTTCTTTTAGGAAACATTCCAGCCAGTCTCCATCGACAGCAGCCTTTTGTTTCCTCAGGATCTGTAGGAAAATAAAACCACCCTGAGGTAATCGCACTCGTGACGACGTGTGAATCATGACAGGCCCATGTGGCGTCCCTGCAGCCAGACACAGGGGTGCACACACACACACACACACACACACACACACACACACACACACACACACACACACACAGAGTAGGTGAGCCGGATGGTTGCACCATGCAGGCATGTAGTAAAGTGTTGTTTTTCCTCATAATTACAACTGTCAAAGTCCCGTCAGCGCAGCAGCTCCAGTGACTGGTCGCAGTCATGCGACCTGAGGACAGATGCTCAGTCTCACACACACACACACACACACACACACACACACACACACACACACACACACACACACACAGCTGTGGAGGTCTGAGTCACAGGGTGATGTCATGACATCAGGAATATTACGTCAAAGTACGTTAATGGAGGCAGGAGTCCGTGTGTCTGATAAAAAAAAATGTAGTCCAACTCTACTTTAACTCATCTGTTGTAAGCACATGTATGAACCAGCTTCAGAACAATTCATCTACTGAACTTATAACAGAACTCATACCTTGATGGTTTGTATTTTCACTATAAATCATCTTTAAGAAACTATGAGATGCTTGGAGTGGGAAAAGGTCTCGTTGGGAATCCTGTTTTCTTCCAATACTTTCCTCATTGAAAATGATCTTAATCAATAGTTTCCATTTGGTGGAAAAGACTGAGTCATCTCACTTAATGCTTCTGGAAACTGGCAGCAGGGCCATTTGTCTTGGCCTCTATACAATATCTGTCCAGTTACTGTGTGTGAGCAGTTTCTCAAAACATCCTCCTCTTTTGAGAGGTTAAAAGGTGCATTTCCAAAATTGCCTTTAACATGTTTGTCTTATTAGGAATGCTGATTGTAACCTGCTGTCAGTGAGACACTTGGCTTATTGTATATATTTGCTGGAAAACCCAGATGTTGATTCTGCAAATGCGAGTCATAAATATCCATTAACGTGAGCGCATTAACAGACATAGACATGAACATTTTCCCTCTGTTTTCTCTCCTGGATGTTGAGTCTGCTTTGTGTTCAAACTAATTTATATGAAAACGACATCAAAGATCTGACGAGGCATCACGGTAACATCTCAGATTTATAAACACTTTGCCCTCGGTGCCAGAAAATAAAGATGTTTCAACCCGACCGCTGCGTAGCAAAGGAAAAGTCCAAGACAAACACTGGGCTTTGTGCTCAGAAAACCCTCATCCTGGTCCTGAGACAGTAAATCCATGGAGAATCTGATATGAGCAGTCGGTTACTATTAATAAATCTCAAACTCTGGTGGGAAACACACACAGAGCGCAGATCTGTGCTGGTCTCAGCGGCCGTTTAACCCCGGTAATTCACAGAGGCCTGTTTTCATTACAGGGGGGCCGCGAGCCGGGACCGACGCCTGGAAGACAGAGTTCATTACTGGCCCAGCTCCGCGGTCGGCACATGGCCGTTACGTAAGGCTGCTGCCCACCCACCCACTCACCCTCCCACTCCCTCCTCAAGCAGAAACATCTGGGCATGAAGAATGGAAGTGGCCTCGAGCTGCTCGGAGCTGAGAGGTGGTAGATCTTCACCCTGAGGGAATCAGATCAAAAGCAGGAAGAGGCAACGAATGAATCTGCAGAATCTTTAGGGGCAGGACGGCTCTTTACCCTGATACATGACGCACTGATCCCTGAGAAGCTGAGACATCTTTCACCTGACACGTTCATGACCTGAGCTACTGAGCCAGGAACAGAGCATCAGGTGTTACAGGGTGAGAGGCTGTCTCTCACTAAGCCTTGGTGAATGCTTCAAAGTCTGTGTGTTGTTTTACAGACAGGGATCAGAGCTGCCACGGCCAAGTGTCTCATGAAGCTCGATCTGTTATTATGAAGTTATGATGCAGCTTTCTTATTGTCTCATTTGAGCCATTTGGTAGGAAACATCATGAACCTCACGCTTAGGCCTAAACTATAGGACCACATTTCATGTCTTAGACATGTTTCTGCACTTCTCTATGACTACTTTACTCATGAATTCCTAAGTTAAGTGTTGTCACAACAATTCAAAAACAAGTGTTTTATCTAAAATATTTGGGAAATCAAAAATTACACAGTATTTGGACTAAATGATCTCTCCTGGAAAGTATACATGAACCTCTATACACGTTTTGGCAAGATTTTAATGAACATTTTGATATGAAACAAAACCAAGCATGCATAAATGGGAACATACCCTACTGCAGAACCAAAAGCGACATCTTATAAGGCGTTGCTCAGACTCGAAAGAGTCAGTGTTTCAGGATTAAAACAAAATGCTGCTTCTGCTAAAAAAAATTATGTGCGTCACCAATCTTTACAGCTGGAGGCGTTCCCGCTGCAGCTCTTTGATGCACCGCTGCACTTTCCCACCTCCATCCAGCTGCAGCAGGCCTGCACAGTGACTCCACTCCACAACTGTACTGCAGTGCAGTTCAGAGCGATTTTCAACCCCAGTTTATGCTGCTTTATGCTTCTAATCCACCACATTTAAGAGATAAATGCTGCACTCCCCCAGTCCACTGGAGTTACATTCAGGTTGAAAATCATTTCAGGGGATTTGTCTTGAAACCTCAGGAGACTGGAGAGAAAGTGTCTCCTGAAGCGTGACGATGAGAAGCAGGTCCTCCTGCTTTGACCTGAGCCTGTCAACACGTCCTTCAGCTGCAGCTCGGCTGATACACCCAGAGACGTGGAGATTTATCCACGCTATCCACGATTTATTTCACTCGGGAGCTCGATGGCATCTCCTCTGCTGCTCTGCATGTTTGTGCACCAAATTTGCTGTGTTTTCATGACCAAACTGGCTTTAAACGGCATGCATGAGGATGTATTTATAGCGTGTTTTTCCCCTGACGGGATGTGAACTCTTAAACACGGTCGTATACGAGCCGTGGCGAGGCCTTATAGGAGCATGGATGGCGGCAGAGAGATCTCAGTGCAGATATTATTTTACAGAGTGTTCCTCCCGTAGAGGAAGTGCTAAAGACGCTCTCAAACAGCCAGAGAGGGAAGCCAAGACGTGACAGCAGGAAACGACTTCCTGAGGCAGTCTGGGGATCCAGAGGAAGCCGCGGAGGAGCCGGGGCGCTGGGCGGCAGACAGGCAGGATCTCGTTGTGTAAGTCAGGGCGGCTCCGTAACGTTGTGTGTCGGGCTCGGGGGCCCGGGGCAGGTAGGGGGCTCCTCTGGGGAGAGGGCTCTGAAGTCTGAAGCTCTGTTGGTGCCGCAGGCCAAACACAACAGGCCACAGCAGACTGAGGAGCGGTCATCTCTTTATGGAGGAGAATTAAAGCCGAGCTCCAAAAACAACGTGGTTTCTGTCCCTTTAGGCTGCGCTGGAAAGCAGTGACGCCTACACAAACTTCATTTCACCAAAGCTGGACTCTGAGATGCTATGAAAAGGTTCAGAGGAGTGAATAATAGAGAAACAGGAGCTTCATGTCAACAAACCTCTAAGAACACCCAAAAAAAGTGCTCTCAGGAGGTGGTATTTCAGACGTCTCAAACTATTTATTTTCTGTATTTAACCAGACATGACATAGGGGGTCACATGACCATTTCACTTCAAATAACAAAACTATGGGAAAAACTATATTTTGGACCTCCATCTTTCTCAAAGTGGATGCAGGGAGGTGGATATTTTTGGGATGTTTTCAATGAAAATTGAAAAATGGATTTATTTTGTGAAGGCAGGAAGAAAAACAGATTCTCACCAGTTGAGACCATGTCAACCTGTTGTCAGCCTTTTGTTGCCAAACGACAGAGCAATGACACAACAACAAACATCAAAAAGTGTCGTTTCATATTGGATCAAATGTCAATGAGAAATGAATTAGGAACTGAGCAGAGTGCTGCAGGGGACTCTGCAGAGGTTGTTCAGTGTGGGCAGAAATATTTTATGATATAAAACCTAATAAAAAATGGTGGTTTCATGTGATCTTACAATCAAAACAGGGTTTTCCACGCTTAAAATTGCACTTTGATGCACTCCATACTGCAGCCAACAATCACTTTCATCATCGATTTCTCAATGATTCATTTAATTTTTTCCATCATTGGAAAGTTGCTTAATGTGCTCCTCATGATGCTCGCTCTGTCCGACCGGGTCCAAACGTCAGATCTGAGAAAACCGGCTCTCTACAGAGAATCCACTCTGCAGCTTCACCTCTTCAAGCTGTTCTGCATGTGGTTCAAGCCAAGGACTCTCTGGAGGAGGAATGCTCATCCAAACAAACTCAGCTGGGCTGCTCCGGCCGAGGGCCGACTCTGCTCCGAGCTGCAGCAAAGCTGAGCAAACAGCGCCGTTTGTTTGTCCCGGGACGATGCTCCGGAGGACAGGTGCTGGAAAAGCTGCTTTTGTTTGCATGTCAAACTCAAGGCGTGTTTGAACCGTGACTAATGAACGCAGAGGAGGGCAGATACAGGTCTCCTACGTCAGGACCAAACACGCGACTGCGTTTTCAGCCGCTTTCTACTGTGAGAACCTGAGAAGAAAGCTGGGCTGGATGAAAGCAAAGCACATGAGGTCCTTATCTGGCCCCACACTCAAATATTTTCCCTCCCTGACTACAAAAAGAGCGTTTCTCTGTATTTTGACTGCTGCCTCGACTATCTGAACTATATCCGGTGCAACAATAGCCCATTGTTTGCTTACAGGACCGACACAGAAACCGCTTTAGAGCCGAGCCAAGAGGAGCCTCCCGTAGAAAGTCCCACAGCCTGCAGAGCGGCGTATCGCTGGCCAGATAACCTCTCAGAGCACGAGACCGGGGCTGCGTCCGTGTCCAACAACCCGGTCTGGGTCTGAAGGAAGGAGTCTTATCTGGGAACGTCCCACTCAGATCAAACCTGAACGCTGCGTAAGCAGGAGTGGGCCCTGATGCACCATGTGGTGATGGATGGGAAATAAATGGTGGCGTTTTCCACACAGATGAAACGCTGATGTAGAGTCCCGTGAAGGCCAGCTGAGTGCTTTACCCAGTATATCTCACTTTTCATCTCATTGATGCTCCTTATGTAACCGGAACACAAAACGCTCCACGTCTAATGGATGCTGAGGCATGTCATCATGGCAGGGCATGTAATAAACTTACACAACCAACATGAAAGCGCAGACATGGGGATCTAGCCCCTCCATTTAAAACCTCTGCTGTGATGTAAAGCCTTGAAAATGATCAAAACGGATAAAAAAGTTGAAACGGTTTCAATCGATTTCAGTTGACGTGAGCGAGCCGTCGTTGGACGGAGGCAGCAGTGAAACGCTTGAGGTAGGAGACGTGCGTCCCTCCAGACGGGGAAACTGTGACTTCACGATGGTGGATTTATCAAAGAGGGTCTGTAGTGCGAAGGAAAGTTGGACGGGAGCGAGGCTGAGGTGGGTGAGGCTGGCTGAGGGTGGGTGAGGGGGATGTTGGACCAGTGGCAGTGGGGGTGTGAAGGCTTGGACCAGTCAGAACTGGAGTTTAAATATAGTCCAGGAACAGAGGAGAACAGCGCTGGGTTGTTGTTTGTTTCAGAGCTTCAGTTCTGTGCATGAGCGTGTGAGGCGAGACACACAACTTTATAAATAAAGAAAAAAATAGCAATATGTAAAACTCTGCGGCTTCCCCGACGCCCTTCTCCATCTGGAGGTGGTCGTCTCTCCATCCTGCCATGTTTACTCCTATCCTAAACCTCGCCGTGTTTTCTTTTAGATTCTCTTTCAATCTGAACTGGAAACCTTAGACTTTGTGTATGTGCGACTCACAGCATGAGTGGCTGGAATATTTGAGGTCCGGGCAGCAGTTTTCCATGAGAACAGCAGCAGCAGTCAGACCATATGGGGGCCAGATAGGCTGAGCCGGGCCGAGGGCCTGTTTGTGTGTTTACTACAGTCCATTAGCTCCACAGTGGTTCACAGCTCGAGAAAACAAACTCCCGTAAACCGGTCCGGCCCTCTACGTCATTTCCCGGCACTTAGAAGCATGGGAAAGCGTCTCAACTTCTATCCATTAACCACAGTGGCGATAAGGACTCCTCAGCTGTAAAACGCTTGGATTTCGACGCATACTTTTGAGAGCCTCGTGGGTATGTAGCTGCCGTTTCAGATGCTTTCCTGCCCGTCTGGAAGAGATCTGAGAGAAATGACTTGGAGCCATGAAACTATGCAGCAATGCAGAATATTCACCACACATCTGTCTGACATATACGCGCCTGGGACTGGCTCTAAACCACCAGTTTTGTTGCTATAAATATAATGAATTATGCAATGTAGTGACTGAAACAATGCACAATAACATGCTTTCAGTATTAGACGCTGCAATCCCAGTCCAGGAACTTGTCCTCTCTGAAGTTTGATGTTAAAAGGAAGAAAAAGAGAAGTTTCCCTGATGGTTCCTGAAAGCATCTCTGATCAATTTACCTTTTTCTCACTTTCCTTGTCGCTGTGGAAAACACTTAGAGGATGACAGGGTTTGGAGACGTGTCCTGATGCTACAGGTGCGGTTAGATCATAGATATCAGAGATCAGCTTTTGCAGTCTGTCCAGAAGAAACACAGACAGAAGGATTTCTTTCTTCAGCTGCCAGACAGAAGATCAGAGGAGTGAAAATGATCTTCCTGACCAACCAGAGCAGGGAAGACACAAACCGAGTCTATGCATTGTTGGACATTGCTTTGACAGAGACGTGAGTATTAAGTTCTGAGCTGTTTTGACTAAACTTTGCTACTGTGAGAGTGAACTTCTAGCAGTCCGTTTCCAGATACTGGAGAGAAATGGAGAGATTAGAGATCTGCTGCTGCTCAAATCAGAAAAAACTGGCCCTGAGAAACTGAGAAACTGGAGCCCGGAGAGTGAGAATAACAGATGCTCAGTTTACAAGATAGAGAAGAAATCCTGAGCTGAACTGTGTGTGTGTGTGTGTGTGTGTGTGTGTGTGTGTGTGTGTGGAGAGGAAAAAGAGCGAGTGGGAGAGATGTATATAGAGGAAGCTGCCACACAGATACTTCTGTGGCACTCACATGTTGTTTTATCAGTAATCTGATCCACTTCACACCTTACAGTAACACAGCCAACACATTCTGGGTCAGTCAGTCTTTCTCAGTCTCAACCTATTCTTGTGTCGATATAAAACTGCTCAATGTGGCGTGAATTGCCAAAATAAACAAAATAAAGCTCTTCAAATGGAGATAAATAATTTTCTGGGGAAGTTCCTTGAAGAAAAACAAAAAGAAAGTCACACAAAGCAGAAAAAACTCATTCTTCATCAAACATGTAGGAGTCACGACTCCATTCAGACCTGTGTGTGTGTGTGTGTGTGTGTGTGTGTGTGTGTGTGTGTGTGTGTGTGTGTGTTTGGGTGTTAGAAATGGTGACAGATGATGTAAATGTGTTGCAACATGAGAGCCAACGGTCAAGATCCTAAAAAGTCACATGATGTCTGAGAATAGTGAGTGAGGTCTGTGACATCAGGGCTGCTTCAGAGCTGACACACACACACACACACACACGTGCATGCTAACAAACACAAACACACACACACACACACACACACACACGGTCTCGATCCAGGCGAGATGTTTTCCTCTTCTTTTTTTAACCAGCATCTGGACACCGAACAAGCAGAGCTCGGTTTGGATTTTTTTATTTAATAAGCTGGTTCATAAATTATCGCACATAAAAGATTCTTCTTCCAGAATTACAAAGTGGAGAGCGACTTTCAGGGAGCGCCTGGAAAAATAAAACAAACGAGAAGAAGATTGTAGACAGTGGTGAGGAGCAGGAGGAGTAGACACAGAGGCCGGGCTCCGTCTGTGTCCTGGCTCTAGCAGCAAACTAAAAGGTGGCATGCCATGCAGCCTCAGCCTCAGCCTCAGCAGCAGCCTCAGCAGCAGCCTCAGCCTCAGCAGCCTCAGCAGCAGCCTCAGCAGCAGCCTCAGCAGCAGCCTCAGCAGCCTCAGCCTCCTCAGCCTCAGCAGCAGCCTCAGCAGCAGCCTCAGCAGCAGCCTCAGCCTCAGCAGCCTCAGCAGCAGCCTCAGCCTCAGCAGCAGCCTCAGCCTCAGCAGCCTCAGCAGCAGCCTCAGCCTCAGCAGCAGCCTCAGCCTCAGCAGCAGCCTCAGCCTCAGCAGCAGCCTCAGCAGCAGCCTCAGCCTCAACCTCAGCAGCCTCAGCCTCAGCAGCAGCCTCAGCAGCAGCCTCAGCAGCCTCAGCAGCCTCAGCCTCAACCTCAGCAGCCTCAGCCTCAGCCTCAGCAGCAGCCTCAGCAGCAGCCTCAGCAGCAGCCTCAGCAGCCTCAGCCTCAGCAGCAGCCTCAGCCTCAGCAGCAGCCTCAGCAGCAGCCTCAGCAGCAGCCTCAGCAGCCTCAGCCTCAGCAGCAGCCTCAGCCTCAGCAGCAGCCTCAGCCGCAGCCTCAGCAGCAGCCTCAGCAGCAGCCTCAGCAGCAGCCTCAGCCTCTGCAGCAGCCTCAGCAGCAGCCTCAGCCTCAGCAGCAGCTGGGAGGTGCTGGGAGGTGCTGGGAGGAGCTGGGAGGTGCTGGGAGGAGCTGGGAGGTGCTGGGAGGAGCTGGGAGGTGCTGGGAGGTGCTGGGAGGTGCTGGGAGGTGCTGGGAGGTGCTGGGCTCCTGTCCTCCAGTGTGTTCACAGCAGTCCCAGAGTGGAGCCGAGGGAGCGCCCGGGGAATAAATTATAAAAACCAAACAGAAAAGAACTCAACGAAAAATAAACAGCACAAGCTACATGTGAGGCTCACAGGAAACAACCCAACTAAAACCAGTTCATGTGGCATCTTCTTGGCTCGACATTCCCCCGCCCCCCCCCTTGCTTTTCTCTGCGCTATGATTGGACGAGAGGCTGGACAGGGTTTCCACAGCCATTCTTCATCTCATCTACGTCGGTGCTTCATTTGTTCTCTACAGGCATCCCGTCCTCCTGCCCTGGGGCGGCCAGCCCCAGCCCCAGCCCCAGCCGAGCCGGGAGCTGGGAGCTGGGAGCTGGGAGCTGGGATGTGCTTGCTAGTCCTCCTTCCTCCTCCAGGCTCTGGTTGGAGGAGTCCAGCGGCCCAGGGCTCTCTCTCTCTGTCTCTCTGTGTCTCTGTCTCTCGCTCGTCTCTCTCTCCGGCTGCCGAGAGTCTACTTGGACACCTGCTGCTGGATGTGCTGCAGGAACTCTTGGTAGGAGGAGGCAGCCTCGGAGCGGTCCTCCACCAGGTGCTGGAAGAAGGTGCCTTTAGCCGAGGCGTCGTCCCTGCAGGACGAGGGGACAGAGACAGGACGATGAGAAGGAGACAGACTGGAATCACACCTGCATGTAGTCCCATCCAAAACCCTCAGTCTGTACAGGGACATCAATGGCTTAAAACAGGTAGAGTTCAACTGGTACACTAAACCCAATGAGCACACTTAGTTTTATGACAAAATGTAAACAAAAGACAAATAAACCTTAGAGCTAGATACTGTGAGTCAAGGGTCTTCAGGTTTCACTGCAGGCTGATTCACATTTATAAATATCTACAAAACAAAACATACGATCAGCCAACCCAGACAGGCGGCTGGAGATGAGACCATCATCAGTAAAAGCTGTAAAATAAACCACAAACCGGCCTCAACCACTGTCTAGTCCAGCTATTTCAGTCTGACGAAAACAATGTTGTGATTTACTTCATGGCCCATGAGAAAACGACTTTCATGTGTGAGCGTTGGATTATTTTCTCATCACTGAATGTTTTTGACCTCCTCTGTATTCTATAAATACAGGAAATTATATTTGCAAAACAAGTGTAAAGACAATGAGCAGAGTGGTAAGTAATGGCGGGAGCTGACAGGTCCCGGTATAATGACGGCTCAGAGCTTCAGCTCTCTCTGGACTCGTCCTGGAACGCTGTGTTCCAGTGGCTGTAGAGGGAGGAATCTCACCCAGCCCGTCCGAGGTATTCTCATCAGATTCCTCTCGGTGTGTTTGCCCTGACATCACTGTAAACATGTGGTGTGGTAACAATGCAGCTCTGCAGCCGAGGAGGAGGAGGAGGAGGAGGAGGAGGAGGAGGAAGCAGGAACAATGCATTCCCAGCTGCAGCTCTAACCACCGCTGTTGATCAGCCAGCGAGCTGCTTACTACATGTTTACGCTGGAATCGTGTTTTTCTGCCGACCTTAGGCCGATCCGAGCCCAGACACATTCCTCTCACACTGAAACTGCTCCCTGCTCCTCAGCCACCTCCTCTCCTCCTCAGGCCGCTCTGACGCTCCTCCAGGGCTGGGAGCAGAGCCTCGGCTGGAACCTGACGTGATGTCACGTTATCTCGAGAGGAGCTTCGGAGTCTCAGGGAGGCGGTTTCTGTGGTCTCGTGGTTAAAACATGAACTATAGACGACTCCTCTTTGCTCCAAACAACTTCTGTTTTCATTCCTACGCTCTCACATGTCCTGCCACCACACCTTCAACACCAAAACAAACGTGGACTAGTTTCTGATGACTTAGATCAGGACGACAGACCAAAATAACTGGTCTAAAGTCCCAAGATGAAAAACACTCCACCTTCACGATAGATGGACCAAGTTTCTGCTCTTTTTGTGATTAACTATGGAGTGATGGAACACACCGGGTTCATATCCTGGTTGGACTGAAGGTCTCTGGTCTCCCTCTATCAGCAGAACCTTTCTCAGAGCAGAGTGTGAGAGTGACTGAGGAGTGTCAACCCTGTAAAAGCCTGTAATCTGTGGGTTTAAACCAGTTCTCATATCTGATCCAGGTCCAAGCAGATTATTTGGAAGTGAGGGGCTTTAAAGTGCACATCACACTCAGATTGAAGTCACAGTCAGTCTCTGAACAGATTCTTTTAGCTGCGTCTCAATCCTCAAATGGATGAATGAGGACAGTGATGTGTCTGGGCCTTGGCACACTGCTCTGGTCAGGCTCTGAGCTGAACCTCATCTCGCTGTAATTCATCATTTATGGTCAGTGTTGACGAGTGACCAAACATTTTTCCAGGGCTTGAAAATATCAAACTAGATAATGAAGTGCAGCTCCTCTGTGAGCCTGGCTGCACCCCAGCATCTGGCAGGCACAGGACGTGTGCTGCTCAGATGTGGCTCCAGATGTGCTGCTCTCTGCTTACTTGAGCACGTGGACGATGCAGCTGAAGGCTCGGTTGTCCTGCAGCCAGTCGAGCAGCGCTCTCACCCGCTCAGACAGAGGAGTCTCCAGCTCAGGAATGTGACTCTGGGGAGACAGACACAGAAAGCAAAGCATCAACCGCCTCTGTTATGAGTGTGCAGCAGCGGGGCGGGGCGGGGACAGCGTGGATGCTGGATCATTCTGGCTGCTCTGTGTGGCTGGGCTCAGGGATGCCTGTGGTGGCCTGTGGGACTGTAGGTGGCTGTCGGACGCATCCACCTCGTTCTGGAACAACACGGTCAGGGCGTAAACAAGCGCTGCCTGGCCGGCGCTCCTGGTGGAACTTTCTAGGTTTGTCGGAGGACAGAAGAGCAGCAGCAGCACATCTGCTCTGCTGCACTCAGCCTTTTTATTGTGGGTCCTTCAGGAACAAAACCTGCAGGGAGCCACTGAGAGCCACGTCTCATACAGCTGGACAGGGAGAAAACTTCCAGGCAGAGCCGAGGACAGTTCTGTCTGTCTCTGCCCGTCTGTCTGTCTCTGCCCGTCTCTGTCTGTCTCTGCCCGTCTGTCTGTCTCTGCCCATCTGTCTGTCTCTGCCCGTCTGTCTGTCTCTGCCCGTCTGTCTGTCTCTGCCCGTCTGTCTGTCTCTGCCCGTCTGTCTGTCTCTGCTGGACTGACCATGTTGGGGGGGATGGAGGCGTAGTTGGGGACGCCCAGAACATCTCGGACAAACATCTCGTTGCAGCATTTTCCAATCCACAAGTAGAAGACCTGCAGACAGAGAAAGACACAGCTGGAACATGGACACAGAGAAGACCTGCACATATGACTCTTTGCCCCCAAATATTCCCTGTAAGATAAACTGTTCTGATATCTACAGATAGCAGGAATTACTGTACTGACCCCCAAAGGGAAATTCATTTATCTGAAGAAGTTAAAACCCTGATGGCTGTAGAGAACAAAGAGCTTCACCAGCATCGTTGTATTAAATCTTCTATGTGGCTTCAGTTTTATTTCTGCAATAAATGTCTCAGTTTTCAACTGCCTCTCCACGTTTTGATGAAAACCTTTCACCAGGTCATTCATAGTAAGGTTATGATCAAATCTTTTGACATTTACAAACATTGAGTTTTTAGAACTAAACACTGGGGTGTAAAGTCTTACGTAGCCACAGTCCATGAGGAAGGCTCCGTCCCTGCTCAGCCGCTCTGCAGACAGGTGGAGCAGAGGAGGCTGGGGCACCACCGAGTCGTTCAGGTGCAGCGCCCCCTGCAGGCAGGACACAGGGAGCCACAGGTTAGCCGCCATCAGCAGTCTGAGACATGCTCTCTGCTTCCATCAACATCGTGTCAAATCTCAGCAGTGAATGAAGGATGTTAGACACAGCAGCTGAAGCAGCAGAACAGCGAGGAGCTGTCTGAGTGTGGCTGCAGTGACTCAGGGCTCCGTCCCACCTGGTCGGACATGTTGTCCAGTCGGTACAGGTCTGGGTGAATCATCCTCATCAGCTGCTGCAGCGGCTGCGTCTTGAACTCACACATGGCGAAGACGCGCTCGTCCAGCCGCGTGCTGGTGCCCGTCCGCAGGGCTTTCTGGAAGCAACCGGAACATTCCCCATTAATGCCTTCCTTAATCTGCACTCTGCTTCACACCCATGCTATGCTGAGCTCTGCATCTCAGCTCAGCCTGGAGACCGAGGCTCACACTTACCATGGTTAGACACACTGAACACCAATTAGAAGTAATGACTTCATAATGAGGGAGGATCAAGCTGAGGCGTCGCCTCTGACACAGAGTGAGTGTGTGTGTGTGTGTGTGTGTGTGAGTGAACACACACCCTGGATATATGAATGGACAAGCCCTGGGTGGATGAACTGAGTATACAGTCTGCAAATATCAAGCCTTTGTTAAAGTGTGTGTGGGAGCAGTGATGATCCTCTCTGAGTGGGCGTTATGGCTGGGCGTTAGCCTGTCTGTGTGTGTGTGTGTGTGTGTGTGTGTGTGTGCGCCCAGCCACACCTGTTTGAGCAGAGCCAGGATGTAGAGGGGGAAGAGGCGCATGGTGGCGGGCAGCACCAGGCCGGACTGCTGCAGGTTGGACACGTTGCTCTTGTAGGCGTTGGCGAAGTCCACCACGGCGTTGACCAGGGCGTCGCGGGCGTCCGACAGGCTGGACGTGATGGACCGGTCGATGGCTGCAACGACACACACAGTTACTGTCTGAGCCCCACGCCGCGTTCCTGGCCGACCAGAGGAGAGGAGGCGCGGGGCCGCAGCTGGGACTGACCCATGTTGGCCAGCAGGCAGGTGATGGCCTGCACGTCGGCTCCAGCGTACACGTCACTCAGCTGGTTGACCACAGGCAGACACAGCGTGTGCACCCGGATTCGCCTTTTCCCTGCAGACAGAACAGACTGGTCCACTCACTGCTATCACCAGCCGGGAGCTGTCTCAGCATGCAAACGTTTTTAAAAACTGTGATTTGTCCATCAGTTCTTCAGCCGGTCTGACTGGACAGCATCCGATCAGAGGTAATCCTTAAGTTAAGTTCAACATCTTCTCAAGACTCGTGAAAGACCTTCCAAATACACTGAAGACAACCATACAACAGACCTCAGATTAGCTGGTAAGGAACAAAGCCCCCAAGTGTGTGTGTGTGTGTGTGTACCTTTACTGGAGGTGTAGAGCAGAGCGGCCTGGAAGCAGGCCAGAGACGAGTCTGCCAGCGAGTCCTCGATGGACATCTGGACAGCGAAGGCGGAGTCTGGGTTCACGTTGGCCAGGGAGAGCAGGTCGGTGGAGCGCACAAAGAAGTTTCCATGGAACGTGTGGATGGACAGACCTGAGAGACCAGAGAGGGCGTGTGTGAAAAAGCCCAGTCAACCTGCGGTCCACTCATCCAGCTCACAGGCTGAGTGTGACCTGGAGAAGAACAGACTCCCCCTAAGAACAGCACAAAACTGAACTACTCATAAAACCAGTAGTAGCTACACTGACACTATGAGAAACCTCTGAATTATCATTAAAATGTTTTGACTCTGTGAGGTGCCTATTCAAACATTGCCATATAGAAGCTTTAACCAAAGTGTGAATGATCCTGCATGTCAGCAGACGTGTGTGACGTGTGGGTCACATGACCAGTTTGGGTTGGACCAGCACGTGAGGACGTCGCCTTTAAATAACACCATCCTCCTCAGATTAATGAGAGCCCGCAGGAACAGACTTTACGTGAAACTGCGGCTCATGTGTAGAACAGCCTTCAACAGCAGCACTCTAGCAGTGGTAGCAGTGGTGCTTCAGGGAGGACCTGTGATGCGTCACCTTTAGTGCATCGTATCCTCATGACGGCCTCGAAGCCGATCTTCCTGGTGAGGTAGCGCTCCAGATCCCTCTGGAACTTCTCCAGCTGGGCCGGGTTGTGGATGTAATGGAAGGAGGGGTAGTAGAAGATGCTGCCTGCAGAGTACTTGGAGACACACGCTGAAGGAGAGAAAGAGGAGGACTTCACTAACATGAGTCTTAGAGGAGGAACTAACGAACCCGTAACTTCTGACCCAGCAGCTCCACCATGGGCTGGAGGATCAGGCTGCTTTCAGCTGGTGTTTGATGGCTCTTGAGCCCCGGGTTGTCCAACTACTTTAAACATCTACAACTCAGAACCAGAATCTCTGTACAGACAGTCAGATACTGTAATTGTCCTGGGGGTTATTAGGATAGCAGCCATAGCAGTAGCAGCATCTTTTACAGTCCAGCTGAGGCTCGCTCAGTCATTAGCTGTCATGTCTGACCCAGTGATCTGTCCAGCGTTAGTTGAGCCGTTTCCCTGTTTTGGCTCAGAGATAAACGCAGACTGTCTGACAGTCCCAGGACTGATGGTCCTCCTGAGGCTGAAGAGAGACGTTCTTACACAGCGAGGAGAGGTCAGCGTACTGCGAGCTGAGCAGGAAGAGGTCCACTCCGATCTGCTGCCCCGAGCAGTCCAGAGCCAGCTTCTTGTAGAAGTCAGTGGCCGGGCCGAGGTGCTGCACTCCCTGCAAGACCAAGCAGAGCAGTCAGACACAGCCATCACTGCACGTGGCTCAAGTCATGTTCAGAGAGCCTGTGAAATGATCTACGACACGCAGGCTGAGAGCGCGTGCTGTGTGATCCGCTCGTTGCTGGATTTGTATTTGTTCTTTATTTCCATGTTTGCCTTTCAGCTCAAATCCGACAGAAAGCGCAGAAGCCGCAGGGCAGGAAATCGCCTTCCTCGCAGAAACAAAGCACATCTGTTCCCAGTTCCCTCCGCCTTTTTGGACAGCGTTCCTGTAACTCTTTGGCAGTTGGTTCAGATCAAAAATAGAACGCAGATGATGAAGAGTCATAAATCACAGGACCTGGGCTGAGGGTTGCTCTCGTCCATGCAGTCACACTCAGACGTGTGACGGGTGATAAAAGTGAGCTGTGGCGAACATGAAACAGCGGCGAGCCTGCCAGGACAACACGCAGAAACCCAGGCGACAGGGAAAGTCCTCTTCTGGAGCCCACCTCTCATACGGTTCAGTTTCAGCTTCATGACTCAGGCCTGAGCCTTTGTGGGGACAGTGGTCCCTGTGAAGCACACCTTCCATCACTCACTGACTGTCTGTGGCACTCACCTGATCTGGAGCCAGCAACAGGCCATCGTTTCACAGAGATAGCCTCAGTGAATGCCTCAGTTATGTTTACTGTTTCACAGAGGATTCAGAGCTGCCAGCACCCAGCGTCTTATGAAGCTTGATCTGTTATTATCAAGTTATAGTGCAGCCTTTTTATGTCACATTTGAGTCATTTGGTAGAAAACAGCATGAGGCTCAAATTTAGGCTTGAGTGATATGATCACATTTCATGTTTTCTAGACTCGTTACTATTTCACTCACTAACAGATGTCTGTAGAGTGGCAGAAACATGAACCTCTACACACGTTTTGGTGAGATTCTTATGAACTTTTTGAGAGATTTGATATATTGATGTGAAACACTTGGGTATTGGGTTATTTGCAAGAACCTGCCACAGAGTGAATCAGAAGTATCCCTGAAGGAGAAGCCGCCCCAGCCTTCGGGGCGGTGCAGCTGGAGGCCAGCTCACCTTGGTGCTGGAGCGCTGGTTGGGGTCCTCCCTGGACTGCAGCGCTCCGGCCCCCAGCGTGGGCAGCTGCGTCTGGAAGACGCTGACTCGGCCCCCAGTGGGAGACATGAGCTTGAAGGCGGCCTGCAGCGCGGGGCCCAGGGCGCTGTGCGTCTCCCTGCTCTGGCTGAACATGGCCGGCAGGGACGTCAGCAGGTCCTTCACCAGCTGAGGGACACAGACAGCCAGGCTCAGGCAGGAGGAGGAGACGGCACAGTGGTGAGGGACAGGGAGGCACTGCTTAATGAATCAAAGACGCACCTCTTTGCTTTCCTTTAGGTTCACCATGAGACTGTCATGGGAGGGAATGAAGACATCTGGAAAGAGTAAAAACACAACACGTCCATTTCAATGAAACTTCACAAGTGTTTTATATACGGTACAAAAGACCTGAAAAAAAATGAGACCTGAAGAAAGCATCACATGAAGGTTAGACATTTACATCTTGTAAATCTGATATAATGTGTATAAACTCTAAATGTCCACTACACATTGTTCATCACTGTGTAAGGCTGCAGGTCTTTGTCCCAGCCATGCAGAAGGACACCAGGCTAGACCCATTCAATCAAGTGAACTCAACCTCCAGACAGGTGACTGGTCAGACTGTGGCAGCTGCCCTCTGTGGAAACAGGTCTGCTCTGGTAGCTGACACTGGCTGTCCCTACAGTAGCTTGTTCACACTGCTCGGACCTCTTTTTGGGGTTTAAAATATAAAACAAAGTAAAAGTAAAGAAGCCAGAAGTAAGCGTACCATCTATGTCTGACACCACCAGCATCTGAGGCTGGGACAGCCCCTCCTGCAGGTTGTAGAAGTGGATGGTGTTGTCGAAGGTGAGGAAGCCCACCCTGGTGCGCGAGTCCCCGGGCAGCCTGAGGCACAAAGAGCCAGGAGTCACAGCCATTCAGCTGGATCAGCAGCTAGTCTAGCAGTCTACACAGGAGCACAGCTCACTTGTCCAGGTTCTCCAGCAGCAGGTCACAGAAGTACTTCAGGTAGCCCGCTTCCACAGCGTTGTGAGACACGTCCAGAACAAAGAGGTAGACGGCCGGCTGAGGAGGCCGCAGCTGAGCACGGGGAGGAGGACATGTGAGGAGGGGAGGCATATGACAGACCCCAGATCAGGTAGGAAGGAAAACAGCTCCAAAGAATACATCAAACCAACGGTTACGTTTAGAGAAGTTAATAACGTGACACTCTGATTCTTAATCATTCACTAATAACCCACCAGACGCATTACAGGCAAGAGGGTTGGAAGAGGCTTGAATACCAACAAGTGACTGAGACTTTAAGATCATGTTTACAGGATCTAAACTTGGTTTGAACTATCTATCATTGGCATCTTTAAGTTTGGTGATGCAGTGACACAAAGACAAGGCTGCCCTCTAGTGGACACATCATCAAATTACATGAAAATTCCAGAGCACACAAATGAAAGCATATGCCAACAAGTGGTTGCCAGATAAGCATGAGAGGGCAGCAGATCTGTGCAGGGTTGGACAGTGGTATCCCCACACCTCAGAGCATCATGCTAACCTGGCTGTAAATGAGGCTTTCTAAAGAGGACAGACTGTCCAGACTGTCCAGACTGACTGACCATGTAGTCTGAGGACGCGATGAACTCCACCGTGGCGTTCTGGACCTCTGGTCTCTTGTGAGGCTCGCCGTACGACCTGGTGACCGGGTTGTACATGAACTCGTCTGGAACTGAGAGAGAGAGGGAGGAGAGGGAGAGAGACAGCAGCTGTTAACCCAAAGCGCCACCTCTCCACCCTGACAGAATGAGCAGCTGTGGACTGGTACCGTCGTTGACCCGGTAGCACAGGTTGCACTTCCAGCGCCGCTGGTCCAGGAAGGTGACGAACGGGTTGATGTAGGTCCGGCAGGAGCGGCAGCGCACGATGGTGTTGGAGGTGATGACTGGCAGCTGCTGCAGGGGGCAGCAGAGGTGGAGGAGGAGGAGGGGGAGGAGGAGGAGGGGGAGTGGAGAGGAAGAGCAGGGATTAAAACGTAAGAAATGAGGGATGACTGTCTGAGGTTTTCACTCAATCGTGACCTTTCCTCTGTTGACGCCTGAGCCTGGGACTGAAGAGCAGCTTTGTTTCCTGGAGAATGTGGCTCCGTGATGAAGTGTGACAGTCCTACTCTTCCACCCACTGTCACTGTCTCTGGTGTTCTCTAGAACTGGACCAGGGTCACCTGAGGATCATCTACACTTTCTTCTAGAAGATACTTATTCTTCACTCCCATTTCATTCACCAGGAGAGAAACACTGAATTTTTACTTCATTTATAGTCACACTTTCAGTAACCGGCAGAAGTGGAAAGAGAGCTTGATAAAGTACCGGTGATGGGTGTGAAGCTGTGCTCCTGTACTGTCAGTGGAGGCAGGCAGTCGGCTGATGCTGGGACGGCCTGTCTGATAACTGTGTGAAACCTTCAGCTGTGGACGACCAGTCTGGACCTGTCAGCTCGTCCACCAGAAACTCAGAGATTCAGGGCTGTGGATGTGACTTACAGCCTGAATATAAATCAAGGACGAGTCTTTGTGATTCACAGGTAAACATCCTCACATGGGAGCACAAAGAGCAGCCAGAGCCGGCTGCAGCTTTCCAGCCACTTGCTAGTGTTTGCAGCCATTAGTGTTGAGGCTGTGCTCTCTCCTCCTCTCCTGTGGTATCTCTGTCAGCTCAGACCTCCTGACACCACTCGGACTCACACCTCTATATATACTCCCACTCATCTGCCTGCACTCCACCATGCTCTCCACCTGCTCGTCCTGCTGCCACTGAGGCAGAGGACAACGCTTCTCTTCCCTGTCCTCAACATGAATAATATTCCACAAGTTTTCCACAGAAATACAAAATTATCAGAGCATAAACATACAAAACCACATAAAACCCGCATCTGCTGCTCACATCCTCCCTACTCTGGAACATAACTCTGCGCCTTGACACAAAGAGGGAACTGTGGGAATCGAGTTAATTTCAACACCTTGAAAGACTTCTTTAAGACCTTCCAATAAAAACACTAAGAGCCAGTTATCCTCAGGCTCTATGGAGCATAGAGCACAACCATACAACAGACCTCAGATCAGCTGGGAAGGAGCACATTATTCACCATAAACACACCAGACTTTCTAGAGTCAAACTATATGCAAAATAGCCTGTTTTGAACAATACAACACTATTTAGCACTCCTAAAAACATGAGAGTTTTTAATATATTTTAAGGGCCTTGATTTTGCTTTAATTCATTTTAATAGTTTTTGAGACCCCACAGACACTGCGTCCTGCCTAGGGACCATACTTGACCTTCATCTTCTGAGGGAGGTTTGAGGCATGGCACTGTACCTGCAGGTCTCTGAAGGGGTGCAGGAGCAGGCCCAGAGGCAGCCGGGCCTTGTTGAGCAGAGTCTGGGTCTGTGGGATGCTGGTCAGGGTGCAGCGGAACGTCCTGATCAACACAGAGAGGAGCATCACACATCAGTCAATCACACCTGGATGACTTGACACTTCTCATCACACATTCCTTTTTAAAATCCCCCTGAAGTCTTGAAGATATGACCATAATGTCAGGTAAAGACAAGCTACTGTGTTTGTTATGTCGTAGTTAACCCCCCTCCCCTTCACTCACTGAGGGCTGCAGTTGACCTTCTTGAGGTCGGGGCTGAGGTTGGGCTCGGGGGCCACCAGGGGGTGGGGGGGCAGCAGGTTCCTCTCCTGCAGCAGGTTGACCGGCCTCAGAGCCTCCACCTCCAGCTCCGGGACACCGCTCAGACCGCCCAGCGCAGCCGAGAGCTGGGACAGGCTGGGGAAGGGCTGCAGACCAGGGACAGACACAGAGACACACTCTAGTCTATACATCTGATCTGAACTGATGGGACAACCAAGTAAGAAGAAGCTGTTCAAAGACTGGGCCTGTGTCACATTCTGTGTTATGAAGAATTCTTTATGAAGGAGATAATGTATGACATGATATGGAGCTGTTGTATGGTATTTTTGTACATTTATGTGAAGTAGATGTAAAGCCTGGAAATGCTGATGTAATGTAATGTGATGTAAATGGTTCAATCTCACAAATGCAAAGAGTTTGGCTGCTGACTTGGTGTGTGTGTGTGTGTGTGTGCTGAGGCATGAATTGGGAAAATGGGACTGATATGTGGTATCTGTCCTGATAACAGGGACAGACAGGGAATACCGAGGTACGGTAAAAGACCATGAACCTTCACTGTGAGCAAACAAAGTTATCTGTTAAATCATTATCAATAATCATCATTCAGTCATAATGAACTGGTTTGACTGAGGATCACAGAGCAGTGGTTGCACATGATTAGAGGGTTATTCTGCTCCATCAAACTCAAAGTGATGCTGGGAGAAGATGCTTCTGTTGGTAAACTGAGGATAATTCATGGATTATTTATGAGCTGAACGATGAACACATCCACATAATGGATCTCTGTACAACAGCTTTTCTGTCTATTTCACAAACAGCACAGCAGACCCTGGATCCGTCCCACATCTGGGAGCGCCTGGCCCACATCCGGAGCCAGCAGCTGGAGGTGCCTGATGGTTCTCTGAGTGTGCTCCTAACCTGGGAGTACTGCTGGTATCTGCTCACCTGGGAGTACTGCTGGTATCTGCTCACCTGGGAGTACTGCTGGTATCTGCTCACCTGGGAGTACTGCTAGTATCTGCTCACCTGGGAGTACTGCTGGTATCTGCTCACCTGGGAGTACTGCTGGTATCTGCTCACCTGGGAGTACTGCTGGTATCTGCTCACCTGGGAGTACTGCTGGTATCTGCTCACCTGGGAGTACTGCTGGTATCTGCTCACCTGGGAGTACTGCTGGTATCTGCTCACCTGGGAGTACTGCTGGTATCTGCTCACCTGGGAGTACTGCTGGTAGCTGCTCACCTGGGAGTACTGCTGGTAGCTGCTCACCTGGGAGTACTGCTGGTACCTGCTCACCTGGGAGTACTGCTAGTACCTGCTCACCTGGGAGTACTGCTGGTAGCTGCTCACCTGGGAGTACTGCTGGTATCTGCTCACCTGGGAGTACTGCTGGTAGCTGCTCACCTGGGAGTACTGCTGGTAGCTGCTCACCTGGGAGTACTGCTGGTAGCTGCTCACCTGGGAGTACTGCTGGTAGCTGCTCACCTGGGAGTACTGCTGGTAGCTGCTCACCTGGGAGTACTGCTAGTATCTGCTCACCTGGGAGTACTGCTGGTATCTGCTCACCTGGGAGTACTGCTGGTAGCTGCTCTGGCCGTACAGGTCGTGAGGCGGCGAGGTGTCGGCGTGGGCGGCTGGCGCCTGGCGGTAGGCCGGCTGCATGCCGGGGTAACCATAGTTACCGTAGGACGCCACCTGATTGGTCATGTCGTTGGAGGGCGGCATGGAGTCTGAGCCGGGGAGAAATCAGCGTTAAAGAAATGTGATGTATGTTTGGGGGACAGGTGATTTTTTTTCCTCTGTTTTAACGTGATTACGGCAGCACAGTGAGAGTGAGTGTGTGTGTGTGTGTGTGTGTGTGTGTGTGTGTGTGTGTGTGTCCCATTTTCATCACAGGCTTTTACATGATTTGAAAAGTGCATCTCATCATCCCTCTGCAGCAGAGGAATATCTCCTCTCCTTTTATTTTTAGGCAGAAATGTTTTTCCCTGGTCCTGCCTCTTTAATTTGACTCCGGTCTTGCTTTGTGTTTGCCTGCGAGCTGTTTGACAGCTTGAATAAGAACGTGACAGTGTGGAGTTACATCTGTCATCACAAGGTGTCATGATACACACCAATACACCCCCCTCCATGCTTTGGAGACGTGTGATTATCACCTTACATTCTGTGCATTTCACCAGACTGCTTTCACGTTCATTGCTCTCCAGCCCTGAGAGGTCTGGCTGTAAGTGATCTATGAAATAATCTCCCATGTGCTTAGAAATGACGAAATTCTAGAGTGGAGCATAACAATGCATCTAATAATGAAAGCACTCAGCCACTTTGGATAAAAGCCTCTGCCAAATGAGCAAATGTAAATGTCATTTACAGACTATTCAAGAGCTAATCTTCTAAAGCGACTGTGTTCACTAAGGTAGAGAGAAGCAGAGAGGGGAGGAATTAGTTTTCAGGATACTTTCTTTCCCTCATATTCATAGTGTTCTCCACGACTGGAATATTGGTCACTCATTTTCCAGGTTTTCCAGGACACGTGGGAAGCTTGTATAGGACTGAATGACGGAGAAGCAAGGTGACCTCTTCATCTTTTTGGGACTAATTTATTTGTTGGATTTGTGATAAAAACTCACCTGGATAGCTGCCTCCTTCCAGGGAATCATAGCTGTTAGGCACCGGGGAGGCACTGCCAGTGGAGGAGGAGGAAGTGTCTCCACCTGAGAGAGAGAGACAGAGAGAGACAGAGAGACAGAGAGAGACAGAGAGAGACAGAGAGAGACAGAGAGACAGAGAGAGAGAGAGAGAGAGAGAGAGAGAGAGAGACAGAGAGAGAGAGAGAGAGAGACAGAGAGAGAGAGAGACAGAGAGACAGAGAGAGAGAGAGAGAGAGACGGAGAGAGAGACAGAGAGAGAGACAGAGAGAGAGAGAGAGAGAGAGAGAGAGAGACAGAGAGAGAGGAGGAGAGAGAGAGAGAGGCAGACAGGACTTAAAAATGAAATTGAGATGGTTAAGACTGGATGAGAAGAGGAGTGAAAGGAATATGACTGATCACGGATCCACCGGGAGAGAGAAATAAAAGCACAACAAGGCCAAGAGCAGCAGTTGTACGGTGAAAAGAAAATAAAAAAAGAGGGAAGGTCTGATAGGCTGAAGGACAGAAACTAATAAAGTAAAAAAGATCAAAATAACGAGATAAAAGATGAGCTACTGGCATAAAGAACAAAAGACTACCTTACAGAAAATGAGGATTTTCCCAGTGTTTGTTTTAACAATGAAAAGTGGTGATCAGAGAGAGGCAGAGAGATGAGGCAGTGAGAAAAGAGGATGAAAGGATGAACCTCGGTGTGTGGTGGAGAGACTGAAACATGAGAGCTGCAAGACTCAGATTATGGGACAGTCACAGACCAGCAGCTCTCTGCTGCCTTATCTTCTGCTGCCTCACTCATACCAAACATTAAAAGTGCCACAAATTCTAAATGTATTCACAAAATCAAACACATACTAACACAATAGCTTTAGAAGGGTAACGAGCATGATAAGGTGAACAGTGAGGTAAGTGCTCCTCAAACCTGTTGTTTTATTGCAGCTGTCACCATTGCTATTTTGTTTTGCTTGCTGGTTTTTCACGTACACTGCGTAATCATTACCATCACTGATGTCCTCACTATCATCAGCAGTAATCTTTGCCCTGTGGACTGCTATCGTTGTACTGTGAGTGTGTGGTCCCTCTATCATTCTGGCTGCTGTACAGAATGACTTCTCTCAGAGTTATATAAAGTAGAATCTTAACTTGGCCATTCATTTGCATACATTTGTATGGTGCGTCAATCTGTGGATAAACAGCCTGGTCGTGGCGAATGAGATCCTGACTAAACATCCTCCTCCTCAGCTCACACTTCTCGTCTTTCTATCAAAAACCCACCAAGAACATGTGAAACAGCAACTCCAGCCAGGGCTTTCCCTCCTTTCCTCCCTCCGCAGGGATTACATGCGTAGAATATTTGAATGAAGCCATTAATCCACAAGGGCCCAAAGGATGGATCAACCACAACAAACCACGACATGACAGGCCTCTGGCTGACAGCTCATTGGACGTGACGGGATCTAATTATCTGGGACTAAATCGGACCAGCGGACTACTGGATTATCTTAGCTGCAGGAGCAGGAGCAGGAGCAGGAGGAGGAGGAGGAGGAGGCCAGAACAGCTTAGCCTTCTTCCTCTTCCTTCTTTGTGATACTTCTGACACCTACTCCTCCTCTTCTCCTCTTCTCCTTTTGTTCTGTCAGCTCATAGATTCATTAAAGAAAGGAAATCCCTCCTTACAGCGTGATTTCCTCTCTTTTTCCAACTGTTGTGAGCCTTCCTTTAGTCTCAGCCTCCCCTCCTTGGCTGCTGTCACCTCTGATTACAGCTCCTGCCTTGCTCCTGCCAACAGGGACCCCCTTTCTAATCCCTCCTCTCACCAGTGACACTGACCTGATTATCTGCAATCACGGGAACAGTTGGAGAGAGAAGATGCACTGAAGCTTCTAGATTTTTCCTCAGGTGCTGGAGGCCCAGCTGAGCCTCGGCACGGCGATGCCATGACAACACGAGGTTCATTCATTATGTGTGAGTGGCAGAGTGAGTCAGTAGGTCTGGAGCAGAGGACGAGGAGAGGCAAAAGCCTGAATGAAACACGGCTGAGACTGGACCCTCACACAGAGAGAGGCCTGTCTGACAGACTGCCAACTCCACTACACCACTACACTACACATCTTCAGTAATGTACGAGAGTTCAACAAGTGAATACATTTACTATTATTATCACACCTTCACCTCACTAAACAGTCACAATGTGCATGGTTGATTCAACTGACCTGAGACCAGCTGGGAGGGAACGACGCTCCATAAGAATGAATTAAACCAAGGCAAAGTTTATCACAATAAACCTTTGGTCACAACAGGTGGCTCTGACTCACTTACTCAGCATTGAGTGTTGACCACAGACTTTCTGCAGTCAAACCATTTGGAAAGAGCCAGCAAGACTCTAATACTCTAAACTCTAATACTTCATAAAGTCTTGATTAAGCTCTAATAATTCTTTTTAAAGCACCTTGATTTTCCCCTCTTAGATTCTAACACTTTTTAAGGCCCTGGAGACAGTATTTCAGTGGCCTCAGTCTGGGCTCTGTCTTCAGTAACTATACAGATCTAATCCAGCATGAACGCCACATCCAGAAGGCAACAACTGGTGTCTTGTTGCAGCAGGCGACCCGTGGAGGATTCAGGGCCTCACGAGGGAGGCTTGCTGAGCTGGACTGATCCCGGCTGTGTGGAGCATAACTGAGCCGGCTGCAAAGACTAAATGTTCCCCGGTTCCTCCTGGGGAAGAAGACGAGTCAGCAAACACGCTCAGCTGGAGCTGCCGCCAGGGGAGGCGCTATATTTAACAACCTGTTAACCTCTGGATGATGACACAGCCCCAGAGGGACAGGCATCAGAGGAGCACCTGGGCGGCACGCACACGCACGCACGCACGCATGCACGCACGCACGCACACAGCTCTAGCGATAGGTATAAAGATGTAAAATAAATAAAAGTAAAATAAATCACTTTTATCCAGTTATCCAGTCTCTCTGAACCATATCAAATAATTAAGTTTATCCTAATCCACTAAAAGGATTCTAACTAAATCTGACAATCATCAGCCTCTCCTTAGAGATGGTGATTTTCATGAACTGTTTCCAGCTTTGTGAAGCTGGTGCAGCTCTACCTCTCCACATCGTCTGAGGGTCATTCTCTTGGTCGCTCGATATCAGGAAATATGTGAGATGTTCAGCTCAATTTTCCACCACCTTCACATTAACAGTTCTGTCAAACACAAAGACAAACCCTCACACTGTGGACTCCATAACAGAGAGTCTAATTGATCCAGAATAATTGATCCAGCCGGCACCGAACAGAAGCTGACTCCAGCTCGTATCCACAGGCCTGTCTGAGTTCCAGAGCTGTAGGTGGAGCACAAGCGAGGAGGACACGGCGCATCGATAGTTCCCTCGACCCCCGGCCAGCAGACACAGTCGGCTGTCTGCTGGTGACTGGAGGCTCACTGCAGACCCACCATCACATCCCCAACACAGACAAGAAGCCAGTCAGAGTCCACCTACCTCTCACCTGTCTCAGACAGCAGAGCAAACACACGTTTTAGAGGATGACTCAGTGAGAATGATGAGTGTGAGGCTGAACGGTGGAGCAGGGAGGGGAGGGGGTCTGATCAGCCTATGACAGAGGCCAGGACTCACAGCCCTTTAATGAGAGGTTTTTTTAAACAGCCATGGTGGATCATGCAGCTTCACAACAGTTCCCAGAAGTTAGTAGCAAATAGTAGCAAATCTTAATTAAGCAAATAAAACGGTTTTCTAAGTTTTATTAAGGTCAGTCATTAATGTTTAATTAATCGATTCATCGCCTACTAATCCACTAATCGATATTCTAAGAACTGATAAATATCAATGATATTACTGACTTGAATGACCTACAACTGTACTTTCAGGAACTATTTGAAGGCTGCGTGAGTCACATGACATCTGAAGCTTTTTGGAACGTGCTCTGAAGCGACGCTCTCATTGAAGGGCTCTGGAGGTCTGAGCGATTAGCTCCTCACTCATTGTTTGTGCTCAGACACAGAAGAGGGTGGAAACACATGGACGACACACACGATGGCTGCCACTCCTCTACAGGGGGACGTAGAGTGTGAGGGGTGAGGACAGAGCTGTGAGAGGCTGAAGGTGACAATGAAGAAAGGTTTTCTATGGGTGGGGGTCGGGGGGGAGGAAAAAGCTAAAGCAGACCTGCTTCCTCATCCTCCTCCTCCTCCTCCTCCTCATCATCATCCTCCTCAGAGCTGGATGAAGAGGGAGCTGGGGCCGGGCCTGAGGCGGTGGCAGAGGCTGAGCTAGCTCCACTATTAGCAACATATCCGTACTGCACGCCTGTTGGAAGGAGGGAGGGGAGTGGGAGAAGTACAAAACAAATTTCATTCCATGGGATGTGTGTGTGTTTGTGAGAGAGAGTGTGTCAGAGTGTGTGTGGTGGTTTGACTGGTCCTGATGGGTTACAAACAAGGCTCAGAGCCTGCAGCAACTCTGCAATGAGCCCCGACATGACAGAGAGTCACTACTGGCTCTGCAACATGCTGCAGTACTCACGTTAGAGGCATCATGAGATCAGACACACACACACGCACGCACGCACGCACGCACGCACGCACGCACGCACGCACGCACGCACGCACACACACACCCACACACACACAGTGGAGATCTAATGGATCTAAGTGTCTGCCCTCATAATGTTAGGTGCCAGCTCGGCATCTGTCCCTTCTTGCTTCTGGTTTCATGAAAACAATGAATAGATCAATAAACCAAGAAGAAAACAAAGGTTGTTGGGTCAACCAAGTGATGCAAAAATGGTACAAAAAAAGAATTGCCAAAAAAAAAAAAAAAAAGACAAAATAAGGTATTTAAATTATTTTCTTTGTCCTCACCTCAACACTAATCAGTTATTATGGTCATAGAGACTAAAGAAAATAAAAATACTCACATGCAAGAAGTTGATTAAAAGTGAATCTCAGAATAAATGAAATCAACCTGTTGATAATTGAATAGCTGAATAAGAGCTGGAGGTAATTCCATTAGTCGGTGAAGCTGCTGCAGCTCTACTATGGGACAGAAAGAATCCAACTTGTTGAGGACATCATCATAACTTTCCTGTCTGGTGCTCCCTCTCTCTCTGTCTCCTGGGAAGACAGGTTTGATAAAAAGATAAAAATGGTAAAAATAGAAAAGAAAAGATAAAAATGATCCTGTGGAGATCCCATTTGCATGGGACACAGACACCCTGTGAAACACGCTGACCGGCACCAAAGCAACGCAGACACAATAACAAACCAACCGTCCTCACATACTCACATACATCTGGCTGTCTAAAACCATACAGTGTGTGCTTACACAGTCTGTTTCTTAAAAAATGACTTTTTTTAAGCTCATTTGTGACTTTGCTCTCTCATTGTACATGCAAACATGGCTGTGACACATCCCAACACCCTGGAACAAACGCTCCAACACGATTGTGGGGAACGTTCCACAGGTAAACAGATTCACTGGGAACAGGTGATTATGATAAATCAGCTTTACATGGAGGGAGAGAGCTGGAAAAGGTCCCACCTATGACCCATAGCACTCAGGAAAACTTCTGGAAACTCCTGGAGGTGAACACTGTTGATGCACCCAGAAATGGTGATCAAGTTTAGAAGTTCATTCCTCAGATGTACTGAGGAATATCTGCATCTATTTCTCTCACCTAGAGTTGGGGAATGTGTTTACCAGGAGGCGGAACAAGCCCTGATACGCAGGGAGTCATGACATGACAAATAGTTCTGTAATTAAAGATTACAGACCTGTGATAGACAGAGCTGTCGAGCAGGAACGTCTGCATAGAGACGAGCTCCACAGACTGAGAGGAACACAATGACATCTCCCCCATGCCAGAACAAAAACCATCTACAGTCCCTGAAATCAGGGCTGGGTGAGAAACCCATGATGATATTTATCTCGATATAACTTCGCTCAAAAGAAATGGGAGACATGTTCAATATCTATTCATACTTCTGTAAAATGTCCTTAATTGATTGTGTTCAAACCGAGTCAAAATAAGAACATAAAGCAAAAGTAACATTCTGGCGTCTTCAAATCTCACTCATGAGTACCAAGAACATTGGTTCCTTGATCGGTATAACTGAACAATTTCAAAAGGAATATCGCAACAAGACTAATAATATTACAGCCTGATCTGATCTGATCTGAAGCTTCTACATCGACTGCTTTTTGCAGCTCAAATTCTAATTGAAGGCAGGTGCAGTCAGAGACCGAACCTGCTCAGCTCACAAAGGAAAAAGTCACAAACAGCCAAAATAAACCAGCAGCTGCTGGTGAGAGGTGTGCTCCAGCCTGAAAGCCTCAAATTTGTATAGATACCCACACACACACACACACACACACACACACACACACACACACCTGCACTTTAGAGAGTGTGTGTGGTCACGTTTCCAAAGCGCAGCTGTGCACACGTAAACCGTTCACATGCCCCGGGACTGTAAATTCAGAGCAGCGTCTCAAACATTTCAACTGTTCGTCTAAACACGCGTGCCCCTGAGAACCTGACAGAAACCAGGCAGAGAGAGAGGGAAACGTGGCTTTTTAACCAGCAGCTTCAGGTTTAAACAGAGTAAACAGAGAAGGGAGACAGAGAATGGATCTGCACTGTAATAACAGCTCAACATGGTTGGGAGATGCTGTTTGTCTGCACCTCGCTCGACTGGTGTGTGTTGCTAATGAAAGGTGTGAGACCTCACCTTGGTGGTGGCCCGGTGAGGAATGGACTGAAGTTGAGGGGGTTCCTGAGGCCGTTCTGTCTGCTTCTGCACCTCCACCAGTAGCACCAGTAGCACCAGCAGCACCAGCAGCACCAGCAGCAGCACCAGCGCTGTGGACCACCCCACCGTAGGAGTCGTAGCTCAGAGGAGCCTGGTGGCTCTGCTTGTAATGTTGGTGGTGGGCTGTGATTCAAAGAAGAAGGAAAAAGAGGGTTCAGATAAATAAGATGCAGGAAATCTCAGACAGGATGAGAAACCACAGACCTGCTACCTGAAAGAAGACAGAATCAGAGGCAGGAAAACAAGTACAAGCAGTACGACTGAAAACACTACCACATACTATCAAGACTGCTCACAGTGCTTCTCGACTACAAGCACCTTTTGACAAAATGGCTGCAGGTAGTGGAGGGTGTTTCACACCAATACAAGCATGTAGGTGAAATAAAGACAAGCTGCTGAGGCTCACAGTAAGACAGTCGTATGGTGGCACTGTCACCTGACAGCTAGAAGGCCCAGGGTTCAACTCCGGGTCAGACTGGGGGCCGTGAAGGTTCCCTAAGGTTCAGTTTTTTTATTCTACTTCTGTGTGGAGTTTTCAGTTGTCCCGTTTTCATCCAACAGTCCAAAAACCCAATTACCAATGAAATAACATATTAGCACATGCAATAACAACAAGCACTGTGCTGGTATGAGCTCATGACAGTATATATTTTACTATTCCACTTGCATTGGCACCAGATTTCCTTATGTTTCCCACCTTGGACCTAGAGCTGAACAAATAATCACTCAATCAACTATTTAAGGACTGATGCCTCATCAACAACTATTCTGATCATAGAACTAGGATTCTTTCTATATTCTGTGAATGCTTTCTGATTCCTCCTGGTTTCTGTGACAGAAATGGGAACGTCACTAAGGTCAGGATGTTTCAGGACGTGGTCTCCAGTGAAACCCATTAGCTGAGTGGATCAACCAGTCTAAGCGTGCACACCTGTGTTTCCTTGGCCGTTGACGGTTGGCGCCGGCTGACCCAGAGGTGCTGCGGTGTACCCACTCTGCACAGCTGGAGCAGCAGCTGGACCAGTGCTGCTGTACTGGTGCAGGGGGGCACCCATGTGGGTGGCGCTCTGGGAGGAGCTCAGGGTGCCATACTGGCTGCTTCCTGGAGCAGACGGGTACGACACAATCGGGTAGAGAGGAGCTCCAGGACCTCCAGCTGGAGCAGGGACCAGACTGGGCTGTTGCTGTTGAGAGTGTTGGGTCTGAGGAGGAGGAGGGTGGTACGACTGCTGTCCATAGTAGGACCCTGCTGGAGCAGTGTACGCTGGATGCTGCTGGTTGTACTGGGAGTTTGATGGAGGTGGTGGTCCTGAGGAAGGGTAGGTGGTGTAGGGCTGGGAAGGGGGTGCAGAGCTGTAGGAGGAGGCCGCTACATGATGCTGAGGAGGGTGATGATGGGGGTGTTGATGATGGTAGTTGACACTGTTCGTACTGGGAGCTTTGCTGGGAGCAGAGCTGGACTGGCCAGGGATGGTGGGGTAGCTGTGCTGCTGAGGAGGGGCTCCATAGCAGCCTGTAGCGGGGTACACAGACTGGTAGGTCTGAGCTGGACCTGGAGGGAGAGAAACATGGGTTACACTGAGAATCATCCATCAGCAGCTGTTGCTAGCATCAATTTACCTCCCACTACACTAAGCACACCTGACCAGTTATCACTAAAAAGTGAATTATATAAAGGCTAAATAAAGTGGTGGAGGAGTCAGAGCTTAAATATTGAGAATATGTTAAAATATGAGTGTTCAACCTGTCACACAGCGATAACCTGTCGTTTCATATTAGCGTCAGAGCTAACTTCTACTAGCCGATACCTCTACCTCAGCAACCGCTTTATCAACCGAAAAACATTTTTTAAATTAAATTACAAGTCGCCCTGATTTATAATTGATATCACTACTATCATTAACATTATAAGACAGTTACACTGGAACTATAATAATATTAACGTCTCAGAAAGTATCTGACATCATAGGGGGTTAGGATGCTAAGGCTAGGCTAGACTAGGGAGCTAAGCTTCTCGCCTCCTCCACAGGCATTAGAGGGGTTATCATGCTAAGGCTAGGCTGTGCTAGGCTGTGCTAGGCTATGATATGCTATGCTAGGCTAAGCTAGGCCTGTACCGTTATGGTATCCGGGCGCAGCTCCTCCGTTCGCCGGGTTCTGGCTGTAGCTGACCGAGCTGTTCAGGTTGGTGAAGCCCGGAGAAGACATCGCTCGGTCCGCCCCGTCCTCACGCTACACCGCTCGGGAAATACTCATGAGATGTTCCAGTAGAAGCTGGTTTCTCCCCCAGCACAGAGAGTCTGGTGCTGCTGCTGGTAGATGTGGTCGGAGGAGGAGGAGGAGGAGGAGTAGACCCGGGCATCGGGCAGGTCCGCTCGGCTCAGAGCTGAAGCTTCCAGCCGGGATGGAGCAGCTCAGCTGGACCCTGGATGTGGTACTACTGCACCCCCATGTGGTTAGTCGGTGCAACTACATATCAATGATTCATTTAAAACTGAATTAATGATTTTTATTGCATGTCATGTTTAGTCATTTTAATTATTATATATTATTTTACTTTGTGTTTTACTATACATTTATACTTGCATCACCTTACCTTATGTGTAATGTGTCTTATGTCTATTATTACTGTCTGGGTATTTTATTACTTATGTTTTTTTTTCTTGCATAAAACATTTCAGGTGTCAAGACTTTGTACTGCTTGATTATATTGTGCATTATATTTCTAACTCTAGCATGTTGCACCATGGGTCTGTCATGAACAAAATTTAAATTTGTTGTAATAATCCTGCATATACAGTAAAGCATCTGACTATAAAGGTACTTTGAATCTTATCTGCACTTTGGTATCTTCTGGTGGCTTTGTTACGATCTATGGAAATGCTCACATTTGGCAGGAGAAAGACCCAGCCGCATTGTTTTATTACTGTTCTACATACGTATTGAACTATGAATTAATGTTAATTTCCTTCATAATTTACTAGTAATGTAAAACAGGATTTAAATGATGTCAGTTTTTTCCCCTCCACTGGTGCTTTGGGATTAAAACTGCCTCATGTCGGGAGCTGGCGACGTTCATACTTAACCCTGCCTGACATTACTGCTGACCTGCTTCTGCATGATTTAATATTGGCAAGTTAATACTCAGGTACACTGCTGTGCATTCTGCTAAGCCTATGTAAAACAATCAGCTTTGCCATCACATATGGTTGCAAAGTATTTTACTGACACCTTAAGGCTCAGTCAGCTGCTTTGGCCACATATTGCATCATTATATGCATATATACATACACACATACAGGTGCTTGTGCGTTTTCAGTATAGTTTCAGTACAGTTGTTTCAGTACAGTTGGGTTTATAGTTTATGCAGCTAATGTTTACTTGACATAAATTGAGAAATTAGTTGCATTTAAATCTGTGAAAGCATTATTTATAGGAACATGTAATTAATAACTGTCATAAACAGATTATAAATTAAAAGAAAAACATGTCAACAAGTATACACTCATTGCTTTTGTAGATGCATTTTACATTTTATGCATTAATGGGTGAACCTTAGATATAGAAAATGATCCTTAATAAACACCATTTGTAAGAAAAATAAAAAGCTCTAAATGTACTGCACAACCTATAAAAGCTGTAGGAGTCTGTATCATGTGTTCATGTTCTTCATGGTGCTGGAAGGAGAGTTGTCCAGTCGTGACTTCACACATCCTGAGGGATTCTGGGACGGCCTCCGGTGCACTCACACTCCTCCTTGTGCGGCAGAGTGGCAGGTGACGCCTCGCTCTGGCTGTGTCCTTTGGTTTGGCAGGTGGGACAGCAGGCGGTGTGTCCAAGCTGTCTGCAGCTGGGACAGGACAGAACCAGCTGACAGCAGAACTGGGAGGAGCACAGCTCGTACCGGTCCCAAGGACGGTGGCAGTACCTGCAGTCTGAACCGACACAGGAATCATGACAACAACTGAATGTTTCTACGGGCTACCTGCAGGAATTTCAAAAATTCTTTAACACCCTAAAAACAAAAACAACTTCAAGACCTCATCAACATCGCCATTTTTTCCACCAAGTCTGCAACACATCTTTAACTTCCTATGGTCAGAAGCAACACTCTGACTCCCTTCTCTAAAGGTCATCTTGCTCAATGAGCTCTGTGCACACTGACCTGAGATGATGTCAGTGTTGGAGGAGATGGCATAGCGCTCATCGAACACAAACAGCTTGCCTCGGTAGAAACCTTCTGGAAACCGCTCCAGGTACTTGTGTATTCCACCTTTCAGCTGGTACACCTCTTTACACACATCCTTCGGCCAGAGCAACAAACAAAGATTTTTCAGTGCAACTGTCACAAACAACCAGTGTCAGTGCTGACAGCGTGAAATCCATGTATCAACTGATCCCAGACTAGTCAGCTTACTTTGGAGAGGAGGTAGGCAGAGGCACGCTCACAGCGGATCCCTCCGGTGCAGTACATTAAGACCTTCTTGTCTCTGAACAGCTCCAGGTTCTGGTCAACATAATCTGGGAAGTAGCTGAACTTCCGGATGTCTGGAGCCAGACACTGAGTAAACTGACCCTGGAAAGAAGAGCTTTATATTATATCTACACATTATCTATTTTGGAGGAAAACTGACAGTTCACTTACAATTTTGCTCTCATAAAAATTGCGGCAGTCCAAGAGAATGGTGTCGCTGCACAAATCCCCTTCAGCCACCAGCGCCTCCACCTCTTTGTGAAACTCCTCTGGCTCCAAATGAACTCCTGGGGGGGGTGTACTTTTAGTGTGCTTCTCTACCAACTGAGCTAAACAACACCAGGTAGTTGTAAGATTTTACTGCTGTGATATAATATGAACAGATTCATGTTCAGAGAAGCTGTACCTGCCGTTCGATAGGAAACAACATCAGGATCCACTCCCATCGGAACGATTTCCCGATAAACACCAACCCTCAGGTCTGTAAAACACTCTGCGCCACCATCACTTGTCTAAACAAACACACAAATAAAGAGTTTGGATGCAGTGGAGAAACACTGTGAGGAGAACAGCTTTACCTTCCATCATAGAGCATGAACTGACCTTAAAATCCTCCCTGACCATCTTGAAGAGAGGCTGTGAACACATCGCCTTGATGTAGATGTCAGTGGCTGTGTTGGTGCCGCCAACTGTTCCATTGATGCCTTCAGTCGCCACCCGCACCTGGAGGAGGAGCAGGAGACCATGGTACAGTCAAGATGACTGTTTACATTTTAGGGGATGGGGAAATTTCAAAATATGTTTTACTAGGATTCACTGTGTTCACTTATGTGTTCCCAGCTCCAATATTGTGCTTTCTTCCTGTTTGAGCAAGGGTAAGAGAATGTATTGACCTTGCCAGTCAAGTGGAGCTTCTCACACAGAGCTTTCTGCCAGGCACAGATGACGTGTGGATCGTCCACTTGACAGTAGTGATAATAAAGAAGAACCTTCCCAGGACCCCTGAAAAGAAAAAATACATTCAAAGCAACATTAGCAACATCTAAGAAAAAAACATATTACAGATCACTTAACTAACAATTCTTCAACTCAACTCAAGATCGGATTTAAAACAGTTTAAACTCACAGACTAAATACAAACTTTACTGTAATGCACTCAAACACATTAATGAAAACTACTTTTGAAGGTGTTCCTCTGAGACATGTCCCATCTCTGGAATCCAGGCAGAGATGTCCACTGGCTCCACCTCGTGCTCGTCCGGCTGCTGTGCGTCAGCCTCTTCTTCCAACCGGCTCAACAGATGCTCGTATGCAGCCTGTGTGAGCAGCTGGATGTCAGCGTCGTGGACCCGGGCCACGTGCTTGTGAATGGCTGAGTGCTCACTGAAGGTCTGGCTGCAGCAGCACCAGGATGCACTTCCCTCTTCCAACTGACTGCCGTCCCTCTTGGATGCCACAAAAACAGCGAATGACTGTGGAGAGGAAAAAGTATTAAATGTTTTGCAGCAGAGGTTATAAGAAGCTAAGAGAAACTAAACATGAAGTCACATCCTCTTTACCAACACATCAGAATGGACACTGACAGTATAATCATGTGGGTTAAAGTCCACAGCGCTTAATAGTTTGTTTGTAATCATGTGATTACTATTCCTCACAGCTTTCTGTTCATACTGTACCTGTATGCCTAGCTGTGCCTAGCTATCAGTCAAGGAACATTCAGTGATAAGCAGACAGGCAGTGACAGAGCATTCACTATAGGTAAAGTGTAAATTAACAGATAAAAAAGATGTCCAGTGTCTGCTGGAGACTCACCTTCCTCCTACAGAAGCTGTAGTACCTCCTCTGAGAGGCAGAGAGCTGTTTCTCCTGTTTTACCTTCAGTCCATTGGAAACACAGGAGTCCGGCTCCAGGTCCCCGAACTCTGGACAGGATGGACCGTCCTCAGCCATCCTTTCAATGTTTTTAACAACGTGTTGTTTATTTGGTCCAGGAAGTCACTATTTAACTGAACTATAGCCGTGTTAGTCAGAAAGGAGCTTTTCCCTCTTTGTAATCTCAACATGTGACACTAACGCATCCACTAGGTAATACATATTAGAATATGCGCACCAAATATGAAATATGAAGTGTTAACGATTAGAGTAAGTGCATGTTTGTGCCCATCGTGCAGCAGCCGGAGGGTAAATGAGGGCGGACCTTCCGGTGACCTCTGGTTTCACCCGGAAGTGCTTCACTTGAATCGGACCGCTATTATTTTCCTGCCCCTGCAGCGACCAGGCTGCATACTCTTCACGCTTCTTTTACCCAGTTTAACACTGTTATTTCTGTTTTAAATTCTTTTTTCACCTAAATCCACCAACCGTACATTTTTAACTCGGGGACCATGTCAAGGAGGCGACACAGCGACGAGAGCGACGGTAGGAGTGGAGCCACCGAGCTAACGTTCAGTTAGCAACGTTAATCTGCTGCTCGGTTACCGACAATGATTAATCCCGTATTTGATCACACCAAGCTCTAGAGCCACTTCAGATGTATGAAATGTGCAAATATTGAAATGTGTTTGTCCCGTGGTGGTCTGTTAGGCGGGATATCGTGCAGGCTAATAGTGCCTCTATTCACCGGTCACCGTTAGCCGCCGTTACACGGCGCAGCTACCAGGACCGGGGGCGGTGACCCGAGGATCAGGGATACAAATAATAACTTTAAAGATAGCGTTTTGTAAGATTTACTGATGTCTATATTGCTGGCGTAAGTTAAGCCGTGATCTACCGACGTTAAAGATGATTTAAAGTAAATTTAACTTGGAATTAAAAGGCGATGTAGCCATTTGTAGATCCTTTGTATTGTAGACTCCTGAAATGATTCATTGTGATCCCTCATGGATATTTTGTGATTCGTCTCTGTAAGAAGTGTGTTTTTTCAGCTTAAGGTGTCTTATCTAAACCTTTGGGGACTGTCCCCAGCCGCTGCAATAGTTTACTCTGCATGAAGTGTTGTCCCACCATAGACAATTGCTTCTAGTGTCTCCAAATCTGTTCATTTTTCTTGTCTAATTCATATCTGAAAGCCAGGTTCTAAAAATTATCTCTTTGCTTGGCTTTCAAAGAATCCTTTCAGAATTCTACAAAATAAAATGCTGCTTCACTGCGTTTTTGTTTGGTAAACGCAACCTGTAGAATTATCAAAAGATGTTGATCAGAAGACCTGTGAGTTCACTGTGCCTGGTTCTGGTAAATAAGTCAGGCTGAGTGTTTTAAAGTATAGAGTCTGAAGCACACATACACCAGCAAAGACAGACTCTTTGATCTAGTAACCCCTTCTTTTCTGTCTTTGCCTCTCTCAGGAGGTCAGGCCCACAAAAGGAGAAGAACCTCAGAACCCATTGAAATAGAAGAGCGCCTTGAGTCGCTGATATGTCGTGTGGGGGAGAAGGTAAACATTCAGCTCTGCCTCTAATATTTGCATGTCGCAGTCCCTGGCAGACGCTCTCATTTGATGCAAATACTAACGTGTCTCCTTCACTTGGACAGAGTACGTCGTCTCTGGAGAGCAACCTGGAAGGCCTGGCCGGCGTGTTGGAGGCCGACCTTCCAAACTACAAAAACAAAATCCTGCGCATCTTATGTTCTGTGTGAGTGTGCAGCAGTCCTCCTCCCTCCTGTTGGAACGAGCGTGTCCGCTCTGTAGATCTTCACTGTGTGTTCTTGTCTCTGCAGCGCCCGCCTCCTGCCGGAGAAGCTGACCGTGTACACCACTCTGGTCGGCCTCCTCAACGCCCGCAACTACAACTTCGGGGGCGAGTTCGTGGAGGCCATGATCAGACAACTCAAGGAGACACTGAAGAACAACCTGTACAATGAAGCTGTTTACCTGGTGAGCTGCTGCTGTCTTGTGAAGCAGAGCGACGCAGACTTGTTTCACGTTTCTCACGTCTCCGTCGACTCTTTTCCAGGTGCGTTTCCTGTCTGACCTGGTCAACTGCCACGTCATCGCTGCTCCCTCCATGGTGGTTATGTTCGAGAACTTTGTCAGTGTTACCCTCGAGGAGGATGTACCTCAGGTGGGTGGTCATAGATTGCTATTTAAACTGTTAAACCCCATACACAGTCACTGTGGTAGTGTATTCTATGTTTTTTTCCTACAATAACTTTATTTTAACACAGTGTAACAATCACACACTGTACGGAGCAGAAAAACTCAACAAAATGAATAAAAATAGTATTAATAAAAATATGTATATATTACTAGTAACAAATGTGAGTCCATTAGTTGAGGACAATGTCATGTTGGGTCATCGAGTTATGAAATCCATTTACCTTCAGCCTATCCACCTCCATCCATGCTAATGCAGTGATTTACTCCACTTACAACCTGCTTGGCTTATTTGGTTAGTTGACTCATCTGTACTGTTTATTAGATCAGTATTTCATTCACTCATTCATACATATGTATGATACAGTTTTATGGCATAATATTGACAAGTTCAACAGGTTTTTTTGGTACAGGTTTAGGAGCGTGTGGTCTCATGTGCTGTGTGGTTTGTGTGTCCAGGTTCGGTCAGACTGGTTTGTGTACGTGGTGCTGTCCTGTCTCCCCTGGGTGGGTAAAGAGCTGTACGAGAAGAAAGATGTTGAGATGGACCGCCTGCTCAGCCAGATCGAAGGCTACCTCAAGTAAGATCCTCCTGCATCTTGTCCTTTCTTTGTCCTTTTTAAAGGTGATTTATTCAGTGTTTAATTAGCAGGCAGCGTCCTTGTTAATCACACTTGGATGTTATTTCAGGAGCCGAGTAAAGACGCACGTCCCCATGCTGCAGGTGTGGACAGCAGAGAAGCCACACCCACAGGAGGAGGTGAGAGCTTCGTTGTTAGGACAGTTCATTCATGTAGTCTCTGTTTCTACCCCAGCCTGAGAGCTGTTACATATCCACTCATATTGGTTAGAAACCTTTGGGAAAGCATTCATGAGGTGGTCTGACACACATGTTAACGTAGATGTTAATCACAAAATGGATGGAAAGACATGATGTAGGGGGTCACATGACCAGTTTACAACAAATATGATGGAGTGATAATGAACATTTTCTAAACCTAATTAAAATGTCTGACAAAACGTTTTGGGCATGGAGAGATTTCAGAGAATGATGGGATGTCTCGGGACTAGACAGGATGTGAATTACAGCTCACATAAGTCGGGGTTGTGTTCTGCCAAAATCTGAGAAATGTCACTTTTGCTTTGTGAAAAACGGAGCCGTTGTTCAGACCCCTGTCTCCCTGCCTCTGAGCAGTACCTGGACTGCCTCTGGGCCCAGATCCAGAAGCTGAAGAAGGACCGCTGGCAGGAGCGCCACATCCTGCGGCCGTACATCGCCTTCGACAGCGTGCTGTGTGAGGCGCTGCAGCACAACCTGCCCCCCTTCACCCCCCCGGGCCACATGCCCGACGCCCAGTACCCCATGCCCCGGGTCGTCTTCCGCATGTTCGACTACACCGACGCCCCAGAGGTGTGGCGCCGCCCCTGCTCTGCTTCAGTGACGTGTGCTGAGAATAGATTCTGAGGTGTCTCCTCTGCTCCTCCTCAGGGTCCCGTCATGCCTGGCAGCCACTCTGTGGAGAGATTCGTCATCGAGGAGAACCTGCACTGTATCATCAAGACTCACTGGAAAGAGAGGAAAACATGGTGGCTGACCCTCTGCTCCTGCCCCAGCTTCATCTGCTCGCTGAACACCAACTCCACTGTTGTTAACCTGTCTTTGTTCCCTCTGTCGCCTCGCAGCGCTGCCCAGCTACTCAGCTACCCAGGGAAGAACAAGATCCCGCTCAACTACCACATCGTGGAGGTAGAAGCATCCGGAAGAAGCTCAGGCGTACAAGTCACCACGGCTGGGTGGAAGGTGTGAATCTTCTCATGTTCTTCTCCTCTTCTTCCAGGTGATCTTCGGAGAACTGTTCCAGCTGCCCATGCCGCCTCACATCGACGTCATGTACACCACGCTGCTCATCGAGCTCTGCAAGCTGCAGCCCGGCTCCCTGCCCCAAGTCGTATCCTAACCCACACACGGCTCCCAGCAGCCAGGCCGGAGCTCGGCCCAGCTCACTCCTCCTCTAGGTCGCCATCTGAAACCGAGACCCCCAACGTCTCCTCAGTCATGACCTGAGGGCGTTATGCTGTAGAACTCCAGGGTGTAGAGTAGCATATCCTCTAGTGGGCACAGAGGGGACTGCAGTGGTAACCTGTCTGCTCCAGGCTGCAGACCAAACATCAGGAGAGACGCTGTCTGAGTCACTTCACTCACTACAGTCAGTGTACAGGCAACAGTCTCTCAGGTTACATATGTAGAGGAAAAGTGGCCCAAACCTGTTTTGCCTGTGAGTGACACAGACTCATTTGTTTATGGCATTCTGGAGAGAAAGGTCTGCTGTTTTTCAGTGATGTCAGCTTGACTGGTGCCCTGGCCCTGACTCTACATCCACACACAGCTCCAGCCAGGGTGTGTGCTCTCTGCTCTGCTGCAGCTCTGACCTTTCTATCACTGTAAAACGGAGACAGTTCTGTGCAGGTGGAAAGCCTTAACAGCTGCTGTCAGTTGGCCCAGGCCACAGAGATGCTCTACATGAGACTGGACACCATGAACACCACCTGCATAGACAGGTGACTGGAGCACACCTTCAGGTGGAAGACATGCTGCTATCCTCCCACCCCTCAGTCTCTGACCTCACCCTCTCTCCTGGTTTCTATCTTCAGACTTATCAACTGGTTTTCTCACCACTTGAGCAACTTCCAGTTCCGGTGGAGCTGGGACGACTGGTGAGTGAGAGATCCTGAAGCCACCGTTTGCTCTTCATTAAGATTAAGAGTAGTTCATTCAATCTCGTGTCCCTTGCCAAGGTCCGACTGTCTGACTGTGGACCTGGAGAAGCCCAAACCCAAGTTTGTCAAAGAGGTTCTGGAGAAGTGCATGAGGTAGGGAGGCCTGCAGGGTCACAGCAGGTCAGGTGTGGGTTCAGCTCTGTTCAGGACTGTCCTGACCGTCCCTCTGTCTTCAGGCTCTCATACCACCAGCGCATCGTGGACATCGTCCCTCCCACCTTCTCAGCTCTGATCCCAGCAGAGCCCTCCTTCATCTACAAATACCTGGACGAGAGTGCCTGTGAGTGCTGCCTCCTGCCTCAGTGTGTGTGTGTGTCTGTCCGTCTGTCTGCCTGCCTGCCTGTCTGCCTGCCTGTCTGTGTCTGTCTGTCTGCCTGTCTGCCTGCCAGCAGCAGCTGCAGCAACCTCTCTGTCCTCCACAGCCTCGTTACCGGGCTACCAGGTGTCCATCACTGTGGGCAACGCCATCAAGAACCGAGCGTCCAACGAGGAGATCCTGGCCATCCTGAAGGAGGTGCCCAACCCCAACCAGGAGGACGACGACGGTCAGTCCCGCTCACTCACAACCTGAATATGAAATCTGTTTGACTAGGACACTTCCTCTGCACTTTTTATCTGGCTAAACTCAAAGGTGAGTTTGTCTTGAACTAAATTGGATTCTTGTCTCCTCCTTGTCCTCCTCAGACGAGGGGGAGACCTTCAACCCTCTGAGGGTGGATGTGTTCCTGCAGACTCTGCTGCACCTGGCTGCCAAGTCCTTCAGCCACTCCTTCAGCGCCCTGGGCAAGTGAGTTCAGCCACCCTCCCCCTGTCTGTCTCTGTCTGGGTTCCTGAAGGACCTTCATGGACCTTCACACACAACCAGGAGAAATGTGAAAGCAGCCTATGGGGCTGTGCTCTAGAAGCTAGCTCTGTATGAAAGGCGACTGAGGTTAAAAAACATCAGTCTGTCCCAGGCCAGACATCCACCACAGGACACGTCCTAACGTACAGTGTAAGGCTGGATGTGTACACGCTCCACTCCTTGATTGGCAGGCGAGACAGCCAGTCAGTGTGAAGCCAGATCAGCATGACAGCATTGTGAAAAAAGACCACAAAGAGCTGTGAAACAGGATTTATTAACCATCAGTGATTCCAGTCAGCCATTCCAAGGCTTCTGTAACTAATGTTACCTCTTTATCCTGTTGTAAAGATAACTTGAGCACTGTGTGTCTTTGTCTCCTCCAGGTTTCATGAGATCCTGAAGAACCTGACAGACAGCGACGAGGGCAAACTGCACATCCTGAAGGTGGTTTATGAAGTGTGGAGGAACCACCCGCAGGTCAGTGCCCCCCCCCAGAGGCAGACGGGCTGAGTGGAGAGCTGTGTGTGTGAGTGAGGCTGTGTGTGTGTGTGTGTGTGACTGGCTGACGGGCAGGCGCTCTGCTGCTCTGCTGCTGTGCCTGGCTGCAGATGATCGCCGTGCTGGTGGATAAGATGATCCGGACCCAGATCGTGGACTGTGCCGCTGTGGCCAACTGGCTCTTCTCTCAGGACATGGCCCACGAGTTCACCAGGTCAGCACCCGCACCCGCCCCAGCCTGCTTTCTCTCTGTGCTGCTGCCTTTTCTGACCCCCCCCCCTCGTCCAGGCTCTTCATCTGGGAGATCCTGCACTCAACCATCAGGAAAATGGACAAGCACGTCCAGAAGATCCAGCAGGAGCTGGAGGAGGCCAAGGACAAGCTGGAGAAGCAGCAGCATAAGAGGGTAAACATCTAGAGGAGACTGGGAGCCGTCAGCAGAGCTGGTCCCACAGCAGGGCTTACATCGTGTGTGTGTGTGTGTGTGTGTGTGTGTGTGTGTGTGTGTGTGTGTGTGTGTGTGTGTGTGTGTGTGTGTGTGTGTGTGTGTGTGTGTGTGTGTGTGTGTGTGTGTGTGTGTGTGTGTGTGTGTGTGTGTGTGTGTGTGTGTGTGTGTGTGTGTGTGTGTGTGTGTCCTGCAGAGGGACAGTGGGGACGATGAGGACATGGACAAGGCCAGTGAGGATGAGGAGGGTCAGCTGGAGGAGCAGATCGAGAGGCTGCAGGAGAAGGTGGAGTCGGCTCAGAGCGAACAGAAGAACCTGTTCCTGGTCATCTTCCAGGTACTGACACTGGTCTGGGAGGGAGGCTCTGAGGGTTCCATGGAGTCTTCCTCACGCTCCTCTCCCTCCTCTTCCTCACACTCCTCTTACTCACACTCCTCCTCCTCTCCCTTGTCTTTCTCATGCTCCTCTTCCTCTTTCTTCTCCTCTCCCTCCTGTCTCTCCCACCTCTGCCTGACGCTCCTCTCCCTCCTCTTCCTCTCCCTCCTCTTCCTCAGCGCTTCATCATGCTGCTGACGGAGCACCTGGTGCGCTGTGAGACAGGCAGCGTGGACATCAGCACGCCCTGGTACAAGAACTGTATCGAGAGGCTGCAGCAGATCTTCCTCATGGTACACACACACACACACACACTCACTCACAGGCACTGAAACTTACACACATTCTTACACTCACACACTCTCTCTCTGCCCCCCCCATCATGTCTGACCGGCTCTCCTCTGGCCTGCAGCACCATGTGACCATCCAGCAGTACATGGGGACCCTGGAGAACCTGCTGTTCACAGCCGAGCTCGACCACCACATCCTGGCTGTGTACCAGCAGTTCTGTGCCCTGCAGCTCTGAGACACACACACACACTCCGACACACACGCTGACTGATACCTGGGGGGGGTGTAATGTGTACCTGTGTTCACACAGTGCCCGTGCTAAGCCTACACATTAGAAACTACCAGCTCTTGCATCAAGAATCTCGTTACGGTCCTTTTCTTTTTGTTTGGTGCCATTGGAAGTCATGATATCTGAGATAGGAATTCCAACCAGAGTCTGTTTGATGAATCCTCTGTCCTTTTTTTGCTGTAGTCTCTCACTCTTTTTTTTTTTTTTTTTTTTTTTACATCTTGCTCTTATTCTCATGGATTTACCTTTTTAAAACTGTACAAACTGTGTGAGTCTGGACGCAGCTGGAGAAACGACCCCAGGAGAGACTTCAGGCCGTCTGGGACATGGACCGGATCTAGAGGGCGCTGTGACTTTTTTATATTTGTTTAATGTGGAATTGGGAAAGAATTAAAACCCTCCAGAGTCTTTATCCACTTCCTCGTCTGTTGTCCTTCTTGTTGCTACATGTGAGATTATGTGTTCAGAAGGATCATTTCACCTGACCATCACTGAAACAACACTCCAAGCCTCGACTCAGGAAGGAAGTCTAAACGGGAAATCTTTTTTTCAGTTTTTATTTTTCTGTCTTGTGAAACCCAAATGAGTTGTTTCTTACCAGCCATGAAGTAATTTATCTCTGCTTATCTGCTTAAATGTGTCAAGCGAAAAGATCAGAAATGTCAGTTGTTAATTGGAAGTTACATCATGCCTGGACCTTACATCCACTGCCAGGCAAAATCTGGCTCTTCACACATGCTGGAAAACCTGGGAAGCCCTAACACCCCCCCCCCCCCCCCCCCCACACACACACACACACACACACACACACCCTATATTAACTGCAACACGTGAATGATGCAGCATGCCTGCTCTCTGTGCTGAGGAACAGGACGTGTCCTCACTCCGGGGTCGTGGTGGTTTTGTTTTCCTTTGCAGCTCTGCTTTAGGAACATTGGCATCGATCACAGCTGGAGAAGCACCATGACGTCCCTGCTCTCTCCAGGTGAAACCAGTAGCAGGTGTGAAACCAGTAACTGAGGGGTGTAACCAGTAACTGAGGGGTGAAACCAGTAACTGGTGTAAACGGTCTGAGCAGGAAGAAGACCAGAGGCGGAGCTGAACACCTGAACAGTCTTAAGGAAGATTTATTAAGGTGGAAAACGTGGCTGCAGCCGCCCTGAGCCTCCAGCCAGGGAAGAGTGCGATCAAACAGACCAGTGGAGGTAAAAATCCTTCTGCACAGGACGGGAATGTACAGACACAGTAAACACTGTTATTTGGTCCTGATCAGGACAAGAAGATACAAAACCAGTTCATTAGAACGATTAAAGTTCAGATTCCACGGCTGTAGAATCAGGATCCACACAGCACAGATGTGTTGGATTGAGACTTCACCTGATTTAAGGTGGAAACCTTCCAGCTGCTGATTACAGGCACAGCTGTGTTACTGGCACGCTCATCGACAGGAGCTGGTTTTAGTGGTTTTGGTCCAGTGGGAGGAGACAGATGTGGCACAGCTGTCCCAGTCCCATGATCATCATCAGCCACTCCTTCATTTCAAAATGAATCAATTATTAAAATGTAATAATTTCTCTGTAGGGATAAATAAAGTACTACTTTATCTTAAAGTATGAAGCATGAAGACAGCTTCTGTTTGGTTAAGTTTGATCCTCTGATCGTTTTAAACAACAATCTGATGAAGATCATTTCAAAACAGCAGAGGAACATGAAGGTCACCTGCACTGCAGGTGAAGATGCTGTGAGCCAGGCCATCTCATTGCAGTCTAACTAATGCTTCTCTCTGGCCTGTTGTCCATCAGTTCACTGGCATGTCCCACTACTATCCAGGTGAGGGCGGATTGTTAGTACTTCTAATTCCTGAATACACATAATCTGTGAAGGTTAGAGTCACTCCATAGCATCATCCAGCTGGGGCTCCTATGAAGCACATACAGTATTTCCTCTCCTCACACCGATTTCTTAAAGTAAACATATAGAAACTTTGAGCACTTTGTCATGTTCAGTTCAAGAACGATGCCACAACCGGTCACCGTAATGAGCCATCCAGCCAAAGTCCCCCAGGCCAGAGCGTCCAGGGTGTCAGGGTATCAGGGTGCCCAAGTATCAGGGTGTCAGGGTGTCAGGATGCCCGGATATCAGGGTGTCAGGGTGTCAGGATGCCCGGATATCAGGGTGTCAGGGTGCCCGGATATCAGGGTGTCAGGGTGCCCGGATATCAGGGTGTCAGGGTGTCAGGATGCCCGGGTATCAGGGTGCCTGGGTGTCAGGGTGCCCGGGTGCTCGGGTGCCCGGGTGTCAGGCGGTCTCCTCTGCAGCTGACTGCTGCTGCGCCGCTCTGCTCAGCTCCCGCTCCTCGGCCTCCAGGCGACGGTACGGCGTGTGGAAGAAGATGACGAAGCAGCAGGTGAAGAGAGCGCTCAGTCCCGCCATCACCATCATGGGCACTGAGGAGAAACAAAGCTGCAGGGTTACACCCAGCTCCACCCCAGCCTCAGATCACAAGATGGAGATGTTAGAGAGGAGTTTTAAAAGAAACATTCACTGAAGACGAGGACAGACATCTGTCTGTTGAAATGTTCACAGTACATAGAGGAACATCTGATGGGATAAAGTCTGAATCTGAATGATTTTTGGTTTCTTATTTTTATGCAAGTTTTGCAGTGCAATGCAATTCTTAAAATGCAGCCCCAGTGAGCACTGACACGACTATTTTCTGACTTTATTATAAGATTCTAGTAAAAGTATGACTTTTCTTCTCGTAATGTGACAGCTTTATTCTCAAAGTCTGTGTTTTTCCCTCTCAATGTGACCCCAGAACTCCATCATATCATCGTTGGTGCGTTTGTATCAGCATTAAGATGATAAGACAGAGCCCCAGGCTGTCTCTGGGCTGTCTCTGGGCTGTCTCTGGGCTGGCCTGTCTCTGGGCTGTCTCTGGGCTGGCCTGTCTCTGGGCTGTCTCTGGGCTGTGTCTGGGCTGTGCTGTCTCTGGGCTGTCTCTGGGCTGGGCTGTCTCTGGGCTGTCTCTGGGCTGTCTCTGGGCTGTCTCTGGGCTGGGCTGGGCTGGGCTGGGCTGGGCTGGGCTGTCTCTGGGCTGTCTCTGGGCTGTCTCTGGGCTGGGCTGGGCTGTCTCTGGGCTGTCTCTGGGCTGGGCTGGGCTGGGCTGTCTCTGGGCTGGGCTGGGCTGTCTCTGGGCTGTCTCTGGGCTGGGCTGTCTCTGGGCTGTCTCTGGGCTGGGCTGGGCTGTCTCTGGGCTGGGCTGGGCTGGGCTGTCTCTGGGCTGTCTCTGGGCTGGGCTGTCTCTGGGCTGTCTCTGGGCTGTCTCTGGGCTGTCTCTGGGCTGTGTCTGGGCTGGGCTGTCTCTGGGCTGTCTCTGGGCTGGGCTGGGCTGTCTCTGGGCTGTCTCTGGGCTGGGCTGGGCTGGGCTGTCTCTGGGCTGGGCTGGGCTGGGCTGTCTCTGGGCTGTCTCTGGGCTGGGCTGGGCTGGGCTGTCTCTGGGCTGTCTCTGGGCTGGGCTGTCTCTGGGCTGTCTCTGGGCTGTCTCTGGGCTGTCTCTGGGCTGTCTCTGGGCTGTCTCTGGGCTGGGCTGTCTCTGGGCTGTCTCTGGGCTGTCTCTGGGCTGGGCTGGGCTGGGCTGTCTCTGGGCTGTCTCTGGGCTGTCTCTGGGCTGTCTCTGGGCTGTCTCTGGGCTGTCTCTGGGCTGGGCTGGGCTGGGCTGTCTCTGGGCTGGGCTGGGCTGTCTCTGGGCTGTCTCTGGGCTGGGCTGGGCTGGGCTGTCTCTGGGCTGGGCTGGGCTGGGCTGTCTCTGGGCTGTCTCTGGGCTGGGCTGGGCTGGGCTGTCTCTGGGCTGTCTCTGGGCTGGGCTGTCTCTGGGCTGTCTCTGGGCTGGGCTGTCTCTGGGCTGTCTCTGGGCTGTCTCTGGGCTGTCTCTGGGCTGGGCTGTCTCTGGGCTGTCTCTGGGCTGTCTCTGGGCTGGGCTGGGCTGGGCTGTCTCTGGGCTGTCTCTGGGCTGTCTCTGGGCTGGGCTGGGCTGGGCTGTCTCTGGGCTGGGCTGGGCTGGGCTGTCTCTGGGCTGGGCTGGGCTGGGCTGTCTCTGGGCTGTCTCTGGGCTGGGCTGGGCTGGGCTGTCTCTGGGCTGTCTCTGGGCTGGGCTGTCTCTGGGCTGTCTCTGGGCTGGGCTGTCTCTGGGCTGTCTCTGGGCTGTCTCTGGGCTGTCTCTGGGCTGGGCTGTCTCTGGGCTGTCTCTGGGCTGTCTCTGGGCTGTCTCTGGGCTGTCTCTGGGCTGGGCTGGGCTGGGCTGTCTCTGGGCTGTCTCTGGGCTGTCTCTGGGCTGTCTCTGGGCTGTCTCTGGGCTGGGCTGGGCTGGGCTGGGCTGGGCTGGGCTGTCTCTGGGCTGTCTCTGGGCTGGGCTGGGCTGTCTCTGGGCTGGGCTGGGCTGGGCTGTCTCTGGGCTGGGCTGGGCTGTCTCTGGGCTGTCTCTGGGCTGTGTCTGGGCTGGGCTGGGTTGGGCGGGGGCGGGGGCGGGTCACGTGACCTACCTCTCCAGACCAGGTGAGCTGGAGCGTCGGCTGGAACGCTGCTGAGCGCCTGCAGGATGACGATGTAGAGGACGGACTGGACCTGCCTGCAGGACAGCCGGGACAGTCACACATCACCCAGGTGTCAACATCTGTCTGGGCTGATCCTCCCAGTCACTGGTGTGATGCATTACATGCTGCTGATCAGTGCTTCTCACTGACACTGAGAGTGCTGTTTCATCAGTCTCGACCAGGCTTGACAGGTAAGGCTTCCTTTGCATCATTTTGTATTTTTCATTTAGTTTTTCCACACAATCAAACTTCAGTCGTCCATAGGGACTTACTTACTATCCTACTAAACCTAACTCACTGTATAACACTATACAGGTTTATATGATTGTGAGTATGCTGTACTCTTCCAGCTGGACCCTCATGACCTGGCCCTCTCTGACTGGTCCAGCTGCTCTGCCTCCTGGCTGGCAGCTCCTACCCTGAGACGAAGATGAGTCCGGCCGACGTGGCCTCTCCCACGGGGTAGGAGCACTCCACAGACAGCTCCATGGCCACCGGGTAGATGGAGAACCCGAAGAGGCCGAACAGACAGCACACTGCGGCTACGGCTACTTTCTGCTGCGGCATCAGACAGACCTGAGAGACGAGCAGAGCAGCATGAGGAGGGGGCGTTCATGTTACAGTAGGGGCGGCCTAGAACAGCTGGATGAAGTCGTCCTCATCCTCTGGTCTCATGGAGGTGAGTGATTCCAGTCACTCTCTGCATCTGTTCTGACGTCAGACACCGCATCTGACTGTGTTTATTTTGCGTTTTTAGTGTGTCATAAATGATGAGCTCCAGCCCAGGAGGAGGTCACGCTCATCAGAGAGAAAACAGAGAAGTGAAAGTGCTGGCTGAGCAGGTGATCATGTGATCATCCCAGCGACTGGAGCAGAAGCAGGAAGTGACTGGAGCTAATAACTGAGCTCAGCCTCTCTGGGGTCAGTGTCCTGCGCTCCCACAGTCTTTCAGTCTGTAGAGACAATGATTATGATGGACATTAACCTGAGTGGTGTCCTTGGCCACTCTGAGCTGTGGATGCTGAGGGTCTGGCCTAAGCTGCTCTGTTAAGTGTCCTCACCACGGAGAGGGCGATGCAGGCCAGAGCGGTGAAGCTCATGTTGATCTTGGTGGCTTCAATGAACTTCTTGGTCCTGTCGACGTACAGACCCAGGATCCCGGCGCCCAAGATGCCGAACACGATGAAGAGCGCCCCGCAGAGGCCGGCAAAGTCCTGCAGGGACGGCAGGCCAACAGCTTCATCTCTCTGAGCCCTGACCTCTGAGCATCTCTCACACTCTGTCAGCTCTGCTCTGCTCAACCCTGGGACTCATCTCTCTCTCCAGAGTGGCCTTAACCTTCACTATATCACATCAGATTGAGGGATTTTATGATTCTAACATTTTAAATGCCAATGTAATAAACAAAAGGACTCTCTTACCTAATGAAAAATGACATTTGATGACATTGATCTTACCTGTTAACAGCCTTGGATATGGCAGAGGTTAGTAGCAGATATAGATTTAATACGTTTTCCATTCTAGTATACTATGAGTGGAGCCAGTGACTGCAGTCATAGCATATAACCTAGGGTGGGTGAGGAATGTGTTGCAGCAGTGTGTGAGAGGTGGAGCGGAGGCGTCTTACGTTGGTGTAGCCCTGCACAGACAGGATCTGCTCCAGCAGCGTGGTGAAGCAGGTGAAGACAGCGATGCCTGAGCCGAAACACAGCAGCAGCACCAGGTAGGCTCTGTTCCTCAGCAGCTGGAGGGGAGAGCACAGGCAGGCAGGCTGCTCACACCTCACGCCTTCACAACACTCAGCCCT